>CM058050.1:16117780-16729558 GCA_030157265.1 Latheticus oryzae
TCGAAAACTTAGGATTAGCGAACCTGAATTTCAAAAATTCATAGTGTCGGTTATTTCTCAAGATAAAGGAATGACATTAGTCTACAAAACAAACATAAAATCAATACTCTATCTCAATTCGAAGCTAAGATGTTAGCAGAATTTTTTCAAAAAAGTAAAAATTCATAGAACGACCTTTATAAGAAAAAAACCCAAATTGGTTCCTAACTTAATTTATTCCAATTTCTAATAATTTCGGTCAGGACGATTTTCGACGCATCAAATTTATTATTAATTTATTTATTTCAGGAAAAAATCGAAAGCCGCCGGCCAATTTAAAAACATTATCAAAGGAGCAAAAACAGGAGCTTTGAAAGGCGCCAAAGCAAAGCGAAACAAAAAATAAAATGGTTGTACAGTTAAATAAAAAAATTAAATAATTTGTACATCTTTATTATTCCAGACCTAAAATTCTACACTAAAAAACGAGAAAATAATAGACCCATTATTATCGTGTATGTATTTTTTTAAACAAAACCTGTAATACTCACAGATTTTAATTCTTAAAAAAAATAATTAAAAACTATGTAAAAAAATCTCACTTTGTACATATATAAATTATATTAATACATAAATAAGAGATGGAACTTTTGTCCGAAAAATGTATTATTATTCCACCACTTTTATCATGAATGAAAAGAAAAAAAAAGCAATTGAGTCATTTGAAGACTAGTAGTAATTTTTTGTGGAATTAGCCAATGTTCTAACAATTATAGAAAATCCAGCGCAGCGCGTATAACTGTATATTGTATAGTAAAACCAGGAATTCAGTGCGATTATTACGTTTCTTAAAGCAATAATCACATTATATCCTTTTTCTGACTATAACTTACATCTACACTTCATTTTTTTCTTATTTCTATTTCAAATTTCAAAAACAAAATAATTCAAAGTGCAAAAATTAGTTGAAAGAAATATGTAAGCTCAGGTATGGTCCACAATTTTTGAAATAAAAAATAGAAATTTCTATTTCAAAGTAAGCATATTTTTTCAAGATGTTTAATAGTGGTGTTTATGCACAGCCAACACTTAACTAAACTATAATTGCACCTTACTGATGAGAAATAAAAAAAGGGTTATAAAATTGCATTATGCACAATAAACTTTTTTAAATGAAAATATGTTTACTTTGATACACTCTGTACATTTTTAGCGCATGCCTGACTTAGAATGTGCAATTAACCATTGCAATGTGATGTCAATGTTGTCTTTTTCTTTACAAGAAATTGAATAACAACAAATTTCGCGATCTTGGATAGCTGATAAATTCCTATTAAAAAAAATTATAAGCATTTGATTGGAAAATTGAAGAATTCACTTACATTCTTTCAATAAGGCCATTTTCGTCTAAAGCTTGCGGCATGTCTCTTTTATTCCCCAAAACTAAAACTGGTATTCCTGCTAATTGTGGTTTGTCAAGCAAATTATGAAGCTCGTTTCTTGAAGCTTCGATTTTATCTGGATCAGCTGCATCGACCATATAACTAAATAAAATGATAATTTTTGAATGATTTTGATTAATTTACTTACACTATAGCGTTAACACCACGACAATATCGCTCCCACATTGATCTAAATCGAGGCTGACCCCCAATATCCCATACTTTGATTGTGACATTTCCCTTTGTTATTTTCCGCATGTTGAAACCAACTGTTGGGATCATATCTTCACTAAATTGACCTGACTGTTATCAATTATCAATAAATATAATTTAACTCAATCAAATACAAAAAAAAAAAAACATACTGCAATCACATTAACAAAAGTTGTTTTTCCGGAATACTGCAGCCCGACTAATGTTAATTCCATTTCTTCTTTCCAAAACAAACTCCGAAACCAGTCCAATATTCTATTCATCAAAGCTAACATTTTGGCTATTTATATCAACAATTTCAACAGATTTTCAAGAAAATTACAAATAAATTAAGTGACATTTACTACCCAACCCGAACTGTCAATTTGACAAGCGACAACTTGCAGATGGCGCTAACACTCAAAACAAAACTAAATTAAAAAACAATTAATCAACCAAAAAATGCAAATCAACTTCCAATTTGTTTTTAACTCCAAAAACTCATAAAACAAAAATTTAAGATTATTATTTACATTATAAAATTATAAGTTTTAAATCAAAGTTATGCTGTCAAAAATCTGTCAAATAGTTGTCAAACTTTTGAAAAATCAACGTTTCCAGTTTCAAGAAGTTTTTACATAAAAAGGCGCAAAATGAGTAAGTTTTATCTATTTTAACGAATTATTGTTTTTTTTTCAATTTTAGACGATTCAGATCAGTTGAATGATCGACTTGTAAATTTGCAAAACCAAACTGATCTGGGGACTCTGCGACAGTTATTTTTGCAACTTCTTGAAATAAAAAACGAGGAGAGACACAAGCAAAAGATGGATCTTTTGGATAAATTCAGTATTAAACTTACAGATGAGAAATTGGATGGATTATCAATCGATTTATCGACAGTTCAATGTGTAAGTTTTAACCTGTTTTTTTTTTTGTTGTTTTTACTACAATTTTTTGCAGCCAGAAGATGAAGAAAAGCTCTGGGATGAATTGGTTAAAAATTTATTTTTGCTCAAGATTTTTATAAGAAAAGCCACGTGTCCCATTTCACAAGTTGTTGATAATTTATAGAAAGGTGATATTCTTAACGAAAAAATAGTTACATTGAAAATTTATTATCCAAAAGTTATGAAGAAACATAGATTAATATACAATAATAAATATTCACATATAAAATAACATCAATAAGTAAAATATGGAACATTATTACTAAGATTTTCCTTAAACTTGTCACTGACAAATGGAAGAATATTTTTTTTTTATTATAAGAATAATTACAAAGTTAAATTCAATAGGAATGTTATAGAAAATTGTAAACATAGTTGAACATTGATTTCTCATTACCTAAACACAAATTTTCACCATACGTCCATTAACTTTTTTTACTTAAAAAAAAAATAACATTTATTATATATTATGTTACTGTCTCACAGTAAATAAATATTTTTTTTTTATTTCTAGTTTAAACATTTTTACTAAGCCTAAATGGCAAAGTTAATTTTTACGAAAATGTCTACGTCCTATAATCTAATGACTGGATTCATTGCGTTTTTATTAGTTCACTACTAAATCTATTTGTATCTTGAAAATATATACTTTAACATTTACGTACAATAATTTTTTCTAATTGATAACGATATACAATTTAACAATGTTAAAATCCAACAGGATTTATAAGTGTATGCAGGGGCCTCGTTCAGTTGGACCACAGAATATTACGATCTGAATTTTCCATTATTTAATATTTAAATTATTTCCAGTTTCTTTATTACTCCAGAAAAAAATAACTAAATATCCCAAAAAATGCCACAAATAGTTTAGATTTTTAATAGTTTGGAAAATTTTGAGCTGATGGTCCTTCTGAAAGGGTCACCTGTATAACCAAATATGGCAAGATTCTTTATACATGCATGGAAAAATAAATAATATGGCACAATAGTTCCATATACAGAGTGTTGTTATAAAAATACAGCTTTGTTTTTGCTATTATTAAAATTACCAAAATTAGGCCAATTTTAATAATTCCAAACAATAGATTATTTTTGAAATTATTTAAAAATACACACAATTCTCGATATGCATTACACTTTGTATATAATCGTGATTGACAATAACAAAAATATTAACGAACGATAAGAAATTGTGCCCTTAGCAATTTGTATTAAGTAATAAATTTATTTATGCAGGCTGTCCAACAGTCTTAAAAATAATTCCTATCAACACAACAAAGGAATACATAACTATTCTCTAATCAATTGCTTCAGTATTTCTACATTGTACTTTTATTAATTAGCTCTTTATAATAATGGATTAATAGTGCTCATAATACTGGCAATAACAAAAAAAAAAATGGAGTGTTAAAAAATCTTGGTCAAAACCAGGGATTAAGACACGGATGCTAAATGTCCAAAAGGGAGGATGACAGTAACACTACATTTTGTATAATTTAAAAGTGCCACTGCGACCCCCCCTTGTCGTCTCATTCATTTGGCGTGCTTGAAGCCCATCGATCGAATTCGATGCCAGAATCAGGACTAACGCCGATTTGAGCTAAAGGACTTAAAAAGTCCATATGTTGTCGACATTTACAATTCTCGGTTAATCCACAATTTTGACAAGCTCCTCGCGCTCGAGTTTGTTCTTTACTATTGCCACGATTCTTCTCTTCTTGTTCCAATTTTTCCATTAGAGCTACAGGACTTTGGGAAGACACGTTTAGTTTAAGTTCACGTTCGAAATTGTGTAATTGCTCCATAAAATTGAAATTAGGAGCGATGTTGGATTTTCGGGAACGAACTACATTGAAGGCATCGTTCAGGTTTAAAGAGCATTTGTACATTAGGTATGCCACGGTTATAGTGACAGAACGAGAAACACCTGCAAGGCAGTGCACGAGAATGCCTTTCTGGTTCGATCTGGCTTCGTCTGAAAACAGAAAAAAACACAAAATCAAAAAAAAAACATTTACATTTATTTAATTAATAAATTAACACTCTTCTTCCTCATCTCCTCCTTTTTTCAAGTCTTTCATTATTAAAAGAGCGAACGTTTGAACGCTTAAACCAAGACCAACAAAAAGAAGAGCCCAAGTTGCTTGATATAGCAATTTATCAGGAACACCTTTTTTCAAGTAAACAGGAACACCGTCATCACATCCAAATTTTTTCTGGTTTTCTTTCAATTTCGCAAAATTTGGATGCACTTTCTCGTTTGATTTCGCTTTAATTTTTGGACATTCTTTAGCAAAGTTTCTGGTAATTAATCGGGGGAAAAGCGTTAGCTTTGATTGAAAACTTGTAAATTTTTGCATTTTTATTGAAAGTCAAGTCGATTTGGCACTTGACTGTCAATAAATTCAGCACACTTGAATGAATTGGTCAAAAGCATGCCAAAAAGTGTCAGTAGCAATTTGATTAACATAGAGACGTCGAGGGCAGAACAGTGAATGGGAGCGGCTCTCCCTTGGTGACCTAGATCAGAGCGCCATTCATGTCTTTGTTGAATGGGTGGAAAACGGAGACAGAAACTCGGTTCTAACACAATATCTTTGCGTATTGTATCTATCTCTCTCGGCTGCCGCTTTGGCCTTATCGATTTTCAAATACATGTGAGTGTGGGTGTAGCTGCCGCCGCTACCATCGCCGTGAATTTTCAACACGACACCGACGCCCACACACATCCGAAATAAATACCCACGTATATATGGGAATAAACGACTGTAAGATTTGACGGCTATAAGGGCGGCGGCGGGCCTTTGGCTTGACCTCGCCCGGGCCAGTAGACATCTGCTCCAGCGCCGCGCTGATTCACAGCACATTCATTCATTATTACAACTCACCTATAAACTCTATAGCCTTTGGAAAATGACTCGCCAAATTTTGCGACCAATGATCCGTGATCGGAATCTGCATATATTTGTAATTTCCACAGTCTTCGAAGACGTTGGGCAAGTCCGGAGTGACGTTCAAGATGTACTGCAATAAAAATTATATAAAAAAAATCATTTAGTTTTTTGAAGAAAGTACCTTAATGCCATGTCTTTCAAGCGACTGGCTGTCTTCGCTATTAGCCGCATTTCCAAGAAACAAATGAGGAAGAATTTCAACAGGAAACTCTCGGTCATCCTCCAAACCTGAAAGAACTTTGACGCTTTACTCACATTGAATAACTTTCATAATCATTCTATATTTATCAATGACTGTACAGTTTTCTAATGAATGTAAAACCTGTTCAAACAATTCCATTCATGTACAACTTAAAAAAAATTAATACATGCAAGACAGTGATTTATGGTGATGTCTTACCTAACGAACTATCACATCGGTCATCGGTGTCCGAACTGTCGGTGGAACTATTGGCAGTAGACGAAAGACTATCGCAGCTTCGATGGGGTCTATGCAATGGCGGGGCTGAAATCCGAAGCGATCGAAGCCCCATTAAAGGCAAAGGGTCCGGACCAACAGCCGATGGCATTGTCCCACCTGAATTATCCAACAATTCGGAACAACTATCACACCATTCCGGATAAGCGTTCCGGAACGTCTGGAACCCATCTTAAAAAAAAAAAAAAATGATTTTATTAAAAGCAATTTGCGTCATCAAAATTGGATTTTTGTTTTGCGCCGAATTTTAATTATGAGTAGACTAAACAATATTAGCGCCACATTGGGGTGTTAAACTACCTGCCATTTGCGTTGATTGATTCGCTTTTAAAATAAACCAAGGCTCAGTTTTGTTGATAGTAAATTTGAACTTACTATTATTAGAAATTACGCGACCTTTTACTTAAACAATATTTCTTTCATATCGCCGGAAGTTGCAGATTTAAGAATACTATTTCTAAAGAAAAAAAAATATCAAATGTTTGTTGTCACAGGTAGCGATCATTATTGATAAATGAGCAATAATTCAACGCTCGTTCTGTTTGATTTTCGATACTATAATCGAAAAGTAAACAATTTGCACAATTTTAATGCTTCACGATAGATATTTTCGATTTTCAAGCACCGGATTTCCTGTTGTTATATAAATACACATTCGTCTTTAAATACATTGAGCGTTTGCAAAATTTATAAATTTTTATTATCCCACTAATTAAAACTACTATCTGCTTCAATTAAATGAAATGAATCATTCATTTAAAACAATAATATTTTTTGTGACCTTTTCACCTTTTCTAATTGAAACTAAAAATTCCATGCTTTGTTTATAATACTTTAGATAAAAAAAATTCCCTTGTCATCAGTAGAAGAATGAGTTATTTATCAATTGATAGGAGGCCAAGGCAAGGTAAAGTAAGGTGGAACGGAAATGGTGATGGATGGATACGACTTCCGGCCGGATGGGCGACATTCAGAAGGCACGGTACGATGATCGTTTTGAACAGAATGCGTGGGAATTTACCTCTGAAGATTTCTTAACGATCATCGCATTCTTTTGAAAATCTGAAAAAAAAATAATTACCTAATCATACGACTCGAACTATGAAATCTTTTCTTGAAGATAGCTATTAAAGCCACTTTCTGCATTCTTCATTAATTCGATGCGGAGAGTTTTACATAAAAACTACTAATAAAAAGTCGTAACGACTATTCAATATCAGTAAATACAATTACTTATTAATTTGCTCTCTCATTTAGTCTACAGAACGTTTATTAAATCCTTAGAAACTTGTTTTTGCAATTCATCATTTCCGGTTGGGTATTTAAGACAACCCTGTAATGGGTTCTGGGTTTTTTTTAACTGCTATTTACAGACACACTTTTATGGGTGCTTCATTTTTCAACCGTGATAATTGGAGAATTGCAGACATTTGCAGCGTAATTTTTTTCCAAATTTTTGCTTCTGTTTGCCAATAATATACTGATAAAATAAAGCTTTTATTCCCAAGGGAGAAAAATAGAAATTACAAGTATCACGACAAGTCTTAAGTCCCTTGATAAGTGAATAATGCAGATTTCTATTCCACAATCAAAAATTATTCCAGACAATATAAATGTTTTCCTTCACCGCATTTCATCCCTTTTTTATTAATCTTGACTTTTAGTGGACCTTTTCGTGCAGATTCGGTCTTCAGCTGCTTCGTACCGACCTACGCTTTGAGAAAACCGGGGCTGTGTGGGCGGCAAAGAGTGCGTGGGACGAGCGCGATGTCGGCCGCCCACGCTCATTCTCACCCTCCTTTAAAACACACATATATTGCCTCAAGGGCGTCCTTGAAAGGGCCACCACCAGCTGTCGCTATTTTAGCTTATTCTAAAAACCCACGCTTTTTGACGAACGAGGCAAAAATATATTTATTTACGACTGATGTTAATAAATAAAAGATTTAATTATTTATAAGATAAATGCCAAGGGATTTAAGTAATTTATTCTTCTATGAATGAGTGTTTTTTTTTCTACAAAAAAGCTTGGAAAGTAAACACAAATCTTGGCAATGTATTAAAATGATTCAGAGCCGTTTCTGTCTGATATATGGATTTTTTATGGTTATTATTACGATGCATGCAATGGAAATTTAAATTTACATCTGCTAACTGCTATTAATAAGTGTGAATGTACAATATATTATCACACAGCTAATAGTAATCAACATATTATTGAATCCTTGAAACTTTGCTCCAAAATGCAAAATATCAAAATAATTATTTTACAGTCACGTTTATTCCGATGAAGAGAAGAGAATTAAAAAAAGGTAATTAAAATAAGTAAATTAAAATTCAACACATCATTGTTGTATTCGAAGTTATCGGAGAATAAACGAAGGAAATGCGAGACTATTGTGTTGATTCTCCATAATAAAAGTAATAATTGTCGCGTAAAGAGGATATCCTTTACAGGATAACATCAAAAAGACGCTGGTTAGTCGTACAACGGATACTACGAATTACCAACACCGGAAACGGGAATATCCCCTTTTCAGGTGTCGAACTGAAATAGCAAGGAAGGAACTTGATTATGTCTGAAGGAACTTCATAATCAATTCATTGAGGAAGGAGACTAATTTTACGATTACTAAATTAAGAAGTTTTACGCCGGAAATGAGCACTACAAAGGCGGGAGAAATTTCGTTTAGTAGTTTATGGGATGTTTAAGACACGATATTTCAGACAGAGTTTACAGAAAGTGTATTATTCAACCTTTAACAAACAATTGATTTTAATGAATTGGTTTTGTGTCTTATCGACACTTTTATACATTCTAAAATCCTTCATGATGATGATCCTTATATTCAAAATTTTGGTGCTGTGTCTAATATGTCTCAAACTACTTTTCTGTAAAGATTATTATTTATAAATTAGTGTTTTATTAACCATTTTTGACACATACACACAAGCATTCAATTTTTAAATATTTAATATTGCAATTTAATATTGAGCTGTTTAAGAAACAAAAAATATTTTACATGTTAAAAATTGTCTTATTAGGAATTTATAACACAGAGATGCAAAATCAAGAATTTAATAAAAACGGATTCATCTTAGTTCTGTGTCTTATAAACAATTCAATACATTCTAAAGTTCATATAATAACCCGTGCCTTATTAATTGTTTAGGATACAAAAATTTCAAAACAGATTATGTATACATCAGTGTCTGTCGCCTTTTTAGCCATTTTTAGCATGGAGAGATTATTGATTAAATTTTATACTTTTGTGTCTAATGAGCTGTTTATGACAAAGAAAATATTACAAAATCAAACATCTTGATAAAAATCAATTTGTCCTGTGTCTTATAGTTTTATAGATTAACAACAGCTTTTTAAGGAGAGTATCTTGTTGATTATTTAATACACAAGACAAAAATGAGCATTTAATTTTAGAATTTTTTTAGATATTGTATCTTTGTGTCTTATGAGATGTTTAAGACACACAATATTCTAGAAAAAAAAAATTATCCGAATATTCAACAAAATTTTATTAGTAGTGTCTTAATGGCATTAAATACACGAGGATACCAAATCAAGCAATTTATTAAAAATTTTAAAGTCTTTTATAGATTAACAACAGCTCTTTACTGAGAGTATCTTATTAATCATTTAATACACGGGGAGGACAAAAAAGAGCATTTGATTTTCAAATTTTATTGGATATTACAACTCCGTGTCTTATGAAATGTTCAAGACACATAATAATCTAGAAATAATATCATCTGAATATTCAATAAATTTTTATTGATAGTGTCTTATGGCTATTAAATGCACGAGGATACCAAATCAAGCATTTTGATAAAAATCGATTTATATTTATTCCATGTCTTATAGGCACTATTATACATTGCAGAGTCTTTTATAGATTAACAACAGCTTTCTAAACAGAGTGTTTTATTAATCATTTAATACACGGAACATAAATGAGCATTTTATTTTCAAATTTTATTAGATATTCAATCTTTGTGTCTTATGAAATGTCTAAGACACATAATATTCTAGAAAAAAATATTATTTGAATATTCAATAAATTTTTATTGATAGTGTCTTATGGCCATTAAATGCACGCGGATACCAAATCAAGCATTAATAAAAATCGATTTAAATTTGTTCTGTGTTTTATAAGCATTATTATACATTTTAAAGTCTTTTATAGATTAACAACAGCTCTTTACTGAGAGTATTTTATTAATCATTTAATACACGGGGAGGACAAAAAAGAGCATTTGATTTTCAAATTTTATTGAATATTGCAACTCCGTGTCTTATGAAATGTTTAAGACACATAATAATCTAGAAAGAAGTATTATCTGAATATTCAACAAATTTTTATTGATTATGTCTTATGGCCATTAAATGCACGTGGATACCAAATCAAGCATTAATAAAAATCGATTTAAATTTGTTCTGTGTCTTATAAGCATTATTATACATTTTAAAGTCTTTTATAGATTAACAACAGCTCTTTACTGAGAGTATCTTATTAATCATTTAATACACGGGGAGGACAAAAAAGAGCATTTGATTTTCAAATTTTATTGGATATTGCAACTCCGTGTCTTATGAAATGTTCAAGACACATAATAATCTAGAAATAATATTATCTGAATATTCAATGAATTTTTATTGATAGTGTCTTATGGCTATTAAATGCACGAGGATACCAAATCAAGTATTTTGATAAAAATCGATTTATATTTGTTCCGTATCTTATAGGCACTATTATACATTCTAGAGTCTTTTATAGATTATAGCTTTCTATAATCTTTCTTATTGATCATTTGATACACGGGACAAAAATGAGCATTTTATTTGTGTTTTATTAGATGTTTAAGACACACAATATTCTAGAAAAATTATCTAAATATTCAATAAAATTGTATTGGCAGTGTCTTAATGGACATTTAATGCATGAGAATTCAAACTAGATTTAAATTTGTTCTGTGTCTTATATTATTACGCATTCTGAAATCCTCTACAGATGAACAACAACTTTCTAGTCAAAGTATCTTATGGCTCATTTAGAAACACAAAATTAAGCATTGACAATAATCCAATAATGTCTTATCACCTTCATAATACATGCTTGTGTCAGATTTTCATCCATCGAGTTTCAGTTTTTATTTCACATGTTTCATTGGTCATTTAAGACACAGGACCCAAATAAAACATTGACTTTTATAATTAAAATAGTTTCTGTAGCTCTAATTACAAGTGTGTAATTGTGCATTTATACACTCAAATCATTAAAACACAATTCTCGAATTTTCTGTACAGTGTCGTAAACGCTCTATAATACACCGAATTTGCGTTGCACATTTTCCTTCTTTTTAAAATTTTTAATAAAACAGAAAGCGACATAAATAGATACTTAAGCAACATAAAAATAATTAATTTATGAATAAAACCTCCGTAGAGACATTATAATGAACTTAATTTTTAATAATGGATTAATACATGCATTAATTTTAATTACTTCAGAAAGTCAAAGATTATATTAAAAAAAGGCGTGTCTTATGGGTTGGGTCAAATATAAATTACTTAATTTTTTTTTTCTTAATAGTTTTCAAATCTTTAGGCATTATTACTCAATTTTGAAAAAGTATTTTTTTTTAAACCACCTACTATAACTCTAGGATATTTACCCAACCTTGCGTAATATAGAGAAGGTTAAATAGTCGATCGCCCTCAGATTGTTTAATCTTTGATTCTATAAACAGAGGACAAATACGGCAACAGTTGGAAGGCATGTGGGAGAAGTATTTCCAATCACTAAAAAATATGTTCAATTTTTATGATTGTCTTTGACTTGTATTATAAATAACTATTATTTTCCAATTTTTTTTAAATTCATTTTCCATGAAAATTCCAAACAATAATAATTTGTATTCTCTTTGGAGTCATCAAACAAAGATTTGTCTTTGTTTTGTTGTTTGAAAGCTGACGCTTTTCACGAAAATCTTACGTCACACCTTCTTATTTGCAACAACTATGAATAAGAAGTTTGCCAAGAGGAAAGGCAGCTTTGCGTGTTTTAGAACAGATCATCAATCTTAGACTCCCTTCAATTAGTCATTCTTAGTTTACTAATAATAATTGATAACATATACACAGTAGTTCAAAAAAAAAAAAACACTGAATGTGTTTTTCAATCACTTCGCTTATTTTTAGAAATAACATTTTACAACAGAAAGAAAAAATATTTTTTTGTTTATTCTGTCTAAATGTAATTTTCACATAGCGACTTCCTAGCGACTTATTTTTGCTATTTTAAGTTTTTTTTAGCATGTCTTGAAGGATGGAATTTTATTATTTTTGTCGCAACCCAAACGTTCACAAAATCGTGAAAATTGTTAGAAAGCAGTTATTACAGGAAGTGGCTGGACACGTGCATATAAAATATGCAAGCTTCGTGTTTTATCTAACGTGTTTATACATGTTGTTATTCTAGTTTCAGTTATATTTTTAACTACTGAATAAAAAACCGATTAATTAGTTGGATTCAACCAAGATAATCAACAATAACATTTCTGTGTTACTATTTTTATCGAAATGTATTTTATTATGCAAATAACAATGAGACTTATCAATGAACAAATGAATAAGTAGTGTTTACTTTTTTTGTCTGTGTTTATTTTTAAGTTTGTCTAGTCGATTAATGAATATTAATAGACGGAGTATTGTAATCAAAACCACGAAAATTTTTGCATGCAGGATGCATGGGTCCTTGGGGTTTTTGTAGACAAAACTGTCTAGTTTTTATTATTTCTAAATTTGATTAGAAAATAATTTGGTTTAATACTTCGCAAAAACATTCGACTGTTACGGAACAGTTTTTTCATAAATTTTTCACAAACAATTTGATGATTCAGTTTAACACGGGCTCTTGTCGAGATTAGACGTTATAATTAATTTATAAAAGTTTTGCAGTTTTGTGATGTGCTTTTCGTGAGTACGATTAGATAAGATTTCATTCAGAAATGAAAAATATATAAAAAAAAAACAATGAATGAAGATAATGCAAGGATATTGTTGATTGACGATTTTGTGAGTATTATTTTGCGTTTAATTTAATAGAAGTTAAGTCATTTATTTGGCCTTGAAAATTTTGATAAATTTTGGTTAATCAGATTTAAGTATTAGATAATTTTATTGATAAGAACGCCATGTCAAATCTGAAAGAGTGTGTAAGTGTATAAACTTCCGTTTATACTGGAAATATACTCCATTTTTTAAAAATGTGCATCAAGTAGGTTGAGAAACTCTAAATGCGACTTTAATTTTGTCACCAAAATTAGTTACTAAAGCTAATTGACGTTTTATGTTTTATATTTCTAACCACAAAATTTAAAGTAAACAGGCATTAATCTTTTGCTGATTTCCATGGTCGGCCCTTATGCTGATTAATAATGAACGGAGAACACCCTATATTTTTTATTGACGTAGAAAATACAGAGTGTCACATGACGGACGTCTGTCCACAAATCAAAAAATACTACTGAAATTTTGGCAACTCGGATTTTTCGATACGCTCTATCTTTCTAAAAAAATTCCAGTAATACGGCACTTCCGTTTATACTGGAAATATACTCCATTTTTTAAAAATGTGCATCAAGTAGGTTGAGAAACTCTAAATGCGACTTTAATTTTGTCACCAAAATTAGTTACTAAAGCTAATTGACGTTTTATGTTTTATATTTCTAACCTCAAAATTTAAAGTAAACAGGCATTAATCTTTTGCTGATTTCCATGGTCGGCCCTTATGCTGATTAATAATGAACGGAGAACACCCTATATTTTTTATTGACGTAGAAAATACAGAGTGTCACATGACGGGCGTCTGTCCACAAGTCAAAAAATACTGACAGTATACTATTGAAATTTTGGCAACTAGGATTTTTCGATATGCTCTATCTTTCTAAAAAAATTCCAGTAATACGGCACTTCCGTTTATACCGGAAATATACTCCATTTTTTAAAAATGTGCATCAAGTAGGTTGAGAAACTCTAAATGCGATTTTAATTTTGTCACCAAAATTAGTTACTAAAGCTAATTGACGTTTTATGTTTTATATTTCTAACCTCAAAATTTAAAGTAAACAGGCATTAATCTTTTGCTGATTTCCATGGTCGGCCCTTATGCTGATTAATAATGAACGGAGAACACCCTATATTTTTTACATGTTTGAATTTCAATGATATTTGTGTTCATCTGAAAACTGACATGAAAATGTTGTAAAATCTTAAAATTTTCGAATAAAAATCCCTATTTATTTTTCAATATTTGAGTTTAGTTTGAAAAATAAAGACATTTTTATCGAGGACTCTGTAAAGTAGAATCACGAAAAAATAATATTAAATGGTAAAACAAAATTTAGTAAATCAAATTATAGAATTTCAGTGTTCTGTTGTTGGTACTAATGGTTTAGCGACACTTTGAATGAAGACAAAAATTTTCGAAAAAAATTGCAAAACTCGGTAACCCGGTCATCAAATGTCAAAATACCACAATATAGCATATGACAAGACAATAATAAAAATAAGAATGAATATATGAGTTGCTATTTAAAATAAAAAAGTTGAGCACAGTCCTGGAATGATAAACATCCTGTACAGCTGAAAATGTATTTAAAACATGCAGTTTTACCAACTATACAAACATACAAATAATCTTGAAATATCTAATAATATTAAAAAAAAATGAATAAATAAATAATAAAGGCGAGTTTACACACAAACGAGTGTGAACCCACCTTTACTAAATGCATAAACGTCAAAATTTGAATCTTTTTTTTGCTTAAAATTAATGTAAATTCTGTTTCAACTTATTTAGAGATCTATACAGGGTGTCTTACGAATATGGGCGTCTATTTATAACTAAAAGGATATTGATAGAATATTATTGAAAAATTGGCAGCGAAATATCTTTAAAAATTCTCTTCTCTGTATTTCTAAAATATTTTCAGAGATAAGATATTTTCGGTTATACCGGAAGTAGACATCAACTTTCTTATTTTAAATGAAACATCCTATAATTTTTTTCAATTTTGAATTTTACAAAAAAATTTAGGTCACATAAAATATATTTAAAACATGCAGTTTTACCAACTATACAGACATACAAACAACAATCTCGAATAGTCAAAAAAAAAAAAAAAAAAAAAAAAAAAAAAAAAAAAAAAAAGGCGGGTTTATACTCAAACGAGTGTCAAAATTTTAATACTTAAATTTTAGTTAATTCAATTTCAACTCATTTAGCGTACTATATAATGACCTTGACACTCCAGTCCGAAAAATAGTCAATTTTTTGCATTGTGCACAAACCGGAAATAGTATGTCCGTTTGGTGCTTCCGCTCTCCTATTTATTTTCTAATTACCATCGTTCCCTCTGAAAATGACGCTCTTCCTATTAATTCTATTGTTTTGAAAAAAAAAATCGCATGACAGAAAACAATCGCATCATTCATTTATAATTTAATGAATGAAATCATCTATCAATCCCTCAACTATAATTCATTCGAAATCAAATTACAAAAATATTCAATGAGTAGATAGTTATTTAGAATATAAACATAGTGCGCATGCGTATATTGACAACATGGCGACAATTCACTTGATCAACTCTACCTGTGGATCAAAACAATGGAAGCGCAAGCATGCTACTGCCGCCCACTCAGATTGAAATAAAAAATATTCAAAAAGTTATGAAAAATTGACAAACCTTTGAGACAAACAACTCGACACCCATCTTGAGTTAATCTTCGTAATAAAACATTAAGTACGGAGTCGGCTTGATGTTGTTGAACTCCAGAAAGGTCGTTGTAGAGGATGAAGAGATTCTCTTTGTACGTGCTGCAGATTTTCTGCTTTAAATCCCTGCATTTAATAGTGGAAGCTAAGTCGATTTTGCCTGCAGCTAATCTTCGCAACATTATTGAAGGAATCGAAAAATTCACTGCTTCCCGAATATGGCAATCGCCGTATTCAATCGAACTTCGACAATCCAAAATAACAATTTTTTTCGATTCATTCCGTAAAAGCGAAAGCAAGCCCTCGTTAGAAACGATGTCATAATCGCACTCGGGACTTGTCGGCATTGTTAAGCACTCACAAAACAAACGAAAAAAAAAGCTATAAATACACTAACGAAATCATTAATGAACACACTTAATAGATGTCAAAAACTACAACTAAATAACGTGCGATCTGACCTAAGCTCGGGCTCGGAATGGATCCAATGTTGCCGTTTCAAGAGTTGATTGTGCGAGGGCGTGCGGGTAAAAATCGACAATGAATTTTCTATTGTGATTGGATAACGATCACGTGGGCTATTTACCAGCAGCCAATAGGAATGGTATTACGTCATTTCATTGATGAAACTACCCGCCACTAAAATTTCGTTTCAATCAAGTTAAGCGACACGTTCACTTTCTATCTCGTTCTAATGTGACGTATGTCCAGTTTTTTGATTGACTTTCCAATAGGAAAAGTGAGTGGGTGGCTGACGGTAAAACGAAAAAACTCATATTTTGCCATTAGGAATGACGTCATTTCGAATTGATTGGCATTTAATTGCGATTTTCATTTCATACGAATTTACAAACAATCGATATGCAGTGACCTTAAACTACATCCTCGCATTTATTTAGTCTGAAGGAAAGTTTCATTAAAGAGCGACATCCAGGTCATTTCCGATTCGCATTGATGAAAGGGCGAAGTTCAAACTTTATTGTTATTACACGCAAAATCACTAAACCTTTTTTTTTCCTTCCTTTAAACTGACAAACATTTCTTTATTCTTCTAATTTTACAAAAATTAATTGAAATTTTACCAATTTTCAAACTAAATCAACGGTAGGCAACCAGTTATGCACTTGTTTTGAGTACTTTATCTAACTTATTGTTTATACGAAATTGATGCTAATTAATAGTGTCTATCAATTTATTCAACGCATTTCAATTACAAACGGTTAAATTTAAGTATTATGCGTTTTGGTAATAACAAAACAAGTTTTGGTTTCTTAATCAACACTAATGGATCTTGTCATTGAAATTTATCAAAAATTTGAATTGATTTATTGTGGTAATCAAAAAACTATAAATGGTGTTATGAATAACACAAAAACACACTTAAATTTGTAATTATTTGTTGAAAAATACATAACTTAATAAAAATTGTTTAAGATAGGCAACCAAATATACAAACATTGAAAATAAAAAATTAAAGCTCAAATTTTAGATGATAGATACTTATAATTAAAAGCGTTTAAAATGTGTCTACTGATACTTAGAATAATTAATTCTAAGTAAACTAAAAATTTTTTTATGTCGATTCGCTAGTGTAACTGTACTCATCTAGAATTTGTAAAATGTGAGGCGTTCTGTTTTGATAAGGGAGAAGAAATGTCAAAAGTCAAGGTCAGAACTTAGAATTTAAATAATATTTGGATAATCATGATTTTGGGAGATAAACGTTTATCAAATTTCAAATTTGAACATTTTCTGATTGAATAACGCATTGTGCAGTGTTTTAACCATAAACTTCTTTAATTTTTATAAGTGGTAGTGGGTCTAGTATAGCTGGTTGTCTACACTTAATTTGCATTTAAATATTTTAATGTTTTTTTTTTAAGAAGTGAGTTTGGAACTGAACGATTAATCAAATACAAATTGTCTTATTTATTGCTCTACATGATATAATCTATTAAATTATAAAAATATGGTTTATATACTTTAATATTGAAGAAGCGTTGATTACGAAGACATTTCTCGACTTAATTTTTAAAATGTGTCCAATAAGTTACTTCTTAATTCTACATTTCTAATAATATTGCGTTGTGTTTAACTATGAACTTGTTTAATTTTTATTAGTCTGGGTGAGGCTAGAATAGCTGGTTGCCTATATTCAATTTGCATTTAAATATTTTGATGTTTTATTTTAGGAAGTGAGTTTAAAACTAAAACGATTAAACAGACCCAAATTGCTTTATTTACTGCTGTACGTAATATAATCTATTAAATTATAATCTTTACGTTAAAATTTAAATTATGTAATTTGATGTTAGGCAACCAGCTATACGCAAGTATTTTAGAAGAAGCGTTGATTACAAAGACATTTCTCGACCTAATTTGAGAACGTGTTAAGTTATTCTTCAATTTCCATTTTTTAATAATAATTACAATTATTTATTTGACTACCAAACTGTATAGAATTTATTCATCAATGTCCTGGTCAAAAGTATCTTGTTTAAACATTTCAACATCTGCTTGGCTGTCAGCATGAATCATTTTGCCATGACTGTCAGGCTAAAAAAACCACAATTAATTGATAAAATTATCAACAATTGAATTACTTTTGGATGCATCAAAATAAACGGCAACTCGGCTGATAGTTCTCCTCCTAAAGCGCCCAAATATAATTTCACTTTAACAGCATATGAAATGATAATTCCAAAAGCATCGCGTTGATCAGGAGATGCCAACCTAAAAAGTTAATTCAATCAAAAAAGAATAATAAATGACGAAAATTTACAATGTTGTTGAAGCTAAATTTGTCTCTCGATTTTTCAACTGTCCGTCTAGTGCTATTCCTCTTCTGTCTTTATTTGACGATAAAAGTGGGACTAAATATATTACTTTTTGTAGAGTAGAACCTGGTTGGATTGGACAACCCTCTCTAAACAAAAATAATAAAATAATTATAGTTTTTTGATTTTTTTTAATTACTCTGTTTCGACGCTAGCTATAGTCGCTCGGTATTGTCCATTTTGAAACAATACAACATCTACACCTTGCTGCACCATTACTTTAATTTTTTTAACAAGTTTATTACTGTTGTTTCGTATACAAATGTTTGTCGCTATTTTTTCTCCATGATGATACAATTGCTTATCCAGAGTAACCTCCAACTCTAATTCACCAGGACTTAACATGAAATCTTTTCTAACAATAGTGCATGGTTGCTTTCCTTGTTTGGATGGAGCATATTGCACTTTTCTTATAGCCATTGAAACAGTACTTCTTTTATGAGACCTATCAGTCTCGTTTTCGCCTACAAAAAGTTTAATGTAATAATGAACGCCGCATGGTTGTCCATCGTCGTCTGAACCAGGCTGTAGAGTAACAGATGCTGGCGCATTTGGTGGTAAATTAAAAGTAAAAGGATAACAATTCGACCCAATTTTTTTTATCAAACGAGTTTGAAGTTTCGATAATTTTTTTTTATCAGATGTAGGATAAATCTGATGAGTGTCTAAATGGAGATCTTTTTGAAAATTTAAACCCATGACTTCGTCTTCTTCGCGGCCATAACGAAAACTACAGATTACTTGACCGAAAACTTTGCGGTCTTTGTAGTCGTTGTCGATAACAACAACACCATCTAATAATATTAGAAAAAATAATAATAAAAAAAAAATTTAAAATGATAATTGTTTACCTATTGGTTCCACTCCTGAAATGTGGTCTACGAAATCGCGTTTCCCCAAATACATAGTCAGTTTTGCATTTGGGGATTGTTTTTTGTAAACTCGGAAATTGTAAACCATTTTTTTTTACTGCAGAGTAACACAAAGATTAAAAAAATTTTCAACAGTATTTACTATTTATAAAGAAAGTTTATGGTTTCTTAATCCACTTATAAATTTACGCCAAAATCACTAAATTTAATTAAAATATTATCTGTTAATTTAATTTTGATTCTAACTGAAAAAACATTGATTTTTGTTGAATTTACGTTTGCACATAAACTGCGCTAGATTTAATCTAATAAAAAAATTCAGATTGTGTTTTAATGTCTCTAATTTCATAGTAAATAAATGAGTAAAACGTGATAATTGTTATTCAAATCAATAATTTTTCCTACGTCTCAACAATATGTTTCTTGTTTGAAGAGAATTATGTAACATCCTGTGGTGGAATATTACGATTGTCGTGGAAAAAATTATGTCCTAAGTTTAAATTCAACACCCTGTAGAACTTAAAAAGCTGTTCCAAACAAAGCACATTAAACTTAATGAATTTTATCACCTTTCAAACTATTTAACATTATTAAAGACTAACTGTACAATTTTTAATTTAGATTAGGCAACCAGTTATACGCATTGAATTTGCTTTCTAATTTCTACAAAGTTACAGAGCATTATATTTAACTTTATTCAACTCACTCATTTATTTTGTTGCTATTTGTTTGATTTGCTATTGACGGATTATTACAAAAAAGCAATAATGTCCAATAGTCTCTTGCGAACAACTGATCAATCGGGAACTTCTTTCTACCAATGAGATTTCTTACTAAAACGACAAAAAGTTACATTCCAGGAAAAGAAGATAAGCTCCAACAATTTTTCAAACAACAATCCACGAATCAAAAGCATTTAAAGCAGTTAAAAAATTATCACATTTGAGTCAGTAGGTTCAATTTTAAAACACAAACACTAACCCCAACAACCTTTATTAATTTACTGCATTAAAATCTCATCTCTGACAAGCAGGTACACAAGCTACATCCGATTTACTTTTTTCATATAACTCCCCATAAAACTTCTGCAAATCTTTATACAATTCACCTCTTGATGAATCTTCCGGACAATCACAACACTCACATCTATTAAAAAAAAAAAAAAAAATCGAACCAATTTTTCGCTTCAAAATCTAAACTTACTCATAATCATAATCATAACACGACCATTCAATCGACCTCGGAATCGAACTCAACGTTTTCGTCAATTTCTCATGCAATCGCTCCGCTAAACTCGGCTTCTTCTTACAAGAACAAACATCCGCAACTGTAGTCTCAGATGTTGTATCTTCACTAAAAGCTTGCGGTTTACAATATTCACATCTTGTAGTTAAACGTCTTGAATATTTTTGATTTTCATCAAATAACCTAGTTCTTGGCTTTTTATCAACTTTTTGCTCAATTTGACTTGAATGAATAACCGCTGGTTTTACATTAAAATATCCTTTGTATTTTGAACAAACAGGACAAGAATTTTCTTTATGTCCACTCCCACAAGGACACAATTTCATTCGATTGTGATAAATTAAATCGACTCTTTGCTTATGCAAATTTGGAGTTTTTTGACGTTCTAAACTTCGACTCCGTCTACAACTAAAAAAAATCAATAAATAAAAAATTAATCAAAATCGCACAAACCTGCAATAATCGCCTTGTAAATCGTATTGCGGTTTTCTCAAAATTAAATCATCTTCAGCTTTTCGATAACAAAACGGAGGTCTTGTTTTAGCAGTTTTTGATGAATGTTTCCGTTTGCTGTAAATTATTGAGTGACAAACTTTTCGTCGAACATTTTCTTTTGATTTATGTTCTGTTGATGTTAACACTTTTGGATTGACGATAACAGTGCTTGATGTTGGTTTTGTGCAAACGCAGACTGTTTCTTCGATTGTTGTTTTAGTACTGACTTCAATTTTCGGAGATATAGTTCCCTAAAACACACTTGTACTATAAAATTCTTTTTTTAAAAAAATTGTTTAACTGGAAATGTTTTCGATGGTTCCATCAATAAATCTAAATCGACTCCTGCAATTGATCCGTTGATAGTACTAGGATATAGCAACTCGTCTAATGTTGTTTGGAACGATGCTAAAACATTACCAATTTCGCAGCTCTGCCATTGGACTAATTCGCAATACATCCATTGATCATCTGCAATTTTTTTTATATTTTGTTATTAATTTTGAATTAATTTCAACTTACGCAGTTCGTTCTGGAGTTCGTTAAGACGATGTTTCGATAAAAACGTTTTGTAAAAAGTAAATTTTTCATTACATTGAATGGGAAAATTTGGTTTATAACTGGCAGTTTGAACACATGAATCTAACATGTAGATTTGGAGGGAAACTTTGCCATTGGAACACAACCAAACGCCAGGACACGTCACCTGAAATTTATTGAAATAAATAGATAATAGATTTAGTATAGAATTATACTTACAGCTTGGATTTCTAATTCTACTTGTACTAAAAAAGCTTTCCTGGACATTTTTTCGACTCTACAAATTAGACTAATTATTTAATATCACATTTTTATAGTAAATTGTAAAAATTTATTAGAAATAAAAAAATGACAAGTTGAATGCAATCATTGAAAATTTTTGATGGAATTTGTGTCAAAAGAAAGCGAGTTAGTTGCTTGGGAACCATCGATTGGAAGATAAACAAAATTGGTGGAGGCGTCGGGTTAGACACAATTTTCTCAATTTTTTTTCTGTTTGTTTTACATTGATTAAAAAAAAAAGATAAATATTTTTATATTTTGTTGTTTCTACATTAAAAAATTATACGCTTGGAATTCAACCAGCTCTTTAAAAAAAAATATAACAATAATAATAATAAAAAAAGTTCTGTAGATTGCTTTATCAATTAAACATTGAAATTGGTTTTGAATTGTTTCAATATGTTTTTATTTGTATTTCTTGTAGACTGCAATCACAACTTTACTATAAACTAAGCAGATGGCGCTGTGTCTTTCAAACACACGAGAAGTGAACGTCTGAGTAGGGAGATTTCTAACTTAGTAATAAACCACAGCTTATAGATGTCTCTTTGAACGCTTTTTTTTCAATTCTTTAAAAAAAATATTTCTTTTTTCAATTCCCAAATTCATCTCATTATCTAAAATAGTAATCAATCAAATGATTGAAGAATTGGCAAATTTTAGTGATCTATTAAAGCTCTTAAATTAAATGTTCAATAGCGTTGATAGCACCCAGTGGATGCTTTAATGACATCATCACTTGAATTCTCATCAATTATAAGACCCTGGCGTTAAAATGTCAACAACAATTGTCGTCAATTATTAAAAAACTTGTGTGTTCTATTTTCTTCAATTCTAAAAGACTAAAAATAAATAAATAAAATCTTTAGTAGATCTGTATTGATTTGCTAACAGTTTTAACTTTTTTGCTAGAAACTGAAATCTATTTATTTTCAATGTTTTGTTGTCTTTTGGGATTTAAAGTTGAAAGAAAACAATTTAATAATTCTGTAAGTAAGTTGAGATACTAAAGACAGCAGCGGCTCGTGAGCACAATTTTTCTATAGACAAAATAAGAATTGGAAGTGAATAATTGATTAAGAAATTGATGAGGAATAAACGTATTTTATAGTGATGTGGAAATAAAAATGATTAATTTTTTTTGTGGATTTTGTGCAAAGCAAAAAAATTGTGCTAACTTAAAAAAAAATGAATAGATGCGGATTAGAACAAAAAATTTTACTCTGTGTGTAGCTCTTCTAATGTTCTATCAATGTGTCAAATATAATTAGTTTAAATTTAGAACCAACGACGTTATGAATTTTTAAAGTTTAAATTCGCCAATTCCGAATTTTCGGATGCAGAGTTTGGTTTGGCGGCCGATTGCGACTCAATGGTTTACGGTAGATTTAAGTAAAAATATTAAAAAAAAAAGACTTTGAGATGTATGATTTAGTGCAAATTTTAGCTCGATATTCAGAACTAAGAAGCTTCAATCAAAAAATGCGTAAATCGTCCTGGATAACGTTATTAAAATTTTGTCAAAACTTTTCTAAATTTTTCTATCTAATTTTAGTTTCTTGTGTTTATTTTCAAATTTTTTATATTCAATACTTAAGATGAATTAGACTAGAAGTCGATTTCAGATTTTCTGAGAAAGTCGATTGTGTCGTTTTTTACATTTATGAAACAATATCTCAGCTTCTAAATAAAATAAATTTACCATTGAACTTGTGCTCATTTTGTAGATTTTTTAGAGCTCTATCAGCTCTCCAAATATTATTTTACTTTCTGTAGAAATAACGACGCTTTGAATTTTTGAAGTTCAGGTTTGCTATTTTTTAGTGTTTGATTTGGCGTCAGATTGCAACCAAACGGCTTACATTGGGCCATTTTAAAAATATTAAAAAAATAAAAGACGTCAAGAAGTATAATCCAGTGCAAATTTCAGCTCTGTATTCAAATAAATAACAGAGCTACAATCAAAAAAGTTAAAAATTGTCCTGTACCAAAAATATTAACATTTTGACACAAATTTTTAATTTCTTTAAATCTATGTAATTGCGGTTTCTTATATTTATTTTTGAATTTTTTATATTCAAAAATTTGGGATAAATCAGAATCGAAGCCGATTTGGGAGATTTTGTGAAAGTCGATTTTGTCTGTTTCTACTTTCTTGAAACAACTCTGCTAATATCTCAGCTTCTAAATGAGATGCAGTATTGAGCTTGTACTCATTTTGTAGACTTTCTAAAGCTCTATCAGCTTGACAATTATCATTTTATTATTTATAGGAACAACGACGTTTTGAATTTTTGAAGTTCAGGTTTGCTATTTTTGAATTTCAGTTTAGTGTTTCGTTTGGCGTCAGATTGCAACCAAACACCTAATGTTAGGCCAAACTAAAAATATTAAAAAAATAAAAGACGTCAAGAAGTATAATCCAGTGCAAATTTCAGCTCTGTATTCAAATAAATAACAGAGCTACAATCAAAAAAGTTAAAAATTGTCCTGTACAAAAAATATTAATATTTTGACACAAATTTTTAATTTCTTTAAATCTATGTAATTGCGGGTTCTTATATTTACTTTTGAATTTTTTGTATTCATAAATTTGCAATAAATCAAACTATAAGTCCATTTGGGAGTTTTTGTAAAAGTCGATTTTGTCTGTTTCTACTTTTTTGAAACAACTCTGCTAATATCTCAGCTTCTAAATGAGATGCAGTATTGAGCTTGTACTCATTTTGTAGACTTTCTAAAGCTCTATCAGCTTGACAATTATCATTTTATTATTTATAGGAACAACGACGTTTTGAATTTTTGAAGTTCAGGTTTGCTATTTTTGAATTTCAGTTTAGTGTTTCGTTTGGCGTCAGATTGCAACCAAACACCTTACATTAGGCCAAACTAAAAATATTAAAAAAATAAAAGACGTCAAGAAGTATAATCCAGTGCAAATTTCAGCTCTGTATTCAAATAAATAACAGAGCTACAATCAAAAAAGTTAAAAATTGTCCTGTACAAAAAATATTAATATTTTGACACAAATTTTTAATTTCTTTAAATCTATGTAATTGCGGGTTCTTATATTTACTTTTGAATTTTTTGTATTCATAAATTTGCAATAAATCAAACTATAAGTCCATTTGGGAGTTTTTGTAAAAGTCGATTTTGTCTGTTTCTACTTTTTTGAAACAACTCTGCTAATATCTCAGCTTCTAAATGAGATGCAGTATTGAGCTTGTACTCATTTTGTAGACTTTTTAAAGCTCTATCAGCTTGTCAATTATCATTTTATTACTTATAGGAACAACGACGTTTTGAATTTTTGAAGTTCAGGTTTGCTAT
Source organism: Latheticus oryzae (assembly GCA_030157265.1). Classification (NCBI taxonomy): domain Eukaryota; kingdom Metazoa; phylum Arthropoda; class Insecta; order Coleoptera; family Tenebrionidae; genus Latheticus; species Latheticus oryzae. Next base: position 16,143,177 of record CM058050.1, read on the forward strand.
TTTTGAATTTCAGTTTAGTGTTTCGTTTGGCGTCAGATTGCAACCAAACACCTAATGTTAGGCCAAACTAAAAATATTAAAAAAATAAAAGACGTCAAGAAGTATAATCCAGTGCAAATTTCAGCTCTGTATTCAAATAAATAACAGAGCTACAATCAAAAAAGTTAAAAATTGTCCTGTACAAAAAATATTAATATTTTGACACAAATTTTTAATTTCTTTAAATCTATGTAATTGCGGGTTCTTATATTTACTTTTGAATTTTTTGTATTCATAAATTTGCAATAAATCAAACTATAAGTCCATTTGGGAGTTTTTGTAAAAGTCGATTTTGTCTGTTTCTACTTTTTTGAAACAACTCTGCTGATATCTCAGCTTCTAAATGAGATGCAGTATTGAGTTTGTACTCATTTTGTAGACTTTTTTAAGCTCTATCAGCTTGTCAATTATCATTTTATTACTTATAGGAACAACGACGTTTTGAATTTTTGAAGTTCAGGTTTGCTATTTTTGAATTTCAGTTTAGTGTTTCGTTTGGCGTCAGATTGCAACCAAACACCTAATGTTAGGCCAAACTAAAAATATTAAAAAAATAAAAGACGTCAAGAAGTATAATCCAGTGCAAATTTCAGCTCTGTATTCAAATAAATAACAGAGCTACAATCAAAAAAGTTAAAAATTGTCCTGTACCAAAAATATTAACATTTTGACACAAATTTTTAATTTCTTTAAATCTATGTAATTGCGGTTTCTTATATTTATTTTTGAATTTTTTATATTCAAAAATTTGGGATAAATCAGAATCGAAGCCGATTTGGGAGATTTTGTGAAAGTCGATTTTGTCTGTTTCTACTTTCTTGAAACAACTCTGCTAATATCTCAGCTTCTAAATGAGATGCAGTATTGAGCTTGTACTCATTTTGTAGACTTTCTAAAGCTCTATCAGCTTGACAATTATCATTTTATTATTTATAGGAACAACGACGTTTTGAATTTTTGAAGTTCAGGTTTGCTATTTTTGAATTTCAGTTTAGTGTTTCGTTTGGCGTCAGATTGCAACCAAACACCTTACATTAGGCCAAACTAAAAATATTAAAAAAATAAAAGACGTCAAGAAGTATAATCCAGTGCAAATTTCAGCTCTGTATTCAAATAAATAACAGAGCTACAATCAAAAAAGTTAAAAATTGTCCTGTACAAAAAATATTAATATTTTGACACAAATTTTTAATTTCTTTAAATCTATGTAATTGCGGGTTCTTATATTTACTTTTGAATTTTTTGTATTCATAAATTTGCAATAAATCAAACTATAAGTCCATTTGGGAGTTTTTGTAAAAGTCGATTTTGTCTGTTTCTACTTTTTTGAAACAACTCTGCTAATATCTCAGCTTCTAAATGAGATGCAGTATTGAGCTTGTACTCATTTTGTAGACTTTTTAAAGCTCTATCAGCTTGTCAATTATCATTTTATTACTTATAGGAACAACGACGTTTTGAATTTTTGAAGTTCAGGTTTGCTATTTTTGAATTTCAGTTTAGTGTTTCGTTTGGCGTCAGATTGCAACCAAACACCTAACGTTAGGCCAAACTAAAAATATTAAAAAAATAAAAGACGTCAAGAAGTATAATCCAGTGCAAATTTCAGCTCTGTATTCAAATAAATAACAGAGCTACAATCAAAAAAGTTAAAAATTGTCATGTACCAAAAATATTAACATTTTGACACAAATTTTTAATTTCTTTAAATCTATGTAATTTCGGTTTCTTATATTAATTTTTGAATTTTTTATATTCAAAAATTTGGGATAAATCAAACTAGAAGCCGATTTGGGAATTTTTGTAAAAGTCGATTTTGTCTGTTTTTACTTTTTTGAAACAACTCTGCTAATATCTCAGCTTCTAAATGAGATGCAGTATTGAGCTTGTACTCATTTTGTAGACTCTTTAAAGCTCTATCAGCTTGACACTTATCATTTTATTACCTTCAGAAACAACGACGTTTTGAAATTTTCAAGTTTAGGTTTGCTATTTTTTAATTTTCAGTTTAGTGTTTAGTTTGGCTTTAGATTGCAACCAAACGGCTTACGTTAGGCCAAACTAAAAATATTAAAAAAATAAAAGACGTCAAGAAGTATAATCTAGTGCAAGTTTTAGTTTTGTATTCAAATAAATAGCAGAACTACAATCGAAAAGTCAAAAAGTGGTGAGACTGGGAAAATCAATTCTGTCGATTTCCATTTTTTTAAACAATTCAGAAGCTGAGATATGGCATTATACTTAAACTCATTTTGTAGACTTTTTAAAGCTTTATGCTTTTAGCAAATATCATTTGTTTATCTTTAGAAATAGCAACGCTATGAGTTTTCAAACTTCAGTTTCTCTATTTTTGATTTTTTGGTTTCAAAGTTGGGTTTGGAGGTTAATTGCAACTAAACGGCTTATCGTTCATTAAACCAAAAATACTAAAATAACAAAACACGTTTTAATAATTTCATAGCAAATTCCGTGTTTTATTTTCTTTCGCGTGTCTACCTCTTAATTATTATTTTTTTTTTTTGGAAAAAAGCTTCCACACAAACCTGTTAAAAGTCAATGCTCGTCTATCAACTTTCCCATTTTCTTTTTCGTGAATTTAATATAAAAAAAATCTCGTTGCAACTTTAACATCCAAACACGCAAAAACCAAGTGAAAAATTTCCCGGTTTAGATCTTATCCAAAGACACAGTTTTTCTCTTCAACTTTTCCAAATGTAATTTTTCGATGATAACAATCATGAAAACTCAAGTTATTTGTTTTTTATTACAAGTAGACAAAGGAGAATTTATTGCTTTATTATAAGTCGGGAAGTAATGAATCAAAATACGGAATTATTTGTAAGAGATGATGGAATTGCATTGCAATGACGACAAACATTGCGTATACACTAAAACCAGTGACGTCACTACACCCACGCACTAAATTTTACGTTAGAGAATCAATAGCAGGACGACTCTGTCTTTGTCTTTCATTCAAGAGTTACAAAATGAAAATCTTTGAAAGTTTTACACAATTAATTTTTTTTAGATTTTGTGTATTTTGTCAAATTTGTCTTTTTGCGATTTGAATTGATGATCTTGCGTGCTGAAGAGTATGAAATTACAGTTCGAGCCACTTTGTAAAGATCAGAAAAAATATAATAACCTTTTTTTAAGTTAATTTATTGTTTGTTTTATGTAATATGATCCCAATAGCTCTAAATTTTAGTTTTTTTCATAGCTGCTTTCGTGGTTAAAGATAACAAATATTAAATGGATTAATGCGGGTCATAAAAAAACTCATTAAACTTTTAATATGTAAAGTAGCTAATAATGTTTTTAATGAAATTAAAAATTGAATAAATTTTTATTAAATAGAAAAATGGGGGTTTGAGTTATGGATAAAAAAATCGATGTTTTTTAAAACCAAAAACGCATCTTAGCTTTCCCCTGAAAAAAATTCTGAGATAAAATTTATCCAACGAGATGTTTTTTTTTTCTTCAAGAGATTCATTTAGAAGTGTCTGACTTTCTGATCTCTAGACACACTTTAATCAAATTAAGTATTATTGAGAAAACGTTGGCTTTTGAACCAGCAATTCTCATCTTCGGCAAATCTTTTAAAACGAGAATTTTGAGTAGATTTTTAAAGAATTTTTTTACCGATTTGTCTTCCAACATTGTACTATCATAATTTAAAAAAAAAAAAAATTATATCAATAAAGTTACATTAAAGACCGATTTGCAGATTTTTGTTAAGTCGATTCTTACTTTTTTGAAATCATTTCTGCCAGCTTCTGTTCAATACATAATATTGAACTTACATTAATTTTATGAACTTATCAAAGCTCTATTAGTTTTTGAAATATCACTATTTTATCTTGATGAATAACGGCGCTATGGATTTTTAAATTCCGTCTTCGCTATTTTCGAAATTTCCGTTTCAGAGTTGGGTTTGGTGTCAGATTTCGAGCAAACGGCTTGAAGTAGGGCAAACTAAAAATAAAAAACGTCAAAAGGTATAATTTAATGTAAATTTCTACTCAATATTTGCAGAAATAACAGAGCTACGGTCAAAAAAGCGAAAATAGTTAAAAGATATCAAACATATAAAAAAATGTTTTCTCTAATTTTGGTTTCTAATTTTTAATTTCAAATTTTCTACATTAGAAAACTTAGAAAAAGTTAGAATGGAGGCCGATTTTCACAGTTTTTGAAAAAGTCGATCAAGCAAATTTTGAGGTTCTTAAGTGCTTTTTGAAACGAAGTCTCAATATCTCAATTTCTAATTGAGATAAGGCATTGAGCTTATACTTATTTTGTAGACTGTTTTAGACTCTATCTGGACGCCAAATATCATCTGTTTACCTTAAGCAGTAACGACGCTATGAATTTTTAAATTTCAGGTTCGCTGGTTTCAAAATTTTGGTTTCAGAGTTGTGTTTAAGGGCCATTCGCAACCAAATAACTCAAAGTAAGCTAAACTAAAATAACTAAAACAACAAAAGACGTCAAGAGATATAGGCGAATGTAAATTTCAGATCGACTATTGTAGAAATAGCAAAGCTACAATCAACGAATTGTGGGAAGGAGGAGCTAGTTTTTCTTTTTTCAAAAAATTTCTTTCAATATTTTTGCTTTTAATCAAGATAGAGTATTGAGCTTGTTTTCATTTTGTAGCTCTTTCAAAGCTCTATTCAGATGCCAAATATCATTCAGTTTTCTTGATAAATATCGGCGCTATGGATTTTTAAATTCCATCTTCGCTATTTTCGAAATTTCCGTTTCAGAGTTGGGTTTGGTGTCAGATTTCGAGCAAACGGCTTGAAGTAGGACAAACTAAAAATAAAAAACGTCAAAAGGTATAATTTAATATAAATTTCTACTCAATATTTGCAGAAATAACAGAGCTACGGTCAAAAAAGCGAAAATATTTAAAAGATGTCAAAAATAAAAAAAATGTTTTCTCTAATTTTGGTTTCTAATTTTTAATTTCAAATTTTCTACGTTAGAAAACTTAGAAAAAGTTAGAATGGAGGCCGATTTTCACAGTTTTTGGAAAAGTCGATCAAGCAAATTTTGAGGTTCTTAAGTGCTTTTTGAAAAGAAGTCTCAATATCTCAGTTTCTAATTGAGATAAGGCATTGAACTTATACTTATTTTGTAGACTGTTTTAAGCTCTATCTGGACGCCAAATATCATCTATTTACCTTAAGCAATAACGACGCTATGAATTTTTAAATTTCAGGTTCGCTGGTTTCAAAATTTTGGTTTCAGAGTTGTGTTTGAGGGCCATTTGCAACTAAAAGTAAGCCAAACTAAAATAACTAAAACAACAAAAGACGTCATGAGATATGAGCGAATGTAAATTTCAGCTCGATTATTGTAGAAATAACAAAGCTACAATCAACCAATTGTGGGAAGGAGGAGCTAGTTTTTCTTTTTTCAAAAAATTTCTTTCAATGTTTTAGCTTTTAATTAAAATAGAGCATTGAGCTTGTCTCCATGTTTTCTTTGATTTTGGTTTCTTATATTTAATTTTAAATTTTCTAAACAGAAAACTTAGAGAAAAGTTTTAGGTTCCTAAGTGCTTTTTGAAAAAAAGTCTCACTATCTCAGCTTCTTATTGAGATATAGCATCGAGCCTTATTTTGTAGACTGCTTAAATCTCTATCCAGATGCCAAATATCATTTGTTTATCCTAAGCAATAACGACGCTAAGAATTTTTAAATTTCCGGTTCGCTATTTTCGAAATTTCGGTTTCAGAGTAGAGCTTGGCGACAGATTGTGATTAAATTGATTAAGACACAAAAAAACTAAAAATAATGGAAAAATAAAACACGTCTAGAGGTATAATTTCAGCTTGATATTTGCAGAAAAAATGGAGCCACGATCAAAAATGTCGGAAATCGTTTTGACTAAAGGAATTCAAATTTTGACAAAAATTTCCGATTGTTTTTGGCAATTTTGGTTTTTCGTTTTTATTTTTGGAAACTTCATATTAAAAACTTGGAATAAATTAGATTGGGAGCCGACTTTGGTGTTTTTAGAAAGGTTGATTTTGCAATTATAATTTTTGGAAATCATTTTTGCCAATATCTCATTTTCTGATCGAGATGTAGTATTGAGTCTATATATTCATTTTGTAGACTTTTTAAAGCTGTATTCGCTTGCTAAATGATATTAGTTTATCTCCAGTAGTAACGACGTTATAGATTTGTGAATTTCAGCTTTACTACTTTAAAATTTCTGGTTTTTGCGTTAAGTTTGGCGTCAGATTGCGACCAAACGGCTTAAGGTAGGAAAAATTAAAAATAAGAAACGTCAAAAGGTATAATTCAACGTAAATTTCTACTCAATATTTGCAGAAATAACAGAGCTACGGTCAAAAAAGCGAAAATCCTTAAGAGATGTCAAAAATTTTTTGAAATTGTTTTATTTAATTTTGATTTTTAATATTCAATTTTAAATTTTCTGCATCAGAAAACTTAGAAATAGTTAGAATAGAAGCCGATTTTTACAGTTTTTGGGAATGTCGATAAAGCAGATTTTTAGGTTCGTAAGTGCTTTTTGAAAAGAAGTCTCAATATCTCAGTTTCTAATTGAGATAGAGTTTTGAACTTGTAATTATTTTGTAAACTGTTTTAAGCTTTATCTGGACGCCAAATATCATTTGTTTATTCTAAGCAATAACGACGCTATGAATTTTTAAATTTTAGGTTCGCTATTTTCGAAATTTCCGTTTCAGAGTTGGGTTTGGTGTCAGATTTCGAGCAAACGGCTTGAAGTAGGACAAACTAAAAATAAAAAACGTCAAAAGGTATAATTTAACGTAAATTTCTACTCAATATTTGCAGAAATAACAGAGCTACGGTCAAAAAAGCGAAAATATTTAAAAGATGTCAAAAATAAAAAAAAAATGTTTTCTCTAATTTTGGTTTCTAATTTTTAATTTTAAATTTTCTACATTAGAAAACTTAGAAAAATTTAGAATGGAGGCCGATTTTCACAGTTTTTGGAAAAGTCGATCAAGCAAATTTTGAGGTTCGTAAGTGCTTTTTGAAAAGAAGTCTCAATATCTCAGTTTTTAATTGAGATAAGGCATTGAGCTTATACTTATTTTGTAGACTGTTTTAGGCTCTATCTGGACGCCAAATATCATCTGTTTATCTTAAGCAATAACGACGCTATGAATTTTTAAATTTCAGGTTCGCTGGTTTCAAAATTTTGGTTTCAGAGTTGTGTTTGGGGGCCATTTGCAACCAAATGGATCAAAGTAAGCCAAACTAAAATAACTAAAACAACAAAAGACGTCAAGAGATATAAGCGAATGTAAATTTCAGCTCGATTATTGTAGAAATAACAAAGCTACAATCAACCAATTGTGGGAAGGAGGAGCTAGTTTTTCTTTTTTCAAAAAATTTCTTTCAATGTTTTAGCTTTTAATTAAAATAGAGCATTGAGCTTGTCTCCATGTTTTCTTTAATTTTGGTTTCTTATATTTAATTTTAAATTTTCTAAACAGAAAACTTAGAGAAAAGTTTTAGGTTCCTAAGTGCTTTTTGAAAAAAAGTCTCACTATCTCAGCTTCTTATTGAGATATAGCATCGAGCCTTATTTTGTAGACTGCTTAAATCTCTATCCAGATGCCAAATATCATTTGTTTATCTCAAGCATTAACGACGCTATAAATTTTTAAATTTCAAATTCGCTATTTTCGAAATTTTGGTTTCAGAATTGAGCTTGGCGACACATTGTGACTAACTTAAGACACAGAAAAACTAAAAATAGTGGAAAAATAAGAGACGTCTAGAGGTACAGTTTCAGCTAGATATTCGCAAAAATAACGAAGTTACGATCAAAAAAGTCGGTAATTCTCTTGACCAAAAATATTAAAATGTTGACAAAAATTTCCAATTTTTTTCCACAATTTTTGTTTCTTATGTTTATTTTTGAAACCTCTATATCAAAAACTTAGAAAATTTGGATTGGGATTTATGCCAATTTTAATATCAGTTTATTTTAGGAAATAACGACGCTATGAATTTTTAAATTTCAGATTAGCTATTAGCAGACGTCTCAAAATAGAACCAAACTAGAAATATTAAAAAAATATTATATAAATTATATTTCACGATAATTTAGCGCAAATTTTAGTTCGATTTTCGCAAAACTAACAGAGCTACGATTAAGAAAGTCAAAAACTGTCCTGTTATTCCTAGAATGCATCTCCTAAAATTTATCTTTGATGATTTATTTTATCCAAGATTATACATCAGTGCAATAACACGTATTCGCGTGTCTTGTATAAGAAATAAAATTTTACGACTATAATACAACAATATATTCAAGAATTTCAGCACAGCAAACTTTAAAACATTGAATGTACTACAAAGTAAAAATCTCTAAATTCCAGTTACAATATTTTTAAATTATCTAAATGGAAATGTGCATAACCTAGAATAGAATTTAAGCTAAATTGAAATGTTCTAACTTTGCGAGATTTGTGTGTAGGCTGACTGAAAACCCTTCTATTATTCGAGTTTACGCAAAAGGCCATAACACCTACACTGTAATTATCGTTGACTCTGTCATTCTGTATTTGTTTGTCAATGATGAATTGAATTTCAAGAAGATGAAAGGTCGAATAATTACACTTTCATTGCAGAAAATTGATTGAAAATTGTACTAAAAATATAATACAGACACACTCGGGCTTTAATTGTTAATATTTTCAATGTAAATTTCATTTGCAGGAAATGCAAAAGAGGTGGTCGGAATTAATTCATGAACACTTGTGTGCTTAGTAGCCGTAAGAGATGTTTCATTAAAAGTTATGAGTTGGGAGTTTAAAGGCAATGAAAACTGCTTATGGAAAAATTAAAAAAATGCATTATTTTACTCTAAAAGTCTAAAATCTAATAAAAATAAGCATTTGAGTATTTTCTCTTTTCCTATTTCGCATTTTGCAACTTTATGTAACACAGTAAAGCAATAAAATTTTATCGTTTCGTCAAGGTAACAAAAACAGAAAGATCTATAAATGTTTTCTCACTTAAGAGAGGTCAAATCTTTGTGTTTTCAACAATAAAGTAAAAAATTTCGAAATTTCAGATAATTTTGCGAAAGTGCTTCAACTATTAACTAAATTTCAAAAATTTGGTGGATCTTTGGGATGTACTTATTATTTATTGCAAAAAAAAAACGAAAAGTTGGAGATGATTGAAGATCGAAAGGTAAGGATTCCCCAGTGAGAAAAGACGGTTTTAATCTGACTCAAGCAGAGGCGGCCCTTCAAGAAAAATTGAGCTGAGTTTAGTATGAAAAACATTTTCTAAGAGAGCTGATAGTTTTCCTTTTGTTGTAAAATTAAAAAACTAATTTCTCAGATTCTTCAAAATTTTGAAAATTCATTTACTTAATCGATATTTTTTATGCCTTCCAAGTTTTAAGATTTTCTAGTTTTTATGTTTTTCAAATCCGTTTTCAAATATTTCTTACATTCCCTACAGATTTTTGAATAGACTTTCTATACTCTTTGGATTTTCTAGACTTTTAAAATTCGTTGAGAATTCTCTAAATTCTGAATTTTTGATATTTTTAAAATTTTTCTAATTTGTCAAGTTTTTATATCTTTCTAATTACTCTTTGGATTTTTTAGATTGAAAATTCATTTACTTCACTCAATTGTTATTTTTTATGGTTTCTAAATTCTTTTTTATGTTTTTTAGATTCTATGATTTTTTTTTGATTGTCTATAATTCCAAATTTTTCAGTTTATAAAAGTTTTGTCAATTTCCTGTAGGTTTTTGAATAGACCCTCTACACTCCTTCGATTTTCTAGACTAAATTCTAGAGTTTCTAATATTCTAAGTTACTGAATTTTCCAAATGTTTCAGACTTCTTGGATTTCTCAGATATTTAAATTATTCATACTCTTTACATACATTTTTTGACTAGTTGTGAATTTGTAGATGTCTTAGATTTTTAAGACAAATCAGATATTTTTAATTCTTATAAGAATTCTCCAATTTTTGAATATTTTGTTTCTTTCTTAAAGTTCTGAATATTTTTCAGATTTTTTCTCTATACTTTTGATAATTCTCAAATATTTTTTAGTTTTTTTTATATTGATTATTTTCTAAAATGTACGAATTTTAAAAATTGATTTACTTTTCCAACTTTTTGGACTCTCTAGATTTTTATAGCTTTTAGACATTTTTTATCCTCTAGATTCTTTAAAGGCTGAGATTAAATTATCAAAATTTCTAATTGTTTACATATTTGCAGATTTTTTTATATCCTCTAGATTGGGATTGTTGTATTTTTCAAGTTCTTAATTTTTTTCATGTTTTTGAGATTTTTTGGATTTTCTAATTTTTTTGGTTTGAATAAAAATTTATTGTGGATGCCATAAAATCTATAGAATTCTTTGATTTCTTCTAAAACCGTTTGAATATTAAATTTTTCATAGCTTTGAATTTCCAGATTTTATTTTGGATTTTTTAGATACTAAATTGCCCCTGATTTCTTAGAATTTTTACTTTTTAATTGCTCAGATTTTTTTAGATTTTCAAGTTATTTTTTAGATTGTTGAGAATTTTCAAGATCTTTGATTTTCTGCATATTTTTAAATTTTGATATTTATAGATTTTTAGACTTACTGTAAGTATGAAAACTTTTCAGGTTTTCTAGATTAGATTTTTCAGAATTCTTCAAAAATTCTCTAATTTTTTATCTCTCAGACTTTTCAAGCTTTTTAGTTTTTCGAATGCTCCAGATCTTTCAAATTTCCAAGATTTTTTATTCTTTTTTATTTCTTAGATTTTCTTGATTGGTCCAATTTTTCAAAATCTTCGAATTTTTGTAATTTTCTGAATTTTGATTCTTAAAGAATTTTAGAGTAACTTTTCAAGATTTCTTGAATTTTTATCTTTATATATAGATTTTTTTTTTAGTTAAATTTTCCAAAATCTTTGAAATTTCTGTAAATTTTCAAATTTCTTGAATTTTGATTCTTATAAAACTTTAGATTGAAAATTTTTCTGGTTTTCTAGATTAGATTTTTCAGAATTCTTCAAAAATTCCTCTAATTTTTTATGTCTTAGACTTTTTAAGCTTTTTAGTTCTTCGAATATTTCAGGTCTTTTAAATTTTCAAGATTTCATGAATTTTTATATCTTTTAGATTTTTAGATTAGTTAAAGTTTTCAAAATCATTGAATTATTTATCAGGTTTCCTAGATTAGATTTATCAGAATTCTTCAAAAATCTTTTAAATTTTTAAGATATTTTGAATTTTTATATTCTTGAGAGTTTTTTGATTGTTCAAATTATTTCGAATTTTCTGTAAATTTTTAAGTTTATTTTAACTTTAAATGCGAAAATTTGTCTGATTTTCTAGATTAGACGTTTCCGATTTTAGGTTTTGTATATTCTTCAAGTTTCATAGATTTTTTTAGACGTTTTCTAGACGATTGATGAATTTGATTACCCATTTTTTTTTTAATTTTTGCATTCTCCAGATTCTGTGAATTTTCCAGGTTTTTAGGATTTCTCAGATTTTCTAGACTCTTCAAATTATCAATATTCTGACTTATTTATGAATTTTTTAATTTTTTTCCAAATTCTGTAGATTTTTCCAAATTTCTTTTCTCAGATTTTTAGTTGAACTAATTTCTAATTTTCAACGAAAAGGCTTTATATTTTCCAGCGCCGCCGCTGCCCACTCATTCCGAATTGGTCGCAATTCCCCATCCATCATTTCTTTACATTTGCTTAAAATTCGTGAGTTATAATCGATTGAATTCAGTCTGGATTTCACATCTCTTAAAAACCTTAACATCTTAGAAGATTAAAAGAAAAAAACTTAAGTGAATATGACACTGATTGTTACCATTCTTGTTCGTTTTTCCATTTTCTTGGAACGTTCAGTAATTACGTTGATTGTAGTGCGATAAGAATGCAAATCCAGCCCTTAATTTACCAGTAATGTACTATCAATAATAGACATAAGAAGGGTGGAGTTTTTCAACCCTCATATGTTTGCAGTCGCAATTTTCCTCCTAACATTAATCTCAATTTTCATTCACTTTAAACCAACATCCATTTGCATTTTTTCTTATGTTTCTACATTTCCAACACGAAAAAAAAATTTGTAACAAGTTTAAATAAATAAGAAAGGAGGATGACCTCACGCACTCGTGTCTTAAATCTTGATTTATAACGACAGTTGATTCACTTTCTTTTCCATTTACACGTTTACTCGCTTTGCTTTTGACATATCACAATTTTAGTTTTCTTCGTCAAATATTAATTATCGAAGGATCTTCATTAAGTAAATATTTATCAACAGAGAGATTTATTAAAAATTCATTTAAATTACCATAAATTTCAATTTGAAAGCAAAAATTGTGGAAGAAAGCAAATTTACAAATTAAGCGAGATGAAAAGTGGTCATACAGTTTACTTTTTTTTTTAATTAACTTCTACAATATTTCAGAGAGATCTAAAGTAGTAGACGATTCCGAAATGGAAAAAAGAGTCGAATAAGGGTAGAAATATTGATCTCTTAAAAACACTGATGGGGTTTTTTATGGCTACAAAATGGGTGGATTTTAGAGCGTTTCGTGCAAATGAAATCGTAGGTTGTTAAAATGAATAACTGGAAAATATATTATGTGTGGGAAGGTTTCCCTGCAAAATAATTTAAATAATTGAAATTAGTTGTCATTTATTAGACAGACAGTTGATTCGGATTTTAAATGTTAAATGTCTTCAGTTTAACAGACAACAATTGATTAAATATTTGTCAAGGAAATTGTTTTGACGTAAAGAAAAACGATTTTCTTTGATAGCAGTTTTAAAATTTAATTAGAAAGATTTGTGTAGGTGAACTGATTGGGAATATATTTTTATGGCACGAGGTCAATTTTTCTATTTTATTTTTTCATGACGAAAATTCTAAAGATAAGCTTTAGGATAATTTTCTTTCAAGGAATTGAATTGTTAATTAAAGGATGGAATAACAACAGAGATGTTTTTTACTTTTTCTTTCATCTTTTCGTAATCTGTTATTAACATTTGGACATTTATTTGAGAAGCTATAAAATTTGTATTTTCAGCGTCTGGTGATTTTTTATATTTCACACATGTTTAGATTTTATATTTATTTGATTATTTAAATTTGTTTTATCAAAATAATGGAAAAACTAAAAATAACATTTGTTTTTGATTATAATATTGTTGGAAAATTAATTTTTATTTCTTGGGGTGATTCTAAAATTCTGAAATATCTAAATAAGAAAAAAGTTAAATTAAAAACAAAGTATTTAACTTTGTAATTTAATATTTAATAAATATCTAATTTCTTGAGAAATACTTTTTAAATTGAGTTTCATTTTTTATTAATGACATTAAATTGATATTCAAATTTGTTAAGTTGGAGAAATTTGGAAAGAGAATAACCAGGAAGATTCTGTGTGTTTTCTGGATTTTTGTCTCTTATCATCGACAGAGTATAGTGCTCATCCAGACGAGAATTTTGAAATTAAATTTATGTAATGCTACATTAAGCATGTGCTCGTGTAACAGCAATGCTGGGAAGAGTATTGACGGTTGTTTTTGCTTGGTGTAAGAAATCTTAGCTATCCACGATCAAAATTTGTGTTGTTTTGATTCTCTACATGCAAAATTTTGTTTTATTGTTGAAAGAATTAAAGAAGATGTAAAGTTTTTGAAAGTAAAGTGTTGAAAATTATGACGACTTGTGAATTTATAAATCAATAGTTTGAAATAATTAAAATATGAAAAAAATTAATTACAAAAAACCTTTCTAATTGATATTTTTTATTATTTCGAAATTGTGAAGATTTTCCAGATATGTTTTTCCGATTCTCTGGATTTTTTCCGATTTTCTATATTTCAAAATTTTTCAATTTGAAAGAATTTTTAAATATTTCTCAAATTACTTGAAATTTCTATATCTCTTAAATTTTTTTTTAGTTGCGAAGCTTTTGAATTTTTCAAATGCTTTAGACTCTTCGGATTATTCATTTGAATTATTCATACTCTTCAGATTTTCAGAATTTTTCAACTGTATTGAGACTTTATTCAGTTTTTTGAATTTCTTGGACTAGCTGTGATTCTGCAGGTTTTTTAAATTTTTTAGATTGTTTGGATTTTTTGAATTTCTTTAAACGTTTTGTTTTTTACAGATACTTAAAATTTTGAATATTTTTCAGATTTTTTGTGTTTTTAAAGCATTTTTTTTCTATATTTTTGACAATTCTGAAATATCCTGAATTCTTGAGATTTTTTAGATGTTTTAGATTCTTTTGAATTCTTCATAATTCCTAGATTTTCTAAAACGTTCGAATTTTAAAAATTTATTTATCTCTAAAGTATTCAGATTTTTTAAGTTTTTGGGAATTTTTAGGATCTTTGAAGTCTGAGATTGGATTAGCGAAATGTTTATATGTTTATAGATTTGTTGATTTTTTCCATATTCTGTAAAATTAATTATTATTAATTATTAATTATTAATATTTCGGATTTTTGAATTTTAATTTTTTTCATGTTTCTTTGAATTTCTAAATTTTATTTTAGATTTTCAGATACAAAATTGCCTCCGCTCTTAATTCTTCAAAAATCTTTTGATTTTTGATGTCTTAGATTTTTCAACCTTCTTAGTTCTTCAAATGCTTCAGTTCTTTTAAATTTTCAATATTTCGTAAATTTTTATCTTACTTAGATTTTTCAGATTAGTCAAATTTTCCAAAATCTTTGAATTTTCTGTAAATTTCTAAGTTTCCTAAATTTTGATTTTTATAGAGTTTTATAACTTTAAGTATAAAAATTTTTCAGGTTTTCTAGATTAGATTTTTCAGATTCCTTCAAAAACCTCCTAATTTTTGACATATGTATTTTGTTGATTTTTAATATTTTTCAGATTTGTTTTCTGAAGAATTAAAAATTATTGAAATTCTGACGATTTGTTTAATTACAGATCAAAAATATGAAATAATAATACTGAAAAATGTGAAAATAAATAAAAAATCTGAATGAGGCTGGAAGTCTGAAAACCCTAAAAAATGTGGGAAATCTATATAAATTAAAAGAACTAAAAAAAAGGAATAATCAAAAAACAAAAAACTTACTTGAGCTAAGAAACCCCAAGCATTGGAGAATTGTGAAAAGTTCAAATAATCTAAAAACTGCATCAACTTTTAATTGAATTTTGAAAATTTGATGAAACTTTCTATTCAAATTTTCATCTTATAATGTTTGGAATGTTCTTACCAATTACTACAAAAAATTCGGAAATTTGTAGATGATTGAAGGTCGAAAGGTGAGGAATCTCCTGTGAGAAAACACGGTTTCAATCTAACGGGGGCAGAGACGGTTCGCCAAAAAAAAAATCCGCTCAGTTTATTGTATGAAAAACATTTTCTAAGAGAGCATGATAGTTTCCCTTTTGTTGTAAAATTAAAAAACAAATTCTTCAGATTGTTCAAAATTTTGAAAATTCATTTACTTAATTGATATTTTTTATGATTTCTAAATTCTAAAGATTTTTCAGATATGTTTTTCCGATTCTCTGGATTTTTTCCGATTTTCTATATTTCAAAATTTTTCAATTTGAAAGAATTTTTAAATATTTCTCAAATTACTTGAAATTTCTATATTTCTTAAATTTTTTTTATTTGCGAAGCTTTTGAATTTTTCAAATGCTTTAGACTCTTTGGATTATTCATTTGAATTATTCATACTTTTCAGATTTTCAGAATTTTTCAACTGTATTGAGACTTTATTCAGTTTTTTGAATTTCTTGGACTAGCTGTGATTCTGCAGGTTTTTTAAATTTTTTAGATTGTTTGGATTTTTTGAATTTCTTTAGACGTTTTGTTTTTTACAGATACTTAAAATTTTGAATATTTTTCAGATTTTTTGTGTTTTTAAAGCATTTTTTTCTATATTTTTGACAATTCTGAAATATCCTGAATTCTTGAGATTTTTTAGATGTTTTAGATTCTTTTGAATTCTTCATAATTCCTAGATTT
This sequence comes from Latheticus oryzae, assembly GCA_030157265.1. Classification (NCBI taxonomy): domain Eukaryota; kingdom Metazoa; phylum Arthropoda; class Insecta; order Coleoptera; family Tenebrionidae; genus Latheticus; species Latheticus oryzae. The sequence continues at coordinate 16,159,256 of CM058050.1, forward strand.
TCTAAAACGTTCGAATTTTAAAAATTTATTTATCTCTAAAGTATTCAGATTTTTTAAGTTTTTGGGAATTTTTAGGATCTTTGAAGTCTGAGATTGGATTAGCGAAATGTTTATATGTTTATAGATTTGTTGATTTTTTCCATATTCTGTAAAATTAATTATTATTAATTATTAATTATTAATATTTCGGATTTTTGAATTTTAATTTTTTTCATGTTTCTTTGAATTTCTAAATTTTATTTTAGATTTTCAGATACAAAATTGCCTCCGCTCTTAATTCTTCAAAAATCTTTTGATTTTTGATGTCTTAGATTTTTCAAGCTTCTTAGTTCTTCAAATGCTTCAGTTCTTTTAAATTTTCAATATTTCGTAAATTTTTATCTTGCTTAGATTTTTCAGATTAGTCAAATTTTCCAAAATCTTTGAATTTTCTGTAAATTTCTAAGTTTTCTAAATTTTGATTTTTATAGTTTTACAACTTTAAGAAAATTTATCAGGTTTTCTAGATTAGATTTTTCAGATTCCTTCAAAAACCTCCTAATTTTTGACAAAGTATTTTGTTGATTTTCAATATTTTTCAGATTTGTTTTCTGAAGAATTAAAAATTATTGAAATTCTGACAATTTGTTTAATTACAGATCAAAAATATGAAATAATAATACTGAAAAATGTGAAAATAAATAAAAAATCTAAATGAGGCTGGAAGTCTGAAAACCCTGAAAAATGTGGGAAATCTATATAAATTAAAAGAACTAAAAAAAAAGAATAATCAAAAAACAAAAAACTTACTTAAGCTAAGAAACCCCAAGCATTGGAGAATTGTGAAAAGTTCAAATAATCTGAAAACTGCATCAACTTTTAATTGAATTTTGAAAATTTGATGAAACTTTCTATTGAAATTTTCATCTTATAATGTTTGGAATGTTCTTACCAATTACTACAAAAAATTCGGAAATTTGTAGATGATTGAAGGTCGAAAGGTGAGGAATCTCCTGTGAGAAAACACGGTTTCAATCTAACGGGGGCAGAGACGGTTCGCCAAAAAAAAAATCCGCTCAGTTTATTGTATGAAAAACATTTTCTAAGAGAGCATGATAGTTTCCCTTTTGTTGTAAAATTAAAAAACAAATTCTTCAGATTGTTCAAAATTTTGAAAATTCATTTACTTAATTGATATTTTTTATGATTTCTAAATTCTAAAGATTTTTCAGATATGTTTTTCCGATTCTCTGGATTTTTTCCGATTTTCTATATTTCAAAATTTTTCAATTTGAAAGAATTTTTAAATATTTCTCAAATTACTTGAAATTTCTATATTTCTTAAATTTTTTTTTAGTTGCGAAGCTTTTGAATTTTTCAAATGCTTTAGACTCTTTGGATTATTCATTTGAATTATTCATACTCTTTAGATTTTTAGAATTTTTCAACTGTATTGAGACTTTATTCAGTTTTTTGAATTTCTTGGATTAGCTGTGATTTTGCAGGTTTTTTAAATTTTTTAGATTGTTTGGATTTTTTGAATTTCTTTAGACGTTTTATTCATATTTTATTCAAATATATAACAACTTCCTTGTGATCAGATAACCTTTAGTGATAAACTTTTTACATCAAATTCTGCAGAAGACAGCAAATATCGCAATTACCGACCACTGCTTCAACTCAATTATTTCAATTTTCTATCAAATTATTCAAGTCAGAAAATAAAAATCTTGCAACTCCATAACACCCTATTATCACCAATTTATTGATTCATTTTCATAATGGAAAAATTGTGTTTGTTAATAAAGCAATTTTTTTTCAACAAAAAATATCAATATTTTCGTTTTAATTAAAAATTCCTATTGTGACAGAATCAGAAACTCTTTCACTGTCTGCTAATTATTAATAACAAAATTTAATCCAACTCTTCTATTCTATAAAATCTCATTTAAAACTTTAAATAAAGCTTCACATTTATATAAACTTCTTGTCTTATAACCCGAGGGATCCTCTAGTAACTTTCAAAAACAACCTGAATGTATTTTCATTAAATCTAAAATGTTTTGTTCTACTAACCCACTCTAGTTTCTTCCATAAAATTTTATCACAGGATGTTGTTAATTTTTATTTAACTACTTTAGAACAATTCTATGAAGATTAAAAAATTATTCTTAGTATTATACAGACACGCAATTTTTATAAAGAGTAAACATTCAATTGATTTGAAAAAAAAAATCGCGAATTATTCTATTTTTTATTCAACAATAATAAATATCAATTAATTGTATTTGCTGTTGAAAATTGGCAAACATAATCAACTCAGCATCTGTTTGTATTACTTGAAAATATGTGGGTAAGTAGGAAGAAATTAATTTAATACACAGACAAATATGCTGAAATTCAATTTCTTCCGTTTGAATTTAACTACAAAGTTGAAATATTTTAGTATTTTAGACTAGAATAACATTGATATTACAAAAGAAAAAAAAAAAATAAGAAATTGGCATGTTAAAAGACGTAACTGCCTGTTTAAGCTGCAACGCCCACGCGCCGCCTCCGCTTTTTCTTCAATGCAAAAGCAGCGGGCGTAAATAGACAAAGAAAAAAGTAATGGCATTAATTTTGAAAAAAAAAAATTAATACGAATTATTAAGGAAATATTGAATGTTTATAACTGGAAGGCGGTGTTATTGATTGAACACAACGTAGAAGGAAAAAAATAATAAATATTTAATATTATAAAAGTAAAACTGATTAGATCTTAAGAACTAAAAATAACTAACACAAGAAATATAAATAAAAATAAATTTCAAGCAGAAAATAAAGCTTGTTTTTGTTTATTTTGAGTAAACGGAATAATTTGAATTTTTAGATAAATGTTTATTAGCTTTGTTTTTTTTTTAATGGGAAATAATGCGGCTGGAATTTATTGGAAGGATTCGCCTCCAAAAGCTGCAGAAGTTGTAAGCTCATTTCCGTCAAAATCTCGAGAGATCTATTAGTGATTAATTTATTATAATCATAGTCAGTTTACTAAGTGGAATTCAAAAACTGCATAATTTTAAGAACAGAAAAATTGATGAATGTTTGTTAAAAGAAATTATTTGCTAGATTCAAGCGAATTAAACACAATTCTCTAAAATAAAAGAATATTAGAAAAACGACAATTATAATCAATCAAAAGACAAAGACAGAGGTAATGGGAGAAGGAAAAACTGGAACTTCAAATAATTTATTATAAACAATTAAAATAATGAGAAAATGAAGAATCTAAAAATTTAAAAAAATCAAAAATTTATACAATTTGGAAAACGCCTAAAAACCATAAGAGAATTCAGTAATTTAAAAAAAAGCAGCAAAAATTTTGAAGCGTTTGAATAGATGAGAAAACAAAAAAATTAGATTTTGCGCAGTGTAGACTAAATCCAAAAAATTGGTGCAAACTTCTCTAAAAATTTTCTAATTGTGAGGACAAAAGTTAATGCAAAAACTGATCCTTTTTGGCTCGATAATATATTTTTTTTCTAGAAAAATGATTGCGTTAAGATTTCAGTAAATCTATGAAAATAAATTCTCTTTGAAAAAAATCAATAAAAAAGCAGCAATGTAAAAAATCTTTGACAATAAAAAGGATTGGTTTCAACTTCTCTAAAAATTTGCGGAATATGGAAATTTTAAAGAATCCAAAAATTTTAGAAAAATTAAAAATTCAAGAAATTTACAACATTCATACAATTTAGAAAACGCACAAAAAACATAAGAGAATTCAGTAGTTTCAAAAAAAAACAGCAGAAACTTTGAATCGTTTAAATTGATGAAAAAACAAAAAAATTAAAGATTTTGCGCAATGTAGACAAAATCCAAAAAACTCTATAAAAATTGTCAGATTTTATTGCAAAAACTGTTCTTTTTTGATTCGATAACATTTTTTTGTACATCTTATGATTTGATTTACTTGAAAGACGATTGTGTTAAGGTTTCAGCAAATTTATGGAAATGTTTCCCTGTAGAAAAGAAAAATCAATTCATATTTTTAAACAAAAATTAGAAAGAAAAAAATTTTCCAAGTTTTGGGTTGTTAGATAAATCAAGACAAAGACAGTGGGAATGAGAGGTGAAAAAAAAAACTAGAAATTCAAGTAATTCAACAAAGAGAATCAAGAAAATGAAAACAATAGGAAATTTTTGAAAAATTAGAAATTCAAGAAATCTACAAAATTCATACAATTCTAAAACTCAGTAGTTTAAAAAATTGTTAAAAACTCTAAACAGTCTGAAAATTCTAAATAAATAAAAACTGTAAAAAATTAGATTCTGAGCAATATAAAAAATCTTCGACAAAATCTAAAGGATTGGTATAAACTTCTCAAAAACTTTTCGGATTGTAACTGCGAATTGATTTTAATAACAAAACTGTTTCGTTTTGGCTCAATAACATTTTTTTTGGGAATCTTATGATTTTATATTCTAGAAAGATGATTGTGTCAAGATTTCAATAAATCTATGAAAATAACTTCTCTCTACAAAAAATCAATAGAAAGAGAAAAATTTTTCCAGGTTCTGTTCGATAAATAACTCAAAAAACAAAGACAACGGAAATGGGAAAAGAAACAAAAAAATTAAAAAAAAATTTGAGAATTTTAAAGAATCCAAAAATTTTAGAAAAATTAAAAATTCAAGAAATTTACAACATTCATACAATTTAGAAAACGCACAAAAAACATAAGAGAATTCAGTAATTTCAAAAAAAAACAGCAGAAACTTTGAATCGTTTGAATAGATGAAAAAACAAAAAAATTAAAGATTTTGCGCAATGTAGACAAAATCCAAAAAACTCTATAAAAATTGTCAGATTTTATTGCAAAAACTGTTCTTTTTTGATTCGATAACATTTTTTTGTACATCTTATGATTTGATTTACTTGAAAGACGATTGTGTTAAGATTTCAGCAAATTTATGGAAATGTTTTCCTGTAGAAAAAAAATATCAATTCATATTTTTAAACAAAAATTAGAAAGAAAAAGATTTTCCAAGTTTTGGGTTGTTAGATAAGTCAAGACAAAGACAGTGGGAATGAGAGGTGAAAAAAAAAACTAGAATTTCAAGTAATTCAACAAAGAGAATCAAGAATATGAAAACAATAGGAAATTTTTGAAAAATTAAAAATTCAAGAAATTACAAAATTCAAACAATTCTAAAACTCAGTAGTTTAAAAAAGTGTTAAAAACTCTAAACAGTCTGAAAATTCTAGATAAATAAAAACTGTAAAAAATTAGATTCTGAGCAATGTAAAAAATCTTTGACAAAATCTAAAGGATTGATATGAACTTCTCAAAAAATTTTCGGATTGTAAGTGCGAATTGATTTTAATAACAAAACTGTTTCGTTTTGGCTCAATAACATTTTTTTTGGGAATCTTATGATTTTATATTCTAGAAAGATGATTGTGTCAAGATTTCAATAAATCTATGAAAATAACTTCTCTCTACAAAAAATCAATAAAAAGAGAAAAATTTTTCCAGGTTCTGTTCGATAAATAACTCAAAAAACAAAGACAACGGAAATGGGGAAAGAAACAAAAAAATTAAAAAAAAATTTGGAAATTTTAAAGAATCCAAAAATTTTAGAAAAATTGAAAATTCAAGAAATTTACAACATTCATACAATTTAGAAAACGCACAAAAAACATAAGAGAATTCAGTAATTTCAAAAAAAAACAGCAGAACTTTGAATCGTTTTAACTGATGAAAAAACAAAAAAATTAAAGATTTTGCGCAATGTAGACAAAATCCAAAAAACTCTATGAAAATTGCCAGATTTTAATGCAAAAACTGCTCCTTTTTGATTCGATAACATTTTTTTGTACATCTTATGATTTGATTTACTTGAAAGACAATTGTGTTAAGATTTCAGCAAATTTATGGAAATGTTTTCCTGTAGAAAAAAAATATCAATTCATATTTTCAAACAAAAATTAGAAAGATAAAGGTTTTCCAAGTTTTGGGTTGTTAGATAATGAGAGGTAAAAAAAAACTGGAATTTGAAGAAAGTGAAGAAAATAATAGATTTTGGAAAAATCATAAATTCATGAATCTACAAAATTTATACAATTTAGAAAACGTACTAAAATAATCAAAAATCCAGTAGTTTAAAAAATTGTTAAAAACTGTAAACAGTCAGAAGAGTCTAAATAAATGAAAAAGGTAAAAAATTGAAGGTTGTGAGCTATGTAGAAAATTCTTAACAAAATTTAAAGAATTGGTATCAAATTTATGAAAATGGATTCTCTTCAAACAAAAATCATATTTACAAACAAAAATTGAATTCCCAACTTTTGGTTAGATAATTCAAAAGACATAGGAAATAGAAGTTGAAAAAAAAATGAAATAAATAAAAAATAGAAACTTTTTGTGAATTTGAAAATTTAAAGAAAATGAGAAATCTAAGAAATTTACAGAATTTATTCAATTTAAAAAACCCTTAAAAATTGGAGAATAGAGCAATTTCAAAAAAATTAAAGAACTGTAGAAAATCTGAAACGTCTAAATAGATGAAAAATTAAAAAAAAAAAACAAATATTTAGCGCGATCTAGTCGAAATCTAAAGAATTTGTATCAACTTCTGTAAAAATTTTCTAATCTGCGAAAAAACTGTTAATTTTTCGCCCAAAAACATTATTGAATCTAAATATTTTAGTAAACTAAACTACTACAAATTTTATTTCAGAATCTTTTCTTATAAAAATCACACGCCTTGTTTGTCAAGAACAAATTTGTAGATTTTAGTCTTTCAAAAAGTATTTGAAATGTGATCTAAGTACTTCCAATAAGCTCTTTTGAAAGTTTAGCTTCCGTGAATGTACCATTATCTTATCTCTATTAACAGAAATGGCAGAAATAAAAATAAGTTGATAAATAAAATATTACATTCCTAGAAAAATATAAATCTGAAAATTACATCGCTCTAATGAATAATGAGCTTCATTACATACCTCAACTCAAACCAGTGACATAATTCGACACAGAAAAAATTTATTATTAATGAAATAGTACTCGTAATTTTAGTAATAGATTTTCCATGCTGAAAGTAAAATTCCATCAATAAATAAGTCATAAATAATTCATTAAATATAAAACTACCGTTAATATATTGGACAATCCATCGTTATCATTTCCTTATTACTAAATCCAAAAAAAATATCAATATCACATCTGTGATTATTTTTGTAATTTTTTCCAATCCAAAAAAGTGGAACTTTTCGACAAGCTTAAAATTTTCTCAAATTTTAATGCAAGCATATCTTTGTATAATAAAAAGTAGTCGAATTTTTGGGGGATTCCGGTGCGGGATGCGTGTGTCGGTTGAATATCGATCGTGTTGGCGGCGGCGCCGTCGCCACGTCGAGACGCAGCAGCAGTATAGAAAACAACGTTATTTGACAGATTCGGACAGAGTGCGGCGCGACCACCATGGAACCACAACGGTAGTGAAGTGCTGTTGGTTTTTTTTTTATTCAAACTTGGTTTAGAATTGGCGGAAACAACAGACGAAAGTGCTGTTGATTCCAAACAAAAAACAGCACAAAGGATAAGCTGCCAAAGTAAGATATAATGTTTGTTGTTTTTGAAAGATTGATAGATTTTCGGGTTTGTTTTCGAAAGATTTATATCGACGGAAAAATATTAGTACATGCGATTTGCTATTGTGGATTGAAGGGAGATGAGGATTTTGGCGGGAAGTTAGGTACTTATATTCAAATTTTTTCAAAAATAATTACAATGATTACAATGAGTCGCTTGCTTTCCGCTGAAAATAATTTCTTCATAATAACTCTATGAAATTTGGATTTTAATTGCGGCTTTATTTAGTCCAAATTTTTGTCTCAATAATGTTTTCAAAAAAATGAGATTTTTATTTACAAAAATCTGAAGCAATGTTTTTGACCATTATTTATTTATAGATGCCAAGAAATTATTTTTGCTTTTTTATTTCAAATATTATAATTTTTGTGTTCGCGAAATTTAGCTCGGTCTTTGTTTTATTTTTTTTTTCTATCGACAATCAAATTGTGGGTTCTTTGTGATAATATGTATTCAACCAAAGTGAATTGTCTCATGATTTTTTATTATTTTAGTTTTTAAACTAAAATCTCAGGAAAAATATTTTTAAAATTAGAAAAGTTAAAAAATTATACCTGATAAGAGATATTCAATTTGAATTTGAATTTTTTTAGACTTAATTAAAAAAATATATTTAGAAATTCATTTACAATTTACAAAAAAATAATTCAAGAATTATCAAGACAAATCGTGAATTATTAAAAATAATTTTGATAAGTAAATAAGTTCTATTATTATTAAATTTTCATATTCTCTAAATATGGAAATAACCCAAACATTAATAAAACCAAAAGAAACTTCTAAATTAACTAAAACCTTAATGGTTTCATTATTTCCATTAAAAAGCTTTTCACTTTTGTCTCTTTTATTATTTCTTATTTATTTATTAATACAAAAAAGCCAATAAAAGCGTAGTTTTGTATACTAATTTATTTACTCAATACAATCAAATGATTTTGCTAAAAGTTAATTTAAAACTACGATTCTTATTTAATAGCTTTTGACCGTCGAGCTTAATGAACACAAAGCACGGATATACATGAGGGAAAGTTTTCAAATCCTGGCGGTTTTCAGCTCACAAAATTACAACTTTTAACGACAGGACCCTTTTGTTCGATGAATCGCTTGTCAGATATTAAAATTTATGTTTTATAAAAATATTGTATAGATTTATCTTCTTTGGATTATTCTTGAGATTTTAAAAGTCTAGAAACTTCAAATTTTCCAGATTTTTTAAATTCTTCTTTGGATCCTTCATATAGTTTAAATTTTGCTTTAGATTTTCTAGATTTTTCAAATTTTTTTGAATTTTTAAAATCTTTTATAGATATTTAGATTCATGTTTTTTAGAATCTTTGAATTTTTTTGATTTAGAAATTTTCAGGTTTTCATTCAGAATGTTCAATTCTTTCACCTTTCTGAGATAGTCAGAATTTTCTTGAGTTATCAAAGTTTTGTGAAATCAAAGTTGTATTAATTCTATAGCATTTCTAATAAATTTTTCTAATTGTCTTTATATTTTTTAGGTTTTTAAAATTCTTTGAATCTTTTAGTTACTAAGAATTTTTAAATTCCTCAGATTCTATAGATTTTCGAAATTTTTCTTCAAATTTTTTGTATCCTCAGAAATCTTCTCTAGATTTTTGAAATTTTCTTTTAGATTCTTTAGAATTTCTTAACTTCTTGAAGCTTATAGCTTCTTTATAAAATTTTTCAGATTCTCAAAAATCTTCAGATACTTTGGATTCTTTAGATTTTTTTATACTCTTTGGATTTTCCATAAAATTTCCAGAACTCATTAAATTCTTCAAATCTTCCAAATCTAAATTCTTTAAATTCCTTTTTGGACCATTTATATCGATTGGATACTGCTTCAGATTCTCTAGATTTTAAAAGAATTTTTTGAGTCTCTAAAATCTTCTACATATATTTATATTCATGTATTTTAGATTCTTTGAATTTTTTTGATTTAAATTTTTTTGTTTGTTTTTGGTTTTTTTATTCAGTATGGTGATCAATGTCCACAATTTTTTGGTGAAAAATATTTGAAAATTTATTGAACGTCTAAATGTTAAAAAATATTACATTTTAAGATTTTTAAATTCTCTTAAATTAGTTTTTTTGTCTAGATTTCATTTAAAATGTTCAATTTTTTCATGTTTCTAAGGTTATAATAATTTTCTTCAGTTATCAAAGTTTTGTGGAATCAAAGTTTTATCAATTCTGTAGCTTTTCCAAAACTTTTGATTTTTAGATTCTTCCAGATTCTTTGGATAATTCTATTTTCTGTAAATTTTTTGAATTTTCTGGACACTTTGGATTCTGTAAATCTTTTTGATTTTTCAAATCATTGAAACTTTTTGGGTTATTCGATTTTCTCCAATGTTTTAGTTTTTTCTACTATAAATTTTTTATTTATGAACTTCTATAGATTTTTCAGATAATTATGAAATATTCTCTCAATCTCTTAGATTCTATAGATACTTTTGTCCTATTCTTTATTTTCCTTGAATTTTGCTCAATCCCTTCTGATTAATTATATAATTAAAGATTTTCCAGATCTCTAAATTTTCCAAATTTTTTAAATATTTTTTCCATAGTCAAATCAAACAATTGATTTTTTGTTTTATCTGACCCGAAATTTGGCGGATGCGCCAGATTGGTTAAATTCATTTTGAAATTCTTTAGCTTCTTTTTCAGATTTGCGATGATTTTTTCAAATTTTTTCAAGTTTTTAATATTCTTTGAATCTTTTATATATTAAAGATTCTTAAATTCCTCAGATTCTATAGATTTTCTAACATTTTCTTCCAATTTTCTGTATCTTCGGAAATCTTCTCTAGATTTTTGAAATTTTCTTTTAGATTCTTTAGAATTTCTTAACTTTCTGAATCTTGAAGATTTTTTCCGAAATTTTTCAGACTCTTAAAAATCTTCAGATACTTTGGATTCTTTAGATTTTTTTATACTCTTTGGATTTTCCATAAAATTTCCAGAACTCATTAAATTCTTTAAATCTCTCAAATCTAGATTTTTTAAATTCCTCTTTGGACCATTTATATCGTTTAGATACTGCTTCAGATTCTCTAGATTTTAAAGGAATTTTTTGAGTCTCTAAAATCTTCTATAGATATTTGGATTCATGTTTTTAGATTCTTTCAATTTTTCATATTTAGAATTTTTTGTTTTTTTTATTCAGTATGGAGAGCAATGTTCCAATTTTTTTTGGTGAAAAATATTTGAAAGTTTAATGAACGTCGAGATGTTAAAAAATATTACATTTTGAGATTTTTGAATTCTCTTATATTAGATTTTTTCTTCTAGTCAAGTTTTCATTTAAAATGTTCAATTTTTTCATGTTTCTGAGGTTATAATAATTTTCTAAACTTCTATAGATTTTTCAGATAATTATTAAATATTCTTTCAATCTCTTAGATTCTATAAATTCTTTTGTCCTATTCTTTATTTTTTTTGAATTTTGCTCAATTCCTCTGATTATTTATGAAATTAAAAAATTTTCAGATCTGTAAATTTTCCAAATCTTTTTAATATTCTTTCCAAAGTCAAGTTAAACAATTAGTTTTTTGTTTTATTTGACACGAAATTTCTTGGATGCGCTAAATTTCTTAAATTTATTTTGAAATTCGTCATCATCTTTTTCAGATTATCAGTAATCCTCTCTAGAATCTTAACGTTATTTATATGTGTTGAATCTCTCAAAACTTAAAGATTATTAGAATTCCTCGGGTTCAATAGATTTTCTAGATTCCCCTTTGGATCCTTCATATCGATTAGATTCTGCTTCAGATTCTCTATAGATATCAGATTTTCTATAGATATTCAGATTCTTTAATTTTTTGATTTAGAATATTTTGGTTTTTTATTCATAATATGCCAATGTACACATTTTTTTTCTGTGAAAAATATTTGAAAATTTGATGAACGTCGAAATGTTGAACAATATTACATTTTGAGATTTTTAAATTCTTTTAGATTAGATTTTTTCTCCTAGTCAATGTAAATTTTCTTGTTTTTTTTTTAGTTCTATAGCTTTTCCAAAAGCTTTTGAATTATACACTCTTCCAGTTTCTTCGGATAATTCTGTCTCCTGCAAATTTTTCGAATTCTGTAAATTTTTTTGATTTTCCAAATTTTTGAAACTTTTTGGGTTATTCGATTTTCTCCAATTTTTTAAATTTTTCTACTATAAATTTTTCATTTCTAAACTCTTATAGATTTTTGTATTATTATTAAATATGCTTTCAATCTCGGCTCTTTTGATTCTTTAGATTCTTTTGAATTTTGCTCAATCTTCCTTATTATTTATTTAATTCAAAATTTGGATAAAACAGTATAAATGTAAGTACATTATATGATATTTTGCTTAAAAATTGTTTATTAATACAATTTTTATATTTGCAATGTAAAAAAGTTAAATTTTGCAATCGTTCTATAAAAAAAATTAATTGTAAAAATGGTGGATGCGCCGGGATAGATCACAACCTGTATTCCCAAAACCAGATTTTTGTAAAAACCTGACATTATTACTGTCTCAAAGATTGGTGTACAATCTTACAAAAAGTTCTATTGACTCATGTCGTTAAAATCAACAGTTTCGCTAAAAACCCAATTTTTTTTCCATTGAAAATTTTGCAAGCAACTGTTAATAATTGACTTGATGTTTAGTTTTCCATAGAAAATCTAAGAATTTTCGTTGCATCAACTTTATTAAAATGTTATTTTTCAGCGTTTAATAAACAAGAATTTATATAAACCAAGCAACATTTCCTTTCTCGCTTGAAAAGTTACATGACAGATAAGTATACTAAAAACCGAATTAAGTCTCAAGTTTTTATATCTTGATCTTTTCTAATTTGCGGTGAGATAAGAAAAATAAACGAAAGTTTATCTTCTTCAATTTGCAAAAACGTTATAATAAGAATATTTTTCTTTTTATTATTATTAACATTATAACTATAAATTTCGTAACTTGAGATATAACATCAAAGGATTCACTATATTTGCTGCAGTTAGAGATTTGTGTAGCAATTTAGTTTGTTAGTTGCAGCTTCAAGGTATATAAATCTATGCAATTGTGTTGTGAAAGTTTCAAACATTCCTGATTATTATTACCGTCATTGTAGTGCAATATTTTTATAAAATACGAATTGTACTATTAGACAAACGATGTCGTTGAAATTTGTAATTTAAGAATTTAAGAATTTGGAGAATCTAAAGAATCTGCAGATTCCTGACAGTCTACAAAATTTGAACAAAAATCTAAAAAATCTGAAACAAAATTTTGGAAATCTGAAGAAGATCCTGAGAAAACGAAAAATGTGAAATAAACTTTGGAAAATCTATAGAATCTTGAAGATTTGAGAGATTCAAACAAAATAAAAAACCTAAAAAATGTATAAGAGGATCATTGAGAATCTGGAAAAAAAGCTGAAAAATGTCAAAATAAATTTAAGAAATCTGTCAATTTAAACAAAAAATAAATTGTTTGACTTGACTTTGGAGAATATTAAGAAAAATTACAAAATTTAGAGATCTGTCGAATTTTGAATTAAATAAATAATCAGAGGGATTGAGCAAAATACAAGAAAAATAAAGAATAGGACAAAAGAATCTACAAAATTTAATATTTAATATTTATCTGAAAAATCTGTAGAAGTTTAGAAATGAAAAATTTATAGTAGAAAAAACTGAAAAATTGGGGAAAATCAAATAAAAACAAAAAATTAATTGTTTAATTTGACTTTGGAAAAAACATTTAAAAAATTTGGAAAATTTAGAGATCTGAAAAATCTTTAATTATATAAATAATCAGAAGGGATTGAGCAAAATTCAAGGAAAATAAAGAATAGGACAAAAGTATCTATAAAATCTAAGAGATTGAGAGAATATTTAATAATTATTTGAAAAATCTATAGAAGTTCTTAAATGAAAAATTTATAGTAGAAAAAACTAAAACATTGGAGAAAATCGAATAACCCAAAAAGTTTCAATAATTTGAAAAATCAAAAAGATTTACAGAATCCAAAGTGTCCAGAAAATTCAAAAAATTTACAGAAAATAGAATTATCCAAAGAATCTGGAAGAATCTAAAAATCAAAAGTTTTGGAAAAGCTACAGAATTGATAAAACTTTGATTCCACAAAACTTTGATAACTGAAGAAAATTATTATAACCTTAGAAACATGAAAAAATTGAACATTTTAAATGAAATCTAGACAAAAAAACTAATTTAAGAGAATTTAAAAATCTTAAAATGTAATATTTTTTAACATTTAGACGTTCAATAAATTTTCAAATATTTTTCACCAAAAAATTGTGGACATTGATCACCATACTGAATAAAAAAACCAAAAACAAACAAAAAAATTTAAATCAAAAAAATTCAAAGAATCTAAAATACATGAATATAAATATATGTAGAAGATTTTAGAGACTCAAAAAATTCTTTTAAAATCTAGAGAATCTGAAGCAGTATCCAATCGATATAAATGGTCCAAAAAGGAATTTAAAGAATTTAGATTTGGAAGATTTGAAGAATTTAATGAGTTCTGGAAATTTTATGGAAAATCCAAAGAGTATAAAAAAATCTAAAGAATCCAAAGTATCTGAAGATTTTTGAGAATCTGAAAAATTTTATAAAGAAGCTATAAGCTTCAAGAAGTTAAGAAATTCTAAAGAATCTAAAAGAAAATTTCAAAAATCTAGAGAAGATTTCTGAGGATACAAAAAATTTGAAGAAAAATTCAGAAAATCTATAGAATCTGAGAAATTTAAAAATTCTTAATATTTAAAAGATTCAAACAATTTTAAAAACCTAAAAAATATAAAGACAATTAGAAAAAGTTATTAGAAAAGCTATAGAATTAATACAACTTTGATTTCACAAAACTTTGATAACTCAAGAAAATTCTGAATATCTCAGAAAGGTGAAAGAATTGAACATTCTGAATGAAAACATGAAAATTTCTAAATTAAAAAAATTCAAAGATTCTAAAAAACATGAATCCAAATATCTAGAAAAGATTTTAAAAATTCAAAAAAATTTGAAAAATCTAGAAAATCTAAAGCAAAATTTAAACTATATGAAGGATCCAAAGAAGAATTTAAAAAATCTGGAAAATTTGAAGTTTCTAGACTTTTAAAATCTCAAGAATAATCCAAAGAAGATAAATCTATACAATATTTTTATAAAACATAAATTTTAATATCTGACAAGCGATTCATCGAACAAAAGGGTCCTGTCGTTAAAATTTGTAATTTTGTGAGCTGAAAACCGCCAGGATTTGAAAACTTTCCCTCATGTCCTGGAAATTTTAAGGAAAATCTAGAAGCTTTTAAAAAATCTAAAGAATCCAAAATATCTGAAGATTCTTATGAGTCTGAACAATTTCAAAAAGAATCTATAAGATTCAGATAATTAAGAAATTCTAAAGTATCTAAAGAATAATTTAGAGAAGATTGTTAAGGACACAAAAAAATTGTAAGGAATTTCAGAATTTTTAATATTTAAAAGATTCAAAGAATATTAAACACCTAAACAAATAAAAAAGTTATCGAAAATCTGAAAAAAAATGCTATTTAAGAAAACTGGCGCATCCGCCAAATTTTCGGCTCAATTAAAACAAAAATTAAATTGTTTAACTTGACTTTGAAAAAATAAAAAAATATTGAAAAATTTAAAAATTTTGGAGATCTGGAAAAATTTGTTTAAGAGAATTGGATTGTTTGAAATTTTCAGCTTTTTTATCTCTCAGACTGCTCATATTTTTAGACGTTTTATATTTTTTGAGATTTCAAAATTGTAAATTTTTTTAGTTTTATAAAACGCGTGTATAAAAATTCTCAGAACTAAAAGTTTTGTGCTTAAAAGTCTCTCTACAATAGACTCTAACCGTTCATATTATAACCATAGTGTTTTAACAGCTAATAAAATGCATTGTTTGACTAGTTATTTGCTCCAATTTCATCAAACATTAATAAAATATTAAAAATTCCTTCAAACAAACAAAATTTTTCACAATCTCAAGCAAAATCATACAATGTATTTTTATTTATTCCCAACATTTCCATCTAGCTTTTATAGCTTCAACAATGTCAAAACAGAAACTATTGCAAAATTGAGTGTTTTGACTGAAAGGAATAAAATCGTCTTTAAAAGCAAGCGCTTTTATTAATTGTCCGGAGGCTCAAAGTTGATTAGTGAAATAAATTGATTAAAACGGTGTCTTTCTGTCTTAACCGATTATTTACACTTTGCGCTTTTTAGGCAAAAACATTGACTGTTTTTTCAATTTATAAACTCAATAAAGTAAATAACATCAAGAGGTTTTCCGGATAATTTTAATTTGCAAAATTTCAAATGAATACATGCGAGGGATGGATTATTCAAACGAAATTATCTGCGTAGGTTGAATAATTTTTTTTGGAAATACGAGTCTGTATATAAGAGAAAAAACAGCGACAAAAAGTTGTGCCAGAAAACTCATTTCTCCCTCATCAACGCGCCGCAATGTGCGAAGACTTTCATTGTATAAGTTGTGTTCAGTTAAAGGGATCTTTGTCCAATGAACTTTTACAGTCAATTCTTGCTTTACGACTATTTGACTAGATTAGGTTTAGGCCCTTGACTATTGGATAGGATAATAATCAGCACTCAAAGTCGAATAAAAACGCAAAACTTATCCATTCTCGAATTAGAGTCTATATTAACAATTGATATATAACGTCAGCACACGTGCCTTGCTTTTCCCATTTCATCCCTGAAATGAAAGATGTTCTGTTCACATCGCTTTCTTTTGTATTTTCTCCCACATTTATATTGTTCTAATTACGAAATGGAATTGCACAAGACATAAGAAAGCATCGATCAATAGTTACTTTCAAAGGATGTTGAGTACTTTTGAACAACATTTCAAGAGGTTCTCGAATATTCACTCTTTAGCTTACAATAATTTTTATTAAAAATTTGTCTAGACAACTCATAGTTTGAGCATAATTAAGAGCTTGTAATTCAGTCTGCGGCTTAGTAAAGTTATGTGTAATTCAAGCTCGTCTCGTCAACTTGTTGAAAGTAAAGAAAAAAAATCAAAGACTTTGTTATTTGTAACTTTATATTGTTGGCAGCGAGTCAAATTGAAAATTCAAGATCGTTAAAACGTCGAAAAAGGACCTTGACTCTTCGACCGTAACTCCTGCTAGAAGAAGTAAGGGAGAAAAGTTGAGTCCTTAAGGATCTCGCTTCTCAAAAGTGTAAATTCCGTTTTTATTGTATTCCAACGCCTACAAACGTCGCAAATTTTCTATTCCATTTTATAATTGTTACAATAAATAGCACTGAATTATTTAAAAAAATGTTTTATAGAATTAAAGAACAAGATTTTCATTTAGATATCTGGCAAAAATTTTGCATGTGTCAGAGATAAGTTTATAACTTTGGCCTCGGGATTGACACCATTTTCGATTCGATTGATCTTCAAAGAAATTTTCCATCGGACGAATATGAATTCAAATTAATCGCTGAATTTATAACAGTAAATGGAGGAAGATACTGGAAATTACAGTATTTTCAAGTTTTTAAGTACTCGGATGCTTTACAATTTTCTTAGTTTTGAATATGTGGAATGATTATGTTCAAGTGCTGTTGGGATGTTTAGTTCTTTGAGTTAGTTGGGGCGAATAGTGAGAATATATCACGAATATTGTGAGGAATCACTCATGCAGCAAATGAACTGTCGCAGTTAGTTGCATAATTTACAATCATATTACACTATCGGATTTAATTATTCTCAATGGAAAGCTTTACTAGAAAGTGATTCACTTTTGATATAAAACAGTGTTATTTGAAGATTTTCGAAATTTGCTACAATTTTGGTGGATGCGCCGGGTTAGAAAGTACAACTTATATGTTCCCAATAGTCTCGAATACTTAAAGCTTTCGAATTTATTAGATTTTTTTAAATTTTATTTAGATTTTTCTATCTAAATTCTTCAGGTTTTTAAATTTTTACCTTTTTTTTTTATTCTAAATTTTGCAGAATTCTTTTGATTCTTCTTCAAATATTTGGGTTCTCTAGATTTCTTAGTTTTATTTTGAATATGTTTAGCTTTTTCCAGATTCTTGATAATCTTTTTCATTTTTTTTATATTTTTTGAAGGTTTCAAATTATAAAGGTTCTTGAATTTTCTCGGAATTTATAGACTTTCTGAAATTTTTTTCACATTTTTTGTATTGCCAAGAATCTAATCCAGATTTTCTAAATTTTCTTTTATATTTTTCAGAATTTCTTAATTTTCTGGATCTTTTATATTTTATAGTTTCATGTTTCATTTTGAGATTTTCTAAAATCTTTAAATACTTTAGATTCTCTAGATTTTTTCTATAATCTTTGGATTATTCTTAAAAGTTTCAAGACTTATTATTAAATCTTTCCAATTTTTCAAATTGTCTAAATTCGTTAATGAATCTTTCAGGTCGTTCTGATTCTCTAGATTTTCTCAATTCTTTTTCAAATATATAAATCATTGCTGGAAAAAATTTAATGATTGTCGAAATATTACATTATTGAGATTTTCAGATGTTCTCAGATTAGATTTTTCCTTCTAGTCAAATTTTTATTTGATTCTTTCCTGTTTTCGAGCTTTTCTAGATTTTGTTGATTTTTCAAATTTTTGAATAATTTGAGTGAAACTTTTTTTCAATTCTCTGGCTTTTCCGAAAACTTCTGATTTCTAGATTCTCGCAGATTTTTCAAATAATTCTAATTTTGCGGATTTTTTAAAATTTTTAGACATTTTTGATTTATTTTAGTTCTTTAGTCTTTTCTATAAGCTTTTTAATTCTTTGATTTTTTTTTACTTTTCTGCTTTTCTTAAAATTTTTAAAGATTAATTAGATCCTTCAAAACTTTCAAATCGTCTAGATCCTCCAAACTCTCCAGATTCACTAAATTCTTCGTTGATATTCTTTAGATTCTACTTCAGGTCTCCTAGATTTTTCAGATTTTGTTGATTCTTCAAATTCTTCCACAAATATTTGGATTTATGTTTTTCTCTAAATTCCTTTAATTTGGAATTTTTTCAGAAGCTTTGGATTTTGAAATTTTCAATTTCTTCATGTTTCTAAATTTTTCTAGATTTTATCTAATCTAGAATGTTTCAGAATTTCCCATTTTTCCTTAAGTCAAATTGAACAATTTCATTTTTGTTTTAATTTAATCGAAAATTTGGTGAATGTGCCAGATTTATCTTGAAATTTTTTAGCTTTTTTTTTAGATTTTTCAAGTTTTGTATGTTCTTTGACTTTCTCAAATCTTGAAGATTTTCAAACTTTTTTGTATTCTATAGATTTTCTAAGTTTTTCTTTACATTTTTCGTATTCTTAGGAATCTTCTCCAAATTTTCTAAATTTTCTTTTAGATTTTTTAGTTTTTTAAATCTTAGATTTCCAGATTCTTTTGAGATTTTTCAGATTTTTAAAAATCTTCAAATCGCTTGCAATCTATGGATTTTTTCAAATTCTTAAAATTTTCAAAATTCATTAAATTCTTCAAACCTCCAAATCGTCTAGATTTTTCAAATTCACCAAATTTTCTGAATGCTTCAATAGATAATTGGATTCATATATTCTTCAATTTTTTCAATTTAGAATTTTTTGAATACTTTAGATTTTTGTATTCAGTATTGAGATCAATGTACACTTTTTTGTTGGTGAAAAATGTTTAAAAATTTAATGAACGTCGAAATGTTGAGAAATATTACGATTTGAAATTTTTAATTTCTCTAAGATAAGAATTTTCTTTCTAATTAAGTTTTTATTTGAAATATCCATTTTTTCCATGTTATTGAGGTTTTCTAAATTTTCTTGATTTTTTCAATTTTCCGAAATGTGTTTTTTTTCAATTTTATAGCTTTTCCGAAAACTTTCGATTTCTAGACTCCTTCATATTCTTCAAATAATTGCTTGCAAATTTTTTGGATTTTTTATACAACTCGGTAAATTTTTCTCAATCTCTCTAACACTTTATCTAATTCAGGAGTTTTGAAATATTTTTTTTATTTTTTCCAAATTTGAATTAAACAATTTACTTTTTTTTTTTAATTTGATGGATGCGCCATATTTCTTAGATCTTGAAATTCTTTGCCTTTTTTCTGATTCTTAATATTCTTATAAAGATTTAAAAAGAAATTCACTCGGATCCTAAAGATTTTTAAAATTTATTGTATTCTTAAGAAACTCCCCAGATTTTTTAATTTTCTATTAGATTCTTCAGATTTTCTTAACTTTCTGAATTTTATATTTTTTAGGATTTCTTTAACTCTCAAGAAGCTTCAGATTCCTAAGATTCTCTAGATTTTTTTTATATTTTTCGTATTTTATTAAAATCTTTCAAGACTAATTAGATCCTTCAAAACTTCCAAAACGTCTAGATCCTTCAAACTCTCCAGATTCACTAAATTCTTCATTGATTTTCTTCAGATTCTACTTCAGGTCTCCTAAATTTTTCAGATTTTGTTGATTCTTTAAATTTTTCCACAAATATTTGGATTTATGTTTTTCAGATTCTCTAAATTCCTTTAGTTTGGAATTTTTTTAGAAACTTTGGATTTTGAAATTTTCAATTTCTTCATGTTTCTAAGTTTTTCCAGATTTTATCTAATTTAGGATTTTTTAGAATTTTCCATTTTTCCCTAAGTCAAATTGAACAATTTCATTTTTGTTTTAATTTAATCGAAAATTTAGTAAATGTGCCAGATTTATCTTGGAATTATTTACTTTTTTATTAGATTTTAGATTTATATATTCTTTGATTTTCTCAAATCTTGAAGATTCTCAAATTTTTTTGGATTCTATAGATTTTCTAAATTTTTTTTTACATTTTTCGTATTCTTAGGAATCTTCTCCAGATTTTCTAAATTTTCTTTTAGATTTTTTAGTTTTTTAAATCTTAGATTTTCAGATTCTTTTGAGATTTTTCAGATTTTTAAAAATTGTCAAATCGTTTGCATTCTATGGATTTTTTCAAATTCTTAAAATTTTCAAAATTCATTAAATTCTTCAAACCTCCAAATCGTCTAGATTTTTCGAATTCACCAAGTTTTCTGAATACTTCTACAAATAATTGGAATCATACATTTTTCAAATTTTTCAATTTAGAATTTTTTGGATACTTTAGATTTTTGAATTCAGTATTGAGATCAATGTACACTTTTTTGTTGGTGAAAAATGTTTAAAAATTTTACGAACGTCGAAATGTTGAGAAATATTACGATTTGAAATTTTTAATTTCTCTAAGATAAGATTTTTCTTTCTAATTAAGTTTTTATTTGAAATATCCATTTTTTTCATGTTATTGAGGTTTTCTAAATTTTCTTGATTTTTTCAATTTTTCGAAATGTGAGTTTTTTCAATTTTATAGCTTTTCCGAAAACTTTTGATTTCTAGACTCCTTCATATTTTTCAAATAATTCCTTGCAAATTTTTTGAATTTTTTATACAACTCGGTAAATTTTTCTCAATCTCTCTAACACTTTATCTAATTCAGGAGTTTTGAAATTTTTCAATATTTTTTTTATTTTTTCCAAATTCAAATTAAACAATTTACTTTTTTTTTTTAATTTGATGGATGCGCCATATTTCTTAGATCTTGAAATTCTTTGCCTTTTTTCCGATTCTTAATATTCTTCTAAAGATTTAGAAAGAAATTCACTCGGATCCTAAAGATTTTTTAAATTTTTTGTATTCTTAAGAAACTCCCCAGATTTTTTAATTTTCTATTAGATTCTTCAGATTTTCTTAACTTTCTGAATTTTATATTTTTTAGGATTTCTTTAACTCTCAAGAAGCTTCAGGTTCCTAAGATTCTCTAGATTTTTTTTATATTATTCGTATTTTATTAAAATCTTTCAAGACTAATTAGATCCTTCAAAACTTCCAAAGCGTCTAGATCCTTCAAACTCTCCAGATTCACTAAATTCTTCGTTGATTTTCTTCAGATTCTACTTCAGGTCTCCTAGATTTTTCAGATTTTGTTGATTCTTTAAATTTTTCCACAAATATTTGGATTTATGTTTTTCAGATTCTCTAAATTCCTTTAGTTTGGAATTTTTTTAGAAACTTTGGATTTTGAAATTTTCAATTTCTTCATGTTTCTAAGTTTTTCCAGATTTTATCTAATTTAGGATTTTTTAGAATTTTCCATTTTTCCCTAAGTCAAATTGAACAATTTCATTTTTGTTTTAATTTAATCGAAAATTTAGTAAATGTGCCAGATTTATCTTGGAATTATTTACTTTTTTATTAGATTTTAGATTTATATATTCTTTGATTTTCTCAAATCTTGAAGATTCTCAAATTTTTTTGGATTCTATAGATTTTCTAAATTTTTCTTTACATTTTTCGTATTCTTAGGAATCTTCTCCAGATTTTCTAAATTTTCTTTTAGATTTTTTAGTTTTTTAAATCTTAGATTTTCAGATTCTTTTGAGATTTTTCAGATTTTTAAAAATTGTCAAATCGTTTGCATTCTATGGATTTTTTCAAATTCTTAAAATTTTCGAAATTTATTAAATTCTTCAAACCTCCAAATCGTCTAGATTTTTCGAATTCACCAAATTTTCTGAATACTTCTACAAATAATTGGAATCATACATTTTTCAAATTTTTCAATTTAGAATTTTTTGGATACTTTAGATTTTTGAATTCAGTATTGAGATCAATGTACACTTTTTTGTTGGTGAAAAATGTTTAAAAATTTTACGAACGTCGAAATGTTGAGAAATATTACGATTTGAAATTTTTAATTTCTCTAAGATAAGATTTTTCTTTCTAATTAAGTTTTTATTTGAAATATCCATTTTTTTCATGTTATTGAGGTTTTCTAAATTTTCTTGATTTTTTCAATTTTTCGAAATGTGAGTTTTTTCAATTTTATAGCTTTTCCGAAAACTTTTGATTTCTAGACTCCTTCATATTTTTCAAATAATTCCTTGCAAATTTTTTGAATTTTTTATACAACTCGGTAAATTTTGCTCAATCTTTCTAACTCTTTATCGAATTCAGGAGTCTTAAAATTTTTCATTTTTTTTTATTTTTTCTAAATTCAAATTAAACAATTTACTTTTTGCTTCAATTTGGTGGATGCGCAAGATTCCTCAGATTTTGAAATTCTCTGGCTTTTTTTCTGATTTTTGATAATCTTCTTCATTTTTCTTAGGTTTTGTATATTTTTTTTTTTAATTTTTTAAATATTAAAGATTTAGAAAGAAATACACTCGGATCCTAAAGATTTTTTAAATTTTCTATTAGATTCTTCAGATTTTCTTAACTTTCTGAATTTTATATTTTTTAGGATTTCTTTGACTCTCAACAATTTTCAAATTCCTAAGATTCTCTAGATTTTTTTTATATTTTTTGGACTTTCCTCAAAATTTTCAAGACTGATTAGATCCTTCAAAACTTCCAAATCGTCTAAATCCTTCAAACTCTCCAGATTCACTAAATTCTTCTTTGATATTCTTCAGATTCTACTTCAGGTCTCCTAAATTTTTCAGATTTTGTTGATTCTTTAAATTCTTCCACAAATATTTGGATTTATGTTTTTCAGATTCTCTAAATTCCTTTGATTTGGAATTTTTTAGATGTTATAATTTAATCGAAAATTCGGTGAATGCGCCAGATTGTGGAATTATTTAGCTTTTTTTTAGATTCTCGAAATTTTCTTTAGATTTTCTAAGATTTTTGTATTCTTTGAATCTCTCATCTTAAGGATTCTTAAATTTTCTGGGATTCTATAGTTTTCCTTTACATTTTTCATATTCTTAGGAATCTTCTCCAGATTTTCTAAATTTTCCTTTAGATTTTTTAGTTTTTTAAATGTTGAATTTTTAGATTCTTTTTGAGATTTTCCAGATTTTTAAAAATCTTCAAATCGTTTGCATTCTCTGGAGTTTTTTAAATTATTAAAATTTTCAAAATTCATTAAATTCTTCAAACCTCCAAATCGTCTAGATTTTTCGAATTCACCAAATTTTCTGAATACTCCTACAAATAATTGGAATCAAATTTTTCAATTTAGAATTTTTTGGATACTTTAGATTTTTGTATTTAGTATTGAGATCAATGTTGAAAAATATTACGTTTTGAGATTTTTAAATTCTCTCAGATTTTTCCTTCTGATTAATTTTTTATTTAAAATTTTCAGTTTTTTCATGTTCTTTCTAAATTTTTCAAATTTTTTGAAATGTAACTTTTTTTCAGTCTTATAGCTTGTCCAAAACTTGTAATTCTAAACTCTACCAGATTCTTCAGATAATTCAATTCCTTGCGAATTTTTTATATTTTTCAGACACCTCAAATTCTGTAAATTTTGCTCGATTTCTCTAATTCAAAAGTTTTCAAATTTTTTAATAATTTTTTTTTATTTTTTCCAAATTCAAATTAAACAATTTACTTTTTGTTTCAAATTCAAGAAACAGCAAAATCCGATAATAAAATATTTCAAAATTCTTCCTCTAAAATTTTTAGTATGATTAACTGAAATTTTCACTAGTTGAAATACTTAAAAAATTACATTACAAAATCCGTTAAGCATCCGAGAGATGTTTATCCATCAGAAAACCTATCCGCTTTTTGTGTTAGAATAACGTAAACAAGTTGATGCTCGACTTGTTCTATCCCTTTATTCTTGTACAAAGTGAAAAATGCTCATCCGCATTATTAAAAGAGCTATCCTAACTAAAATCATCAAAAAACAACAACGTTTCGACTCAAACTACTCTACAATAAACAAGCAAAATTCCAGTATGATTACAAAAGTTAGAACACTAACAACCACTTTATTGATCATTTCTGTAAATTTCACACTGAAAGTGTACACTTTTTGCAATTTATCTAATTGAGCTAAATAGATAAGCCAACACGCTTGCATATTAATTTAGATGAGAGATAAATGAGAAAAGTGGACGTGCGTTGTGTGCTGTAATAGAACTGAGATGAGATAATTGTTAATTAAGTTAAAAGAATAATGGACTCTTGTGATCGTGTTAACGAGGAAGTCGATTTTTTCCTTTAGAATGTAAATAAGAAAAATTAACTAAATAAATATTTAGTTTTGTGTAAGTAGCAAAGTAAATTTTTGCTCTGTTGACATTTCTAGGATGTTTCAACAAGGCAAGATAATATTTTGATTATTTAATTTTTTTGAAGCTAGCTTTAATCTGAAGAGTGGAATTCAGCTTCGCCCTCGAATTACCTCTACAAAGCCTTTGATAATCCTCACCTAAAGCTCGCATTAGCGTCTAACTTTGATTTTGCAAATTAATTCTGCAATAAATAGGAAAGGCATACAAAGGTAGTGTGTTTGGTTAAAACACCAAATGTGCCAGAATGATCTATAGCTTTTTAAAAGAATGAAATATGAACGTAACAATGTACTGCAGTCATAAATTGTTGGGAAAATATGCATTTTTCTAAAATATTATTTTTCAACACGATACAAAAATAAATGTTATTATTATTATTATTGTAAAAATAGAATCAATACTATTGTTAATTTCTCAACTTTTGTTCATTATTTCAATTATTTACAAGTTTTATTATTATTATATCCAAACATGCAACTTTTCCTTTTGTACAAGTTCAAGGTTTACATATGAAATATTCTTTCAGCTTTAAGCACTTTAATAATTAAAGAAAATACTTCTTAATTACAGTCAACCATCTTCGCTTTCAAGTTCGATGTCAAATTAAGATAAACTTTATTAAATTAAAAAAATGACAAAAAATTTCTAAATGATAGTAAAAACACGTAACAGGTATTTTAGTCTTTTTTTGGCATGCAACTCGTAAGTTTTATTTCCTTCAGTTTGTTGGCTTGAAGTCAAATCTACAACAGGTTGCGAATTCAAACGTTATTATTCTACTGAACCGACTGGAATTGTTTAAATTCTCAAGATGCTTTTAAACTAAATCTATCGAATTGATTATTAGAATTTCATAAATATTAGATATTATTCTGATGAATTTTATATAAGAAATTACGCAAAAAATATAGGGTTTGGAGACACACACTGTAATTTACTCGTAAAAGTCATGAATTATTTGCCAAAGCTAAGTCACGAATTTTGTGTCGAGGGAATCCAATCTGTTGGACATTCTTAGCTTTCACTGCAAATTATCGGCATGCTTGCTTTAATTTGACGCGATTATGGCGAAAGCCTAAAAAATCAGGAGTATATTTATTATTATCATCTAAAATTGCTGAAACAGTTTTTTGTAATGGAAATTTGGTGGAGGCGCCGGGAAAGACAACTAACAATGGTTAAAATAAGTTTAGTTTGGATAGTATCTTTATTTAGTTAGCTGGAAAATTTGCTTTTCTAGTGATTACAAAAATTGGATTGTAGTTGAAATATTTTGTTTTGTTTTGATTTAGCAGTTCAAGAGAGCTGTAAAGAGATAGTTTCCGGCTTAAAAGGGCTGAGATAATCCAACAATTTGACTTTACCACATCAAAGAATTTTTTATTAAGATTTGGAGCTTAGCATACCAGAAAATTTCTACTGAAAATGAGCTATTCTGAATTTCAAAATTTTTAGATTTTCATTTTCAATGCATGTTTGTTTTGAAAGTGCATTTTCTATGAATTTTTAGATTCAATTAGCTGATAATTTGCGTACTTGATCAATGCTCCACAAAAATTGAATTGTTTTTATTTTTTTAAATAATTGATATTTATGTTACTGAAAATATTTTAGAAGTGAAATTTGAGATACAAAATGAGAAAATAACCAAAATTTTTCTGGAAAGTTTTCGAACGCTTTTTCTTTTTAAGCTACGTCTAGTAATTTTTTTCCCAGATTTCCTAAATTTTTTTCTCGATTTAGCATTTCAAAAAAATTGTTGGAAGAGAGAGACTTCCATCTTAAAATGCATCTTAAAATACCAGAAGTTTGAGTTTTAAGCATAGTAGATTTTTTTTAATAGAAAATTGGTGGAGGCGCCGAAATGCTAAATAAGACAAAAGCTTTTTGAAATATTTGTTGATGAAAATAAATTCATTTTCTATCAATTTCTAGATTCAATAAGCTGGAAGATTTGCGTTTTTGACAAATCTGCTGGACAGTGCAAAAATTAAATAGATTTTATTTTTCGAAACAATTCTTATTTCAGAACTGTAATTGAAGTTACTGAATGAGATTAATTGAGGGAACAAACAAAATCTATTTTTTTAATCTTTTTTTTTCTAAATTCATGCTTTCACCTTTTAAAAACTGTAGAAAATGTCAGATTTCTAGCTCGATATACAATAAAAGAAATTGAACCTTTTGAATGAGATTTGCAGTACAGCACATCAGAAAATTATTACAGAAATTGTTTGGAGCTTTTCTGCATTTAGAAATTTGTGAATTTAATATTACAATGCATTGCTTAAGATGTTAAATTTTTTTTTTGAAAATTTTAATCTAGTTGTTTTTTTTTTCAAATTGAATATTGGTGGAGGTGCCGAATATGAAATTTTCGTTGATAAGAATAAATTTATTGTTTGTAATATTCTGGAAAATTCGCGTTGAATGCGCTGAGCACAACAAAAATTATATTATTTTAACTTTTTCAAATCTATTTTTATTATTTTCAGTTGAAATATTTTGGAACTGTAATTTGAGCTACAAAATTAAATATAGATGGAGAAGTCAATCAAAATCTTTCTGGAGAGCTCTAGAACGCTTTACTTTCTTCTATAATTTTGCTTTCTCCTTTTAAGATACGTCTAGTAAATTTTTCTCTTTGATTTAGCATCTTGAGAAAATTGTAGAAATAGACAAATTTCCAGCTCAGTCTATCGAAGAAAAACAAAGAAAATCTAGAACTTTTTGAATAAGATCTTAGTGTCAGCACATCAGGATTTTCTTACAGAGAAACTGTTTAGAGCTTTTCTGCATTTTGAGATCCGTGGATTTTCATCCCAACACATTAGTTGAGATGTTTGATTAAAAATTTTTTTCAATTCAAGAAAATTGTTGGAAGAGAGAGATTTCCAGCTCAATATATCAAAGACAAATGAAGAAAATCTAGAACTTTTTGAATAAGATTTGCATCTCAGAACACTAGAAGTTTCTTACAGAGAAACTGTTTAGAGCGTTCCTGCATTTTAAAACTTTTGGATTTTTATGTTAACGTCTTAGACGAAATGTTTGATTAAAAATTTTTTTGTAAGTTTTAAGATTAGTAGATTTTTTTTTAAATAGAAAATTGGTAGAAGCGCCGGGATTTAAAAACACCAAAAGCTTTTTGAAATATTTTTAGATGAAAATTAATTTATTTTCAATGATTTTCTAGATCCAATGAGCTGAAAGATTTGCGTTTTTGACGAATCTGCTGGATGGTGCAAAAATCAAGTAGATTTTATTTTTCGAAACATATCTTGTTTCAGAACTGTAATTGAAGTTACTGAATGAGATTGATTGACGGAACAAACAAATTCTTTCTAAAAATTGCTAGAAACGTATTTCAATTTTTTTTCTAAATTCATGCCTTCACTTTTTAAAAACTGTAGAAAATGTCAGATTTCTAGCTCGATATACAATAAAAGAAATTGAACCTTTCTGCATTTTAAGACTTTTGGATTTTTATGTTAACGTCTTAGATGAAATGTTTGATTAAAAATTTTCTTGTAAGTTTTAAGAATAGTAGATTTTAATAGAAAATTGATGGAGGCGCCGGGATACTAAAAGAATCAAAAGCTTTTTGAAATATTTGTTGATTTGTTTGATTTGTTAATTCATTTCCTATGAATTTCTAGCATCAATTAGCTGAAAGTTTTGCGTTATTAATAAATGAGCTGGACGGTACAAAAATTGAATTGTTTTCATTTTTAAAAAATTTGAGCTACAAAATGAGAAATTGATAGAGAAAACAACTAAAATCTTTCTTGAGTGATCCAGAACGCTGTTGCATTTTCTTTTTTCCAAATTCTTGCTTTCTCCTTTTCAGCTACGTCTAGCAATTTTTCTGCCAAGTTTGTTAAATTCTCTTTTTGGCATCTTGAAATATAGAAAAAGATATCAAAGAAAATCTTAAACTTTTTGAATAAGATCTCAGCACATCAAGAGTTTCTTACAAAGAAACTGTTTAGAGCTTTATGCATTTTGAGATCCGTGGATTTTCATCCCAACACATCAGTTGAGATGTTTGATTGAACATTTTCTTGTGAGTTTCAAGCTTAGGTGTTGTTTTTTTTCAATTGAAAATTGGTGAAAGCGCTGCGATATTAAAGCCAACAAAAGCTTTCTAAAATTTTTGTTGAACAGAATTCTAAATTCAGTTAGCTGGAAGATTTACGGTATGATAAATGCGCTGGACAATACAAAAATTAAATAGTTTTTATTTCTCAAAACAGCTCTTATTTTTATTACTTAAAAAATTTTAGAACTTTGAGCTACAAAATGAGAAATTGATGGAGAAAACAACTAAAATCTCTCTTGAGAGTTTAAGAATTATATTCCAGTTTTTTTTTCTAAATTCCTGCCTTTTTAAGCTGCGTCTAGAAAATGTTCATCCAAGTTTGTTAAATTTTCTTTTTGATTTAGAATCTCAAGAAAACTGTAAAATAGACAAAAAAATCTAGAATTTTTTGAATAAGATTTGCAACTGAGTACAGCAGAAGATTCTCACAGAAGTTTGTTGTTTTGTAATTCAATGCATTGTTTGAGAATTTTTTATAACTTCCATGCTTAACTAATTTTTCACTAAAAGTCAAAAATGGTGGAGGCGCCGGGCTAGTAACAAGCATTGTGGAATTAATCCTGACAAACATTTCAAATGAGATTTTTCTTTTTTTGTCTTTTTGGTAAATATTCTCATCTGTTTCTAACTGTAATTGTTTATTAAAAATTGATGAGACAATGAGTAGGTACACATCGAGCTTTGGTATTTTTTCTATAAAATCATTACCTACGCGTTGAATACACGATGATCTTTCTTAAAGTTTTTAATGACAATACTTATCGCTAAAACTCACCATCAAGCTTTACTCAAACTTCCCAACAACGGCAGTTTCCTTGAATCAAGTTAAAACTTGCAGAATAAATTATGTGCACTCGAAGATGTTGAGAATGAAAGCAGTCATTCTGTATGTTCACTTCTTTCTAATTGGACTATTAAAAATCGTACCATAAACAAAATTTAAATGATAAATTTACTTTGTCACGACATTATTTAATTTTAGAGAACATTTTTCATTAATATTTATTGAGTCTAATTTTAGAGCTACCAATTTCCGTCTTTCCACAAATACTAAACTATAAACTATAACTCTATTTATACTAAAAACAGAATGAATTTTAGATTACTATTAGAAATGGAAAATCTATTCATTGAGGTTGCATTCTGCTAATAAATTTTAGATTATTCAAATTACCAAGAAGCTTCTATCTCGTTATAACAATCAGTCTAATGGTTAATTTCCCCACTGATAATTCAAGCAGTTAATATTTAATCCATCTAACTATGTTATCAGAATGTCAAATCGTTGACAGGTAATTTTTTTGCCCCAAATCAAAAAAAAAATTTCATAAAAATTTTATCCAATGTTTTTATTACTATTCCAAATCGATACAAACTTTGACCTTAAACTGAACTAACCTCACGTGACCTATAGTATGTTATCCTAATCTCATGAAATCTCATAACAGCCGAATTTAATAAAGTAGGTTAGCCGAGGTCGGAAAATCTACACAAAAATCAGGAAAAAACTAATCAACCTTTACAGCAATTGAGTTATTTGCACGAAAATCATAGAAAAAATTTATTTTTAGTAGAGTTGAGCTTTCAACTTGAAGAATTAATAAAAAGCTTGTCTTAATCCAAAACCAATTTAGAATTCACATCAGTTCAAGAAGGTTTTAATGTCACTCGATGTCTATGTCCGTGCATTGCATGTCTGCCGAGGCCGAGGTCAGGTCGATTTCGAAACCTTGACTTACAATAGTCTCACCTCTTGCGTCTCGACGTTTGTTACGTCATTATAGAGCTTCAGTTTTGAACGCTAGAAAAGCTTTTTTACAGCTTGACCTAAATTTTTTCAAAGGTGAGCGAACAATTCGCAATAGATGTAGTTCGAATTTCATCAACACAAAAAAAATATATAGAAATGGGAAATAATTTTCAATATTGAATTATGATTATTCATTTACTCAATTTCTGCTTTTACTTGTAAAAATATTTCTCAGCAAACATTTTTCTTCATCTTCAGTCTTAAACGACAATTAAATTCAGAATAGATATTTAACTGAAGTCGCTTGTTGTTTATTTAATTTAATCCTCGCATGTCAAAGTGATAAAACACATTCCATAGTGTTAAAGGATTAGTACGAATTGTGACATCAAACCCCAGATTTATGCTTTTGTATTCAAATATTTTACTTAAATTTTACTGTCCAATCGAACGTTTTATTTTAAAGCACATTTGATGCATCTCTAGAGTCGGATTATTCCGGTGTTTGCTTTGTTCCAACTTTTGTAGACGAGTATCGAACAGCAATTGCTGATTGAAAATAAATGCAAAAAATTAATTGCTTTGTGTGGTCTCATTATTCCATTTGTGGAAAATTATGAATTTGAATTTTACATTTTTATTTTTTAATTTTGATAAAACTAAAGGAAGTTCAGCCGTACATTTACCCTTTTTGTTAATTCATGCATGGATAGATATATTTCATAACAGGAAATTATTCCTGTGAGTTGATTCGATCATCATAAAGCTGTATTAAATGCGTGAAATGGCAAAGCACGAACTCTCAGTTCCGGTTGATAATAATTCGTTTGTTAAACTAAGTACAAATGTCAAATTTACTAAACTAGTTCTAGAGAGTTAGTAAAGCGTGACAAAAAGATAAATTTTATTGAAATGTGAAAGCAATTAATTTGTTTTATTTTATTTAATGAAAAAGTTTTAATACATTCACAATGTAATTCTGAAGAGGACACTAATAATTGTGCAGTCTCGGTTAGTTAGAATGTCACTCGGGAGTCAAGTTATTGTAATCCTTATTGCTGGAACGATTTGAATGAGGTTCAAAGTTCAACAACTCGGATTTGGGACGGTTAATTGATTAGAAAAGAGGAAACTGTAAAAGAAAATCAATTATTGGACAAAAATAATTTACAAATACAATTGTTTGGTAATTTTTTATTAACGGGAATGGAAAAGTTAATTAATGATTGTCAGTTTTGGGAAGAAAAAACTCAAACAAAAATTGATTTATCTTTAGTTAAGATTTGAAGTTAAACTTTACACTTTCAGAAAAATAGAAAAAAAATTTACAACATTTCATCTATAAATTATATTTGAGTAAACAAGATGAAACTGCTTACAATTTTCAAGTGTATTTAATATTTTTTTAATTGAATCTTGGTGGAAACGTTAGGATACTAAAGACACCAAAAGCTTATTGAAATTTTTGTTGATAAAAACAAATTTATTTTCTATGAATTTATGAATCAAATTAGTTGACAGATTTGCGTTTTTGATAAAAATGCTAGACGGTGCAAAAATTAAATCGTTTTTAGTTTTCTTATTTAAGCTCAAATATTTTAGAACTGTAATATGAGCTAGAAAATGAGAAATTGAGAGACAAAACCAACGTAATTTTTTTAAAGATTTCTAGAAATTTATTGTTTATTTTTGGTAATTTCTGCCTTCTCCTTTCTAATTACTCCTAGTAAATTTTTTCTGGGGTTTGCTAAATTGTTTTTTGATTCAGCATCTAAAGAAAATTGTAGAAAGATACAGATTTTCAGCTCAGTATATCAAAAAAAAAACAAAGAAAACCTAGAACTTTTTGAATAAGATTTGCATCTCAGAACACCAGAAGTTTCTTACAGAGAAACTGTTTGGAGCGTTTCTGCATTTTAAGATTTCTGGATTTTTTATTCCAATTAGTTGAGATGTTTGATTGAAAATTTTCTTGTAAGTTTGAAGCTTAGTTGTTTTTTTTTAAATTGAAAATTGATGGAAGCGCCGGATGGCTGCTTAAGACAAAATCATTTGAAATTTTTGTTGATAAAAATAAATTTATTTTCTTTAGATTTCTATATTCATTTAGCTGGAAAATTCGAATTTTTGATAAATACGCTGGACGCTTCAAAAATTAAATTATTTTGACTTTCGAAAAGAATATTTCTATTATTATCAGTTGAAATATTTTAGAACTGTAATTTGAGTTACGAAATGAGAAGTTGCTAGAGAAAACAACCAAAATCTTGCTGGAAAGTTTCAGAACGATAATCCCACTTTTTTTCAGAATTTTGCTTTTTCCTTTTGAGCTACGTTCAAGCAAATTATTCCCAAGTTTGCTAAATTTTCTCTTTGATTTAACATCTGAAGAAAATTGTAGAAAGATACTTATCTTCAGCTTAGTATATGAAAAAAAAAAAAGAATATCTGGAACTTTTTGAATAAGATCTGCATGTCAGCACATCAGGAATTTCTTGCAAAGAAACTTTCTGATGTCTTTGTGTTTTTTAAGATTTTTAAATTTTCATCTCAACGCCTCAGTTGAAATGTTTGATTGAAAATTTTCTTGTAAGTTTTAAGCTCAATTGATTTTTTAAATTTGAAAATTGGTGGAAGCGCCGGGTTACTTGAGACAACAAAAACTTTTCGAAATTTTTGTTGATAGAAATAAATTTATTTTCTATGAATTTATGAATCAAATTAGTTGAAAGATTTGCGTTTTTGATAAAAATGCTAGACGGTGCAAAAATTAAATCGTTTTTATTTTCCTCATTTAAGCTTAAATATTTTAGAACTGTAATATGAGCTAGAAAATGAGAAATTGAGAGACAAAACAAACGTAATTTTTTTAAAGATTTTTAGAAATTTATTGTTTATTTTTGTTAATTTCTGCCTTCTCCTTTCTAATTGCTTCTAGTAAATTTTTTCTGGGGTTTGCTAAATTGTTTTTTGATTCAGCATCTAAAGAAAATTGTAGAAAGATACAGATTTTCAGCTCAGTATATCAAAGAAAAACAAAGAAAACCTAGAACTTTTTGAATAAGATTTGCATCTCAGAACACCAGAAGTTTCTTACAGGGAAACTGTTTGGAGCGTTTCTGCATTTTAAGATTTCTGGATTTCTTATTTCAATTAGTTGAAATGTTTGACTGAAAATTTTCTTCTAAGTTTGAAGCTTAGTTGTTTTTTTTTAATTGAAAATTGGTGGAAGCGCCGGATGGCTGCTTAAGACAAAATCATTTGAAATTTTTGTTGATAAAAATAAATTCATTTTCTATAAATTTCTATATTCAGTTAGCTGGAAAATTCGCATTTTTGATAAATACGCTGGACGCTTCAAAAATTAAATTATTTTGACTTTCGAAAAGAATATTTTTATTATTATCATTTGAAATATTTTAGAACTGTAATTTGAGTTACGAAATGAGAAGTTGCTAGAGAAAACAACCAAAATCTTGCTGGAAAGTTTCAGAACGATAATCCCACTTTTTTTCAGAATTTTGCTTTTTCCTTTTGAGCTACGTTTAAGCAAATTTTTTCTCAAGTTTGCTAAATTGTCTTTTTGATTTAGCATCTGAAGTAAATTGTAGAAAAAGACTGATTTTCAGCTTAGTATATTGAAGAAAAACAAAAAAAAAGTAGAACTTTTTGAATCAGATTTGCATCTCAGAACACCAGAAGTTTCTTACAGAGAAACTGTTTGGAGCGTTTCTGCATTTTAAGATTTTTGGAATTTTTATTTCAATTAGTTGAGATTTTCGATTAAAAATTTTCTTATAAGTTTCATGTTTAAATGATTTTTTTTTAATTGAAAAGTAGCTGGCTGCTTAAGACAAAAACATTTTAAATTTTTGTTGATAAAAATAAATTCATTTTCTATAAATTTCTATATTCAGTTAGCTGGAAAATTCGCATTTTTGATAAATACGCTGGACGCTTCAAAAATTAAATTATTTTTACTTTCGAAAAGAATATTTCTATTATTATCAGTTGAAATATTTTAGAACTGTAATTTGAGTTACGAAATGAGAAATTGCTAGAGAAAACAACCAAAATCTTGCTGGAAAGTTTCAGAACGATAATCCTATTTTTTTGAAATTTTGCTTTTTTCTTTTGAGCTACGTTTAAGCAAATTATTCCCAAGTTTGCTAAATTTTCTCTTTGATTTAACATCTGAAGAAAATTGTAGAAAGATACTTATCTTCAGCTTAGTATATGAAAAAAAACAAAGAATATCTGGAACTTTTTGAATAAGATCTGCATGTCACCACATCAGGAATTTCTTGCAAAGAAACTTTCTGATGTCTTTGTGCATTTTAAGATTTTCAAATTTTCATCTCAACGCCTCAGTTGAAATGTTTGATTGAAATTTTTTTTGTAAGTTTTAAGCTCAATTAATTTTTTAAATTTGAAAATTGGTGAAAGCGCTGGGTTACTTGAGACAACAAAAACTTTTTGAAATTATTGTTGATAGAAATAAATTTATTTTCTATAGATTTTTGAATTCAATAAGCCAGAAGATTCGCGTTTTTGATTAAAATACTGGACGGTTCAAAAATTAAATAAATTTTATTTTTCAAAACAATTCTTAATTTGATTAGTTGAAATATTTTAGAACTGTAATTTGAGTTACGAAATGAGAAATTTTTTTTATAGATTCCTACAAATCCATTTTCTTTTTTGTAATTTCTGCTTTCTTCTTTCAACTTATTTCTAGCAAATTTTTTTTCAAGTTTGCTTAATTGTCCTTTCGATTTAGCATCTGAAGAAAATTGTAGAAAAAGACTGATTTTCAGCTTAGTATATTGAAGAAAGACAAAAAAAATCTAGAACTTTTTGAATAAGATTTGCATCTCAGAACACCAGAAGTTTCTTACAGAGAAACTGTTTGGAGCGTTTCTGCATTTTAAGATTTCTGGATTTTTTATTTCAATTAGTTGAGATGTTTGATTGAAAATTTTATTGTAAGTTTGAAGCTTAATTGTTTTTTTTAGATTGAAAATTGGTGGAGTCGCCGACTGGCTGCTTAAGACAAAAACATTTGAAAATTTTGTTGATAAAAATAAATTCATTATCTATAAATTTCTATATTCAATTAGCTGAAAAATTCGCATTTTTGATGAATACGCTGGACGCTTCAAAAATTAAATTATTTTTACTTTTGAAAACTGTAATTTGAGTTACGAAATGAGAAATTGCTAGAGAAAACAACCAAAATCTTTCTGGAAAGTTTCAGAACGATAATCCCACTTTTTTTTAGAATTTTGCTTTTTCCTTCTGAGCTACGTCTAGCAAATTATTCCCAAGTTTACTAAATTTTCTCTTTGATTTAGCATTTGGAGAAAATTGTAGAAAGATACTTATCTTCAGCTTAGTATATCAAGAAAAAAACTAAAAAAATCTGGAACTTTTTAAATAGGATTTACATGCCTGTACATTATGAAACATTTTAAGATTTTTCGATTTTTATCTCTCTTAGTTAAGATGTTTGATTTAAAATTTTCTTGTAAGTTTTAAGCTTGATCGGTTTTTTTAAACTTGAAAATTGGTGGAGGCGTTGGGATATTTAAGACAACAAAAACTTTTTGCAATTGTTATTTTTATTAGTTGAAATATTTTAGAACTGTAATTTGAGTTACAAAATGAGAAATTAAAACACAAAACAGCCGTAAGTTTTTTAAAGATTTCTAGATATCTATTCTTTTTTTTGTCATTTTTCAAGTAAAGAAACTTGCATAGAACAAAAATTCAAAGAATTTCATCTACAAATTAAATTTGAGTAATCAACATGAGATTATTTTCAAACGAAATAAACTGAAACTATTTTGATAAGTTTTTAGTTTTGGAGACAACGAGATATTGACAAAAACAAATTAAAAACAAAAATTAAAACTTTGTTTGTTGTCTTCTTATCCAGACAACTTTCTGCGTTTAAAAATAAACCAGTATAAGCCATAAGTAGCTTTCTGTGCTTTTCTTCGTTTTATCTATTTAGTCCTAGTCAGATGTCAAAGCAAAATTGAAAGAGGATTTTGCCTACCAAATAAACTGTATATCAAATTACGAAAAAAGTTGACTTGAAACAAACAAAAACTATTCTGAATCTCTATCAAATAATAGAAACAAAAAAACGCAAATTTGAATTAAATGAAATCACTTTTCTGCTTTAGAAAAAACTCCAGTGTCTATTTTTACTCGTTTCAATAACTCCAAGTCATACACGTGTCTGTAAAGTTTATTATTAAAACGATTTGCAAAAAATCGATTCTCTAATAAATCGAAGAAAATATAAACCATTTTTAGATTACTTCGACCGCAGTTGCAAAATTTATTATATCTTAAATATTATTTCACATAATCGAAAATGCAAGCTCGATTTTAATCGAAGCAGCTTTTTCCAGGTCGTCGGATAATTGATAATTTATAGCGGCACCAGGTAGTCGTAAGTGACGTCATTTTCAGGGTCACTGAGCACCGTCTGTAGTACTCTACTTTATCGATCTTTAACATTCTCGAAATGCATGACTTTTGATTATGTAAACTTGAATTACCTTCGGAAATTTAAATAAATTAATGCATTCCTTTGAAATACAAAAATTGCATTTTCTGCATCGCTATTTCGATGTCTGAAACGTTCTATAAAGTTTAAACTCTTTTATAATATATTGTCTATAATAATGTAATTTAAAACGGGAAAGAGGAAGTGGAAATTCAAAGGAATAAAATCTAAAGCTAACGATTTCACTGTCGTGTAAAACTACACCTTGGTTTAAATATTTTTTACATTATTCAACAAATCGTTATTTCACGTCACGTCCAAAAAGCTATTTCAAAAATTATATTAATATTCCACATAATAACAGTTTTTGGATTTTATAGTATCCCGGTTGGAAAAACTTAATATTTTCTAATTCTATTCTCAGCAATAAACTTACTCGTTCACAATTTTATTAAAATTTTATGAAGACAGAACTTTCGAACATGAAATTTCATTAATCTAATTCTTTGAGATAAGTCTATTAAAATATTATATTAAGCGTTAGCTCTGGCACTTTCCTAATTAATAAAAACAGATAATTAATAAACGTATTAGAAAATTATATTTTCAAGTATAAACTCACAAAATTTCATTTTTTTGTAACAAAAATTTTCCTGTAAATTAGATTTAATTCTAAAACATTTCGACGTATTTCCACAATAATATCAATTTTTTATCATTTCACAACGCTCTTTAATTTCACCTCCCAGATAAAATTTCCACAAACAAAATCTATGCATTAATATAACACAAACTTAAATAATTTCCATCCATAAATACGGCTCAAAAAAATAATAAAAAAAATCTTTCCATTTTTCATCTAAAACACAAAAATCAGCTTTGACTTAAAATTGATGTTGGCGCTATTCCGTCCATCCATATTATGCAAATTCCAAACTTGTTGTGCATGGAAATTGCTTTTAGATTCTAATTAAAAAATATTTTTGTGATTTTTCTATTTTTTATCAAAAATCACACTTGTGGAGATCTCTGAAGCGCGACATAAAAATTACGAGCGAGGAGAAGAGGGAAAAAACTCACTTTCAGGGGCAATTAGGAAGTGGCTCCATTCGGAGTTTCTTTTCATGATCACTCTGCCGTAGGATGGAGCAGTTGTTGGTATTTTTACTGAATTCCAAGTCCAATAATTAGGAAGATGGAGAAGATTCGCTGGAAAATACAATCTTAAGGGAAGAGAAAGTGATGAAAAAGTTGACACAATTTAATGGCGATATAAAACATTTAAATAAGATATTAAAGCGAGTGGTTGTATCATATGTTTTTTTTCTGTTAGACTGGAGTGGTAAATTTGGTTGAAAGTCAACGTAAATTTATTGTAGCTTTTATGGGTTGCATTCTCGGTTTTAATGCATTGGGAATGAGAGCTAACTCAGAGACAATATACATATCACGTGAACGCAATTCACCATACAGGGTGGCTCGTCTAACTTACGATTTTTGTCTACATGAAAAAACTCACTGTAGAATTAAAAAACATTAATGATAATGAGAGTTTTATTGGCGACTTTCTGGCATGACACTGTTATAATATGGAAAGTAATACATTAAAGCACACGTTCCATAAAGTTCTTTTTACGGAATAGACACAAAAATCGAAATTTTTTTTTTTAACCGTGTGGTCTAATTGAAAATTTAGTGTAATAATAAAAAAAATTTAATCTTATATACAGGATGTGTCACTGTTTGATATTCAAAATCACTGATTTTTCTTTATTATATCATTTGTTCTCAAGTCTTTTGAAATTATACAAAGTTTCACAGTGAATTCTTTATTTAATCGAAAAATTCTGAAAATGTATTGAATGATTCAAGTTTACAAGATAGAAAAATGGAATTTTGTGAACTTGTATATAAAATTGGGCTCAGTTGTTTGATATAAGTTTAAAATATTTTTACTATAGAGAGTTTTCACTAAAATTAAAATTTCAAGCCGAAATTAAAAAATTAAAAATTTTGAAAATTTTATATGATATGAAAAATGATACAAAAAAGTCAAAAAATCTTAAAGAATTAAGCAAACTCAAAGAATCAAATTTAAATAAAAAATACAAAAAGTGAAAGTTCTATTTGTCTTAGTTGAGAAAGTTTTATATTAAATCACACGTATAATAAAATTCCTTTACAACACAGATGAGAAATTAAAAAAAAAAATTGAAACCGTGTTTTTATATTTTATATATAGGGTGTTCGGTATACAAACACACTGATTTTTTTAGAATATATCAGTGTTTCTTGAACCACTTGGAATTATCCAAAATTTCACAATCAAATTTTGATTTTTTTTGAAAAAATTTGGAAATCGATGAATTCAAGATGCTTCAAGAGATTTAGTTTTTGTGACAAAAAAGTATATTATAAGGTTGTATTGCTTATTTTATAGAAGCTCAAAGAATTTCTACTATAGAATGTTCACTAAAATTAAAGTTTCGAGTTGAAATTGGAAAAATCAAAGAATTTCAGATAATATTCAAAAGTGAAAGAATATTTAAAAGTCAAAAAATAACAAAAAAATTGAAAATTCTCAAAAGAAATATTTCAAACATTCAGAAAATTTCAAATAGTATTAAGTATCAAAAAAAAAGTCTAAAATAATTGAAGGAACTCAAAGGATCAAAAAACTCGAAAAATACCAAAAATCTCAAAAAATTGTAAGAAGAATGATAAATCTCAAAGAAACACAAAAAAACGATAAATCTTGGAAATTTACAACGAATGGAAAAACCTCAAATGACATAAAAAATCAAAGAATTTTGAATAATTGATTAAACTCAAAAAATCAAATTTAAAAAAAAAGCAAAAAAAATAAACTTTCTAATTGTCCTAGTTGAAAAAGTTGTAGATTAAATCACACGTATAATAAAATTTCTTTCACAACACAGCTGAAAAAATCCAAAAAAAAGTGAAATCGCGTGGCTTAATTTGAATTTCTAGCAATTTATTTTTCTAATTTTATATACAGGGTGTGTTGCTGTTTGGTATCTGAACACATTGATTTTTTTATAATATATCAATGTGTTTAAAACCACTTGGAATTATACAAAATTTCACAACGATTTTTCATTTTTTTTTTTTTTTGAAAAAATTTGAAACTGTATCGATGGATTCAAAACGTTTTAAAGTTTCAATTTTTGTGATAAAAAAGTGAAATTTCATAAGGTTGTGTGATTTATTTGATAAAAACTCAATGTATTTCTTCTATACAGAGTGTTCACTAAAATTAAAGTTTCGAGTCGAAATTGGAAAAATCAAAGAATTTCAGAAAATATTCAAAAGTGAAAGAATATTTGAAAGTCAAAAAATAACAAAAAAATTGAAAAATCTCAAAGGAAATATTTCAAACATTCAGAAAATTTCAAATAGTATTAAGTATCAAAAAAAAAGTCTAAAATAATTGAAGGAACTCAAAGGATCAAAAAACTCGAAAAATACCAAAAATCTCAAAAAATTGTAAGAAGAATGATAAATCTCAAAGAAACACAAAAAAACGATAAATCTTGGAAATTTACAACGAATGGAAAAACCTCAAATGACATAAAAAATCAAAGAATTTTGAATAATTGATTAAACTCAAAAAATCAAATTTAAAAAAAAAAGCAAAAAAATAAACTTTCTAATTGTCCTAGTTGAAAAAGTTGTAGATTAAATCACACGTATAATAAAATTTCTTTCACAACACAGCTGAAAAATTCGAAAAAAAATTGAAATCGCGTGGCTTAATTTGTATTTCTAGAAATTTATTTTTCTAATTTTATATACAGGGTGTGTTGCTGTTTGGTATCTGAACACATTGATTTTTTTATAATATATCAATGTGTTTAAAACCACTTGGAATTATACAAAATTTCACAACGATTTTTCATTTTTTTTTTTTTTGAAAAAATTTGAAACTGTATCGATGGATTCAAAACGTTTTAAAGTTTCAATTTTTGTGATAAAAAAGTGAAATTTCATAAGGTTGTGTGATTTATTTGATAAAAACTCAATGTATTTCTTCTATACAGAGTGTTCACTAAAATTAAAGTTTCGAGTCGAAATTGGAAAAATCAAAGAATTTCAGAAAATATTCAAAAGTGAAAGAATATTTGAAAGTCAAAAAATAACAAAAAAATTGAAAAATCTCAAAGGAAATATTTCAAACATTCAGAAAATTTCAAATAGTATTAAGTATCAAAAAAAAAGTCTAAAATAATTGAAGGAACTCAAAGGATCAAAAAACTCGAAAAATACCAAAAATCTCAAAAAATTGTAAGAAGAATGATAAATCTCAAAGAAACACAAAAAAACGATAAATCTTGGAAATTTACAACGAATGGAAAAACCTCAAATGACATAAAAAATCAAAGAATTTTGAATAATTGATTAAACTCAAAAAATCAAATTTAAAAAAAAAAGCAAAAAAATAAACTTTCTAATTGTCCTAGTTGAAAAAGTTGTAGATTAAATCACACGTATAATAAAATTTCTTTCACAACACAGCTGAAAAATTCGAAAAAAAATTGAAATCGCGTGGCTTAATTTGTATTTCTAGAAATTTATTTTTCTAATTTTATATACAGGGTGTGTTGCTGTTTGGTATCTGAACACATTGATTTTTTTATAATATATCAATGTGTTTAAAACCACTTGGAATTATACAAAATTTCACAACGATTTTTCATTTTTTTTTTTTGAAAAAATTTGAAACTGTATCGATGGATTCAAAACGTTTTAAAGTTTCAATTTTTGTGATAAAAAAGTGAAATTTCATAAGGTTGTGTGATTTATTTGATAAAAACTAAATGTATTTCTTCTATACAGAGTGTTCACTAAAATTAAAGTTTCGAGTCGAAATTGGAAAAATCAAAGAATTTCAGAAAATATTCAAAAGTGAAAGAATATTTAAAAGTCAAAAAATAACAAAAAAATTGAAAATTCTCAAAAGAAATATTTCAAACATTCAGAAAATTTCAAATAGTATTAAGTATCAAAAAAAAAAGTCTAAAATAATTGAAGGAACTTAAAGGATCAAAAAACTCGAAAAATTCCAAAAATCTTAAAAATTTGTGAGAAGAATGATAAATCTCAAAGAAACACAAAAAAACGATAAATCTTGAAAAGTTAAAACGAATGGAAAAACCTCAAATGACATAAAAAATCAAAGAATTTTGAATAATTGATTAAACTCAAAAAATCAAATTTAAAAAAAAAGCAAAAAAATAAACTTTCTAATTGTCCTAGTTGAAAAAGTTGTAGATTAAATCACACGTATAATAAAATTCCTTTCACAACACAGCTGAAAAATTCGAAAAAAAATTGAAATCGCGTGGCTTCATTTGAATTTCTAGCAATTTATTTTTCTAATTTTATATACAGGGTGTGTTGCTGTTGCATATCAATGTGTTTAAAACCACTTGGAATTATTCAAAATTCCACAATCAAATTTTTATTTTTATTATATTTTTTTTCTAGTTCTAGTTTTTGTGATAAAAAAGTGAAATTTTGTAAGCTTGTACATAAAATTGCGCTTATTTGTTTGATATAGACTCAATGCGACTTTTTGCCTAATTTTTTTCTTTTAAGTTAAACCACATCGACGATTCGACCGCTTTCTTCAAGACAAAAACAGAACTCCTCGTTCACTATTTTCATTAATTGTTTCTGTTTTCAATAAATATTGTATGCTTGATTTCCATTTTCCATTTCAACAAAGTCATTCCCCGATAAATATTTATCCATTTCAGTTTAGAAAATAACTCTAATTTTTTGTTCCAGAAATCTTGAAAAAATGAAGAACAAAGCAAAGTCTTTTCCAGAATGAGCCCGCCAAAAATCGATTCACGAAAATGTGTGCGGCCACCGCACTTCGATATTTTGTAAGTATTTATAATTCCTGTTTTTGTAAAGCTCTAAAACCATTCTGTTGGAAATGTACATAAAAAGTATTATCTGTTGTAAACAAAATAATAAAAGCTCTTCAAATTTACCTTCTTGCCTTGTGCTCATCATTGTTTGAACATTAATCAATATTTGTTCAAATTCTTTTTGTAGATGGTTGCCTCGTGCAGCAATGAAGTCCGTGGAAGGCGACCCTTCCGACTGTGTGTTGGTGGTAGGCGTCTCTCGACCAAAGATGGCTTTAGCCATCTTAACCATCATGCTAATCTCTCTCTTCTTAACATTTCATTTAATCTACGACAGCGCTCTTAACAGTTTACAAACAACTCAAGACCATACTCGTCCACCTCTTCTTCTTCTTTCTCGAAGATTATATCCAGCAGCAGCTCGTCGTCTCCCTCAAGCTATCATTATCGGTGTCCGAAAATGCGGAACTCGCGCTCTTCTAGAAATGCTTTATCTGCATCCAATGGTTCAGAAAGCTTCAGGCGAAGTTCATTTTTTCGATAGAGATGAGAATTATAATAAAGGCTTGGAATGGTACAGAATGCAGATGCCTCATTCATACTATGGCCAGATTACAATCGAGAA
Source organism: Latheticus oryzae (assembly GCA_030157265.1). Lineage (NCBI taxonomy): Eukaryota > Metazoa > Arthropoda > Insecta > Coleoptera > Tenebrionidae > Latheticus > Latheticus oryzae. The sequence goes on from CM058050.1 coordinate 16,202,911, forward strand.
AAGTCCAAGTTATTTCGTCACGCCTGAAGTAAGCAATTTTCTTTTGATATTTTCTGTTTGTAATAACATCATTCAATTAAATTCAATTTGCTTCGAAAGTGTGAAAATTGCAAAAGCTTTTTAATGATTCCAATTAAATTCAATTGTAAACTTTTACAAGACTAAATGGCATTAATTATTTATCGACGATGTTGCATATTTTATCTAAGCTAGATTTTACACCGAAACATGTAATTAGAATTATTTGCATTTATGCTCCAGCAAGCAGATGAGATTCAAGCGATAAAATATTTTCCAATTGTCAGATTAATAATAAACGAAGCAACTTCAACATTAAGATTTTTTTTTTATTTTAGTTATTTTTCTCATTAATCTACTTACTTTCCAAGAAGATTAAAAATTCATTGTTAGTTATTAATTACTGAATTACTCACTTGAGCATCGCTAAAGTTTTTGATTAACAGGAAAGCAGATCAAAACTTATTTTAGCGAAAACAATTTTCTGTTAATAATTGAAGAAGATTTTCTTGAAGGAAGTAAAAATTTTTGTTGAAAACAATTTGTAAACTTTTTTTCAATCATCAGTAAAAATGAAATTTTTTTAAATCCAGTGTTTTAATGTACTATAATAAACTTGAACTATATTATTGGATGTTTTGATGCAGAATTTTTATATTAAATCACACATTTTATAAAGTTGTTTTTTAGCATCAATACACAATTCTTACTCAACATGTGCAATAATGCTTTTTAATTTGTACTTCCACATCATCCATTATTTGACTAGTGTGGAAAATAATTCACTCGTTTTTTAGAGCTAATTTTTTAGCCTGAATGCAAATTTTTGAAAAATGTAAAATATTAAAAAACTTCACTAAATTTAGAAAATCTAAGTTTCTGAAAAAGTTTAAAGAACTGATACAAATTCAAAAATGAAGATTTTGAAAATTTCAAATGAGTGCAAAATTCTGGAAAATTAAATTATTCCAATAAAATCCGTAGAAATTTAGAGTTAAGAATTTATGAAATAAAAGTATTTTAAAATTTGAAAAAAATTAGATTTTTTTCATACTTTCTCAGTTTTTTTTACTGAACTGAATTTTTATGGTCATTAAAAACCTTTTCTGGCAATTCTAGATTATTTCAGTCTTTGCCTCAGGTACTTTAATAATTGAAAAAAATTCAAATCTTAAAACTTTTGATTCACGTCAAAGCGACTATAATAAAAAATAACTTAAAAAAATAAAACAATTCAAAAAATTATAAAACCTCAAATCAAATAATCCTAAAAAAGTTGAAATATCTCAAAATCTAAAAATATCAAAAAATTCTCAAAAATTAAAGAATCTCAAAAAATCAAAGAAAATCTTAAAAATTTACAAAAATCAAAGATTCTCAAGGATTGCAAGAAAATTGGATTGGAAAATTAAAGAAACTCGATCAAAAATTCTCAAAAAATTTCTAAAAGTCAGGAAATTTTATTAAGTTTTAAAAAATTAAAAAAATCTCGAAGAACAAAAACTCAATAAAAATCCACAAAGATATAAAAATTTGCAAATACCAAAGATTCTCGAAGAGCTACAAAAAAATTTAAAAATCTTGAAAAACATGAAATTTCAGATTTTGAAAGAATCTTAAAATGTTCTTAAACACCAAATAATATGAAAAAATCTAACAAAAATCAAAAGATCAAAGATTATGGAAAAAATTTCCAAAAATTGAAGAATCTCATTGAATTTCATTAAATTCCAAAGGATCAAAATATCTCAAATAATACGAAATAATTTCGAAGAATTAAAGAAACTCAAATGGTCAAAAATTTTCAAAAAATCAAAAAAAAATCTAAAAATCAGGAAACTTCAAAAAGTTTTAAAAAATTGAAAGGTCTGTAATAATCTCAAAAAATCTCAAAAAACTAAAAAAACTCAAGAAAAATCGACAAAGAAATAAAAATTTGCAAATACCAAAGATTCTCAAAGAGCTAGAAAAAAATTTAAAAATTTTCAAAAACGGAAAATCTCAGATTTTGAAAGAATCTCAAAATGTTCTTATGTACCAAATAATATGAAAAAATCTAACAAAAATCAAAAGATCAAAGATTATGGAAAAATTCAAAAAATTTCCAAAAATCGAAGAATCTCATTGAATTTCATTAAATTCCAAAGGATCAAAAAATCTCAAATAATACAAAATAATTTCGAAAAATTAAAGAAACTCAATTGATCAAATAATATAGAAAAAATAAAAATTCTCAATGAAGATTCTCAAAGAGCGGCAAAAAAATTTAAAAATTTCCAAAAAATCAAAAAATTTCAGAATACCATAAAATCTTGAAAAGTTTCATAGAATCAGAGACTCTCAAATAATAAGAAATCTGAAAATCTCAAAGAATTGAAGAAAATCAAAAGATCAAAATATCTGGAAAAATCCAAAAAATTTCCAAAAATCATTAAATCTCAATGAATTTCATTAAATTCTAAAGGATCAAAAAATCTCAAATAATACGAAATAATTTTGAAGAATTAAAGAAACTCAAATGATCAAATAATATCGAAAAAATAAAAATTTTCAATAAAGATTCTCAAAGGGCTGCAAAAAAATTAAAAAATTTTCAAAAAACTAAAAAATCTCAGAATTCCAAAGAATCTTGAATAGTTTCATAGAATCAGAGACTCTCAAATAATAAGAAATCTGAAAATATCAAATAATCTCGAAAAAATAAAAAATTTCAATAAAGTTCTCAGAGTTGCAGGGAAATTGCAAAATCTTAAAGTACACAAAAAATTTCAGAATTCCAAAAATTCTTGAAAAGTTCCAAATAATAGAAATTCAGAAAGTCTCAAAAAATTGGAAAAACTTAAAAGATTAAAAAATCCAAATAATTTCCAAAAATAAAAGGATCTCAATTAATTTTTTTGAGTTCAAAAGGATCAAAGAATCTCGAATAATATAAAATAATCTCGAAAAACTGAAGAAACTCAAACGATCAAAAAATCTCAAAAAAATAAAAATTTTCCAAAAAGCAAAAATTCTCTAATCTTAAAAACACCAAAGAACCAAAAAATCCAAAACAATATAAAAAAGTCAGAAAGTTGCAAAAAATTGATGAAACTTAAAAGATCAGAAAATTTGAAAAATAAAAAATTTTCCAAAAATCAAATAATCCCAATAAATTCAATTAAGCTCCAAAGAATCAAAGACTCCCAAACAAAATCAAAAATTAAAAAATTAGAAAAATTGAAGAAACTCAAACGATCAAAAAATCTCAAAAAATCCAAAAAATTTCTAAAAATCAGGAAATTTTATTAAGTTTTGAAAAACTAAAAAAATCTCGAAGAACAAAAAACTCAAGAAAAATCTAAAGATCAAAGATATAAAAATCATATATTATTATATCAAAGATATAAAAATTTGCAAATACCAAAGATTCTCAAAGAGCTACAAAAAAATTTAAAAATCTTGAAAAACATGAAATTTCAGATTTTGAAAGAATCTTAAAATGTTCTTAAACACCAAATAATATGAAAAAATCTAACAAAAATCAAAAGATCAAAGATTATGGAAAAAATTTCCAAAAATTGAAGAATCTCATTGAATTTCATTAAATTCCAAAGGATCAAAATATCTCAAATAATACGAAATAATTTCGAAGAATTAAAGAAACTCAAATGGTCAAAAATTTTCAAAAAATCAAAAAAAATTCTAAAAATCAAGAAACTTCAAAAAGTTTTAAAAAATTGAAAGGTCTGTAATGATCTCAAAAAATCTCAAAGAACTAAAAAAACTTTGTCGAAAAATCGACAAAGAAATAAAAATTTGCAAATACCAAAGATTCTCAAAGAGCTAGAATAAAATTTAAAAATTTCCAAAAACGGAAAATCTCAAATAATACCAAAAAATTAATCCAATGTTTGTCCGGTTTTTACTGTAAAACTTTTATCGACTTTTTTACGTGAGTCTGTTACAGTATGGAAAGTATATATTTAAGCACACGTTCCTTAAAAATCCACTTACAGCTTAGTCACAAAATTTGGAAAAACAAATTCAAACCGCGCGATTCAATTGTTATATCAAACAAATTTGAAAAAAGTAACAATGTTTTTCATCCAAATTCAAGAATCCATCCAATTAATTACCGCACCTAAATGAGTGCTTTAATATCATTATTTTCTAGACGTAATATAATAAATTGAAGAAATTATATTATTAGTAAATCAAATATTCATCATTTTGTTTTTGTTTTTGTAGCAAAACTCGAGTTTTATCGAGCTTTTCATATTGAATTATTTATCAGATTCAAGTTTTGCATGATTTCATTTTACTTTAAAGAAAGATCAAGTTAAGATTACGCCAATTTTTTTTTTGTAGGTTCCGGAGCGAATCCGGGCGATGAACGCCAGCGTGAAACTCCTTCTAATCGTCCGCGAGCCAGTGACCAGAGCAATTTCGGATTATACTCAACTCCGAGCAAACGCAGCGACCGCCTCCCCAGCTTTCCCAACACCGCCTCCGAAATCCTTCGAGAGCTTATCGCTCTTCCCCAACGGCTCTATCAACGAAGCATACCGACCTTTAGCCATTTCCGTTTACCACAACTACTTGCACAGGTGGCTTGAAGTATTCCCACGTGATCAAATTCTGGTAGTTAATGGTGATTTGCTCATCGAAGATCCCGTGCCCCAAATTCAAAAAATTGAAAAATTTCTTGGCTTAGAACCGAGGATTGGTACACATAATTTTTATTTCAACGAAACTAAAGGATTTTATTGTTTGAGGAATGAAACTTCGGATAGATGTTTGAGAGAAACTAAAGGAAGAAAACATCCGAGAGTTGATCCGATTGTTGTTTCCAAATTGAGAAAATATTTTGGAGAGCATAATCAAAAGTTTTATGAATTGATTGGCGAAGATCTCGGATGGCCTGAAGAATAATTTTTGTAAATATTAGGCTAAGACCGGGGTCGGTTTATTTATGCTCTTAGAGCGAGGATTATCGATAAGATGCCTATCAATACAGGGGCCAGGATTTTTTTTTTTAGGTATACGCTAGATCGAGAATCGAGACTTTTTGGACACTTTCAATTATTAACTCGAATTTGTGAGACAAAACGCGGCCTTAATATGTATTGAATTATAAATTATCCTCCAAGAATAAGGCGGAAAAGAAGCTGATACTATTTAAAAGTAGTCTTGACTTGTCTACAAAAGTTAGGTAACTTATTGCAACCATTCTCGCTCTTGAAAACAAAAAGACAAAAAGCCGATCTGAGCACAAAATGTGCACAATTTTTGCTCAAGAAAACTTATAATACATATCACAAACATATCATTATTATTAAAAAAATTATTTATTATAGAATGAATGCTTATGTGGACCCGGTTTTTGCGTTGGATCATATTGATCAGTGCCTTATTTAATTTTTACAATTTTGTAGTCCACATTGGAACTTGTTAAAAATTGATATTTTCAAATTTACATTTTTTTCGGACCGAAACCACATTGACTTGTATTTATTCAAATTTATACAGTGCAAACAAAAATTCATATTACTACACGCTTTTCGACATAAAAACAATACAAAGTGTAAATATGAAAATATCATAAGAATTTTGCTTTGGTTCGATTAGAATAATTTTGTTAAAATTGCTTCTGTAGGTAGGAAAGTTTTGTTTACTCTAAACTTGTATTTGACGTATTCTACGAGGAGTTATGTATCTTTCTTAATTAAATATAGGAAGACGTTAATTAACCGAAACAACTGATGGAACTACTGTTCACTTGAAATTTACAATTATGGTTTATAGAAACTGGGGATTTTCTTCTTTTGGAAAACTTTACAACTAAACTTATTACAATTATTAAACGATTATTATAAAAAAGTCGATCAAACAAAAATAGAAAATTGATTATTAGTTTATTTTTTTGTGAATTAATTTTTACGTTTCAGGATTTTTTATTGTTTGCAACTTTTTGATTTTATGAGATTTTTTTGAGATTGAGATTCTGTAATTCTTTTTTTGATTTTTTGATTTTGAATGTTTGATTTTTCAATTATTTAAACTTTTTTAAAGATTATTTGAATTCTTCAAAAGTCAATGCTTTTCTAAAGTTGATTAATTTTTTTATATTCTTTGATTATAGGGAATTTGATTGATTTTTCCCAATTCTGTGTTTTTTAAATTTTTATTTGTCACGATTTTTTGATTGTTTGATATTCTTCGTGGTTTTGAAGTTTTGAAACTGAGATTTTTTAATTATTTCAAATTTTTCAAATTTCTTAACGTTTTTTGATTCCTGAAAACTTTGATTCCTCGATATTATTTAATTTTATGAGATTCTTTGACATTTTTTGAGATTCTTTGATTTTTTGTATTTTTTTGAGGTTCTCCGATTCTTTGATATTTTTTGATTCTTCAATTTCTTGTAAGACTTTAAAATTATGAGATTTTTCAAGTGTTTAAATAATTCCTGAGGTTTTTTAATTCCTTGAAGATCATTTTTTGATATTTTTTGATTCTTTGATTTCTTGTAAAGTTCATTAATTCTCTGAAGTTCTTTAATTTTTTTTTTATACTCTGTGTTTCTTTGATTTCAGGTGACTCATTAATATTCACTTTGACCTTTTTTGTTATTTGATTTATCACAGCGCTTTAAGATTCATTGATTTTTGGGAGATTTTTTTATTCTCCCAGATTCTCTGATGTTTTGAATTTTTTCTAATTCTTCAAAATTCTTCGATTGTTTGTTTGATATTCTTCGAAATTTTCTAACGTTCCTGAGATTCTTTGATTTTTTATAACTCTGAAATTTTTCAATTATTGTTATCCTGAGATTTGTTGATTACCTAAAAATTTTTAATTTCTTGATATTCTTTGATTTTATGAATCTTTTTGTTTTTTGATAATTTTTTTCCAATTCTTTAATCCTTCATTTTTTAATATACTTTGATTTTATAAAATTCTTTGTTTCTTGATAACCTTTGACTTTTTTAAGGTTTTTTGAGAATCTTTGATATCTTCTATTTCTTTAAGACTCTCCAATTCTTTGATATTTTTTCAATCTTCAATTTCTTGTAACTCTCCAAGATTATGAGATTTTCCAATTATTTAAAATTTTTCAAGATTCCTGAGATTTTCTAATTTCTTGAGGATCATTGATTTCTCAATATTTCTTGATATTATAAAAAATTTTTATTTTTAATAATCTTTGACTTTTTTTTAAGGTTTTTAAGATTCTTTGACTTTTTTGTAACTCTTTTAGATTTCCTGAGATTCCTTGAGGCCAATTGATTTCTTGATATTCTTTGATTTTTTGTAACCTTTTGAGGTTATTTGATTCTTTGATTTCTTATAATTCTTTGAGATTTTTGAAGTTCATTGATTCTCTGAAGTTCTTCAATTTTTTTATATTGTTTGTGTTTCTTTGATTTCAGGTGACTCATTAATATTTTTTGAGTCTTTGAGTCACTTTGACCTTTTTTGATATTTGATTTATCACAGCGCTTTAAGATTCATTGATTTTTGGGAGATTTTTTTATTCTCCCAGATTCTCTGATGTTTTGAATTTTTTCTAATTCTTTAAAATTTTTTGATATTCTTCGAAATTTTCTAACGTTCCTGAGATTCATTGATTTTTTATAACTCTGAGATTTTTCAATTATTATTATCCTGAGATTTGTTGATTCCCTAAAACTTTTTAATTTCTTGATATTCTTTGATTTTATGAATCTATTTCTTTTTGATAATTTTTCGTATTTTTTGGATTTTTGAGATTAAGATTATGAGTTTACTAATTCTCTAAAATACTTTTTTTTCTTATATTCTTTGAGATTTTATTAATTACTTAAGATTCTTCAAGATTCGTTGAAAACTTTTTGATTTTTTGAGATACTTTGATTTATAAAATTCTTTGTTCTTTGATAACCTTCGACGTTTTTAAGGTTTTTTGAGAATCTTTGATTTCTTCTATTTCTTTAAGACTCTCCAATTCTTTGATATTTTTTCAGTCTTCAATTTCTTGTAACTCTCCAAGATTATGAAATTTTTCAATTATTTAAAATTTTTCAAGATTCCTGAGATTTTCTAATTCCTTGAGGATCATTGATTTCTCAATATTTCTTGAAATTATAAAAAAATTTTATTTTTAATAATATTTGACTTTTTTGTAACTCTGAGATTTTTCAATTATTATTATCCTGAGATTTGTTGATTTCCTAAAACTTTTTAATTTCTTGATATACTTTGATTTTATGAATTTATTTCTTTTTGATAATTTTTCGTCATTTTTGGATTTTTGAGATTCTTTGATTTTTTGGAATTCTTTAAGATTATGAGTTTACTAATTCGCTAAAATCCTTCATTTTTTTATATTGTTTGAGATTTTATTAATTATTTAGGATTCTTCAAGATTCGTTGAAAACTTTTTGATATACTTTGATTTTATAAAATTCTTTGTTCTTTGATAACCTTCGACTTTTTTAAGGTTTTTTGAGAATCTGTGATTTCTTATATTTCTCCGATTCTTTGATGTTTTTTCAATCTTCAATTTCTTGTAACTCTTCAAGATTATGAGATTTTTCAATTATTTAAAATTTTTCAAGGTTCCTGAGGTTTTTTAATTCCTTGAGGATCACTGATTTCTCGATATTTCTTGATATAATATGATTTTTGAGATTTATCAATTATTTAATATTTTTCAAGATTTTCTCAGATTCCTTGAGGCCTTTTCAGGCCTCAGATATCAAAAAATTAAAGAATATCGATATTTTTCTTTAAGTTTTTTGATTCTTTAACTTTTTGTAACTCTGAGATTTTCCAATTATTTAAAATTTTTCAAGATTCCTGAGGTTTTTTTGATTCCTTGAAGCCTATTGATTTCTTGATATTCTTTGATTCTATAAGATTTTTAATAATCTTGCACTTTTTTAAGGTTTTTGATTCTTTGACTTTTTGTAACTCTACGATATTTTTTAATTATTTATTGATTTCTTGTAATTTTTTGAGATTGTGAGATTTTCTGAAGTTCATTGATGCTCTGAAGTTCTTCAATTTTTTTATATTCTTTGTGATTTTTTGATTTCAGGTGACTTATTTATATTCTCTGATTCTTTGAAACACTTTGAGGTTCTCTGCTGATTCATCAAAGCTCTGAATTCTTGAAAATTCTTCGATTGTTTATTTGATATTCTTCAAAATTTTATAAGGTTTTTTGATTCTTTAATTTTTTATAACTCTGATATTTTAAAATTATTCAAAATTTTCTAACATTCTCAAAATTTTTCAATTCTCTGAAACTTTTTAATTTCTTGATATTCTTTGATTTTATGAAATTCTTTGTTTCTTGGTAATTTTTGGTATATTTTGGTTTTGAAATTCTTTGATTTCTTGTAATCCTTAAGATTATGAAATTTTTTGAAGTTCTCTATAGTTCTTTATTTTTTTATACTCATTGTGATTCTTTGATTACGGGTAATTCTTCCATATTCTTAGATTCTTCAAGTTACTTCGAAGTCCTTTGTTATTATTTGCTTTATTATAGGCCTCTAAGATTATTTAATTTTTGAGAACTTTTCCAGATTCTTTGTAACTGTGAGATTTTTTGATTATTATTAATTTTTATTTTTTTGAGGCATTTTAATTTCACGATATTCTTTTTGATTCTATAAGTTTCTGTTTTTGATTTTTTGAAGTCTGCAATTATTTCAGGTTAAAATTTAATCTGCACTTTGTGTTATTTTTTCACAAATATTGCTAACTAAATTTTTATTGAATTTTTTCATTGAATGATTTGGTTCATTTCTCAAAATATTTCTATTATGTTAAGATATTTCTCTTTTTGTTTATATTTTACACTTGTATTTTTTTTTTTTTTAATGAAAATATTTACATTTTCTGTCGAAGTATTACAATTTTTGTAGCAGAATTGAATCTTTTGAGACTTTTGATATTTGATAAAGTAATAACTTCTGGTTTAATTTTTTTTTATTTTTTGGAGCAGTCATGATGTACAAAAACTCGCAGATAATAACTTCTTAAGACAATTTCTAATAGACATTTTGATAAATTATATTTCAACAAATTTAATTTTTAGATTACTTTCAAGAATTTCAAGGTATTTATTTTCTGTTTCGATTAATCAACGTCATCCGTCTTTTCTTTAAACTAACTTAAACTAAATTTAACTTTTAAGGGAATGAATAGTCTGCTTGAACATATCAAATAAAAAAACTACCACACATATCAAAAATGTGATGAATTGATTCTATGTAAATAATTAAACACATTTTTGTTTTTAGATAAATAAAAAAAAATGTAAATGTTTAGATTGTTGGTTTTTGATTCAACTCATCAAAGCCATTTTGATGTAATTTTTTTCAAAGTAGTTGGTAGAAGCTGTTTTGATTTAATTTTTCTATAGCTTTAACTAAAGGAAACTGTACTTTTCATCTCTGTCAATCTGCTACCTTGTAAGTCTTATAAATACTCTATAGTCTGTCACTTTTTAAATGTTGTAGTGTTAAAAATAGTCAAATTATTTATTTTCAAAAAGTGTTAAAATGTACAGAAAAAAATAGTCAATTTTGTTGTTTTGTCAATTACCAGTATTGTCGAAGCTATGATGAAGATGTCGCATTTTACGTAATTATTTAAAGTATACAATTCAAAGACTGTCAAGTTTTTTCACGTAAAAAAATTACCACATCTTCATGATACTTCAATTCCAAATTAGTTAATTCTGCTTGGATTAGGTGAAAATTGTTAATTTAATTAAATTTTTAAATGTGTTAGATCCAACACTGTTAAATATACGCACTATTAAAAAATAGGGTATATTTAAAAAAAATATATGAAAAAATAAAAATTGTTTTGTTTTTATATACGATTGAAATTTTATATGTGACAGTTTTTCACACACATATTTGAACATTATTAAGTCGGAGATATATTTAAGACATATCAAATGCAATAATTTTCGGTGTTCAAGTGCGTATGCGAAGACGTTTTTCAATTATTTCTACCTAAAAATCCATGTATTTGTGGGTAAATAAATGTGATGAGAGCATCAGAAACATTTTTTATTTCAAATATCTCAGCTTCCGTTTTTGAAAATCTTTTTAAGAATTATAAATATGCAAAGTTTTATTTGTTTAACTTTAGAATCGAAGACGGTAGACGTCTTCAAAATCAGACTCTCTAAATTTGAAAATTTTATTTTGAAGTTGCGTTTGATGATTGATATCTTGACTTCTAAATAAGATAAAGAAATGACTCTAACATCATATTGAAGAGTTTTTGAAGCACTATGGATATTCAGCGTTTCATTCTTCTAGCTTGACAAACAACGACGCTATACGTCTCCAAATTCAAATTTTTTAATTTGAAAATTATATTTAGAAGCTGCCTTTGGTCGCTGATATCTCGGCTTCTGAATAAGATGAAATAATGACTTTAACATTATTCCAAAGATTTTCTAAAGTGCTCTAAAAATGGTAGACTTCATTTCTCTATTTTTTGACACAACGACGGTATGCGTCTCCAAATTTAGTCTCTCAATTTTTTAAAATTTCATTTAGAAGCTACAGTTGGTCGTTGATATTTCAAGTTGTAAATAAGATAGAGCAATGACTCTAACATCATTTTGAAACTTCTTTAAAGCATTATGAAAGTGCGAAGTTTCATATCTCTGTTTTTAGAAACAACGACGCTAGGCGTCTTCAAATTCATATTGTTTATTTTTGAAAATTTGATTTAGAAGTAGCGTTCGTTCGCTGATATCTCGGCTTCTAAATAAGATAAAGAAATGACTTTAACATCATTTTGAAGAGTTTTTGAAGCACTATGGATATTCAGCGTTTCATCCTTCCTGCTTCACAAACAACGACGCTATACGTCTTCAGATTCAAATTCTTTAATTTGAAAATTATATTTAGAAGCTGCGTTTGGTCGCTGATATCTCGGCTTCTAAATAAGATAAAATAATAACTTTAACATTATTCCAAAGATTTTCTAAAGTGCCCTAAAAATGATAAACTTCAATTCCTTATTTTTTGAAACAACGACGGTGTGCTTCTTCAAATTTAGTCTCTCAATTTTTTAAAATTTCATTCAGAAGCTGCAGTTGGTCGCTGGTTCAGTCATTGAATAAGATAGAGCGACAATAACATCATTTTAAGACTTTTTTAAAGCATTATGAAAATGTAAAATTTTGTCTGTCTAGTTCTAAAAACAACGGCACTAGGCATCTTCAAAATCGGATTGTCTATTTTTGAAAATTTTATCTAGAAATTGCGTTTGATCGCTGATATCTCAGCTTTGGGATAAGATAAAGTAATGGCTCTAACATCATTTTGAAGATTTTATAAAGCACTGTATATGTACAAAGTTTCATTTTTCTAGCTTCAGAAACAACGACGTCAAGCGTCTTCAAATTCAGACTCCATTATTTTTAAAATTAGATTTAGAAGCTGTGTTTGGTTGCTGATATCTCGGCTTCTAAATAAGGTAAAGTAATGACTTTGTCAACGTTTTTAAGATTTCCTAAAGTTCTCTAAATGTAAAAAATTTCATTTCTTTATTTTTTGACACAACGACGGTATGCGTCTCTAAACTTAATCTCTCAATTTTTTAAAATTTCATTTAGAAGCTACAGTTGGTCGTTGATATTTCAGCTTATAAATAAGATAGAGCAATGACTCTAACATCATTTTGAAGAGTTTTTAAAGCACTATGGATATGCAGCGTTTCATTCTTCTACCTTCACAAACAAAGACGCTATACGTCTTCAGATTCAAATTCTTCAATTTGAAAATTTTATTTAGAAGCTGCGTTTGGTCGCTGATATCTCGGCTTCTAAATAAGATAAAATAATGATTTTAACATTATTCCAAAGATTTTCTAAAGTGCCCTGAAAATGATAAACTTTTTTTCCTTATTTTTTGAAACAACGACGGTGTGCTTCTTCAAATTTAGTCTCTCAATTTTTTTAAATTTCATTCAGAAGCTGCAGTTGGTCGTTGATATTTCAGCTTGTAAATAAGATAGAGCAATGACTCTAACATCATTTTGAAACTTCTTTGAAGCATTATGAAAGTGCAAAGTTTCATCTCTCTGTTTTTAGAAACAACGACGCTAAGCATCTTCAAATTCAGATTGTCTATTTTTGAAAATTTGATTTAGAAGTTGCGTTTGATCGCTGATATCTCAGCTTCGGGGTAAGACAAAGTAATGACTTCTACATAATTTTGAAGATTTTCTAAAGCACTATACATGCACAGAGTTTCATTTTTCTACCTTTAAAAACAACGACGCTTTACGTCTTCAAAATCAGACCCTCTATTTTTGAAAATTTGATTTAGTAGAAGCTGCGTTTAGTCACTGATATCACAGTTTTTGATTAAAATAGAGTTTCCATTTGAAAGTAAACTCAAAGTGTCAAGTGGATTCTATCAATAAATCAAATTTCGTTCACATTATTTGGAAAAGAACAACGCCACGCGTTTTCAAATTTCTGAAAAATTTGGTTTTAGAGTTGCTGATTCTGAAGGAAGAAAAAAATTTTATGAACTAAAAAACAATTTTGGTATCTTTTTAAAACTTTTTTAAAGCACTATAAGCAAGCCACCTTTGATCACCCTTTTGATAAAATCAACAATGTTACACGTCTTTAACTGTCAGATTCTTTATTTGAAAATTGCCGTAAGTTGCGTTTGGTAGCTAATATCTCAACTTACAAATGAGATAGAGAAATGATTGTGACAGCATTTTATAGCTTTTTTAAAGCTCTATCAGTAATCCAAATTTTAGTTTCATCGCTTAAAAAATAACTAGGTGCTTCCAAGTTACAGATATTTGATTTTTTGGAAATCAGTCTTGGCGACTTATTTCAACTAAATAAAAAGTCCCAAAACTAAAAAATACTTTCACAGAAATAATCTGTAATAGGTTTCATCTTAATATTTGAGAATTGTCAAGACTACAGCCGGATTTGATAGCTTCTGAGACAATTCAAATTTCATTTTTTGCTAGTTTTCACTTATAATAAAAGACAATAACTCAGCTTCTGTGCAAGCTAAAACCATAACGTTTAAATCACTTTAAAGCTTCTTAATGTGCCAAATCTCACTTACATCGCTTGAAAAACATCAAAGTTATGGAACTTTTCTATTTTTAAGCTTTCAAATTTGTACTTGTGTTTAATTGCTGGCTAAATAACTCATAACTATCAAAATTGAAACTTCCTAAAAAATAGACGACACCAAAAGAGATTAACTGTTGTTAAGATTTATCTCAATATTTTAGGAAATAGAAAAAAAATCTTTAAACAAAGCTTCCATCATTTTCATCCTTTATTAACTAAATTTCAAATACTACAATATAAAAATTTATATAACATAAATAAATAATGAATAACATTAAATTACATTGAATTTTTTCCATAATTTTACATATTGTTAAATTGTAAAATAAATATTAGAAGGTACGTCTTATTTTTAAATACAAACTTATAGATTCAAAAATGAGAATAGGTACAGTATAATCTTAGAACTAAGTTATTTTTTGAAGAAAAAAACTGATGGATTATGAGACATTTTACCCAACATTGGTAGAGTAGATTAAAACATTTAGGAACAAATTTGATAATAATATTAGACACTTAAATTATACACGGCGGAGATCTTTCAACTTATAGATTTGTCTTTTCTATTTGGATAATTGAAGTTTAAACAATCCAAATAAGAGAGACACTCAGTATAACTACAATACTAAAACGTATATACAAAAAAATTGTTTAAATTCAAACAATTGTCAAAATTTGAGACCTCAAAGCACAAAATACACAAATCTCTTTGGTTCATAACATTGTTTAGCAAAAAAGTGGTAAAAACCACAAATACAGATAATACTCAAGACATTATTTACAATTAGCTACAAGCGCTGGCAAATACTGAAATTGACTAGCTGACTGGCAATTTATTGTATTAAAATCGGCGCCGATCTCGTCCGATTAAAACTCTTTTGTATTTTAAATCTCTCAATATCAGCATTAGTAAAAGCCGGTTTTTTATTAACCAAAATCATCTTCCTTATTTCTTCATCACAAAAACTTTTCTTTTTCCAATCGTCTGAAATTTTCACACCTAATTTTTCGCATTCGCGCGCATAAGCCATCAAACTATCACAGTAACATTTCCCATTTGGACATTTACACATATCCAATTTGCAAGTTTTGAAATATTTCAAATAATTCAATTTCGATTCGCATTCGCCAAATAATTCTGGATTACTCAAAAATTTATTACAACGATTTTTTGCATTTTTCAATTGATTATTATTACAAAAAACGCGATTTAAATGCCGATTGTTGCGATTTGAAACAGCACAAGAACTTTTCGAACCAACACACCAAGATCCGACAAATGCTAAAATGTCATCTCGCAACAATTGACCTTTTTTTGTTTTCAAATCGTCTTGGACGTTTCCATTGAAATTGCCGCAAAGACCGCAAAGTTTGTCTTTAAAAAAAACTGGGACTGTTACTTCGAGGAAGCTTTTACCATTCCAGAAAATTTTAACTCCGTTTTGGAGATTAACTTCGACGTTACCATTCTTTTTTTCGATTCGAATTTTGCCGTCTTTTTTATAAGGAAGTGTGATTTTTTTACGATTGAGTTTGATTCGACCTTTTTGTTGGAGATTTAAACGTAAATCGCCAAAACGCACTGCTACTCGTTTGGTCAAAGTGGAATTGCGAGTTGTACGATTTGGAAAATCGTTTGCGACTCTAATGGAAAAAGTTTGGCTTGAACAATCGGACACTAGCATGTATTTTCCAACTCCTTCGAAGGTATAAATCTTCCCATCGAAAGTTTTGTAGTGAGGATCGCCAAAAACCATGCAGACGCCATCCACTATTTGAAAAAAAAAAAAATCGGTTATCACTTGTTCTTGTTTTTTTTTTTTTTTTTTCATAACTTACATTCGACGCACTTCTGGCAGCACTCTCCAGGCAAATGCACTAACTTAGTCCCTGGTGCACAAGGCAATGTAACATTACACCTCGTCATCGCACAACTAGGCATTCCTCGATGACATTTACAAGATCTGCAAGCATCCAATTTCCACGATTGGCCATCCTACCTAGGACAAATCAATTTTAAATTTTGTTTGTGTATTTTCTACCACTTGCCTCATAATATTTCCCGCCTTGACTGCACTGCGTGCGCACTTCTTCAGGCATAATGCATTGTTTACAACAACTTCCAGGCACGGATTTTTGTAAATCTGGAGCACAATCCAAGACAGGACATGCTGATCTTTGACAGATTGAAGTATCGCTATGACACGTACAATTCGTGCATTTGTCAATACTAAAACGTTGACCTTCCCATGTGAAAGTATCTTGAAGGCGACAGCTGTTTGGGACACTCATAACAGCGCGAGTGCCGCGACAAACAGGACAGCATTCGCCAGGCGGATGATGTTGACTATGAGGAGTGCATTGAAGAACTGGACAGGCTTTTTTCGAACAAGTCATTTTGCCATGGTGACAACGGCATTTCAAGCACGGGTCGTCGGAGATGACGTCGCGGTCGTCGGTTGCCACCTGACCATTGATTTTACATTCTGGAAAATAAACAAGCATCCTAATTATTGCTTATTCAATACGAATTAATGACATTAGATGACTGGACCCTTTCATAACTTCATTAAAACACCATTGAAATTCTCAAGAATGTCTTCATCATAAAACTAATTAAAAAAAATTCAAAAAGTAAATACACACCTGGACAAGTTGGACAGCATTTTCCAGGTTCAGGTGGTAGAGGATTCGAACAGGGAGTGTAACATTGCAAATCTGATATTGTTATAACTCCTGCTTCACATCGAAGGACTTTACAAGGATTGTCAGGATCAGTCCATTCGGTGTGACTTGAATAATGTTTGCCGTTGTACATACAACCTGAAAAAAATGTTTTATAATATTTCAATTTATTTGCAAGACTGAAGTAACATTTAATTTCATGGAATCAAAAAACCGTCAGTATCTTATTACCATACTGCGTAGAAATAAAATCTTACTTTAATCCCTAGAGAGTAAAAATCAATTTACAGATTTTATTGTCCGTGGAAAATCGATGAGATTTTATTTCACATTTTACACCTTGAAAAAAATGTTTTATTGTATCTCAGTTCATTTGCAAAACTGAAATGAAATTTCGTCCCATGAGATCAAAAAACACTTTCATAAACCATCAGTATCTTATTGAAATTTCACTTCGTTACCAAACCAAGAAAGAATAAAATCTTACTTTAGTCCCTAGAGCGTGAATATCAATTTACAGATTTTATTGTCCGTGGAAAATCAATGAGATTTTAGTTCAAATTTTACACCTTGAAAAAATGTTTTATTGTATCTCAGTTCATTTGCAAAACTGAAATGAAATTTTATCCCATGAGATCAGAAAACACTTTCATAAACCATCAGTATCTTATCGAAATTTCACTTCGTTACCAAACCAAGAAAGAATAAAATCTTACTTTAGTCCCTAGAGAGTGAATATCAATTTACAGACTTTATTGTCCGTGGAAAATCAATGAGATTTTAGTTCAAATTTTACACCTTGAAAAAATGTTTTATTGTATCTCAGTTCATTTGCAAAACTGAAATGAAATTTTATCCCATGAGATCAAAAAACACTTTCATAAACCATCAGTATCTTATCGAAATTTCACTTCGTTACCAAACCAAGAAAGAATAAAATCTTACTTTAGTCCCTAGAGAGTGAATATCAATTTACAGACTTTATAGTCCGTGGGAAATCAGTGAGATTTTATTCAACAATTTACACCTTGAAAAAAAATGATTTATTGTATATCAGTCAGTTCATTTGCAAAACTGAAATAAAATTTTATCCCATGGGATCAAAAAATACCTCTGTGAACTATCAGTATTGTATCAAACCAAGTAAGAATTAGATCTTACTTTAGATCTTAGAGAGTGAATATCAATTTACAGATTTTATTGCCCGTGGGAATTAAGTGACATTTTACTTCCCAATTTATAGACTAGAAAAAAAAATGTTTTATTGTATCTCAGTTTATTTGTAAGACTGAAATAAAATTTTATCTCATGGAATCAAAAAAGACTTTTATGAACAATCAGTATCTTATTAAACTTTCATCTCAATACCAAACAGCGTGTGAATAAAATCTGTCTTTATATCAATTTACAGATTTTTACCCAGTGGGAATTAAGTAACATTTTATGTGTTGATTCGTCTGTGTTATAGGAAAAAAATTAATATAATAGATTTTGAAATCTACTTTTGTTCAAAAAATAAGAATTCACTTTACTCTCAAAGCAATAAAACGTCATTATCTATTAAATTTACTCAATTAAATAAAATCTTATTTCAATCCCAAGACAAAAATTTTACAACTTAATACATTTACGAGAAGACTTGAATATTAACCCACTTCTAACCGTGTAATACATCAAAAGCATTTTATAACCCGAGAGATTAAAATAATTTTTTGAAACCAAAGCGTCTGATTATTCAGATAATTTTTAGGCAAAGCTTAAATTGCAATTCAATTCAAAAAGTAAAAATTGTGTTCTATTGTAAAAATAGTTTTATTTTATTTCCTTACCACAAAAAAATAATATAATTAGTAATGCAAACTGTTTTTTCAGAATTTAAAAATAGAAATAATAAAAAAAAATCTCTTTATTCTCAAAAGAGTGTATTTACAGTTTTAAATATTTAATTTTAATTTAATTTCATCATTAAACTTTAATTGTTTATTCAAAATCTAAACCACTTTTTCACAAATGAAAAAAAAAATAAACAGCAAGTGGATAAAATCACTTTAGTCCCAAGAGAGAGAATCATAGTTTGCAAAGTTCAAATGAGAAGGATTAGAAACATTTTAGTAGTTCAGAACTTTACGTTTTCCACAAAACAAAAAAATTTATTTTATTTCATGACTATATTTTAAAAAACATAAAAATCTAATTATGTATTTAAACTTCACTTTACTCTCAAGAGAGTAAATCTTAATTTTGTTTAGAGAATTTCAATTTCATAATTAATTTGAAAAAAAAAAAAAGCTCTACTCTCAGTCTCGGAGTAGTAAAATTCTATTTTATTTCTTACCTTTGCATTTTCGGCAGCACTGGTCCTTGGTTTTTTCAACTAACATGTGGCAGCCTTCTCTCGGTGGACAGAAGAAGTCGCTTTTGCATTCAACAAATCCATTCTGAAAAAAATGAATAATCTATTTTAAGAAAAATGAAAATAAATTTTGATTATGTAAAATAATTTCTTAGAAGTGAAAATTTGTAATTGTTAATTGAATCCGAAAATGAAATCTTCTTTCGTTAATTCTAAACAGTTTACACAACTCGAAGTAAATATATTTTCATCTCAATTTCACGAATTAGACAATATATCAACTCACTTGTTCTTGATGTATTTAAAATAAATAAACAAATGTGAAATATAAAGTGCACAGGTAAAAATTATACGCGTGCCACCTGGTGTGTGAAGCTGTTAATGCCCATCTCTTCTTTGATCTTAATTTAAATGTTTAATATTTCAAGATGGATGGTTTGATCCCAAACAAGTATTGTGCGTCGCTTTTTTCAAATATTGACATTTTGTATGTTTGTGCTTATTAGGAGGTCGCTTAATAGTTCTAATAAGAAACGGAGAATTGTTAAGTGCATTAAGTGACTAAAAATCACTTTGGATTTAATAGAAAACCTAAACAAATTAATAGTAGTAATTGGATACAAAAGTGTTTTTTGATTAATAATTAATTTAGCTGGCCTTAAAATTCGAAGAAAAATATTTATACACGTCGAAACTTCTGTTGTATGTTAAGAACCTGCTATGGTTGGCAAAGTTATGACGCAATTGATTCACCTCAGGCTAAATGCCGACAAGAGGCCTTGCCCAAAGCCAAAAATCAAATTCCATAACAAAAAATTATTTTTTTCAATCGACTTTCTTTTGCGAAAGTTTGTTAAATAAATAATCGACGCAATTTCAATGATAACAATGTTTTGAACACGCGAATACTATCATTTCCGGGTTGATAGATTGTTGTTTCCGGTTTATTCCAACCGCAGATTGTGTTTTTTATTCTAGCAATTCAAAAAACTGATAAAAATTGTTTTACTCCTAAAGATGCTGATGCAAAGATGCAATTTAGAAAAATTGGAACAAGGTTTTAACGTGTTTCTAATTGCATGTTATTTTTCAAATGGGAAAAATTTATATACGATATACTTCCGTGGATGATAAATAGTGTGTTTCCTTCACTTTTTTTTTTAATAATAATGTGTATAATCTTCCAGTAGCGCGGCAAGTCAAGAAAAGACAAACTGTTGCTTACTTATATGCGATTTCCGGTATTATAAATGTAATCTTGCAATAAATCCAACCTTTGCACGCATTTGTATCAATAAAAACAGGTTTGGAATTGTAAACAAGAACGAAAATTAAAAAATGAAAGATAAGAGGATTGTTGGAATGAATTTTTCAGAGGAGAGAATGAGATTGTTTTTTATTGGAAAAGAACACAAAATTGGTAAATCTGGAAACTTATTGTTATGCAAGAAAAAAACGTTAGCGGCCTTAGAACTAAAATGAGATTTTGATTTTTGATTGCTCGGAAAATGGAAATAACATCTTCTGCTTCACTCAGAGAAGATATCAAAAATTGTTTATAGAACATTTTGAAGATTTCAAAAACTTAGAAGCATAAGAATGTGAATAGTTCGAAAAATCTGAGACTTGAAAAACACAAAGATTTCAAAAAAGTGAAAGACAGAGAAATCTGGAAGATTGAAAGAAAAATTAATTGGAAACAGTAAAAAAACTTTCTAGATTCTGAGAACTCTAATCATCAGAAAAGTGGCCAAAAATCCCAAAGAAATGGAAAATCAAGGGAATCAAAACGAAAAACTGAACGAATTGAAAAAATGAAAAATCTAGAGTTCAGAGAATCTGAAATTCTAAAAGCGATTCTAAGAGATCTGAAATTGGAGATTATAGTAAATCTAAAGCATTTGAAAAATTTAAAAAATGTCAGTAAGCTGAAGAATCTAAAATAAATAAAAATTTGAGGGTTTCTAGAAAATTAATAAACTTAAAAGATTCAAAAAGTCGAAAGAATTAGATTCCTGAAAAATCCTAAATAAATGGAAAATTTATAATAATCTCTTGAAAAACTGTAAAATGTTGAATATATGAAAATTTAGGATAACTTAAATCATTTGGAAAGTGTAAAGAATCCAAAGAATTTAAGGAATGTGGAGAATCCAAAGTATTCAAATAATCTAGAAAACGACATCAGAGAAATTTGGAAAAATAAAAAAAATTAGAAAATCTAATAAAATAAAACGAAACTTAATCATCTGAAAAGATTAAAGAATCCGATAAAATTGAAAATACTTAAAAACAAAAAATTCAAGTCATTCAGAAATTTCAGGAAACAAAGATTTTAGAAAAAAATCTCAAGAATTCTGAACGTCTGAAAAATCCAAAGAAGTCGCTAATTTTCGTAAAAAAAATTTGTACATTCTGATAAATTTAAACCATCAGAAAAGTGGTCAAAAATCCAAATAAGTTGGAAAATCTGAATGAGGAATCTAAAACTTTCAGAAAAAATGAAGAAATCAGAAACAGGTTTGGATTGTAAACAAGAACGAAAATTGAAAAATGAAAGATAAGAGGATTGTTGGAATGAATTTTTCAGAGGAGAGAATGAGATTGTTTTTTATTGGAAAAGAACACAAAATTGGTAAATCTGGAAACTTGTTATTATGCAAGAAAAAAGCGTCAGCGGCCATAGAACTAAAATAAGATTTTGATTTTTGATTGCTCGGAAAATGGAAATAACATCTTCTGCTTCACTCAGAGAAGATATCAAAAATTGTTTATAAAACATTTTGAAGATTTCAAAAACTTAGAAGCTTAAGAATGTGAATAGTTAGAAATATCCAAGACTTGAAAAACACAAAGATTTCAAAAAAGTGAAAGACAGAGAAATCTGGAAGATTGAAAAAAAAAATAAATTGGAAACAATAGAAAAACTTTCTGGATTCTGAGAACTCTAATCATCAGAAAAGTGGCCAAAAATCCCAAAGAAATGGAAAATCAAGGGAATCAAAACGAAAAACTGAACGAATTGAAAAAATGAAAAATCTAGAGTTCAGAGAATCTGAAATTCTAAAAGCGATTCTAAGAGATCTGAAATTGGAGATTATAGTAAATCTAAAGCATTTGAAAAATTTAAAAAATGTCAGTAAGCTGAAGAATCTAAAATAAATAAAAATTTGAGGGTTTCTAGAAAATTAATAAACTTAAAAGATTCAAAAAGTCGAAAGAATTAGATTCCTGAAAAATCCTAAATAAATGGAAAATTTATAATAATCTCTTGAAAAACTGTAAAATGTTGAATATATGAAAATTTAGGATAACTTAAATCATTTGGAAAGTGTAACGAATCCAAAGAATTTAAGGAATGTGGAGAATCCAAAGTATTCAAATAATCTAGAAAACGACATCAGAGAAATTTGGAAAAATAAAAAAAATTAGAAAATCTAATAAAATAAAACGAAACTTAATCATCTGAAAAGATTAAAGAATCCGATAAAATTGAAAATACTTAAAAACAAAAAATTCAAGTCATTCAGAAATTTCAGGAAACAAAGATTTTAGAAAAAAATCTCAAGAATTCTGAACGTCTGAAAAATCCAAAGAAGTCGCTAATTTTCGTAAAAAAAATTTGTACATTCTGATAAATTTAAACCATCAGAAAAGTGGTCAAAAATCCAAATAAGTTGGAAAATCTGAATGAGGAATCTAAAACTTTCAGAAAAAATGAAGAAATCAGAAACAGGTTTGGATTGTAAACAAGAACAAAAATTAAAAAATGAAAGATAAGAGGATTGTTGGAATGAATTTTTCAGAGGAGAGAACGAGATTGTTTTTTATTGGAAAAGAACACAAAATTGGTAAATCTGGAAACTTGTTATTATGCAAGAAAAAAGCGTCAGCGACCATAGAACTAAAATAAGATTTTGATTTTTGATTGCTCGGAAAATGGAAATAACATCTTCTGCTTCACTCAGAGAAGATATCAAAAATTGTTTATAAAACATTTTGAAGATTTCAAAAACTTAGAAGCTTAAGAATGTGAATAGTTCGAAAAATCTAAGACTTGAAAAACACAAAGATTTCAAAAAAGTGAAAGACAGAGAAATCTGGAAGATTGAAAGAAAAATAAATTGGAAACAGTAAAAAAACTTTCTGGATTCTGAGAACTCTAATCATCAGAAAAGTGGCCAAAAATCCCAAAGAAGTGGAAAATCAAGGGAATCAAAACGAAAAACTGAACGAATTGAAAAAATGAAAAATCTAGAGTTCAGAGAATCTGAAATTCTAAAAGCGATTCTAAGAGATCTGAAATTGGAGATTATAGTAAATCTAAAGCATTTAAAAAATTTAAAAAATGTCAGTAAGCTGAAGAATCTAGAAAAAATCAAAAGATAAAAGATTTCAAAAGTCTAAAGAATCAGATTTCAGAAAAACCTGAAAAACTTGAAAATTTATAATAATCTCTTAAAAAACTGTAAAATGTTGAAAATATGAGAATTTAGATAATTTGAATCATCTGGAAAGTGTGAATCCAATGAATTTAGGGAATGTGGAGAATCAAAAGAATTCATATAATCTGAAAAATTCGAAAAATCTAAGACGAGAAAAATTACAAATCTGTTTAAAGTTTGGAAAATTAAAAAAGGCACAAAATGCATCAACTCTAAGAAAACTGCAAAATCTAAATCATCAGAAAAGTTTGAAGAATCCATAAAATAAAAAAACTGAAAATCAAAAAATTTGTCATTGAAAAATTGAGAAATTAAATCTGATCTCAAAGAATCTAATAAATCTTAAAAATTCAACGTTTTGAAAATCTGAAATCTAAAATCTCAATCTCAAATCTCAAGTCTAAAAAAACTAAGAAACATTAAAAAATTAATAAAGTGAAAAACTAAATGATCTGAAAAATCTAAATCATCTAAAAATTGATCAAAAATCCTCAAAATTTGGAGAATCTAAAAATAAAAATATTCGAAAAAAAAAGAAATAAAAAAAAATGAAGAATATTAAGTTTAGAAAATCTGAAATTTTAAAAGAAAAAATTGAAAAATGTAAAACATCCAAGAAGTCTAGGAAATTAGAGGATTCTAGAAAAGTATCTAGTGAGTATCTGGAAAGTAAAAAAAGTAAATAATTTCTAATCTCTCAAAAAACTGGAATATATGAAAAAATAAAAGAATCAAAAAAATCCTTAAAAAAAGACGCGAAACAGATAATTTTAGATGCGCGAAATCATCTGAAAAGTGTAAAAAAATCCAAAGAGTTAAGCAAATCTGCAGACTCAAAAGGATTGAAATAATCTATAAAATTTGAAAAATGCAAAACTTTAAAAATTTCAAAAGTTTGAAGAATCCAAGAGAATTGTAAAATTTCAAATGTCGAACTTTTTTACAGTCTGAAAAATGAAAATAATTCAAAAAATATAAAATAGTAGAAAACTGGAAAATTTGAATTATTTGAAAAAATACAAAATATTTTGAAAATCTGAAATCTGAAATCTCAAGAATTTGAAACTTCTGAAATATTCAAAAAAAACTCTGTAAAACCTTAAAAAATTAAAAAAAATAATAATAAAATAAAAACACTTAGTAGAGTCTGCAAAATTTAAATCAGCGAAAAATTGGTCAAAAATCCAAATTAATTTGCAAAATCTGTGAATGGAAGAGAAATAAAGAATATGAAACTAGAAAATACAAAAAATCTGGAAAATTTAAAAATCCAAAAGGTGAAACTCTACAATTTTGATATATTTCATAAAAAAAAAAACTGGCGAGAATGCAGTATTTAGATTGTGTAATAAATCAAAAAGAAAGTTCAATGTATTTCATCCATGGCCATCCACCTGTTAACCCAAACCTCCCAATAAAAAAGTCAATACTTAACGTCATAAATGCCAATCAAACCCAGCACTTATGTCAACCAAATTGTCATTGAAGAGATTTATATCTAGTATATTATTTACCAACGAACAGTAAATACTCTTCACACTTTCGTCTAATAATTAAATATCATCGTAATGATTATTGTTCGTAAAACCAGTTGCAGAATTTGTAAACAAAATTAATAACTCTTATAAAAAGCGGCAGTGTAGAATTACAACGATGATATGTGTGGAATTTGGAGAATGTTTCAGCAAGAATTATAATACTATCCAATTCTCAACGATTACCTTGCATATACAAGAAAAACAATTGGATTTGTCGATGTGGTCGACTTTTACTGGCTGGCCTTCGTATCTACATGGAGCTCTTCTGCCTTCTGCAACAAAAAAAAACACAAAATTAGAAAAAAAAAATTGATGGAATGTCTTAACAATTTTTCCATAGGAGAGAGTCAAAATTCGAAAGTCAAAGTTTTGGCGATTCCAACGTGTCCGAGGTTAATGGCCTTATGGCAATTGACCCAGCTGGACAAATGATCTTGAACGTAAAACATTGGGGACCTTGAGAGTAAAATGTCAACATTTCCACCTACGATATTATGTAAGTGATTGACCCAATTGTAGTAAGGAGAAGAGCGAAAAAAATATAATCAACATTGTGGAAATGAGTGAAAAATGCTAATAACACCTGTTACTGACACCCAACATATTTCTACGTTATACACCTGCTGATGCCAACATAGTGGATTGCTAATTCGGTTTTTTGATGTGTTTTTATTGTTTCGATTTGCCAAAGGGCAAAAACCTTTAACACACGTGTGTGTGCTCATCCGGGATCCGTTAGCGCGTTTTTATTTCCAACTTGCCAAAATAAATCTCTTTAGCAAATTCCAACCAAGATCCATATCTTAATATCGAATATTTTGTTCAGATTTTAGTGCTTAAATGCAGAACTAATTCTAATTATTGTTATTATTTTCACGAAAAAATCGTAATCAGTTTTGAATTGCTGTAAGCATCAGGAAGATGAGATCAGATTTCTCGGACTAAAATTACAAAAGAAAGTATGGAATTTTTCAATGCAGACTCTCTTTTTGAAATTTTCTGTTAATGATTCATTAATTAGAAGAGTAGTCATAAAGTGGCGAATGCACCGTTTTGACATTGGTGCAACGGCACTCCGAATAACAGCTAACAGCCATACAATCTCTCGTTAAACAGCAGGAGGCAGGCCGCGAGGCCAAGGTCGTATGTCCTGCAACTGCAGGTGTGCATCAAGCTGCACTCCACATGTATTTATATTTTACTACAACAACGCTTCACTGCATTACTTTCAAAAACAACCACTCACTTCACTATACACAAAACTGACGACGAGGCAGAGGCGGAGGCTGGAGATGGGAAATAAGAAAAAAAAATATTAAGTCAGATTGTGTTGAATTATGCAAACTGAAAATGGACGAAAGAAAAATTTGGTTAAAAAAATAAAACTATAAAAATTCAACTATACAAAACAATCCATTTTACTATCTTAATGAGCTTAGAACAGCAAAAATTTTGCTTTTTGTGATTTTTAATTCATTTATTAAGATCTCAGTTGCTGTTTTAGATAGAGCAATAATTTTTGCATCGTTTTTGAGCTTTATCAAAGCACTTTAAATGTGCAGAGTTTTACTTTTTTACGTTTAGAAACAACGGCGATTGGCGTATTTAAAATCAGACCCTCTATTTTTGGAAACTTGATTTAGAAGCTACGTTTAGTCGCTAATATCTTAACTTCTGAATAAGATAGAGCAATGGTATTAACATCACTGTAGAGCTTTTTTGAAGTTATATAAACACACAGAAGTTTATTCCTCCAATTACGGAATCAACGACGCTAAGCGTCTTCAAAATCAGACTCTCTATTTTTTGAAATCTGATTTAGAAGTTGCATTTAGTCGCTGATATCTCAGCTTCTAAATAAGATAAAGTGATGATTCTAACAGCATTTTGAAGCTTTATTCATCCCCTATCAACAACCCATATTTTATTTATACCACTTGAAAAAAACAAAGCTACGCGTTTTCAAATGTCTTTTGGTTTTAGAGTTGCATTTGATTGCGGACTTCAGACAAATAGCTGATAACTGACAAAACTAAAAATTTAAACAAAGAAAAATTAATCTCTAATTGTTGAATTTCAACAGCTGTTGTTTATTTCTAAATTTCATCTATCAAAAAAGTGAAAATTAATATCTTAATGAGCTTAGAACAGCAAAAATTTTGCTTTTTGTGATTTTTAATTCATTTATTAAGATCTCAGTTGCTGTTTTAGATAGAGCAATAATTTTTGCATCGTTTTTGAGCTTTATCAAAGCACTTTAAATGTGCAGAACTTTACTTTTCTACGTTTAGAAACAGCGGCGATTGGCGTCTTCAAAGTAACACTCTATATTTTTGGAAATTTGACTTAGAAGCTGCGTTTAGTCGCTGATATCTCAACTTCTGAATAAGATAAAGTGATGATTCTAACAGCATTTTGAAGCGTTATTCATCCTTTACCAACAACCCAAATTTTATTTACATCACTCAAAAAATAAAGACGCTACGCGTTTTCAGATGTCTGTTGGTTTTAGAGTTGCATTTGATTGCGGACTTCAGACAAATAGCTGATAACTGACAAAACTAAAAATTTAACCAAAAAAAAATTAATCTCTGATTGTTGAATTTTAACAGCTGTTGTTTATTTCTAAATTTCATCTATCAAAAAAGTGAAAATTAATATCTTAATGAGCTTAGAACAGCAAAAATTTTGCTTTTTTTGATTTTTAATTCATTTATTAAGATCTCAGTTGCTGTTTTAGATAGAGCAATAATTTTTGCATCGTTTTTGAGCTTTATTAAAGCACTTTAAATGTGCAGAGTTTTACTTTTTTACGTTTAGAAACAACGGCGATTGGCGTATTTAAAATCAGACTCTCTATTTTTGGAAATTTGATTTAGAAGCTGCGTTTGGTTGCTGATATCTTAACTTCTGAATAAGATAGAGCAATGGTATTAACATCACTGTAAAGCTTTTTTGAAGTTATATAAACACACAGAAGTTTATTCCTCCAATTACGGAATCAACGACGCTAAGCGTCTTCAAAATCAGACTCTCTATTTTTTGAAATCTGATTTAGAAGTTGCATTTAGTCGCTGATATCTCAACTTCTGAATAAGATAAAGTGATGATTCTAACAGCATTTTGAAGCTTTATTCATCTTCTATCAACAACCCAAATTTTATTTACATCACTCGAAAAATAAAGACGCTACGCGTTTTCAGATCTCTGTTGGTTTTAGAGTTGCATTTGATTGCGGACTTCAGACAAATAGCTGATAACTGACAAAACTAAAAATTTAACCAAAAAAAAATTTATCTCTGATTGTTGAATTTTAACAGCTGTTGTTTATTTCTAAATTTCATCTATCAAAAAAGTGAAAATTAATATCTTAATGAGCTTAGAACAGCAAAAATTTTGCTTTTTGTGATTTTTAATTCATTTATTAAGATCTCAGTTTCTGTTTTAGATAGAGCAATAGTTTTAGCATCGTTTTTGAGCTTTTTCAAAGCACTATAAATGTGCAGAGTTTTACTTTTTTACGTTTAGAAACAACGGTGATAGGCGTCTTCGAAATCAGACTCTCTATTTTTGGAAATTTGATTTAGAAGCTGCGTTTAGACGCTGATATCTCAGCTTCTAAATAAGATAAAGTGATGATTCTAACAGCATTTTGAAGCTTTATTCATCTTCTATCAACAACCCACATTTTATTTATACCACTTGAAAAATAACGAAGCTACGTGTTTTCAAATGCCTTTTGGTTTTAGAGTTGCATTTGATTGCGGACTTCAGACAAATAGCTGATGACTGACAAAACTAAAAATTTAAACAAAAAAAAATTAATCTCTAATTGTTGAATTTCAACAGCTGTTGTTTATTTCTGAATTTCATCTATCAAAAAAGTGAAAATTAATATCTTAATGAGCTTAGAACAGCAAAAATTTTGCTTTTTGTGATTTTTAATTCATTTATTAAGATCTCAGTTGCTGTTTTAGATAGAGCAATAATTTTTGCATCGTTTTTGAGCTTTATCAAAGCACTATAAATGTGCAGAACTTTACTTTTCTACGTTTAGAAACAGCGGCGATTGGCGTCTTCAAAGTAACACTCTATATTTTTGGAAATTTGACTTAGAAGCTGCGTTTAGTCGCTGATATCTCAACTTCTGAATAAGATAAAGTGACGATTCAAACAGCATTTTGAAGCGTTATTCATCCTTTACCAACAACCCAAATTTTATTTACATCACTCAAAAAATAAAGACGCTACGCGTTTTCAGATGTCTGTTGGTTTTAGAGTTGCATTTGATTGCGGACTTCAGACAAACAGCTGATAACTGACAAAACTAAAAATTTAACAAAAAAAAATTTATCTCTGATTGTTGAATTTTAACAGCTGTTGTTTATTTCTAAATTTCATCTATCAAAAAAGTGAAAATTAATATCTTAATGAGCTTAAAACAGCAAAAATTTTGCTTTTTGTGATTTTTAATTCATTTATTAAGACCTCAGTTGCTGTTTTAGATAGAGCAATAATTTTTGCATCGTTTTTGAGCTTTATCAAAGCACTTTAAATGTGCAGAGTTTTACTTTTTTACGTTTAGAAACAACGGCGATTGGCGTATTTAAAATCAGACTCTCTATTTTTGGAAATTTGATTTAGAAGCTGCGTTTGGTTGCTGATATCTTAACTTCTGAATAAGATAGAGCAATGGTATTAACATCACTGTAAAGCTTTTTTGAAGTTATATAAACACACAAAAGTTTATTCCTCCAATTACAGAATCAACGACGCTAAGCGTTTTCAAATTCAGACTCTCTATTTTTGTAAATTTGATATAGAAGTTGCGAAACTAAAAATTTTCAAAAATCAAAGGTCGGTAAAAGAGATTAATTAAGAGTAATTTTATCTAAGATTCATTCAGATTTTTCAAAAATAAAAATTGTTCCAATCAAAAGTAGTAAAAATTGAGTAAAGTCGTCCTGACAAAAAATTTAGCTAAAAAATTCTGTGACAAATTTTTACGGTCTTGTTTATTTCTATATCTCACCTATTAAAAATATAAGAATTAATTTTTTAATGTTTTTTCTGATTTTACTTTTTCAATTAAATTTGAATCATGATCACAGATTCGGTTTGGAATAAAACAATAATTCTCAAACAATTTTAAGTTTTTCT
This sequence comes from Latheticus oryzae, assembly GCA_030157265.1. Lineage (NCBI taxonomy): Eukaryota > Metazoa > Arthropoda > Insecta > Coleoptera > Tenebrionidae > Latheticus > Latheticus oryzae. The sequence goes on from CM058050.1 coordinate 16,233,229, forward strand.
AAAACTCCACCAATATGCCAATATGAAAAATTTTTCAAACAATTTTTCACTACAAAAAAAAATAATATCTCAGATTCAGTTGAAGTGAGAGCATCATTTTATAGCTATTTTAAGGCACTTTTAATACGCCAAATTTCATCTGAATCTCTTCAGAAATAACGACGCTACAAGCCTTCGAACGTCGCTCTCCTCACTTCTGGAAAAATTAGCTTCAAAGAAATGTTTTCGGCTGATTTTAGCCAAATTAAAAAACAGCGAAAAATTCAAAAATCTCCAAGGGAAATAATCTAATGTGAATCTAAAATGAAAATCTACCCATATGTGCATTATCTTTCTTTTTATCTTAATTTTCCCTCCGAATTTTTGCTTTTATTCTGCGTCAACATTGATCCAAAGAATAAAATGTTTCGCGCGTGACTTTTCACAATTCCAACTTATTATTTCCTTTCAATATTCTACAATCAGTTATTAACAATTGAAATAAATAGTTACTCTCAATTTTACAATTATATAAAAATAGGAAAAAAATTTTCCATGAGTTGAATCGATTGAGAAATTGAATAATTCAATATCCGTCTATTGTTTCATGGCTCCTTGCACATGCTAATAATATATTTCATACAAACAATAATTAATTGTAATAAAACTTATATAGAAAAGAAAGAGATAGAAATAAATATTTTATAGCTCATGCATAGAAAAGAACAATAGAAATTGCCACAGCCAACGATTTTCTCAATTTTGTTTGAAATTTTCCCATGATTAGGTTCGATTGAAATAGCTTAGGGGATTTCCACCTGTCATCACGCATCTAAAACGTCTCCATTTCGGCGAGAAAACACGAAAATAGATTGTACGACTTTGAGATTAATGCAAATGCAATAATGCAGGTGTTAACTTTTGAATTAATTAATGATAATTCATGTTAAGTAGGTTCTAAGATTTCAAAGCAATTCACTTAATAAATTTTTATTTGATTTATAAGCAAACACCTGAATTTTATTTTTGAATAGTGTTGACAGATTTATTCAATGCTATGAATTTTTTGAATGTCATTTAAAACTCTTATCCCAATAATTAAAATCTTATCTGAAGTAGATAATTACAATTTCTTTTGCATTTCAAGGATGTTTACATAAATGAAACGGTGTGAAATCTATAAAAACACAATTTAAAAATGACGGAACTGAAGATTTATTACAGTTAAGTGAAATATAAGGTTAATCCGAATTGTCTGAACAATTTATAACAAGTTCGATAAAATCTTGAATATACACAGAAAATTTAAAACAGCCGTTTCGTTATTATTAATGATAGTTTATTATTTACAAGACAGAAATGGTTATCGTATTTTAGTTAACTGTCTTTGCTTGAATTTAATTTAAATAAAAAAAAATCCAGATAGAAAACAGAAGCAGCAATAGATCAGAATTTATTGCATTTGCATCACCAGGTGGTATTGAATTTAATAATCAATTTTATTTACATTTACTTTAATTTTCAAGGCTTTACTTTTTTATTTATAGTTAAAATTCAATTTTCAAGAGAAAAATACCAAAGAACAAAATGCAAAGTGGTCAACACATAAAATCAAACTGATGATTATCATAAAATTTTACTATTGTTACGATTTTACTGCACTATTAAATTTTTATGAACGAAAAATATTTTTGGACGATTTTTTCCTTTCACTTTTTTTTTTTGTTTTAGTATTCTCATTAGTTTTAGTGCAGACTAAAGAAATGGATAATTAGAAACATCGACTGAAATATTACCATCAAATTTGCAATAAATTAGGATTTGACAAAATGTTTAATTTTTTTTTTGTCTGGATCTGTTTGGAAATACTGAGAGATTTATTTTGAAATTTGTTGCTGTTTGCATGATTAATGAAGGTGATAAGTTTAGGAAAAATTTTAAATTAGTTAATGCTAATTTGGGTTTTTGATGCTGCTTTCACTCAAAAGTGTTGATTAATTCATTGAGGTAGACAGAAATGAGAGAAAAAGGTCTTATAAAATGAAACAAAAAATAAGCTAAATGAATAGAATGCTCAGAAGCTGATCAAAAAAGCAACACGAAAAAATAAAAAAAAAATCGATTTTTGACTTGTTGTGTTTTCTGCTCAGAAGTTTAAGAACTAAAAAAAATCAATTGTCAATTCTGGAGACTGCAAGAATCTGAAAAAATTTAAAAATACGAAAAACGAAAAATTTGAAAGACAGAAACTGAGAAACCCGAATTTATCGAAAAAAGTTCCAAAAATGTAACAGTAGATCACAATTTTCACTCAAAATTAACTGAAAAATACAAAATTGATCCAGAAAGAATAAAAAAAAAAGATCGGAAAAGCCGATTCTAATTTTTCTCCAAAAAAATTATCTTGAAAATCTGTATAACTTTTTACTCAAATTTTCTGAAAAAAAAATATTTTGGTTTGACCAAAGTTTTCTAAAAAGCAGGAAACTCTTTGACTACAAAAAGTAAAAACTTTCAGATTTTCTTTAACTCGAAAAACAACTTCAATCAAAAGTTTTGATTTTTGAAAAATCTTTGGAAAACCACAAAATGAAAACTTGTAAAAATTCAAACACAGAAAAAATTCAATTGTCGATTCTGGAAACACCAAAAATCTGAAACATCCAAAAATCATAAGAACTCAGTAGAATAATTAAAAAATTTAAAAACAGGAACGAAACTAAAAAAATTCAGAAAATCTTAGAAAGAAATTGTAAAATTTAAAAATACGAAAAACCAAAAATTTGAGAGACAAAAACTGAGAAATCCGAATTTATCGAAAAAAGTTCAAAAAATGCAACAAATTTCAAAAAATGTTAGAAACCTAGAAAGTGCACAAAAAAGACTATTTTGAGTTTTTTAATGCAAAAGTAGATCACAATTTTCACTCAAAATTAACTGAAAAATACAAAATTGATCCAGAAAGAATAAAAAAAAAAGATCGGAAAAGCCGATTCTAATTTTTCTCCAAAAAAATTATCTTGAAAATCTGTATAACTTTTTACTCAAATTTTCTGAAAAAAAAATATTTTGGTTTGACCAAAGTTTTCTAAAAAGCAGGAAACTCTTTGACTACAAAAAGTAAAAACTTTCAGATTTTCTTTAACTCGAAAAACAACTTCAATCAAAAGTTTTGATTTTTGAAAAATCTTTGGAAAACCACAAAATGAAAACTTGTAAAAATTCAAACACAGAAAAAATTCAATTGTCGATTCTGGAAACACCAAAAATCTGAAACATCCAAAAATCATAAGAACTCAGTAGAATAATTAAAAAATTTAAAAACAGGAACGAAACTAAAAAAATTCAGAAAATCTTAGAAAGAAATTGCAAAATTTAAAAATACAAAAAACCAAAAATTTGAGAGACAGAAACTGAGAAATCTGAATTTATCGAAAAAAGTTCAAAAAATGCAACAAATTTCAAAAAATGTTTGAAACCTAGAAAGTGCACAAAAAAGACTATTTTGGGTTTTTTAATGCAAAAGTAGATCACAATTTTCTCTCAAAATTAACTGAAAAATACAAAATTGATCCAGAAAGAATAAAAAAAAAGATCAAAAAAGCCGATTCTAATTTTTCTCCAAAAAAAATTATCTTGAAAATCTGTATAATTTTTTACTCAAATTTTCTGAAAAAAAAAATATTTTGGTTTGACCAAAGTTTTCTAAAAAGCAAGAAACTCTTTGACTACAAAAAGTAAAAACTTTCTGATTTTCTTCAACTATAAAAACAACTTCAATCGAAAATTTTTGGTTAAAATTTTTGAGATAAAAATCATCTAATTTTAAAGATCTCTCAAAATTTTTCAAGCTAAATGGACAAAACACTCGGAAATTGATCATAAAAGCAACATTAAAAAAAAGAGAGAAAAATGTTGGATTTTTAAACTGGTGTTTTATCAGACCACAAATACCAATCACGCAAACTGAAAACTTTTTTTTTGTTACAAAAAACTGTGATAAAAAAAGAAAAAAAATTGACAGCTTTCTGCCCAAAAGTTAAAAAAATAAAAAAAAGAATTGGCAATTTTCTTTGGTTACAATTGATTCTAATAATGATTTTATCTAAAAAACCCAATAAATAGAAATCGAAAATCCAGACTAAAAGATAACGTCTAAAGTAATCAAAGAACTGAAGAAAAATCTTTTCTGCTTTAGAAATTACAATAGTAGAAAATAAAAACGCTTCATGTGCTTATTTAACTTTTTTACAATTTTTTAGTTTACAATCTATGAGAAAAATAATCTAAATAAATTCAAATTTTCAATTCAAAATTGTTTCTTAAAAATTTGATTTAGGGAAAACATAAGATTCTTGCAGACTAAAACGCAAAGTTTGAATTTTTGGTTTTGTTTTAAAAATAAATAAAATTTCTAAATTGTCACATTGTTTCCGCTATAAACGGAAGTAGACTTGAAAACAATTTAGGCGAATTGATCTCAATCTAAATATAAAAAAGAGAAAATTCAAATCATTGGTTTTTTGGATACTTCTAATTAAAATATATAAAAAATTGAAAAATCTGGAAACTGAAACGTTCAAAAAACAAGAAATCAAGAGAATAATAATTAGAAAATTGAAAGAAAACTAGCGAACCTTCACAATTCAGAAAATGGGAAAAAAAAATAAAAATACGATATAGAAAAAAATCTAAAAAATCTAAAAAACGCACAAAAATTAACAATCTAAGTAAAAATGCTGACAATTTCAAAAATCGAAAATACAAAGAGCCTGAAATGAGAATAAAAAAGTAACATTTTCAATGCTAAAATTCTAGAATTATTATTTTCTAAGACACTCTGTATTCAGAAATACAATTCTGGTAGGATGAAGCACTCCATCATCCCATTTCTTGCAGTTTCCAATAACAACATGATAATAAACGCTTTTATTTTGATATCGAATTGATAAGAATTCTGCTTTGCATAAGATAAATCAATGTAACACCTGAGTATGTTATTAGTGTCTAGAAACTAACTCAGATAGAATGGAAGTATGCCAATGTAAGGCGTAATTATGCAAATTTAGTTGCATTTTCTCTGTACCACTTGACAACTATGACTTATAATAATATTAAAGCAACACTGTCGACTTTGAATTATAATCAACTTTTTGATTTATAAATTGAAGAAGAAAAATTGTCATCGAAAGATTTGACATTATGAATATTTATAGGAATAAAAGATTGGGAATAGTCCCACGAGAAAAGTAATCATGTCGTGATATAAAACAAACACAAGGTGTGTCCCAACCAGCAAGCCAGGTATATTAACCGAAAATTAAAATGTAACCCACCTGAGTGGTCAGTAAATCATAAAGGTAATGGGCGGGTTGGAGGACAAGATCATCCGAACGACCACCCGAGAGAGAAGCACCGCCAAAAGGTTACCTATTCTTATGACTTTATATTGTTTCTCCTAATGGACGATGGTAGTTCCAAATTGGAAGTCTAAAAGACGCCACTTCTGAGAAAAACAGATAAAAATTTCCTTCCATGAATCACATTATTTATTACTATTAATTGCAAGAACTAGCATTGCTTCACATGCCGACCTTTAATTAATTATTTTTATTATTAACATAAAATAATATCCAACACCAAAGTTCAGTAATTAATAAATTATTGATAATAGAATAAAAATAGATTGTTTCCATGAATAAAATTAAAAAAGAATACAATATTCGATTGATTTTTTATGCGCATATTTGATAAATATTTTCCAGTTTTTTTTTCAGCCTTGGACAATATTCTTCGCCCACTTGAAACAAATGCAAAATTTTAGTCCAATGATTAATTCAATGCTGGTACAATTATTTCTAAAGTTTCTATAGCAAAATGACTGATTATATAAATATATATAATATTTATAAATATATATAAATATATATAACGCGTATTCTGGTAGCAAAATTCGCATAAATTAAAATATTATTATGAAGTAATTTTTTAACAGTGAATTGTAGAAATTTTCTCCCATCTGATTTTAATTGGCAAGCAAAAGGAATTTTAAAATATTCGATTTTTTATTTTTTTTTTGGTAGGTCTCCCAGGTGGCCACCACTTAACATGCTGTCTAATGGGGCACTCAGATAGCCTGCGGTAATCTAGACCTGCGCTTTTATTTTGACGGTTTTATTACACGGTCTGGCTTTTTTGCCTTTTTATATCCCATTGTGTACTCTAAGGCTATTATTATCAAATCTGTTGATAGTTTTATTGTCTGACTCCATTTCGTTGGTATTTTAATTCAACCAGCTACTTTAGACCTATTTACACATGACAAAAAATGACAACTAAATTCATAAAATAAACATTTTTTATTCAATGTATTCAAATATTTAATATAAATAAAATAAGGAGACATAAATCGAAGCCATAAAATTCTCTCTTGGAGCAATAAACGAAGTCATTGCCTTTGGTATTTTCCGTGTGTATAAAATGCAAATCTGTAGCGCGCGAGTAGTTAAATATTTGATTAGGCTATAAATATAAGTCAGATTCTTTTTATTAAAATAAAAACAAAAACAGAAAATACGCATAAAGTTAGCTATAAATTTAGTTATTGGAAGGACCAAAAAATGTCATTACTGATAAAAGAAATGGAGAAATCTACATGGAAGCACTAAAAGTTGAAGGTTTTCTGGAATTTTATTTATAATTTTAACGAGATGATGAATTGGAAAATAATTCTTTCATCCATTTCTAGCTCCAGTTAGATTAATTTTTCAGTATAAAAGTTTCGTATTTTTTTCTCAACATTTCAGAGTATAACTCCTATTAATGTTCTTCCTTTTTCAGTATTTTTTTTTATCAACAGTTTAGGTAAAATTGCAAAAATTTAAAATCCAAGAACATATTTTGTAAGCTAAAATACTAGCCACCAAACGCAACTTCTTAGCCCGACTTCCAGAAAAAGACTCTAATTTTGTTTCATAAGAAAGAAAAATAAAATAGTTTATAGAAATTTGAGAAAATCGAAAATTCATGGCTTCATTTCAATCACAAGCTAAAACATCAAGTAAATTTTTTCATAAAAAAAAATGCGTTGTTAAAATTTAACAAATTTTCACTTTTTCAATGTGGAATTTTGAAAGCCAGAATTCACCAAAAAATTTTCAACAAATTTCTAGTTAAGTTTTGATGCTTTTGGTCGAGCCAATTTTTGACATTCTTAGTGTCTCTCTCTTGTTTCTTGGAAAGTCAAGATCCAACTCATTTCAACTTATTCCCCTCTTTCATTATTTGGTGTTTTTTATTTTTGTCAATGATTAAACCATTTGACTGAAATCGAGCGCCGAAAGCAACCGCAAACTCAAATTAAAAAAAAAAAAAAGAAGATCTAATGTCCTTGTTTCTTGAATCAGAGAAATCAAATTTAGTGTGTTTATGAAGTTTTGAAAATGCTTCAAAATGGTGGAAAATTTACAGCTCTAACTTCATCCAAAGCTGAGATATCAAGAATATTTCATCCCAAAAAATGAAAGAAAAATCCAAAATTTCAAATGTTCCAAAATCCACTAAAACTTAACAATTTTTTTTCAAATGAAATTCCAAAATTCTTAGTTAAATTTTCATCAGAAGCTGACATTAAGTAAAATTATTTATAAAAAGTAAAAGTCATAAAATCCCAAAATCTACCAAAGCAGACTAAAATCTAACAAATTTTCACTTTTTCGATCTACCAAATTCAAAATCAATCCAAAACTGCTAAAACTTGTGAATTTTTTTTTTAATTTTCAGTTAGAATTTGATGCTTTCGATTGGGGAAATTTTCACATTTCCAGTCCCTCTCTGATTTTTTAGAATATCAAGATGAAGCTTACATTTAATTATTTACTAATAATTTAATTAATAATTTTGTGTAGTCCAAAAATCGTCAAATCGGACTAAAACTAACTAATTCTTGTTTTTTAAAATATAAACAATGTCAAAATAAATAAAACTATCAAAATTCAATTATAGATTTTCGAAAAAATTTTTTTCAAAAATTATAAAATTGTTCTCCCATTTTTGATTATAGCTCCACAATTTCGAGTAATATCAAAAAAATTTTATGTTAGATTAATCCTCTAAATGTGGTTTATATTTTAGTATTTTGTCATTTTATTAATTATAAGGAATTTTGTTGAAATCAGTCAAAAGCAAACGCAAAATAAAAATTTCAGAAATAAATTTTCTGACATTTGGAGTTTCGTCCCGCCATTGTTTCTGGAGACAAGCAGATGAAAATTGGCATACTGAAAGTGCATCAAAAAAGCCCAAAGCAAAAAGCATCGCATTTGTTCGAGGAATCGAGATTCTACAGGAATTAAAAAAAAAAATAAAATAAACAAAACTCAAAATTTTGTGTAGTCCAAAAATCGTCAAATCGGACTAAAATCTAACTAATTCTTGTTTTTTAAAATATAAACAACGTTTAAATAAATAAAACTATCAAAATTCAACTATAGATTTTCGAAAAAAAATTTTTCAAAAATTTTGTGTAGTCCAAAAATTGTCCAATCGGACTAAGATCTAACTAATTCTTGTTTTTTAAAATATAAACAATGTCAAAGTAAATAAAACTATCAAAATTCAACTATAGATTTTCGAAAAAAAATTTTTCAAAAATTATAAAATTGTTCTCCCATTTTTGATTATAGCTCCACAATTTCGAGTAATATCAAAAAAATTTTATGTTAGATTAATCCTCTAATATGTGGTTTATATTTTAGTATTTTGTCATTTTATTAATTATAAGGAATTTTGTTGAAATCAGTCAAAAGCAAACGCAAAATAAAAATTTCGAAAATAAATTTTCTGACATTTGGAGTTTCGTCCCGCCATTGTTTCTGGAGACAAGCAGATGAAAATTGACATACTGAAAGTGCATCAAAAAAAACAAAATTATGCAAAAAGCATCGCATTCGTTCGAGGAGGAATCTAGATTCTACAGAAATTAAAAAAAAAATAAACAAAACTCAAAATTTTGTGTAGTCCAAAAATCGTCAAATCGGACTAAAACTAACTAATTCTTGTTTTTTAAAATATAAACAATGTCAAAATAAATAAAACTATCAAAATTCAGTTATAGATTTTCGAAAAAAGTTTTTTCAAAAATTATAAAATTGTTCTCCCATTTTTGATTATAGCTCCACAATTTCGAGTAATATCAAAAAAATTTTATGTTAGATTAATCCTCTAAATGTGGTTTATATTTTAGTATTTTGTCATTTTATTAATTATAAGGAATTTTGTTGAAATCAGTCAAAAGCAAACGCAAAATAAAAATTTCGAAAATAAATTTTCTGACATTTGGAGTTTCGTCCCGCCATTGTTTCTGGAGACAAGCAGATGAAAATTGACATACTGAAAGTGCATCAAAAAAAACAAAATTATGCAAAAAGCATCGCATTCGTTCGAGGAGGAATCTAGATTCTACAGAAATTAAAAAAAAAATAAACAAAACTCAAAATTTTGTGTAGTTCAAAAATCGTCAAATCGGACTAAAACTAACTAATTCTTGTTTTTTAAAATATAAACAATGTCAAAATAAATAAAACTATCAAAATTCAATTATAGATTTTCGAAAAAAAATTTTTCAAAAATTATAAAATTGTTCTCGTCATTTTTGATTATAGCTCACAATTGCTGCCATTTTTCATTGTAGCTCCACAATTTCCAGTAATATTAAAACAAATTCTATGTTAAATTAATCTTCTAGATGTGGTTTATTTTTTAGTATTTTTCTGTTTTACTAGTTATAAGTAATCAGTGATCAACACAATTCCAAAACAAAAATTGAAAAACAGAAAGTATTAAATTTAGAGACATGTAACTTCGTTGTTTTAAGAGCCATAAAGTTGAAATTTGGCATATTGATAGTGCTTTGAAATAGCTTCAAAACGATATCAAAATCAATGCCATATCCCCATTATAAGCTAAGATAATGAGTCATAAAAAAACAATTTTTTTTCTGAAATTTGCTCATTGAATCATAACAATTTTCCATGGCTGGTTGAGACCTCCGCAGAATAAATAATATCATCTGGCAAAAGCATTAAAACAATGAGCAAATATTTATGCACAAAGTATAAAAAAAAAGAATTTAAAGAATTTTAAGTATTTGAATGGCTATGGGTTAAATGTGAAAACCATGTAATAATTATCCACTGAACCAAAGTCAAGTGATGGCTATAGTCATGGAATGCCAAACTGGCCTTTGTCTCTTCTCAGAATGAGTTATTTTCCCCACTCGACATTCGACGAAACGTGTAATTGCCATTTTACCTGCCTGATTTTGTCCAATTGACTTTAGAAATTTTTTTTTCAAAGATTGATGCTCATTAAGCGCTCGAAAAATCTTGTAACTTTCACTTAACTAGCACGCGCTGAATGCAGGTGTGCCAACAGTCATAAAAATAGTTTGAATTAGTTCAAAGTAAAGAGAAAAAATATTCAAATTTTTTTTAATAACAACACAAAAATAGGAATACGAGAATTCTAAGTTAATTGACAGCTGCTAGTTATTTATTACAATTTATATCAGCCTTTGACCTTTTTGTATATATCTCAAAAAATTTGGTTAGAGAGGAAAACAAGTACCAAAACAATTAGCAATTAATTATTCGAATTATTTTCGAGAAATATTTATGAAGATATTCAAATTATACGGAATTTATGACTTAATAAAAATTCAACATATCCGAACAAACAGTGTCATAATTTAAAAGCCTTACGAAGCAGTTTATACATCCAATTTTCTACAATTTAGTACAAAGAATTATAAAAATTAAAGACTTGAGATTTGAAATAAAATAAAAAAAATCACTTTTATATCGTTAATAAAACCAAAAGTTAAAACCATCGAACATTTCAAAACAAAAAAATAACAGATTTTAGGTCAGTAAATATTTTTTTGTTGAATTCTTTAATTTTCTAGATCATATGATTCAAAGATTCCTCGAAATCAAGTGATAACTTGCCGACCTTTTATCGAATGGATTTACCATAAATAATAGGAGTGATAAACACACTTACCTATTCCAGGGACGTACTCGGACTTTGCGCCGCTTATTCCCACAATCAGCACAAAACTGGCCAGACGGATGAATCTCATTCGCTTTTCCATGCTAGAAAAAAATAGTCATTTTTTAAAAATACTCAAGTCAGATTGGCTCGAGTTAAAATTTTTAAAACTATGAATCTATTGAAGACATGGTTTCAGGACATCGACAAATTGGGCTTGAAATTTTAGTAGAGAAAAAGTTTGTTTTCTATCTTAAAAAATGAAACTTCTTGAAAATCATTTGTTCAAAATCCGGTTGGGAAGCTTTTCTGGAATAAATAAAATTTGATTCTGTGCAAAAGATCAAGAGACAAAAAATCCAAAGACCAAGGAAACAATTTCAAAGTTCGGCAGAAACCTTTCATTTTTTCTATTAATTTCTAAAGTAATTTGTGACGGTTTTAACAAAGATTTTCGAAAGTTTCATTATGACACAAAGACTAGATAGCAATCGAAACAGTAGAAAATTTCTGACTTGCTAAACTGAAAAAAAACGGTTCGCTTGCCTTTTTGCTAGATTCTAACTATTTAAAAATTTATAATAATAAGTGTCAAAAATAGTTTTTTTTTTTTTAGAATTTTTAAGATTTAAATTGGAACAATGATTTACAAAAAAACTAATCAAATTTCGTCATGATGAATGAATAAAAAACAGGCAATCTAAAAATTAAAAACACAGACAAATCGACACAAAGACAACAAAATTTTTGAGAATTGCATAAATTCAAAGTCCAAGAGCATAACTTTGAAAGCGCGTGGAGTCGTTGTTTTTCAAGCAATACAAACAAAAGTTTACTTATTCATAAAACTCAAATAAAGCTTTAAAATAATGCTAAAACCATTGTTCTATCTTAATCAAAAACTCATATACTAGCACCCTATATATTTTTACATTTTTGGATTCCTTGTTTAATTTAAACATCACTTTATGTATCATATGTGACAGTTTGAGTGAACCATTTTCAAGAAAATCAAGATTTAAAGAAAAAATATGGCTGTGCAGAGATCGCCATTATTCGAAATATCTCGAACACAAAAGTATTTACAGAAGAGCGGTTTTACACCTTCATTTTAGACCTAACAGCCTATCTTTAAGACCTAACCATCTAATCAAATTCAATAAACTCTCTTTTGATTGGATCCTTAAACATGAGGAAGTTCAAACCTAAATAACTCTAGTTAGTGTCATATTGCCAACGGTATGGATGAATTACGCTGTAGTGGAACACTCTGTATATTCATTTATATAATACAATCAGATTATACCAAGAAAAAACTATGAGAAACAACAGAAAATTGAGTACAGAATTTTATTCTAAAGAACTACTAATGGATAAAATCATCAAGACAAATCGACCCACAGAAAACAAACATTCTGAAAATTTCATAAATTCGAAGGAAAAGATCATTAGCAAAACTAAGAAGTATTCATAAATATTAGTCCAGTCTTGAAATCGGATTAGGCAAAGGTAAAGTTTGAAAAGAACTATCGATAGGAAAGCAGCAGTCCACGAAAATATTTCACAAGTTTCAACTTCAAAAATTAGAAAACAAGAAAAGAATCATTAGCAGAATCATTAAAACTTCGCCTAAATATTTTGATGATAACTTTAACGATCTGTTTAAAGGACTATAACCATATAAAAAAAAATAAATTAACACAACCAAAACCTTATCAACAAAAATCCCTTAGAAAAATCCAATAATTTTGGAACTATAGTATCAAAAATTTTGATTAAACTGAATAAAGATGTTTATTGGATTTCTTGCAGACTAAATTATAGCTTCACGTTACACATACAAATTTGTAATGTTACGCAATTCTAGTCATAACATTCGACTTTAATAAACACAGCCGACGTGTGATGGTGAAAATTAAGTAAATGCTTACATTCTGAATAAGTACTAAATTGGATACAAATTTAGCTGTTAATTTTTTTTTCCAATGAAAATACTTTCTATCACCTTTATGATAGCAGTTGATGAAAGTTGAAACTGTTAATAACTAATATAATGTAACCAGTTTGTTGCATCACAAACAATAAAAAAAATTGAAAAATTTTTAAAGCAAATTTGAGCGCTGCCGCCAAATCTCCAAAATTAATCATGAAAAATCCATCGAAAACGTTTTATCAAAATAACAAAAGCAACCCATTAATGTTGCCGCCTACACGATATCATCTTTACGTCAAAACAAGTAAACGATAATCCTAGTTTAGCACTCTTTTCCCCCAAAAAAAGTATTTTGTTGAAGAACTTCTCCAATTTTGATTGTTAACACAAAAATTTAATTTTTTAAATGAATAAATCAATTTTGGGTTTAATTATCGAATTAATATTATTCGCGTCGAAAAATGTTGTTTCCAATGAAAGATTCCTCCGACCCGACCTGAATGAAGTCAACGCAATTTCAAGATTAAATCGGTCAGATGGCACGACCCTTTTATTATCAATTTATCATAACAAGGATTAATGCCCTATGCAAACAAATATTAACAAAATCAATTTTCACTCACTTAAAAATTGCGGAAATTTTCGCTGAACTCGTTTCTACAAAATGTTCAATTCTGAAATTGCTGAAACAGTATTCCACGCGTTGTTATGTCAAACCACCACCGATTTCATCGTTACAATCTGCTCTCAACGATTGAACGGTCAACACTGCTCTCTGCTGCGACTGCTTCATACCAGTTGAATTTGTTACATTCTATCGTATACCCCTACCATCTCTCCAAGGATTTCATGTTCAATTTTCATCTACAGAATCCAAGGATTTAGTCCAAACTTAGGACAATAATCACTCAAAGCTCAAACAATTTTAATTCGATGAAAAACTCACAAAAACACTCTACGCTTTTTTAGGAATTTCTTGTTGAGTTTTTTTAACATCTTGAATAAGAATTAATTTCAAGATGTTTTCTGATAAAAATGCGCAAAACTTTATTCCGAGTAGAGCTAATCCACATCTTGACCTTCTTACGTAATGAGTGTACATGACTTGGTCGCATGTCAAAGCCGCAATGTCCAGCTTCTGGAGAAAATAAACACAAAAAAGTATTGATGTGAATGGACTTTACTAGCTGAAGATTTTGCACTTTATAGATATGGATTATGAGTCATAAGACACAACTTTCAATGATAATTCTGATTGAAAATTGGAAAAATTCACAGTAGATTAGATAATAAAAGAGTACATTGTGTAATTGCTGAATTATTCAAAAACTGTTGTATAATCAACCATAAGACACTGTATACAAAATATAAGACGCATTTATAATCCACATCATTACTTAGTGACTGTAATTAAATCAGTTTCCATTGTGTGAAAAATCTATAAGACACGACATAATATTCAAAACACAAATTTAATAATGAATCAAAATAGACATTAATTATACCAATATTAAATCCCATAAGATACGTATAAGACACTTCTTTTCTAGTGTATAACGAACTCATAAGATACACTCTACTCCATAACTCAGTAATTTTCACTAATAAAAAGCTGTATTTGTGGAATACATAAAATAAAGGCTTAAAACACAGTAATTATCTCAGTTTTCAGTAAAAAAACTGTGTATTATAAGTCATAAGACACATACTTCACTTATAATTCTGCTTAAAAATTGGAAAAATTCACAATAGATTAGATAATAAAAGAATACATTGTGTAATTGCTAAATTATTCAAAACCTGTTGTATAATGAACCATAAGACACTGTATACAAAATATAAGACGCATTTATAATCCACATCATTACCTAGTGACTGTATTTAAATCAGTTTCCATTGTGTGAAAAATCTATAAGACACGACATAATATTTAAAACACAAATTTAATAATGAATCAAAATAGACATTATTTATTCCATTATTAAATCCCATAAGATACGTATAAGACACTTCTTTTCTAGTGTATAACGAACTCATAAGATACACTCTAATCCATAACTCAGTAATTTTCACTAGTAAAAAGATGTGTTTGTGGAATACATAAAATAAAGGCTTAAAGCACAGTAATTATCTCAGTTTTCAGTAAAAAAACTGTGTATTATAAGTCATAAGACACATACTTCACTGATAATTCTGCTTAAAAATTGGAAAAATTCACAGTAGATTAGATAATAAAAGAATACATTGTGTAATTGCTAAATTATCCAAAAACTGTTGTACAATCAACCATAAGACACTGTATACAAAATATAAGACGCATTTATAATCCACATCATTACCTAGTGACTGTATTTAAATCAGTTTCCATTGTGTGAAAAATCTATAAGACACGACATAATATTCAAAACACAAATTTAATAATGAATCAAAATAGACATTAATTATTCCATTATTAAATCCAATAAGATACGTATAAGACACTTCTTTTCTAGTGTATAACGAACTCATAAGATACACTCTACTCTATAACTCAGTAATTTTCACTAGTAAAAAGATGTGTTTGTGGAATACATAAAATAAGGGCTTAAAACACAGTAATTATCTCAGTTTTCAGTAAGAAAACTGTGTATTATAAGTCATAAGACACATACTTCACTGATAATTCTGCTTAAAAATTGGAAAATTTCTCAGTAGATTAGATAATAAAAGAATACATTGTGTAATTGCTAAATTATTCAAAAACTGTTGTATAATCAACCATAAGACACTGTATACAAAATATAAGACGCATTTATAATCCACATCATTACCTAGTGACTGTATTTAAATCAGTTCCCATTGTGTGAAAAATCTATAAGACACGACATAATATCCAAAACACAAATTTAATAATGAATCAAAATAGACATTAATTATTCCATTATTAAATCCCATAAGATACGTATGAGACACTTCTTTTCTAGTGTATAACGAACTCATAAGATACATTCTAATCCATAACTCAGTAATTTTCACTAATAAAAAGCTGTGTTTGTGGAATACATAAAATAAAGTCTTGAAACACAGTAATTATCTCAGTTTTCAGTAAGAAAACTGTGTATTATAAGTCATAAGACATATACTTCACTTATAATTCTGCTTAAAAATTGGAAAAATTCACAGTAGATTAGATAATAAAAGAATACACTGTGTAATTGCTAAATTATTCAAAAACTGTTGTATAATCAACCATAAGACACTGTATACAAAATATAAGACGCATTTATAATCCACATCATTACTTAGTGACTGTAATTAAATCAGTTTCCATTGTGTGAAAAATCTATAAGACACGACATAATATTCAAAACACAAATTTAATAATGAATCAAAATAGACATTAATTATACCAATATTAAATCCCATAAGATACGTATAAGACACTTCTTTTCTAGTGTATAACGAACTCATAAGATACACTCTACTCCATAACTCAGTAATTTTCACTAATAAAAAGCTGTATTTGTGGAATACATAAAATAAAGGCTTAAAACACAGTAATTATCTCAGTTTTCAGTAAAAAAACTGTGTATTATAAGTCATAAGACACATACTTCACTTATAATTCTGCTTAAAAATTGGAAAAATTCACAATAGATTAGATAATAAAAGAATACACTGTGTAATTGCTAAATTATTCAAAAACTGTTGTATAATCAACCATAAGACACTGTATACAAAATATAAGACGCATTTATAATCCACATCATTACTTAGTGACTGTATTTAAATCAGTTTCCATTGTGTGAAAAATCTATAAGACACGACATAATATTTAAAACACAAATTTAATAATGAATCAAAATAGACATTAATTATTCCATTATTAAATCCCATAAGATACGTATAAGACACTACTTTTCTAGTGTATAACGAACTCATAAGATACACTCTACTCCATAACTCAGTAATTTTCACTAATAAAAAGGTGTGTTTGTGGAATACATAAAATAAAGTCTTAAAACACAGTAATTATCTCAGTTTTTCGTAAGAAAACTGTGTATTATAAGTCATAAGACACACACTTCACTGATAATTCTGCTTAAAAATTGGAAAAATTCACAATAGATTAGATAATAAAAGAATACACTGTGTAATTGCTAAATTATTCAAAAACTGTTGTATAATCAACCATAAGACACTGTATACAAAATATAAGACGCATTTATAATCCACATCATTACTTAGTGACTGTATTTAAATCAGTTTCCATTGTGTGAAAAATCTATAAGACACGACATAATATTTAAAACACAAATTTAATAATGAATCAAAATAGACATTAATTATTCCATTATTAAATCCCATAAGATACGTATAAGACACTACTTTTCTAGTGTATAACGAACTCATAAGATACACTCTACTCCATAACTCAGTAATTTTCACTAATAAAAAGGTGTGTTTGTGGAATACATAAAATAAAGTCTTAAAACACAGTAATTATCTCAGTTTTTCGTAAGAAAACTGTGTATTATAAGTCATAAGACACACACTTCACTGATAATTCTGCTTAAAAATTGGAAAAATTCACAATAGATTAGATAATAAAAGAATACATTGTGTAATTGCTAAATTATTCAAAAACTGTTGTATAATCAACCATAAGACACTGTATACAAAATATAAGACGCATTTATAATCCACATCATTACCTAGTGACTGTATTTAAATCAGTTTCCATTGTGTGAAAAATCTATAAGACACGACATAATATTCAAAACACAAATTTAATAATGAATCAAAATAGACATTAATTATTCCATTATTAAATCCCATAAGATACGTATAGGACATTTCTTTTCTAGTGTATAACGAACTCATAAGATACATTCTAATCCATAACTCAGTAATTTTCACTAGTAAAAAGATGTGTTTTTGGAATACATAAAATAAAGACTTAAAGCACAGTAATTATCTCAGTTTTCAGTAAGAAAACTGTGTATTATAAGTCATAAGACACATACTTCACTGATAATTCTGCTTAAAAATTGGAAAAATTCACAGTAGATTAGATAATAAAAGAATACATTGTGTAATTGCTAAATTATTCAAAAACTGTTGTACAATCAACCATAAGACACTGTATACAAAATATAAGACGCATTTATAATCCACATCATTACCTAGTGACTGTATTTAAATCAGTTTCCATTGTGTGAAAAATCTATAAGACACGACATAATATTCAAAACACAAATTTAATAATGAATCTATGTAAATTTTGTATATATTATTAAATCCCATAAGACACGTTTTGAATTCTTTTCTAAATTTGACAACTATTTCATTTTATTTCACTTCACTTTTGGTGTGTAATAAACTCATAAGACACATCTCGATTCATGGTATAAGCACACAGTTCACATATTTATCGTAAGTTTTTTTTTCCAATATTGATTATGCTTCATAAGACACGGTCTGTCTTGAACAATCAATTATTGTATATTTATTAAAATTTATGAGACACTCCTGTTGAAACAATTTTATTACATACTTATAAGACACGACATAATCTTTCTTATTTGTTTCCAGTCTATGAAAAAACTATAAGACACGTTTACATTTACACTTGAAAAAAACTTTTAAACAATGGAATAATACTTTTTGCTGTATAATAAACTTATAAGATACGACGTAAATTTATGTTTTGATTTAATACACAGTTTTAAATACAATAAATGAATATTATAATTATTCCTTTATAACAACTCATAAGACACGTTTTACTCAATTTTCATGTATGTTCTACATTAAACTTTGATTAATAATACACGCATTTTGCCCCTTTTCTATTGTATAACGAACTCATAAGACACACTCTAATCCATAACTCATAGCAATTTTCACTAGTAAAAATTGTAATTGTAATTGTCTCCGTTTTTAGTAAGAAAACTGTGTATTATAAGACATAAGGCACACCTTTCACTGACAATACTGCTTAAAAATTGAGAACTATCATTAGATTAGGTAATAAAAAGATAAGACACGTTTACTACTTAATACACAGTGTAATTTTTCAAATTATTCAAAAAATGTTGTATAAATAATCATAAGACACCACAAGACGCAATTATAATTTTGCATAGTTTACTTCTATTTTTAAATCAGTTCCCATTGTATACTAAGACTATAAGACACATGTGCTTGTTGACATTATTAATGTTGTTATAATAAATATTATTAATTTCTT
This sequence comes from Latheticus oryzae, assembly GCA_030157265.1. Taxonomy (NCBI): domain Eukaryota; kingdom Metazoa; phylum Arthropoda; class Insecta; order Coleoptera; family Tenebrionidae; genus Latheticus; species Latheticus oryzae. The sequence continues at coordinate 16,252,422 of CM058050.1, forward strand.
GGACGAACCATAAAACACCACTTTATCTATCTTAATCTGTTCCATTGTATAAAAAAAATTATTATTCCATTATTTAATCTCATAAGACACGTTTTAAATTTTGTTTTAAAATTTGACAAATAACACAAGTATAAGACACATTTTTGTAATTTAGTAATCAATTTCATGTCACATATTTATTATTAGTTGATTATGGTTCATAAGACACAGTTTGTTATGTGTAATCAGTGTCTGTCTATTTATTATAGATTATGAGACCTGTGGTTTCTATGCAATATATTAATTTCTTATAAGACACCACATAATCTTTCAAGATTTGTTTCTAGAGTATGGAAAAAATTATAAGACACGTGTTCATATTAATACACAGTGTACTTTTGAAAACAATTTATACAGCAATGACAATAATACTTTCTGTTGTATAATTAACTTATAAGACACCACATAAATTTATGCTATAATAACGCATCGAAGCGGATGTTAATCATTCCATTATAATAACTCATAAGACACGTTTTACTCAATTTCCACATTCTAAATCAAACTTTGATGAATAACATGTATAGACACAGTTATTATCTCTAATTTCCGTAAGACACCATGTATTATGAGCTCATAAGACATAGTTTCGATTGTATTTTAAAATATTGATAACGTGCGCTATAATTTCATAAAACACACTAAAGTTTGTTGTGCATTTTTCTGTTATTCCTCCTACCCTGACACATAAAATTCTAAAAAAAAATTCTCCAAACAAATTATTGAAATTCTTTGTGAAAAACTTTAATCTAGTGCTAAGTTTCAAAGTCGTTTCTTGTAAAAGAAAAATCGTTAACTGTATTTATAAGAAAAAAATTCTAAATCAACTCTTCAAATTTAATTGACATTAAAAAGGAATTCCGTAATTCCAGGATGGATGTAATAAGTTGAAAAATGATTGATGGTAATTGCATCTATAGACGTTTTAAATCGAATTTGAAAAAAAAAATTAACATTAATGCATTTCACTCGAGTTACATTTCAAAGAAATCCTGTTATATAATATTCTCAGATTTTTGTCTGTTTAGCAAATAAATGTTTCAGAGAATTTAAAATTGTCTTAACAAACCCCAAGTATCCGTGGATAAAATCCTAAAGAGTTGTGCAAAAAAATAGTGCAATATCAGCACATACATCTTGTTTGTGGTAAATTTATTGCTTCTCTAAGAATCACTTAACAACGTACAGTCTTGTTTCCGTTTAATTTCTTTCGATTTTCTTTGTTAAAATCCATTGATTAATCGAATTTTCAACGACTGTTTAAATTTAAACAGTTCGTAAAAAATTTAGTTTCCGTTAACACAACATTACAGATTTTTATCTTTAGTTGCATCTTTGTTCGAATGTGTGTGTGTGCACATGCTATTACCGGCGCCAGTGTTTACTTCTTGCAATGGAAAAGTCATCCGTTAATGGCTAGAGATTACATGATTAGTGATTTAATTGTTTGTTGAGGAAGGCCGATGGGGATATTTTCTGCAAACCAGACACGCGCTATTGTCACACATGAAAGAATTTTAAAGCTAGGTGGGACAAAAGTTTCTAGAAATGCAAGAATAATAATAGCGAATTTACACACAAAAATAGGTTTAGGTATTAATAATTTGCAATACAAAGTTGAATTTAAATTGATACACGTGTAGCTCATTATAACGGTATAAGTCGAGGATTCTTGAAGGGTTAAAATTAAATCAAGACAGTAAGAGGACTGTCTGAAATTACGCTGAAATTGAGGACTCCTGTCGTCTTAAATCAGAATAAAAATTTGCTGAAAATTGTATTAATCAGAAAATTTTATTTTAGTTAACAAATCATTAAATCACAAATCACATTTTAAATTTGAAAAAATCTTAACATTTTTAAATGATTATCAAAGACGGCAAAAACAGTTTACCGATCAAGAGCAATAAAAAGATACTTGAATTATCTGAAATTTCAATAGAGTCTTATTCAAAACAATCAATAGACTAAAATTATTTGAAATTCCAAAAGAAAAATCTTCTGAGCAAAGTCTCACATAAATTCTTTTCCTGAGTAACTATAAAGCATGAGTGTGAAATTTTTTGCAGAATTATTATCAACGAATTGTTCTCTTGAAACTAAAAATTTTAATTCAATCATCGATGAAATATAGTAATCAAAAAAATTAGAAATCACATTTTAAATTTTAAGAAATTTCAACAATTTCGAATGATTGTCAAGGACGGCAAAAACAGTTTACCGATCAAAGACACTAAGAGCAATAAAACGACGACTTAAAATGTCTGAAATGTCAATAAAGTCTCATTCAAAATTATTAATCAATAGATGAAGATTATGTGAAATTCCAAAAGAAAAATCTTCTAAGCAAAGTCTCACATAAATTTTTTTCTGAGTAACTATAAAGCATGAGTGTGAAATTTTTCGCAGAATTATCATCAAAGAACTGTTCTCTTGAAACTAAAAATATTAATTCAATCATCGATGAAATAGAATAATTAAAAAAATTAGAAATCACATTTTAAATTTTAAGAAATTTCAACATTTTCAAATGATTGTCAAGGACGGTAAGAACAGTTTACCGATCAATGGCACTAAGAGCAATAAAACCACGACTTAAATTGTCTGAAATGTCAATAAAGTCTCATTCAAAATCATTAATCAATAGATGAAAATTATGTGAAATTCCAAAAGAAAAATCTTCTAAGCAAAGTCTCACATAAATTTTTTTCTGAGTAACTATAAAGCATGAGTGTGAAATTTTTCGCAGAATTATCATCAAAGAACTGTTCTCTTGAAACTAAAAATTTTAATTCAATCATCGATGAAATAGAATAATTAAAAAAATTAGAAATCACATTTTAAATTTTTGGAAATTTCAACAATTTCAAATGATTGTCAAGGACGGTAAGAACAGTTTACCGATCAATGGCACTAAGAGCAATAAAACGACGACTTAAAATGTCTGAAATGTCAATAAAGTCTCATTCAAAATCATTAATCAATAGATGAAGATTATGTGAAATTCCAAAAGAAAAATCTTCTAAGCAAAGTCTCACATAAATTTTTTTTCTGAGTAACTATAAAGCATGAGTGTGAAATTTTTCGCAGAATTATTATTAAAAAATTGTTCTCTTGAAACCGAAAATTTTAATTCAATCATCGATGAAATAGAATAATTAAAAAAAATTAGAAATCACATTTTAAATTTTTGGAAATTTCAACAATTTCAAATGATTGTCAAGGACGGTAAGAACAGTTTACCGATCAATGGCACTAAGAGCAATAAAACCACGACTAAAATTGTCTGAAATGTCAATAAAGTCTCATTCAAAATCATTAATCAATAGATGAAGATTATGTGAAATTCCAAAAGAAAAATCTTCTGAGCAAAGTCTCACATAAATTTTTTTTCTGAGTAACTATAAAGCATGAGTGTGAAATTTTTCGCAGAATTATCATCAAAGAACTGTTCTCTTGAAACTAAAAATATTAATTCAATCATCGATGAAATAGAATAATTAAAAAAATCAAAAATCACATTTTAAATTTTGGGAAATTTCAACAATTTCAAATGATTGTCAAGGACGGTAAGAACAGTTTACCGATCAATGGCACTAAGAGCAATAAAACCACGACTAAAATTGTCTGAAATGTCAATAAAGTCTCATTCAAAATCATTAATCAATAGATGAAGATTATGTGAAATTCCAAAAGAAAAATCTTCTAAGCAAAGTCTCACATAAATTTTTTTTCTGAGTAACTATAAAGCATCAGTGTGAAATTTTTCGCAGAATTATTATTAAAGAATTGTTCTCTTGAAACCGAAAATTTTAATTCAATCATCGATGAAATATAGTAATCAAAAAAATTAGAAATCACATTTTAAATTTTAAGAAATTTCAACATTTTCAAGAAATTTCAACATTTTCAAATGATTGTCAAGGACGGTAAGAAGAGTTTACCGATCAATGGCACTAAGAGCAATAAAACGACGACTTAAATTGTCTGAAATGTCAATAAAGTCTCATTCAAAATCATTAATCAATAGATGAAAATTATGGGAAATTCCAAAAGAAAAATCTTCTAAGCAAAGTCTCACATAAATTTTTTTTCTGAGTAACTATAAAGCATCAGTGTGAAATTTTTTGCAGAATTATTATCAAAGAATTGTTCTCTTGAAACTAAAAATTTTAATTCAATCATCGATGAAATAGAATAATTAAAAAAATCAAAAATCACATTTTAAATTTTAAGAAATTTCAACATTTTCAAATGATTGTCAAGGACAGTAAGAACAGTTTACCGATCAATGGCACTAAGAGCAATAAAACCACGACTTAAATTGTCTGAAATATCAATAAAGTCTCATTCAAAATCATTAATCAATAGATGAAGATTATGTGAAATTCCAAAAGAAAAATCTTCTAAGCAAAGTCTCACATAAATTTTTTTTCTGAGTAACTATAAAGCATGAGTGTGAAATTTTTCGCAGAATTATTATTAAAGAATTGTTCTCTTGAAACCGAAAATTTTAATTCAATCATCGATGAAATAGAATAATTAAAAAAATTAGAAATCACATTTTAAATTTTAAGAAATTTCAACAATTTCGAATGATTGTCAAGGACGGAAAGAACAGTTTACCGATCAAAGACACTAAGAGCAATAAAACGACGACTTAAAATGTCTGAAATGTCAATAAAGTCTCATTCAAAATCATTAATCAATAGATGAAAATTATGTGAAATTCCAAAAGAAAAATCTTCTAAGCAAAGTCTCACATAATTTTTTTTTCTGAGTAACTATAAGGCATGAGTGTGAAATTTTTTGCAGAATTATTATCAAAGAATTGTTCTCTTGAAACCGAAAATTTTAATTCAATCATCGATGAAATAGAATAATTAAAAAAATTAGAAATCACATTTTAAATTTTAAGAAATTTCAACAATTTCGAATGATTGTCAAGGACGGAAAGAACAGTTTACCGATCAAAGACACTAAGAGCAATAAAACGACGACTTAAAATGTCTGAAATGTCAATAAAGTCTCATTCAAAATCATTAATCAATAGATGAAAATTATGTGAAATTCCAAAAGAAAAGTCTTCTGAGCAAAGTCTCACATAATTTATTTTTCTGAGTAACAATAAAGCATGAGTGTGAAATTTTTTTCAGAATTATTATCAACGAATTGTTCTCTTGAAACCGAAAATTTTAATTCAATCATCGATGAAATAGAATAATTAAAAAAATCAAAAATCACATTTTAAATTTTGGGAAATTTCAACAATTTCAAATGATTGTCAAGGACGGTAAGAACAGTTTACCGATCAATGGCACTAAGAGCAATAAAACCACGACTAAAATTGTCTGAAATGTCAATAAAGTCTCATTCAAAATCATTAATCAATAGAAGAAGATTATGTGAAATTCCAAAAGAAAAATCTTCTGAGCAAAGTCTAGCATGAATTTTTTTTTTGAGTAACTATAAAGCATGAGTGTGAAATTTTTCGCAGAATTATTATCAAAGATTTGTTCTCTTGAAACTGAAAATTTTAGTTCAATCATCGATGAAATAGAATAATTAAAAAAATCAAATATCACATTTTAAATTTTGAGAAATTTTTTTTGGAATATTTAAAGAAAAATCTAAATTTTTTTTACTAAAATGTTTTCAACTCTTCACTGAATCTAATCTAAACAAGCAAAAGAAATCAAAAAATAATTATTAATTATGTAAAAAAGCTTGATTCTAGAAAAAAAAAAGAATTTTGGAAACTAAATCTGTCTAAAGTGGAAATACGGCCGCTAAAACCAATTTATATCTCGATCAAGAATTTAATCTTTAAGCCTGCTAAGAATGTATTAACTCATGTCTTAGCAGAGAGTGTGTTCAAACCGTTTTTAGACGCTTGCCATGACAGAAATTTTATCTCAGTTTTATACAGATTGACAATGTTTCCAAAGTTCTGGACGCTTGTTTAATAATTTTCTTGACTAAATTTTGACCAAAAAAAAGTTTAATAATAAATGTAAATACTTCCAAATCTTCTCAACAAGAGCTTTAGATTTATAAAAAAAAATGCAACAAGAATCCGAACTCACCTATATGAAAAAAGAAATGAAAATCACAAATCCTCACATTCCTAAAATCTCACTAATTTCAGTGCATTCCAGCCCAGCAGGCAATGGAACTAAGTCTTAAACTAAAAATTTCTTCTAAAATCTCTTAATTTTAGGTCTGGCGCCAGTTTATATTTTCAGGTACCAAAGGCAACAGGTTGTTATTTATTATTGTACCGACTTTGAAGGGTGAAATAATATAATGTCAACTAGGTAGTAAAATCAACAAGTTTCACTTCCTACTTAACCATTAGTGCAAAGATTTAATAAAAACCACATTGTAGTTTAGTACTCGTTTATTACACAGTAATAAACGTATTTTGTTCCAATTCCTCGAAGAAGACCTACAGCAAACTAAATAAAAATCAAAATAATCTCTTTGTTATTTGGAATAAATCATTTACACTCTCTTTAAACCAACAATTAAATCGCTCTGAAATAAAAAGCTCATTTTTAAAACATGCCTTCACGTGTTTGGCATATTTGGGAAGAATTTATTAAGTTTCATTAAGAATTTTTGTCATATACTAGACAATTAGGAATAATTATCGCTTGTCCAGAATTCTAATTCAATCATTAAACTTAAAATAAAATTTAAAATTTTTGTTAGATTTTCTATTCAGGGCAAAGAACTTGAAATAGAACGCAAGTTGTTGAAGCAAAATGCACTTGTACAATTTATTGGACAATTCAATTTTATCTAAAACTGCTATTGCTCGTTAAAGGAAAATATCATCCATTCGAAAAGATAATTTATGCTAATGTTACAAGCACGGAGATTTTTATAGAAATTTCATAAGTTTTTAGATGGTTGAGGAAGTTAGCTTATATAGTTTATAGTTAGTTTTTTGTTTGTTATTATACAGGGTGTTTTTCAGATGGTTCAAATTTGAAACTTTTGGATCTAGGTAGTTTTGAGCATATCCTAAGATATTAACGTGAGTTCTATATCAAATTATTTCTCTTAAAACCCTTTATTTTTTTAGTATTTTCAGTTAAAAAAATTTCAATTTATTTGACTGAAATTGGCCGCAAACGCAATTGTAAAAGCGAAATTTCAAAACTAGAGAGTCTTTTTTTGAAAAATTGTAGCGCCGTTATTTTAAAAGCAAAACACATGAGATTGAGCATGTTGATAGAGCTTGAAAAAATCTACAAAATTATTTGACACTTATCGCTATGTCTCAATTAGAAGCTAAGATATTGATTTAAATTTCCCCAAAAGGATAGATTTCAGAAAATTCTGAAAATTCAACTGTCGGAAAAAACACTGAATTAGTCTAAAAACCTAATTAATTCTAGTTGCCTTTTGATGTAAAAATGAAAAATTAACAAAAACTGCCAAAATTCAAAAAAGATGTTTTGCTAAATTATTTCTAAAATTTCAGATTTTTGAATCAAAACGATTTTAATTTTATTCCTGTATTTCGTTATTTCCTAAATTAGTAAAATGAATTCTATATCAAATTATTTCTCTTAAAACCCTTTATTTTTTTAGTATTTTTAGTCAAAAAAATTTCAATTTATTTAGCTGAAATTGGCCGCAAACGCAATTGTAAAAGCGAAATTTCAAAAAAGGAGTCTTTTTTTGAAAAATTGTGGCGCCGTTATTTTAAAAGCAAAATACATGAGATTGAGCATGTTGATAGAGCTTGAACAAATCTACTAAATTATTTGAAACTTATCGCTCTGTCCCAATTAGAAGCTGAGATATTGATTTAAATTTCCCCGAAAGGATAGATTTCAGAAAATTCTGAAAATTCAACTATCGGAAAAAACACTGAATTAGTCTAAAAACCTAATTAATTCTAGTTGCCTTTTGATGTAAAAATGAAAAATTAACAAAAACTGCCAAAATTCAAAAAAGATGTTTTGCTAAATTATTTCTAAAATTTCAGATTTTCGAATCAAGACGATTTAAATTTTTTTTCTGTATTTCGTTATTTCCTAAATTATTAAAATGAATTCTATATCAAATTATTTCTCTTAAAATCCTTTATTTTTTTAGTATTTTTAGTTAAAAAAATTTCAATTCATTGGACTGAAATCGGCCGCCAAACGCAACTGTAAAACTAAAATTTCAAAAATGGAGAGTCTTATTTTTGAAAAATTGTGGCGCCGTTATTTTAAAAGCAAAACATATGAAATTCAGAATGCTGTTAGAGCTTTAGAAAAGGTTCAAAGTTTGTTGCCTAATTTAATTCAAAAGCTAAGACTGCTTTCACTAATAATTTGAAAAAAAAAACTGAGACGGCAAAATTCCTAAAAAAAATATTCAAAAATTTCGGTTAAAATTTTAATACTTTGGATCGTAACAGTTTTTGATATTTTCAGTATTGTATTATTCCGAATCAATCTTCTTATTGTATTAGTTAGTTTCAAAATTTTTTGTTTTTGTTATTTATGAGCTATTTAGCGATCAAATGCAGTTTCGAAACCAAATTTTCAAAAATGTAAATTGTAAATTTTAAACGATAGATACAAACAAAATTTGACTTATTGATAGAGCTTAGATGAAGCTTTAAAATAATGCTGAAAACACTGTCTTATCTAAATTGGAAAACGTGAATTTTAAAACAGATAACGCTATTGTATCTTGAACTAGGAAAATAAAATTTGCCATATTCATAGTGCTTGGAAAAAGCTTCAAAATAATGTAAAAATAATTGTAGTGTTTCAAGCAGAAGCTGAGATATTATCCCAAGACCCCTTGGAGGTTCCTATTTGATAGAATTCTATTAAATCTATTTTAAATTTTATAGTTTTGCTGTATCAAAATCCATCTTCAGGCATTTGTTGTCATCGCTTATTTAATCAAATTGTACGAAATTTCAGCACGCATTGACCGCTTTTTCTTGATTACAGTATCTAGAATTCGATATGCTACAAAGCGGTAAATTAAAAAAAAAATCGCCGCTAGATAAAAAAAAATCATAAACACAGTTTTCATTCATGCTGTAATATAAAATAGTATGCACTCGATGTAATTTAATTAAAAAATCAACAAATTATAAGTTTAAAATATGCAAAACACTTCAACAATATGTAATTTAAGAAGCCGTCTTTTGCTTTTGATTTGTCTCTTTAAGGCGCCAGATAATCAGCTTGTATAATGTCTACTAGGCGATTTTGCAAAACATATAATTACAATAATAATTTAGAAGCGTACTTGATCGATGACTATAATAATCATAAACAACATCATACCAGTTATTATTTCAAAATTTTTGGTTTAGAAAACTGAGAGTTTGAGTTGGAAGAATAGATGTTTCGATGACCTTTCGATTTTGTTCCATTGATAAATAGAAATTATTGCTAGGAAGTCAAAAGGTCGAGTGATCTTGCAACAAAACATTGCTTATTGGTTCGGTATTCACTGAAAATAATTTTTTTTCAAAGATTGACATTGAACTTTGTAGATTTGATAATAAACGGTGTTTTTATGAATGAAAATATTTTGTCAATGTAATAGATTGAATAATTTTTGAATGATATTGCGCAAAATATTTCAATCTGGTGTTAATAATTTTTTGTAGCTGCAAAGTAAGATATCAAGTGTGACATTTAACACCGGTATAATAATTGCAAGTTTTAAATCATCGTCACTTTTTTTCGATAGTTTGTCTTACCTCTGTAAATAAACGATGACACAGAACCTTGAGTCTACAAAATAAGAAAAAGATTTCTCTCTTCATCTTCCACAGCAATTTGTTCAGTTCAAGCATATCAAATGAAATTAATGAATCTCAGTTGCATAATCAATTAAATCTTATAATTCATAGCACACATCAAGAAAACACTCATTATTTACAGCTTCTCATTTTACTTTCAATCCTTTAACGGAAAATCTAAAATTCATCAATAATCAGACTTGAATCATTCTAATGTGACATTTAATTTCTACGAATTGAAACAGACAATTTTTTTTATTAGATTATTCACATTTGATGCTCCATATTTGTAGGAAGTGTGGTTGAGTTTTTGTAGATTTCATTGATGAATCAACATAAGATTATGATTCAACAACGAATGTAATTTAAACTGAGTCGTTGTATAACAAGCTACTGATTTACAATTTACTAAGTTGGAGTATTTTTTTATAGCGTGGGTTTTACGCAATCTTAAATTAAGTAGCAATGGATATAAATCAATGTGATTAATTGGAATAGTCAATACAATAATAATTGAACTAATGGGAATAAATTGAGGGGATATTTATTAACGCTGAAATAGTGACGAATTTTTAATTAGTTGAAAATTTATTGAACTTTTATTTAATTTGTTTTATGCTCACTGACATGAAAATTTTGGCAAAGTACTAACTTCGATTTTTTGTTCATTTTCATATAAATAACTTGCAGTTGGAAAAATATTTTTTAATTGAAGGAGAATTGTCAGAAGTTTCAAGTTCAGACACTATGAAAAACAAAAGAAACTGAAATATTTCAGCGATTATCAAGCTTAAGTTTACATTTAATTATATCTCTTGAAGTTTTTTATTTTTTTAGTATTTTTAGTTTAGCCTAGCTTAAGCCAATTTGGGTTTGATACAGAGAATCAAAAATAAACATAATGGAACAAATTTAGAGAAAAAAAATTTTGAAAATTTTCGATAAAATTCCAATAACTTCAAGCAGAACAATTTTTACTTTTTTGGGCGTAGCACTGTTATTTTTGCAACTATCGAGCTGAAATTTGCACTGAATTATACCTCTCGACGTCTTTTATTTTTTCTAGTATTTTTAAATTAGCCTACGTTAACGCATTTAGTCGCAATCAGCCCCCAACAAAACTCTGAAATCAAAAAATCAAAAATAGCGAACCTGAAATTTGAAAATTTAGTGCGTCGTTATTGCTCAATATAAACAAATGATATTTGGCACGCTGATAAAGTTTAGAAAAAGCTACAAAATGAATTAGAACTCAATGCTCTATGTTAATTACAAGTTGAAATATTGACAGAAATTCTTTCATAAAAGTGCATAGAAAACGGCTGCTTTGACCTTCCCAAAATCCCTAAATCGGCCTCTAATATAACTCACTCTAACCTGTTTGATATAGAAAATCAAAAATAAATATAATAAAACAAATTTAGGAAAAAATTTTTTGAAAATTTTCGATAAAATTCCAATAACGTCAAGCAGAACTATTTTTTACTTTTTTGGACGTAGCTCTGTTATTTTTGTAATTATCGAGCTGAAATTTGCACTAAATTATACCTTTTGACGTTTTTTATTTATTAGGTATTTTTAGTTTAGCCAACTTTACGCCATTTAGTCGCAATCAGCCCCCAACAAAACTGTGAAACCAAAAAATCAAAAATAACAAATCTGAAATTTAAAAATTTAGAACGTCGTTATTGCTCAATGTAAACAAATGATATTTGGCAGGCTGATAAAGTTTAGAAAAACCTACAAAATGAGCTAGAACTCAATGCTCTATCTTAATTATAAGCTAGAATATTGACAGAAATTCTTTCACAAAAGTACATAAAAATCGATTGTATCAACCTTCCCAAAATCCACAAATCGGCCTTCAATAGAACTCATTCTAACCTGTTTGATATAGAGAATCAAAAATAAACATAATGAAACAAATTTAGAGAAAAAAAAAATTTTGAAAATTTTTGATAAAATTCCAATAACTTCAAGCAGAACTATTTTTTACTTTTTTGGACGTAGCTCTGTTATTTTTGCAATTATCGAGCTGAAATTTGCACTAAATTATACCTTTTGACGTTTTTTATTTTTTAGGTATTTTTAGTTTAGCCAACTTTACGCCATTTAGTCACAATCGGTCCCTAAACCCAACTCTGAAACCGAAAAATCAAAAATAGCGAACCTGAAATTTAAAAATTTAGAGCGTCGTTATTGCTCAATGTAAACAAATGATATTTGGCACGCTGATAAAGTTTAGAAAAACCTACAAAGTGAGCTAGAACTCAATGCTCTATCTTAATTATAAGCTAGAATATTGACAGAAATTCTTTCACAAAAGTACATAAAAATCGATTGTATCAACCTTCCCAAAATCCACAAATCGGCCTTCAATAGAACTCATTCTAACCTGTTTAATATAGAAAATCAAAAATAAATATAATAAAACAAATTTAGAGAAAAAAAAATTTGAAAATTTTCGATAAAATTCCAATAACTTCAAGCAGAACTATTTTTACTTTTTTGGACGTAGATCTGTTATAAAATATACCTCTCGACGTCTTTTATTTTTCTAGTATTTTTAAATTACCCTACGTTAACGCATTTAGTCGCAATCAGCCTCCAACAAAACTGTGAAACCAAAAAATCAAAAATAGCTAACCTGAAATTTAAAAATTTAGAGCGTCGTTATTGCTCAATGTAAACAAATGATATTTGGCACGCTGATAGAGCTTCAAAAAAGCTACAAAATGAAGTAGAGCTCAATGCTCTATCTCAATCAAAAGCTGAAATACTGACATAAATTTTATCAAAAAAGTAAAAATCAGTTCTATCGACTTTCCCAAAAAAGTTTTTTGATATAAAGAAACAAACAAAAATAAACATAAAAACCCAAAACAAAAAAAAACTTTTCAAAATTAGAATCTATGATAATGGCAGAAACTATGTCAAAAAAGTAAATTTTTCAAACTCTAATCAATTCATTTTGTTTATTATTAAAATAAATAACATAAAACATTTTACACCATTTCAGGAATGTGTTCCATTTTTTAAACAACCTCAAATAACTCAACTATTAGTTTGTTTATTGGAAAAAAAATTATACTTATTCAAATATCTTCGAATGGGTTGTGCCATTTAAAAATGCAATTTCGGTATGTAAATGATGTAAGACACACCTATACAAATAATTTTGATTGGATCATTTATTATTACTACAGCTACTACTTCTAATATGCAAAAAAATGTATTACAAGTAATTAGAATAACAACAATAGAAAAAAATTATTACATTCATTAAGAACATGTTCATCACTTTTAATTTTCTTACAGTTAGTTGTAAATACTGAATAAGGTCATATTTCTTAATCGTTTATCACCTTTTTTAATGCTTCGATAAATGGTAATAAAAATCGAATACTTAACAAAATTTTCCTAAGGATGGATTTTATAAATTTGTCGAAGACGAAGAAACGACTCGTGGAGAAAAAAAATCCAAATAAAATAAAATGTTTGCTACTTTAAGAAATGTTAAACAATGTTTTTGATTGATTTTAGATTTTGAATTGCAAATTCAATATTTTTTTTTATTGACGAGACGCTTCTGTCTTCATCAAACATTCAAATTTCATCATTTATTACATTATTATCTCTATTTATGTGTTTACTGGAACTTTTGCGGCTTTTATTAATAGTAACAAAAATTCTATAAAACGTTATCATCCATGCACAGATTTACTTTCAATACCACACCTTGACTTATATGACAGTCAAGACTTGCACCTGCAATTGAAAAGAGTTTATGTCTTGGCTTGAAAAACTTGAACAACTTAAAAGTTTTTCATCTTTCTTTGAAAACTCATCAATAAACTTTTTTCTGGATTAGATCGTTATTTAATTTTCTTTTACGTCAACTCTGTCTGTTTATTTCAGTTTATAGCTTTATTATCTTGATATTAAACCCAGCATAAATTATTTTTTGGTGATTATTATTAACGTCAAGAAGTGACGCATATTGAGACAAAATTTCATATTTTCTCTGTTGAATAGATAAGAGATTAAATTATTCTCCCAGAATTCTTTTGTAATTATGAATTTCCCAATCTTGGATGCACTCATATCCGGGTTTTTATTATATGTAGATTCGTTTGTAAAATAAATTTACACTAAAACAATATTCATGGAATTTTAAATTTTTTTTTGTTTGTTTAAACAACTACTTGAATTAACATTAATAATAAATTATAGGAAAAAACAATTATTGTAATAATGGGTCAGTAAGCCATATTTATAGCAAGTTCTAAGAAAAATGTGCAATTAATAAGCATAGAATATGATTGGAGATAATAATCAGAGTTGTTAGAATGAGAATAAAAGGAAAATAGTGAATGCAATAGTAACAGTAACCAATTTTATCTTTAGTTTTATATTTTACAACACTTCCGTAAAGTTTTATAGTTTAATGTTTAATTCAAACAGTATTAGTTTTTGAGTTGGAGAAATATAAGTGACGACTTAAAAGCGTAGGATTTCTATATTTGCTAGCATTAATAAATGTCAGCAATAATTAATTAAGACAGGACTTTTTATTACGAAAGCTATTGAATCATAAAGTCTATATTTAAAATCAACTGAAATTGCAACCAATTGCATATTTAAATAAACAATAAATGAAAAATTGACTGTTAGAACATTTCTATTTAAAAAAATTCATCTAACTTTTTAACATCTATCTGTTTTTAAATTTCTCCTTTTTTGGACTTTTAAAGCTATTAAAGAGACGAATTTGAAGATTTTCACAAAATTTTCACTTTTATTAATTATTAATTCTATTTTGTAGACTTTTTAAATCTCTATTCGTTAGTTATTATTTGTTTATCTTGATCAATAAAAAAGCGATGAATTTTTAAATTTCAGGTTTGCGATTTTTTATTTTTCGGCTTCAGAGTTTTCTTTGGGGGCTAATTGCGACCAAATGCTTTATCGTAGGCCAAACTTAAAATAATAGAAAAATGAAAAACATGGAAAGGTATAATTTAGTGCGAATTTCAGCTCGATAGTTGCAAAAATAACAGAGCTACGCTCAAAAAAGTAAAAATAGTTCTGCTTGAAGTTATTGGAATTTTATCGAAAATTTTCAAAATTTTTTTTTTTTCTAAATTTGTTTTATTATATTGATTTTTGATTTTCTATATTAAAAAACTCAAAATGTGTTATATTAGAGGCCGATTTAGGGATTTTGGGAAGGTCAATACAGCCGTTTTCTATGCACTTTTGTGAAAGAATTTCTGTCAATATTCTAGCTTATAATTAAGATAGAGCATTGTGTTCTAGCTCATTTTGTAGGTTTTTCTAAACTTTATCAGAGTGCCAAATATCATTTGTTTACATTGAGCAATAACGACGCTCTAAATTTTTAAATTTCAGTTTCGCTATTTTTGATTTTTCGGTTTCAGAGTTGGGTTTAGGGACCGATTGTGACTAAATGGCGTAAAGTTGGCTAAACTAAAAATACCTAAAAAATAAAAAACGTCAAAAGGTATAATTTAGTGCAAATTTTAGCTCGATAATTGCAAAAGTAACAAAGCTACGTCCAAAAAAGTAAAAATAGTTCTGCTTGAAGTTATTGGAATTTTATCGAAAATTTTCAAAATCTTTTTTCCTAAATTTGTTTTATTATATTTATTGTTGATTTTCTATATCAAAAAACTTATAATGAGTTATATTAGAGGCCGATTTAGGGATTTTGGGAAGGTCAATACAGTCGTTTTCTATGCACTTTTTTGAAAGAATTTCTGTCGATATTCCAGCTTCTAATTAAGATAGAGAATTGGGCACCAGCTCATTTTGTAGCTTTTCTGAAGCTCTATCAATGTGCCAAATATCATTTGTTTATCTTGAGCAATAATAAAGCGATGAATTTTTAAATTTCAGGTTTGCGATTTTTGATTTTTCGGCTTCAGAGTTTTCCTTGGGGGCTAATTGCGACTAAATGCTTTATCGTAGGCCAAACTTAAAATAATAGAAAAATGAAAAACGTCAAAAGGTATAATTTAGTGCAAATTGTAGCTCGATAGTTGCAAAAATAACAGAGCTACGCTCAAAAAAGTAAAAATAGTTCTGCTTGAAGTTATTGGAATTTTATCGAAAATTTTCACCATTTTTTTTCCTAAATTTGTTTTATTATATTTATTTTCGATTTTCTATATCAAAAAACTTAAAATGAGTTATATTAGGGACCGATTTAGGGATTTTGAGAAGGTCAATGCAATTGTTTTCTACGCACTTTCTTGAAAGAATTTCTGTCAATATTTCAGCTTCTAATTAAGATAGAGCATTAAGCTATAATTCATTTAGTAGCTTTTTAAAAGCTCTATCAGCGTGCCAAATATCATTTGTTTATCTTGAGCAATAATGACGCTATGAATTTTCAAATTTCAGGTTCGCTATTTTTGATTTTTCGGTTTCAGAGTTGGGTTTAGGGGCCGATTGTGACTAAATAGCGTAAAGTTGGCTAAACTAAAAATACCTAAAAAATAAAAGACGTCAAGAGGTATAATTGAATGCAAATAGCAGCTTGATAGTTGCAAAAATAACAGAGCTACGATCAAAAAAGTCGAAAATCGTTCTCACCAAAATTGTTAAAATTTTGTCAGAAATGTCCAAAAATGTTTTTGCTTATTCTAATTTATTGTATTTACTTTTGAATTCTCTATATAAAAAAAAATAGAGTGAGTTAGATTGCAAGCTATTTTAGAGAACTTTGGAAAGATTGATAAAACCGACTTTTACGCACTTTTTTGAAAGAATTTCCGTCAATATTTCAGCTTGTAATTAAGATAGAGCATTGAGCTCTAGTTCATTTTGTAGTTTTTTTGAAGCTCTATCAGCGTGCCATATATCATTTGTTAATCTTAAGCATCAACGACACTATTTAAATTTCAAACTAGATACTTTCAAATTTTCGGTTTCAAAATTGGGTTTGTCGACTTACGATAGGCCAAACTAAAAATATAAGAAAAATAAAAGACATCAAGAGGTATAAATTAGTGCAATTTTCAGCTCGATAATTGCAGAAATAAGTTACCTACGATCAAAAAAATCAAAAATCGCTCTGATCAAATTTATCAAAATTTTTTCTGATTACAATTTCTTATTTTTATTTGTTCATATCATAAAATTTGAGTTTCATTGAAGACTTTTTTTCTCTTTCGAAATAGTTTCGATTAATTTTTTTCCCATTTTTTTTAAGATTCAAAAATTCACAAATTATTTTGTTTTGGTCTTTTAGATTTGTCAGATTTTCTAGATTTCATCAACAATCCATTTCAAATTTTCTCGACGAATCAGATTCACTCGTTTTTACGTAATAAACCAATCACGTTTGTATTAAGCGGCAATTTTTACTAGTGGTATTTCCTATAAAAATTTCGATCATTCAAACATAGATATACAGAGTGTTGTTATAAACTTGCAAATAATTTTACATCACTCTTTATAAATAGAATAAAAATAAACAATATATTTCCAACAATAGAAATGATTTATTTAAATTAGTCATAAGATTTACGACTCAACTTGGACATTGATATAAATTACAAAACCAAAAAAAAAAAAATTACATAATAATCAAAAATAAATTTTTCGCGCTGATAATTATCATAAAATTATTTTTATTACTTATTCTAGTCCAAACTCAGATGCAAATATTTATCAACAACAAGCACGTCCAAACAATTTAATTACTTTCCTCGCATTTAGATTAATTAAAAATTGATATCGTTGTTGCTTCCTTGCATTGTACTTAACAATCAAGGTTAAATAATGTAATAATAAATTTTTAATTAAAAAGAAACAATAATATAATTCAAGAAAATCACTATTCAACATTGAATAATATTATTTTTATGATTAGTGCTTTAGAAAACTCAAAGAAAAAGAATTGGATAAAGTCCAACGAAGAGGGGGCGTACTAATCGCCAATATAATTCAAAGACTAGATCGGTTTTTTTGCAAGA
This sequence comes from Latheticus oryzae, assembly GCA_030157265.1. Lineage (NCBI taxonomy): Eukaryota > Metazoa > Arthropoda > Insecta > Coleoptera > Tenebrionidae > Latheticus > Latheticus oryzae. Next base: position 16,270,239 of record CM058050.1, read on the forward strand.
CATTGGCCCATATATTCGAACAATTTACAAGCAATGACAATATGTTTAATGCTAATTTAGTCATGATAGTGTTTCGTTTTAGTAGAAGCACGTGTAGGCGATATAACAATGAATGAACTATACATTTTAAACAACTGGATTTTTTGCAATTAACACTTAAAATCCCGACTTTTCGATTATTCAAATTAGGTTGTAACATTATGTAATCAATTAGAAAATAATAGTATATTAATAATTTATTTATTATAATTCAAACAAATATTGAAAATTTAGGTGACGCGACAAGAATTAGACATTGTCTTATACTTCCTTAATACACCTACACACATAGAAAAAATAAATATATCATCAGACGCTTCAAAACTAAACGCAGCCCACATTTGAGCCTCAGATAATAAAACATTTTTTTAGTAGCGGACTAGAATTCAAAATACTGATTTCTTTTTTACTGTTATTTATCAAAGTGTATTTCTTACTTAAAAAAAATTGATTTATTTGGATTGAAATGAAACTGCTTCAGGTGGTAGGTGTTCCAATACGAAAAAACAAGCGCGAAGATTTATTTAACAATACGTTTGTTGAAGTCAAAGAATGTGATATGGGATTTCCAAGTAGGGCAGTGTTATGTTCGTTGCTTGTAGCCTATCGCAAACTTTGTAATTCGATCTCAATATAAAGTTAATTAGACATTGAGTTTAATGAGAAGATCCGGTTTTAAAAATGTTCTTTTCTGTTGTTTCAAGAGAATAAAATGAGTACGCTTTAAGCATTGTATCGTTAATTACCTAAAGCAAAAAGGTGTGGATGTTGAAAAGAAATCAACAAGAAATGGGTTTGTTTATTTACAAATATTCGGAAAAAAGTAAATCTATAAGAAATCCAAGATTATTACTATTGCATTCAATAATTTCCACCGCCCATAAATCTTATTTCTCTTTATTTAAACGACTTTGAAGATAACTTCCTTATAGACAACAAAGCATCATAAATCACCAATTTAAAAATACGATAAATAAATTATTTTTTAAAAAATTATTTCTACTAACGCCATTGATAAGACTAGCGGTTGTCGTATTAACTTTTTAAAAATTCAATAGTAGAAGTGCCATCTAGATCCCACGTTGTTGTAACTTTTACAGTTTCCTGTAAAAATGCTAATTGCGATAAAATACCCATTGATTTAGATATGTGAAGTGTAATTCCCAGGCAATAATAATCTTTAAAGACGCTTTTAAGGTAGTACCATCAATAATATGCCCAGTTACATCTTTTAAAGCTACTAAAATAAATTTCAATAGAACCTTAAATTCGATTTTGTAATTATAAGTCATTTTATATAATCCCAAACCTTTTTATTCTCTTCGTAAAATTTAAACAACTCCCTTGCTTTTGGATATTTACAACAAGAAATTTCCAACGTCAATTCCATACATCCATGGAATGTATAATTATAATCTAGCATTCCACCTATTCAAATATTTAAATAAATCCTTGAATATAATATAATTGTTATACCTATAAGCCGCTCCATTGGTAATACCAATTTTAAATTGAAAATTTTCACAACCATCACCTTTATGCATGATTATCAAATGATTTTCGGAATAAACTTGAGCTAAATGAACGAAAACGTCGTTGTTCGGTGACAAATTTCTTAATTTAGATTTTTAAAAGTTAACACGTACTCATTTCTTTGACAGTGTCAAAAGAATAATTGGCTACAAGCGCGCCTCCATGTAACGCTGTTGATAGGATAAAGGGTATTTGATCCATCCAAGCTTTCACCGCTATGGTTTCTATTGCGGTTTAAATCTTTGCCTGTTAGACCATTATTTCGGACATGTACACATATCTTCATAAGATAAAGCAAAACCGTCAAGATTCATTCCTGGTAAAGTGTATTTTTGTGTTGTTACTTCCAAATTACGTTCACAATTATCGCGAAGATACTAAAATTGTATTTTTGAAAACAAAATATTCGTACTCTCATAAAATGTAAAAGCATCTCGCCTCCAAGAGGCTCATTACCATGCTCAGCCCCAATCAGTTTCAATATTTGGAATTCTAATTTTTCCTTTCTTAACAGCAGTTAATTCCACAACCCATAAATCATCTCCTAAACTGAAAAAATTATTTCTAGGAGTTACAAAAGATCTATTTATTTACTTCGTCTAGATTTTCCAATAGAATATACTCTTGATTTCAATTCATTTTTGTTGGTTTTAGTGAATTTTTTCTAAAATAGTTCCAAGTGGGTATTATCGAGAAGAGTTCACTAGAAATAATTGCAAATACATGAAAACAAAATTATCGTAAAAGTTCTACACAAACTTTACTTCTTTACTTCAAATGAGCCCTTCTTCCAATGTTTTTAAGTTTTTTGAAAAGAAAAAAAAATTTTCTGAAAAATAGTGACATTTCTAACAGTTCATTTAAAAATGTTACCAATCAATATTTTTAGTGCTTTTTGGATTTTCGACTTAAAAGTAAATTTAACATTAAAAGCAATTTTAGGATATTAGAAATTCTTGACTTTTTATAATCAAGTTTTTGAAAAAGAATTATTTTAAGTGCTTACTCCTACACATTGGATAATTTTTTGTAGAAAAATTGTTGGTTGCCTATATTACAAATTCTGAATCCTGTAAAAATGGAATTTTTTTAAGTGTTGCAATTAAAAACAACGATTTTACTATTACAAAGAAATAACAATCGAAGAATCATCGTTAGAAATATAGTAAATTTTTTCCAAGCTTAATCACAAACAAAAAAATTGAACCGATCCAAAATCAAATTTGATAAATTGTAATATCAATAATTTCTTTTGTTTTTGTTTGTAGAACTGCTAACGGAAACCGCAGAGGATATCCTACCGATATCACCACCAGGTTGAATAAAAGTCGTCTTAAGTTAAGACAGCTCAAAGCTATCATTTATTTACACAAATATCCTGTTTTACAAAACTGATGTGAATGTAGAACTATACAATTGGTACGAGGACTGCCGACACCAGCGTAGCCCGTCCTCAGTCGAGACCAGCTCGAACCGAAAAAAAAAACCAAAAAGAAACAAGCACACATGTGATTGAACTAAACTCTAACGAAAGAAAAATGTAAATTCTTTTTACGTCGACAATAATAACATTCAGAGAAAGTCGAGAAGGCTACATCCTCCTCTGTCAATTTCTAAATGATCCCGGTCAGTGCTGATCTCGTCTGTGAATAGTTCCCAAAAAAAAATTTTCAAAGCTCAAAAAAGCGAGCTTTGTTTGCACAATCTTGAAATTCTCTTAATTATTATTATTTATGTACAGTGTTTTCGTTTTGTTTTTTTTTTTATTATTAGTTCTAATGCGCCTCTAACACCATCACAGGTCTCCGGGAAGACGAAAAGTGGATGATTATCGACAAAACATTATTTTTAGTCAAAACTAATGCAAAAGAAGCTTAAATTATAGTTTAACTAAGAAATAAATTCCATCTTGTCTTTCGATTTTGCATGCAATCTACAGTAGCAAAGAAAAAGTGAAAAAATAAATAGCAGCAAGTCTTCTAAAGGAAATTACTTAATAAGTACGATAAAAAAGCATGATGTGATTGCGGCTGATTGAAGAAGAGCATTTACCACTTATCTACAACAACCTCGCCAACTGAAACAGAATTATTTATTCAAGTTAGCAACTGAAGATTTTTGTTAAAGAAAAACAGCAATCAGTTAGTAAGGAAAAGTCACTTCCCAAGCTCATCCTGTCATCGTGATGAGTCAAGTTTCACTCATTCGCGTATCACAACTTGAGGGACTGCAAAAAATCAACGGAGTCAACAGTGAAGACAATTATTTCAAGTCATGCCAGAAAAACAAATTTTATTTCTTGCATGACTAAAAATGTTAAGGGATGCTTTCAATATACTTACAATATCCTGGTTTTGCTTACTGACTGGACATATAAAACAAAGGGATTAGTTACAAGCTAAAATGGTTAGAGCAAAAATTGTACCATTCTGAAATGCTAATTTATTAACTAATAATATACAAAAAACGGATTATAAGGCCAAAACTGTTATCAGCAAACACTCTAAAAAACGCTTATAACTTTATTAACACTGCCCATTACAAATATTTACATAATTTTTCGTAATAATTACAAATATTGTACGACAAACAGTTTCCAAAAAACACATCTAGACAAAAATTATTTTTATTGCAAAAATAAATAATGAAAACTATTTGTCAGGTAGTAAACTTGTGCATTATTAATGCACCAATAAATAAAAAAAAAAAGAGCTAAACCAAATCAGTGATAATTTCAAATTTAATAAGTACACAAAAGTCTATCTTACACTAAGTAAAATGGACGCCTATTTAAAAATATCACCAAACGTGTTCAACTCGAATCTACTCTCTACATTTTTTTCGGAACAATAAATTTGAAATTACATCTGATTGAAGAATCATTCACATTCGTTGCTGTTCAAACTGTCAGTCTTGTTGCGTTTGCTTTTTTTAGTTAAACCATGCACTGTCTTTATAAATCACAACACTTGAGGATTTTTATTTATTTAACACACGACTTGCCTGTGATTTTTGCTGATCTCTGATCGTATTTAATAAATCACAGAAAACAAAACATGCCTTTTGATTGGAAGACAACTCTGCATCTTCATGTTAGGGTACTAAAGGGCGCTAGCATTGTTATGCAGCATAGCATTTGTTAGTAAGTAAACGAGATTCTTGAAATTAACAAAAAAAATAATTAAACCCAATCCCTTTTGAAACAATTTGTTGAATTATGAAAGGCACTCAAAATATCGTCATGTCTCGTTTACATACTAACACTGTCCTCGATGCATGGAGGCAGTCACATTTATATAGGGCTTACAAACAGTAAACCAAAAAATACGGCCCACATTAGTACAATCCAATGCACAGTGTAAATCGGATTCTCACCATCTGTGATTTTTCTTGCGACGAATTTGAGCGTTTCATCAAGTAATACTACTGGAATTGAGAATTTCATTACTGTTAACCATTCTTCGATTGTCAATGGACACACTTGGAACACAGCCTAAATAGAATTAAAATTATACAAAAAAATTCAAATTTTATCATCATTTGACTTACGGATAAGACATCAACGTAAAGAATGACAAAGTGGAGAGTGAAAGACAGTGCCATTGAACCCATCAACCAGAAGTTGGACCATGGGGGCATTACAACCAAAGATTGATTTTCAGACAAGCTATGAAAAAAATCAAAATTATTAATTTTAATAATTTAAAATCTAGAGAATTTTATGATGGTTGGCAACAACGCAACATTGACATTTGGCAGAATTTAAAAGTCATCTCGAAATAGATTTTTTCGAAAGTTAAAATTTAAAAACAAACCTATTCATAGCGTTCAACATTTCAATGGTTACAAGAACAGAGAGAGCCATGGTCATGGGATGAGGATCATTGAAAACTTTGCAATCAACTCCTTTAAATTCGGGTCCACCTCCAATACATTGCAAGTGATGAGTCTAAAATGAGTAGTTTATTAAAATGTTATTAATAAAAATTGAATTACCAATTGGTAGTAAGTCAATTGAGGTCCATAAGGTGAGAACATGAACCACCAAGCGGCGGCACCAACAGTAGCAGCACCTACATAACCACCAATAGCCATATATCTGAAGAATAACCACCCAGAAATCAGAGATTCATCAGCTTTTCTTGGTGGTTTATCCATAATATCTAAATCAGGTGGATTGAAACCCAAAGCAGTAGCTGGTAAACCATCAGTAACTAAATTAACCCATAACAATTGTACAGGAATTAAAGCTTCAGGTAAACCCAAAGCAGCAGTTAAGAAAATTGAAACAACTTCACCAATATTTGATGAAATTAAATAACGAATAAATTGTTTCATATTATTATAAATAGCACGTCCTTCTTCAACTGCAGCTACAATTGATGAAAAATTATCATCAGCTAATACCATTTCAGCAGCTGATTTAGCTACAGCTGTACCCGAACCCATAGCAATACCAATTTCAGCTTTTTTCAATGCTGGAGCATCATTAACACCATCACCAGTCATAGCTGAAATTTCATTCATACTTTGTAAATATTCAACAATCTTTGATTTATGTGCAGGTTCAACTCGTGAAAATAATCTAGCTCGAGCACATGCAGCTTTTTGTTCAGCTGGACTTAAATCATCAAATTCACGTCCTGAATATGATTTTCCAGTTGTATCTTCATCTTCACCAAAGACACCAATTCGTCGACAAATTGCTTCAGCTGTTGCTTTATTATCACCAGTAATAACAATAACACGAATACCAGCAGCACGACATCTTGCAATTGAATCAAATACTTCTTTACGTGGAGGATCTAACATACCAACAACACCAACAAAAGTAAGATTTACTTCATATGTATAGAATTTCGTTGAATCTCCCAAATCCATTTCTTCTGGTTTCATTGGATTATCACTTGTTGCAAGTGCAAGACAACGAAGAGTATCACGTCCAGTACCATAAGCACGAGTTAATTCCAAAATACGATTTTTAAGTGTTGAAGTAAGTGGAACTTTTTGTGTACCAACACGAGCATGAGTACATCTTTCCAATACACCTTCAGGTGCTCCTTTAACAAATAATTTCGGACCATTACCTAAACGTGATGGTTTCAATGGTACACAATATGAAGACATGGATTTACGATCACGTGAAAATTCAAGAGTAAATTCTTTTTTCCATTTTGATTCAATATCTTGACGTACACAAATAGCCGATTGACGACGATCTCCTGTTTTATTAACACCAAATGGATTCATTTTTTCAGCTAATACAATAAGAGCTGTTTCAGTAGCTTCACCAACTTTTTCAAAAGCTTGTTTAAATTCATTGAAATCAATAGCAGAATCATTACACATAATACAAATAACACCTAATTCATGTAAAGCATCAAATTCAGAGCATTTAACTTTTTGCCCTTTTAAGAAAACTTCACCAATTGGTTCATAAGTTGATCCAGTTATTTCAAATTCATGAAAACTGCTATCATTTCCTTCGACTTTTTCAAAAATAAACATACGTGAAACTGACATTTGATTTGTTGTTAATGTACCGGTTTTATCAGAACAAATAACTGATGTACAGCCCAATGTTTCAACTGATGGTAAAGATCTAACAATTGCATTCTTTTTAGCCATACGACGTGTACCCAAAGCAAGACATGTTGTAATAACAGCTGGTAAACCTTCAGGAATTGCAGCAACAGCTAATGCAACAGCAATTTTGAAATAATAAACAGCACCTTTAATCCATGAACCACCATGTGCTGGATCATTAAAATGCCCAATATTAATAGCCCATACAGCTACACAAATAACCGAAATAACTTTTGATAATTGTTCACCAAATTCATCTAATTTTTGTTGTAATGGTGTTTTTATTTCTTCAGTTTCAGACATTTCAGTACGAATTTTACCAATTGCTGTATTTAAACCAGTACCAATAACAATACCACGTGCTTTTCCAGCAGCTACATTTGTACCAGAAAATAATATATTTTTTTTATCTTGATTTACAGCACGTGGATCTGGAATTGCGTCTGTATGTTTTATAACAGATACTGATTCACCAGTTAAAATTGATTGATCAATACGTAAAGTTGTTGAAAATATTTTTGTTAAACGAATATCAGCTGGTATTTTATCACCAACTGATACTTCAACTATATCACCGGGTACTATTTCTTTAGCACGAACTTTTTGAACACCGGCTTTATCTCCTCGTAAAACTTTACCCATTTCAGGTTCGTATTCTTTAAGTGCTTCAATCGCCGATTCTGCATTACGTTCCTGAAATTATATTTAAACGTATTAGATACATCCGGGTTCTTATCACTTTATTTTATAGCATTCTTAATACTACTGCTAATATTTACACTCACCTGCCACACACCAACAACAGCATTGGCAATAAGAATGAGAAGAATAACGAAAGGTTCAACGAAAGCACTAAATGCTCCATCGTGTTCTTCAAATAAAGCAAGCACCTGTTATTAATAATCAATCAATTTATAGTTTTCCTGTTATAAATTAACTTACGAATGATATAATGGCGGCCAACAATAAAATCTTGACTAGTAAATCATCAAATTGTTCTAAAACTAATTGCCAAATGGACTTTCCTAAAATTTAAAAATAACTTTGATTTTTTTTTTATATATATATATAAATATTATAGATATTAACCATATGACACATAGAAAAGTTTAAACTTTTACAGATTTACAATCTTGCCAAAAAATTTATAATATATACAATCATGACATAATGCAATAACCTTTATGTTTTTGTTTATCTAAAATCACTTGCAATTAATTAATTAAACTTTTAGAAAATTTATCTCAAAAGCATGATTTGCACTTTTGATAATTATGATCCAAATTCCGTGCATTAATGAATATTTAACACACGTAATCAATATCAAACATTTAATATGCGCCATAGATTTATATGTAAACACGAAAATATTGATTTTAAAACACCTGTTGCTTGTTTATAACTCACCTTCTTCCGCTGGAAGTTCTGTAACAGAAAAAAAAAATATTTAATAAAATTTTTTAAAAAAATTCAAGGTTGTTGAATAACGTCACTTTTATCTTCAACGTCATTAAAATCAATGTCACAAGAAACTTTACAATCTTTCGCAATTGATTATTACCTTAAAATGACGCAACTTATTTGAATAGCATCCAAGTTTGGTAGTCATGAAATAACAGTTAAAACATGATTTGTTTTTAATTAATGAATCAATAACTTTTCAAAATAATTGTGACTGAAACCAACACAGATGTGTTCTTTCAGTTTACAGTTGAAAACGCGCTGACGTCAAAGATTTTATTTTCATCGACAACAGAAATTTCAACAAAAAATTATTCGAAAAAAATGTATTAAATTTTTTGTTTACTTTTTATTTATCCTTTAACAAACATCATTGTTTTAGAATCAGACGTAAATTACAACATTGAAAAGGGGGTTATTTGTTTAACCCAGCACCACAATGGGACTTTCCATTCTGGGCATAAGCCCGATTATTTTTAGAATTACTCAACTTCCGGTTCTAACAAATTTTTTCATAATATTAAATTGCTTACCATTAGGTCCATATTTTTCCTGATTTCTTTTGACTTGATCTACTGTAAGCCCTCGTTCTGGGTCGGTGTTAAAATAATTTAATACTTCTTCCACCGTTTTGGTGTGTGCGTCCTCCATGGTGTTGTCACTTCTGTAAAAATTTTAAAAATTTGCTAGACGACTACTTGATTAAAAGCAAAGTTTGTTGTTAAAATTTTCAAAATGTGATAATAATAAAATAAATTTAGTTAACGGTAATAACGTATTAACCCATTTACTGTAAACTTTACTCACCACACAGGAAACGTGCATTAACTATAAAATATTTATGAATTTTATAACCTAAAAGTTATGACGATTAAAGTAACGTTTGATAGTGGTTACAATGACAATGAGTTTTACGATAATTCACCGAATCACTAATAATAAATCACTAATCACTAACATTTTTCGAGAAAAAGCACACAATTGTCACGTTTGTGAATAACTAAGGAGTTGGGCCACGTTTGCGAGCTGCGCAGGTTGATAAACGCGTCCAACTGAATCAAACTAAAAATTGGAATAGAATTGATAAAAATAGTAAAAATGTGACTAAATTGAGATTAAAAATTTCAAAAGAATAAAATAATTGTCATTTTACCCTGACTTTTCGTTTTTGACACTTCGTCAAACAATTGTCAGCATGTGGACGCGTGTGATTGGTTGTTAGAAATAAGACTTAAACGCGGTAAAATTTAAAAAAGAAAATCCTTGCACGTGGTTGATTAAGATTAAAAATGCGTCATTAGTGCAAAAGTTGATGTTTTATTTTAGAACGGTGGTAGAGCCCGGGTTTGGGCATGTTGCCAACATGCTAGCGGACGCTTTTAGCACAAGCCAAGGGCCATTTGGCAAAATGGATAATCCAGATATTGAATAATTTTTTTTTTAGGTATAATTTATTATGTAATCACTTAACACTGCACTGATTCACTTTGAACTTACCGTTATCACACAATAGTGGTCCCAGTTGTATCACTTGATAATAACAATGTACTAATAAATAATAATAAATAAAAACTAACACGGATTGTGTTTAGGCCCCCATGGAAAAGCGGCTACACGTGTATTTACAAAGCTGCTAAACGAACGGGCGCCGGATTCAGTTTGTTGGAGCTTTTATAAGCTCGGTAGCTACCTGTCGGGGACGCTGTCCATGGGCAAAATGCCAACCCGGGCCTTCTGGCCTCCCCTAAACTTTGCAGTTTCGCTCTAGCTCTGACTTAATTTTCCCATCATATTCATTTGCTAAATTAAAACTTGAGACTTTCTAAACGACATGCATTTATTTTTAACAGTGCATACATCAACCTGTTCGATCATTACGCACTAAACAAAACATTGTGATGCAATTACTCCAAGTTCATTAACTGATAATCATTTTTTATTAACACATTTATACCACAATCTAAACAAAAAATCTGATTTTTGATAGTAAAATATCGATTCAAAGTAGTCATTAACATCAAATTGCATATTAAATTATGAAAGTAGCTACTTTATGGGAGCATCTAAATATACACACTTGCTAGTGAAACGTGGGCGCAAATATTTCGAAGATTTTCACTAATTATAAATAGATACACAGTTTGCAACTCGTGCATTGTCATTGTGTCTAATTTTTATTTTTTTCTTTTGCAAAATTTCTTAACTTATACATAGCTGCCAAATTCTATTCTTAGATAAAGGCTTTTCCTTAATGCGTGCTGAAATTCAAACATGTAAGTACTAAATTGAATCATTGTCATTATTTTTCCACACTTATTTTTGTCTCTCTGAAAATAAGCTGAAAAAATTCAATTTGGCGGACTATTTATTACGCTTTCATTTTAATAGATTTATCCACTGAATTGATTAGAAAAAAATTATGTACAAAGTGATATGGTTTTAATGAATTTTTCTAAACTTGGAGACGTTCTAAATAATATAAAGCATCGAAATTTTTCGAAAACTCAGTGTATTTTACTTGTAGTTTTAATTTTTAATAAAAAAAAATATATATAAAATAGAAAATTGCCTAATTTTAGAGTGTTTTTAATTAATAATCTAATTTTTTTAATCTGTAAAAAAAAACAACGATTTTAATATATCGATCAAATTAGTTAAAAAAGTTAGTTTAAGTAGGGGATGTAGCTCAGTGGTAGAGCGTTCGCTTTGCATGTGAAAGGCCCCGGGTTCGATCCCCGGCATCTCCAATTTTTTTTTTTTTTTTTTTCTAAACATTTTAAATAATCTTCAATTCCATCAGATGTTTGTGCGTTTCGTTTTAAACTATTTGGATGATTGCATGAAAAAATAAATACCCAATAAATAAAATTAGAATTGATTCAGATTTTTATTGAAAAATTTATGAAAATTTGACTTTCCCTAATACCCAAAAAACAGAAATGTATTTTCTGTATTTTGATTTATTTTCACTGTTGAAAATTAGAATTGGGATATTTAGAAAAATGTTTGAAGTTTTCATTCCAATAAATTAGGAGATTTGTAGCCTAATCCAGCAATAATCACTTGCAATAAAATTTAATGATTTAATAACAATAAAATACAAAATTTTGGAGCATGGGTGTGCGCGTGTGGGCTCAATTCTGTCAATTTTGAAAATAAACGCAAATTTTTACTGATTGTGACAAAAAATAGAGCAAACTGTGAATATTTTTACAGTAATTAAAATTTTTAATATCGGATGCCCATGTGTGACGCCCATGTCTGAAAACAAATATCGCAAATACCCAATAAATTAAGTTTATTTAGTTTTTACAAACGTAAACATAAAATAAGAAATTACACTCATTATCATAAAATATTTAAACAGAAAAACTGACAGCTTTTCAATTTCAAGACTAAAGACAATTTTCTTCTATTTTAATTTAACGAGCTATAAAATCACTTTATCGTTTCAGTGTGGCTTCTTTAACTTCACATTAAAATAATGTAAAATTAGAATCTTTTTTTTTTTTCAATTTTCAAATAAAAGTTTATTCCCTCCAAATTCTCCACCAATCAAAATTTTATTTTCTAGCGCTGCCTATTGGTTGGATTCTAACAGAACCACGTGACTGGTTTTTGACAAATTTAAATTAAGGTTAAAATGTGCGAAATAACTAAACATAATTTTAAAGAAAAATTGCCAGAAATAACAAAAAGTTTACAAAATTCTAAATTTATATCAATTGATTTAGAATACAGCGCCTTGCAGCCAGTCCAAGCACCAAGGTAAAAATCTAACCTTAAAATCGCACGCTTTATCAAATTTCTAGGTTATTCGATAACAACAAAGAAAGATATGCAAAACTTCGGTTAAATTTACTTCAAGTAATTCCTCTACAGATTGGAATTACAGCTTTTCATTTTAATAACGAAACGAATGATTATTTCGGAGATGTTTATTCATTTTATGTACAGCCCCCTGCTTTTGGAGATATTAATAAAACGTATGCCTTTCAAGCAAGTTCCACACATTTTTTGTGTTTACATAATTTTGATTTTAATAAGGTATTAAAAAAGGATTTTTTTTTCAGCTATGAATAATTTTATGCAGTTTGCTTATTTAGGTATACCGTACTTGAATAATGAAGAAGAAGAAGCTTTGAGGAAGAAATTGGTTAATAATAATTTTTTGGGGGAAAATTGCCAATTGCATGTTGAATTTTTAGATGCTATTAAAATTTACGTTCCAATTGTGAGTCATTGGTATACCAATAGTAAAATTGGCGACTTTTTAGAAATCCCAGATGTAAAAAAATATCAGAATTTTTACGAAATTGTATATTTTATCCATAAACATTTACGATCTCGTTTTGAGAATTTATGGACTTATGAAAAACAGAACAGTTTTTTTGTGAAAAAGGTCAGCGAAGTGGAATATCAACAATTAATGAAAAACTGCAAATTGAATGAAAATACCTTAAATGATTTAATTGGCTTCAAACAAGTTTTTAATTTATTAACAAAACTCCAAAAACCAATAATTGGTCATAACATTCTTCAAGATCTTATGATTATGATTAACAATTTTTATACAGTGTTGCCACAATCATATTCCCAGTTTAAAATGTTAACTCATAGTCTTTTCCCGATTATTTTCGACACTAAACGATTATTCTACGAATTAAAAATGAATATTCCTAAAGAGAAATTACCAGAAGATAGTAGTTTGAAAGGACTTTTTAATTATTTTAAAGATGGATTAGGAAGACATTTGGTGATAAATTCAACAGCGATTGAATGTAATATTGATCAGAAAAAATTCGACAGTTATCATGATGCCGGATGGGATTCTTTTTGTACTGGATATATATTTCTACGAATGGCATTTTTTCAAATTGCGGGGAATTACCCAAAAAATAAAGTTTTTGTAACAAGCGAATTGATCAGTGGAATTAGTGAATTTAAAAATCGAGTTAATGTCATCAGAGGTGCTACTTCATATATTGTAAGTTGGACACTGTGTATATTTTTATTATTTAAAGTGGATTTATAGCTTCCGTGCTTATCTATACATCATTTTAATAATAATAATTCATAGATTTTGCGTCTTTAACAAAGCTATTTTAGTGCGTGAATAGTTTACTATTTCTTATGTTTAAAAATTCAAAAAATCAAAAATATCTGAAATCTGAAAAACTCTATATTAAAATTGCGACTTATAAATATCCTATTTTCGTAATTTCCACAACGGAATAATTTTTGTTTGTAGAGAATCGATGGAGAAGATCCAAGTTCCCATCGTCCTCCATGGCTAATTGTCGAGTCTTTAAAAAATGAGCCAGTCGACTTAACTGACGTAAGTACATGATAATTAAGAAAAAAAAACTCAACAAAAATAGTATAATTTATTAATACAGTATAGATTGGAGCATGTGTCCAATATTTGCGCTTTTGCCAATCATAAAACTCGTTCAAAGCCCATTATTATTCGTTAGAGAATGTCACACATTTTTATAACTACCAAAAATTGTTTGCTAAAAATATTCGTTGGAAGAGACCTTCCTATTTTATTTATAGTTTGTCTCAAGTCGCTGTTTTTGCACATTTTAATTTAATTAAAAAAATTAATTATTTTTTTTTTAGCTTGTTTCTATTCTAAGTTCTTATGGTTTTGTGGATGTGAAAAAAATTACGCCAAATGGAACTCGAGTTCTTGTAGCTATAGACAACTATAGAGCGTAAGTATTTTAATTGTTTATTACACCTGTTTTTAATTAATAACGACTACAAGCTGGATTTTTTTTATAACGATAATATTTTTAGAAAGTTTGACACTATTGTTTCAGGGCCCGCGAAATTTCGAAAAATTTTAAAAGCAATCCCAAGTTTTATATTAGGAATTATAATGTTTTAAGGCATTCGCCATTAGCGCAAGCTGTGATTTTGTAAGTTTAAATTTGTTTGAATAGTTTAATATATTTTTTATTATAGGAGTGCTATCACAGTTTCTGGTACAATTCTGTTGTGGTTAACTCACAAAATGTCAAAAAGATAATATTTTTAGAACAATAGATAATAAATCTGAATCGTGTTAAATTTATAGTTTTGTTTTAAGACACGTGTTTTGGGCCAAACCTCCAACTTAAATTATCTTCATCCACTTACTACAACAGCTGTAATAAGCGGTGTTAATTTTTTATTTAAAAATAGCCGAGCTGGAATATTGGCACTGACTTAATAACCCAAATTTTGTTAGTTTCTCAATTAATTTTTTGTCATTTTTTTAAGGTTATGATTTGTTATAGTGACAGATTAATATAAAATTCCCCAAAAATGATTGACATTCGCGAGGTTATGTTTAATACAAAATTGTCAAATTGGTAAAACGCAATCAGAAATTTCAATTTTGAATTGAATCCAAGTAGTAAATTCGAATTTATGTATCCTACGGAAATTGTGTTTATGTGGTGATTGTGCTTTGTTATAAAATCGCCACAACTTGCATATTTTATGTAATCCTAGTTAATAGAGTTATAAAATAAACGTTCAAATATTTACCAACTCTTAGGTGTTTAAAATAACTTAATTACTAATCGACTGATTGTTTATTAAGTAATCACAATATTTTCTTCAAATTTCAAATAATTTCTATTTTTGCTGTTAGCAATGTCAAGTTGTCCACCCACCGAACTCCGGCTGCTTTATTTTTAAGTAATATTGATAGACAAGCTATTTTAGACTATATCACGCATTTTCCAAACAATTACAAATTTCAAGCGTCGATAGTCGATAAATCACTAAAGGTTAAACATTTAAAAACATAGGCCAAATAGGCGTACTTTGAATACTTTTAGTGTCTGCAAAAATACAACAGCGTCAAGGTCTGTCACACGAATGTGTATTTTAGCGGAAGCTTCGTATTGCAGTCCAATTTTAGATTATTATTATGAAACGAAATGACGCAAATTCAATAACTTTCCATTATTAAGAATTTAATTTTATTTTCAATTTTTGGGGTTTATTGATGTAGATGCAGAGCCTTTAGCTTGTGGCTGGAAATAAAAATAAATTTTGTTTATTTATAACATTAAGACAATTGAAATTTACCATAACATAAAGATGGGTTGGTAATGAACGTTCGATGAGAGATTTAAGTTGATCTTGTCGAAAATCTGAAATTTCACCGGTATTTTCTGGTATAGTTAAGATTAGTTTTGGCAAAGCTACACTCCCTGGGATTAGAGGGTACAAATTGTATTGGATTGTTTTGATTGAATCGGGTAGAACTGACACATTAAACTAGAAATAAAATTTTTACAAAAAGAAAAAAAATTAAAAAAACTAACTTGTTTATAGCCAGCATACATGAAAGCTTCGCTACCTTCCATTGCTACATCTAATTGTAACAATTGATGGGAACGATTGTACAAATGGTATTTTATAAGTAAAGGAGTTCGGACTAGACCATGGGCTGGTGCTGTCATTTTTAACTCTAATGGTATCCACTGACATGGATATCCGATTATTGTCAATTGACTAACAGCACTCAAACCATTCTCTCTGCAATTGTTTACAATAAAAATTAAGATAAATTCGATAATTCTATACCTTCTCCATTTTACTACATACTGTCCTACAGTCACATTACTCTCTGAACTTTTTTCACAAACACCTAAAAATAACTCAACTGCGACTTCTTTATTCTCTATTTTTTTATTAACTAAATGACAGTTAATTTCTTTTTCTGTTGATTTGAAAGGCGACGTCTAAAATTGGAATTTAAGAATTGGAAAATCAATTTTACTACTTACAAATTCTAATGACGTGCTTTCAATAATAAGAGGCCACGGTGAAAAACATCGCAAAGCAGGCATCAATCCAATCTCTTCACCAACATAAAAAGTTGTAATATCTTCCATTAAGCTTGATAAAAATTTTGTCGAAATTTCAAACGGTTTAACAACTGGAACTATAATTGTTTCAGTTTTTATACTAACAACAGGTTTGTCTCGATCTAAAGTATATGAAATTTTAATTTCGATTATATTCTCAACGACTTTGTGTGCTCTTAAGTAAAAACTTGCTGAACATTTTTCACGTTTTTGTAAAGATTTTGAGAGGTTTAGAAGCATTGGTAGTTTTTCGGGGATTCCCGATTGAGATGTAGAAAATTCAGCTGAAAATTTTCAAATAGTTGATTTGAATGAATTAAAAAAAAATACTAACTGAGACTTATAGTTTCATCTTTAGCTAAAGTCACATCGACTTTTATATCTTTAATATTGTATTGTTCTTCATTGTTGATAAAAATTTTAATTTCGAACCATTCACCCATTAGAGCTGGAATTGCATATTCTAAACCGATTTCAAGTTTGGAATGTCTTGGTATAATCATAGTTCTAGTCAATGGTAAAATATTATCAAAATCTAACTCATCTGAACTATATTTAAAATGTAAAAGTTCAAGACAAGTATTATTTAAATTATTAATTGGATTAAATTTCAAATCCAAACTTGATTCTATTAAACTTCCAATTAATAAATTTATGGATTCGATCTAAAACCGAAATTCAATTTGAATTATTTTAAATAATTTAACTCACTTGAATTTCGTTATTCATATCATTGGAATCTGATACAAACTCAACTACAAATCGTTTCACTTCGTTTGGTTTAAATTCTAAAAAATTTGAATTATCAACAGCGTATTGAAACGATGATAGAGAACTATTTATTGTTACTGAAACTTTCGAAAAACTTAAAGGAAGAGGACTTGTACATCTAAAATTCAAAAATTAAATTACTGTAAACAAGAATTAACATTACTTTATGTAAATTTCCACAGTGACAGTTTGATCCACTTCATATTTAGATTCCATAAATCTTGCTTTAGTTTCAATACATGACGCTATTTTTCCTAGATCAAGAGTCAGATGAATTGATTCAGATTGTAATTTTGGCTGCCATTGAATCACAGCTTGTTGAAGCACATCTGGTGTCAGTTTTTGATCACCAAAAGGGATCTGTCTCTAAAAAAAAACACATAATTTCAATCAATTTTTAAATATAAAAACCTTCAAAATCCGTTGTATATTCTCTTGAATTTTTTTCTTCTGTTCAATGTTAAGTGTACTATATTTCCCGATTATTTCCAAACTTAATAAAACATAATCTTGGATACTAGCTGTTAAGTAGGCGCATTTAAGCGCGCGTTCTAAAATATCAGTGAGGAGGAGCCACCATTGTTCTGAACGAAAATCCCAAAGCATGTGTGTTAACAATCTACAATAATAAATCACTCAAAAGTTTAATAAAAAAATAAATAAATAAAATTACGTCAATGCTTTTCCGAAATCGTGTGAATTGTAATACTCTTCAGCCATTTGCAAAACTAAATGTCTTCGAGTTCTTGGACAACGATAAGTTTTGTATTGAGAAATCGCTAAACCATACAAAGACACAATTATATTCTACAATTTTCAGTTAAAAATTTTTTTAATTTGATTTAAACACTCACAGAATGAGCTATTTGTTTTTCTAAAAATTGGATTGCTTGTATTCCATTGGATTCTAATTGAGGGTCGGGAGCTTCCGCTGATAATTTTCCCGGACGCCAGGGACGTTGTCCATAAAATTCCATTAAGTTAACACTTTCTAAAGGATCCGGATTTGGATATGCAATAATATTCTATAAAATTAAACAATTAATTCAAAATTTTCCATTGAATATTCTTACAGAACACAACTCCAAGCAAGATTTTTTCCGTAAAATTGCATATTGAGCTGCTTGCTGATAATAAATACCAGGATGTTGAGTTTGAACAGCAGGAAGACCCAATTTTACAGCTTCATCAAAAATATCCCCAAAAACAGAAAATCTGCACAATTTCATTTATTCAAATTTTTTTAACTTACTGTTTGGACAACCAAGCATAATGCTCAAATGCTAATTCCTGAAATCCCATGCGTCCTTTAAATCGATCAATATGAGCTTTGAATTGCGAAATTGCATCTCTTGGAAGATTTAAAGCAAACATCAATTTACACAATTTGTAATTTATAAAACCAGCAATTGTACGAATTTCCATAGCGTTTGTATCCACTATTCGAATTTCTAATAAATTATTATATGCATGTGTGTAATGTCTGTAATTATTCAACAGAATAAAAAATAATCACAATATTAATTAAATACTTATGAGCTGTGTGCATATCTTGTTTTAATTCATACAAAAATCCCATTTTAAATTGATGTCTGACTAACAAAAACTGATGCGAATTTTTATTTAAATGCTCTTTATGTGCTCGGATATTCTTAATTTCATTATGATAATAATTCTGAGCGAATTCAAAAAATGCACTTTCAAGACGGACAGCATATCCTTGTAAATGATCTCCGTGCGGTAGTACAAACAAAGAATTAGCATTTAATTCACAGCTAGCACACAAACTAATCGCTCGATCTGAAGCTAAAACATCTTCGCCAGGAGGTAAAGGTAGAGTGTTTTGAATTAAAACAACAGTAATACGAGTATTACGTCCTTCTAATGCAGCTCTAAAAAATTCTTTTAATTTGTATTGGAATAATTATTAATTTTACCTGAGGGATTGTACACGTGATGCACATTCAATCATTTTTTCATTCCATAAACTATCATTCCAATCTAAATCGTAAAAAATTACTATGACTGCTGGAATTTCATACAGATGTTTATTCATCCAATTGCGTTTTAAAATTCCTTTGGGTATGTACCAATCGTAAGATGTGCGTTTGGGTTTTACTATTGGAAATTCATGGGCATTACTTATTAGTTTGAAAAGGAGTGGAGATCGGTCTGGTTTTCGGTTGTTGCTGAATGTCTCCCAAATTGATTTGTGGATTGCATTGTTTAAAGTGTCTAAACCTGAAACACCGATTAAAGCTAAAGGTTTGGCGCACAGTTCTGGAGGAAAATCGGCGTTGTTTGGACTCGAAGGCTGCATTTTAAAGGATGAAATACATTTTCAAAGTTTGACAATTATGGATAAACATAACCTCACTTTCTGATTAATTCAATTGTCAACTTCAGACTTGTGGAAAATCAGATTTCAATTAAAAAAATGCAAGTTTTATGTTTCAAAAAGTGAACTTAATATTCATAAATAAGAGTAATAATTTTGTTTTTGTAAAATGAATCAAATTTTTTTCTCATAGCTAACTTCAATCAGGTGTTTCAAAATTTGAAAAATCAGTTTTTAATAATTTGAATATAGCTAGTTTAGAATCTAATCTAATTGATTATGGATAGATAAAAAAGACAATTTTTTGAAGTATTTATTTATAATATAAACTGAGAAAATCAAATTTGGCGCCGGAGTTTTTCGGTAAAACAATTGCGTTACCATGGTAGCAAAAAAAACTTTGAAAAGTGACGTTTCAAAAAAATGTGAATTTTGTGTTTTTGGAAATTAGAAGAAAAAGTCGTTGGTATGTCTTAATAAAATATATTTTTAAATTTAACATAAAAAACAACATTATTACCTATGAATAAGTGTTAGGTAAACATCGATGTTATTAATAAAAAAAAAACTAATAAGGCAATATAAAAGCGTCGATATTTACCAAAAATACTCGACCTTTGGGCAAGTTTTTACTTTAAAATCGATAAAAATATAATATTTATTCCATATTAAAAGCTAATTCTAGAGTCCGAAAAAATAGGACAATCTGACTTGAAAAGGCTGCATTCTGATCACATTTGATTGACAAAAGCACAAATTTTGTACTAAGTAATATAGTTGCCATAAAAAATCGAATTTGCTTAAACGCTTTTCAATAAAAAAATCGCCTAAACAAACTCTTGTGTATTAAAATTTACAATAATAAATAAAGTATCACTTATACAACATGTATATGAAAAAAAATTCACAAAAAATTTTACTAATGTAGTTTACACAAAAAAATATTATTTTTTAATAAGAGATCTCACTTTATTAACACATCGATCCATAAAATTTCGTTTTCGTTTAATCGAATCACTGCTTTGAATCGACACTTTGTCCACATTTTCACAATCAGTCTGTTTATTATTATCTAAATCGTCACAACTTTTTGTTTTTTCGGACGGAGTTTGTTCAATTGTAGTTGCATTTGAAGCTGCACTGGTTGGCTCTGAATCCAGAAGACCATCCAAACTACGAGATCTATTTGGTATTGGTGGTTTACCCATTGATGGAGTATTTGAACCACGACGAGTCGATGGATATTGTGGAGGCAGACCACTACGAGGATGATAACGACTCATTATCCAATTCCGTGACGGACTAGTCGTCTTATACAATCTGTAAATAAGAACTAAAACTTTATATTAGTCCAAAAGTTGGTTAATAAAAAACAGGACGTTAATTTATTGAAGGATTTAAGCTTTTAGCTAATTTTAACTTACCTAGGCAGCGGAGTTGGAGTCACCGAGGCTAGGGGACCATCTAGTCAATCTCGACCCAAACCTGTATTCCCATTCACATCTTTATCTGAGCCTTTGCCACTTCCGGAGTCGTTACTGTGCATTCGTTGATAACTAGGAGGCTGACGCATTAAACCTGGATTTGCAGGAGTCCCAGGAGTTATATCTCCTTTACCAAACTTCAAACCATCGGCACAGCGCGTATTCAGTTCGCCTCGCATGAACCTATCATTAAGTCAACTTTTATTTAATTTTTTTGTTTTTTTTTTTTTTAGATAAATTACCTTTCTAATTTGTCCACGCAAGCGTCCTGATAGTCATGAATCCACCTAACCCCGTTGAAATGGCAAACTTGTCTCATATCCTCCGGCAATTCGTCTGGTTCAGGCCATGAGAAATTATCAATAATAGGAATAATATTACATTGAGCTTGTAGAGCTGCCACAATTTCCTATAAATCCAAAATAAAAATAAAAAATCACAACTGTTCAAATAACACTTACTCTATGTACCCAGTCTTTTCGTTCATTATCTCCACGACACCGTTCCAATGCGTTTGGTGTAAGAACAAGTAAGAAATTTTTCGCTTTTTGTATACTTTGTAATAAGTTGTTATCAAATTTGCCAGCTTCTAATCTTTCAACATCAATAAAAACGCTAAATCCGCGTAATTGTAAATGTACTTTTAATAAACTAGCTAATTGTGATCCATTTGATCTTCGATAACTAACAAAAACATCCAGAGATTTATCTAAATTGTCATCGTTTGAATTAGCTAAACCATTTTCGAGTTGTCGTATTCCTTCCATTATCCGAAATCGATGAATCGAATTCATAATTCCACATTCGTTTAATAATTGATCTTCGGAGATATTTCGAAGAGCTTCTTTGGTTTCAACACCAGCATTTAATAAACTGTAAGTATAAATACTAAATTCCGGTCCTAGTGATTGAAGAAATGTATTAATATTAGCAGTATCGCGCGATGTATAATCAGCCATTTTTTTCAATTTTTGTAATTCGCGTGTGAATCGTTTTCGTTTAATTCCATTAGTTAAACCAATATCATCTCTTAAATTTTCTTCAGTTAATTGTAACAATAAATCACCATCAACTCGACTTTCAACAAAACTTGGTGCATATTGTGCAAAACCAATTTGTTTAACCCATTCTTCGACATCTTCAGCAGACCATAAAGGCACTTGTTGGCTTAATTTATGTGGTACTTCCTCACCAATCAGTCTAAGAGCTTGAGCAGCATATTTTGAAGCGACAGCATTCGGACAACTTGCAACTTTTTTCAACGATTCAATCGCTCCTATTTCAGCGAAAATATTTGTATTGCCTTGTTGTTGTTTAATTCCAGCTTCCATACAAAAATGAAAAGCGGCAAGATTTCGTGCTTCTTCTCGTTTTGAACTTAATACAGGTACTAAATGTTTAAGCCAAGTTTTACTTTGACCATGGGCGTGCGCTAAATTAGATTTAGCAAATTCGGATGGATTGTGCGAAGTAACAAATGGTTCGACTAAACCTAAAGTACCGGATTGAAGTACTTCAGCTTCGATTTCAGCGTTAGCTACAAGAACTGTAATAGCTAAACACGCGTAATATTTGATATTGTCATCGTTGTGGAAAGCTAAAGGGAATAACCACATTGGTACTTTTCGTTTAATCATAGCTTCTTGATTCTCCGCACCACCGTATAAACTTAAGTTTGCTAAAGCGCCAGCGCAATGTCTTAACGTTTCAATGTCGCTTTTACGACATTCGAAAAGTAGAGCATCTAAGCCACCAAGGGAAACAACATCACTGCATGTTTCTTCACTGTGTTTGAATAAATGTTCGAGGATTCCAGTACCAACACGTGAGTGATCGACTGAGTTTGAATTTTTTGTACATGCACAAGCGACATTGACGACTTTATCTAAGCCATGTTCGACGACATGTGCGCGATTTTCTGTTGTTAAACATTGTTCTAAAAGTTTAGCACTTGAAAATTGTAATTTACTGTCGGATTTAGTGCAATTGGTGATGAGGAGGTCGAGGCCGCCACAATTTCGTAATGCATTGCAAAGAGAATAACCTAATTCGTGACCATGCGTTGGTACTGCCCAAGCTTTTTGCATTACATCATTGATTTTGTCAAGGATTTGAGGAGCGTTTGATTGATCGATTTTTTGTAAACATTTTATAGATTGATCCAAATACATAGAGTATTTGTGGATTGCTTTTTCGACTTCTTGTGGATTCGATGTTGTTGAGAGTTGTTCGAGATCTTCGTAAGTCATATTAAGGAGTTCGTCCTCTTTTGCGCCGTTCATCAACTGAAACTATTAAAAAATTATTTTTGTTTTAAGTTATTGATAATTAATTTTACCACAGATGAAGCAGCTGTTGTGCTGATTCCTTTCATAGTAGTCGTGTACACCGAATGACTAGAAGAACTGTGCTTTTCTTGATTATAAACACTACTTGAAGTAACAGTTTGTCTCTGTTGTTGACTTTCCATAGCTGTTTGTTCACTAGTGAATTTATCCGTTGTAACTTTCATATTTGTATGTGCCATATTTTTTGATTCTTGTTGACTTAAATCTCCAGCTTTAAGCGATCTTGCTTCCTAGAAAAAAAAATTATTTCTTACTAGTATAACAAGGTTAAATTTTCGTAACTATTAACAAGCGCAAAACGTAAACAGTTTCAAGGAAAATATAATAATGGAATAATTTTTTACGTTTTTTCTAATATGGAGTTTTGTTTTAGGTTCACATAGTGGCGTATCACTTTGTCCGGTGCTTTTAAAAGCACCTTTACGAATTGGCCACGGTGCAGACATTAATTTATACTTTATATAATTCTACACATTATTTTTGAATTTGAGAAAAATTTACAAACGTGTTTCTAACACTGTTATAAAAGCTAACTGACAAAATTCGATCAAGTGAGTAAAAATAACGACGGAATGGGTTTGGATAAATGCCATGGTTTATTTTGCGAGCTTGTGATCAAATAAGATGATGGACGAATTGCAATAATTTACAAGAAATATGAAAAAACAAAGATTTTTGTAAGCAAACAAACACATTTTTGAATGATTCATTAATGATTTATTATTCTCGTGTTATGCGATTTGAATTTACGTCAAATTTAATTAGAAAAATTCAAATTTAGCGCCGAAATCAAGTATGTTTCCATAACAACAGAAAAACTTGTGATAGTCAAGATGGAAAAATTTGTTTAAATAATTTTAGGTTATCTTAATTGTAATTTGTGTAATATATTTATAATTGAAATCAGGTGAGTAAAATTGGATATTGTTCATTTCAATAAAATGTAAAAACTTTTCAGAAATTTTTTGGAGCCCGTTCGAATTTTTCGAATAAAATACTTAACTCAGGTAGTAGATAAATATTTACATTGTTTCACCAAAAACATTATCACGGTTATTTTTGAGATAACGTTAATCAGCCATCTATTTACATATGTTTGTGTAGGCGTTAAAAGAATCTGAATTTTTTCGATTATTATTACCGATTTTTGTATAAATATTGCTGTAATGGTGTAATAAAACCTCTTGAAATGTTTGTAGTCAATGCAACAATTCTAGAAGAAATTTTCTTACCGTTATAAAAACGCACCTTGTTTGAGAATGACCGTATTAGATTAGGAGTAACATGAAATTGCGTATTTTTACAAATTAGAATTTTTTTTGAATTTTTTAAAAGAGTAAAAGTGACTCGACTCATTGCGTGTAAAGTTGAGTACTGGGAAGTGACGACGGGCGTCTCGACGGCGCAGTGCTTTTTATCGATTGAATAACACAAACATGCAATAATAACTTTGGATTTAGATTATTTAGTTGTAATAATTTTATCAGCTTTGTTTGCATTTATAATGTGACACACCTGAGAGGAGTGTGCTTAAATGACCTAAATAGCATGCTAGGGATTTAACAACACAGGTCAAGGTTTGCATGACTCTTGGAGAAAATTACCTTCGCTTTTATTTGACTTTTTTCAGCTGAAATTCCATCGATTTCTAAACGGGCTCTTGAAGCAGCTGCTGCACTATTTTCTTCATATGATAAATCACCAGCTTGAAGTTTTTTCATTTCAGCACATTTAGCGCTCTCTTTTTCAGCTTTAAAACCGTCTTTCACAACCTAAAATTGAAAGTCATTTATTAATTTTTAATCAGTTAATTAGAGTGTTATTACGACATATTAATCGTTTGAAGTTAATAATATTTATTAAAAAAAAAAAAAAAAACATGTGAATGTGCATAACACTTATTTGAATACCCAAATATGCTAATCCTTTAAAGTGTTGATAATCTTGACAGCAATTTATTAGTCGTAATTATAGGAATTTTTTTTTGAAGATTTCTGATAAAAAAAATATACAATAACAAAAATTTTATCAATTGATTTTTTTTATCAGAAACACTTATTTACCTTTGTTTTTTTGAAATTATTCATAGTTTTTTGTTCGTATTTTACAGTGTCCATTGGATTGACTGGAGTTCCAATTTCAGAAGGCACTGGCGTATCGTCGGGGAAAGTAACCAAAGGCTGTGAAATTTCGGCCATTTCGTCATCATCAACATCGAGATTCTCCAAAGAACTTTTAAATTGTTTAATACTACTCTTCATATCGTTAAGATTATTTTTCAATTCGACAAGATTTGATTTTACGTTTGATGCTTTCAAATCGGAAGATGTAACGTGATGAAGTTGAGTACTTGTCGAAGTCGATGAAGTTTTATTAAATCGTGTCGTTGTCGTTTGTGTGTTCGTCTGTAACTGAATTTAAAACATATGAGACATATTCGTTATTTTCAGTATTGTGATTCGATTCGTATTTATAGATGTAAAATTGGATACAAGCCAGTGGTTAAGTTTAATTCCGATAAATATTAATCTTTTTTACACCTTAATTAAGTAATTAGAGGAAGTAATTATTTTTACCTGTGAGGATGTGGTGACTGCCGACCTTGGGATAGTTTTTATGGCTGTCATTGTTGGGTGTTCA
This sequence comes from Latheticus oryzae, assembly GCA_030157265.1. Taxonomy (NCBI): domain Eukaryota; kingdom Metazoa; phylum Arthropoda; class Insecta; order Coleoptera; family Tenebrionidae; genus Latheticus; species Latheticus oryzae. The sequence continues at coordinate 16,296,313 of CM058050.1, forward strand.
TTACCATTTGCATTATCTACTGAAAAATCCGTCGCCATCTGAAACCAAAATTTTAATTTTTCAACCGGAAGTAAACAAAAGATAATTCTATTTGTTGAATGAATCGAATGGGAATATTTTGGCGGGATTGATGATTACACATCTATTTATGATTATAACAAGGAAAGACCGCGACCTCTCAATCTAACGCACTATTATTAGTAAAATGATGTCACTGAAGCAATTCACAACTATTACGTATGAATGAAAACGTAATATTGAACAAAATGATGTCATACATTGTATTACAGATTTTTTTGAAAAGTGAAGATGAACGTGGGTGTCTTCAACGTCCTTCATTCAATCAAAACAAGTTTTCTAGAAATCATTTATCAGATAACAAAATTTTGAATGAATTTCGAATAGAGGCTCGGAAAAGGATTACAAATTTAAAAAAATTTGAATAATCGGAATGGAATTTCGTTGTTAATAAATAAGTAACAGAATCCATACCTCATATGGTTTATTCTTGTCAAAATTTTTGATAAGACTTTTAACATTAATTGGTTGACTTTTAGGTCTGTAAAAGTTTCCTCTAGTTGCTGAGTACATTTTTGGAATACAATGACTAAGTAACTTAAACAATTCAAAGCACTTTACATGACGGCACGTCTGTCTAGTCACAGGTAAGAAGCTTAACTGAAGTTTTGTTATCTTACCTGCTTTAAAATCCTTACAAAATGGAATCAAACATTTATATCTATCTCGATTACGATTGGTTAAGAATAGTAAAAGTTATCAAAACAAAAATTTTTTCACTGGATTCTAGATGTTAAATCGATCAACTGAATGAAAAATCAGACAGTCGGATATAATATACAAGGTCGACTTGATCGCGATCACCCACAGTTTATTTATTTTTTTTTTTTTTCAATGAATAAAATGCAGATTATCCTGATTAGGATACGCAGGATTGTTTGCTAACACAAGGACATAGAATAAAAGAGGAGCGTCAGGCGACGCGCCGGCGTGATTACTATTAAATTTTTTGAAATTCTGATAATTACATAAGTTATTTAATTTAGTCGAAATGTGTAGTATTTTTAGATCCTGTTATCAATGGAGTTGTGAGTCATACTAGCAACGAAGATGAATGAATCATTCAAATTCCATGATTTTTTTTTGACCAGCTGATTGACCCGGACGGTTATTATGATTTTTTTTAACATAACAATACAACAACAGATGACTAAGTTTTAACGAATTTTTGTTTGGAAGTGGCAAATGAACAAAACCTGTTTTGTTATGAACGTTACAAAACAGAAAAAAGAAGCTTAAACTCCTGTTATTTGTTTTTTCACAAATCCGGGTTTAATTTGTAGATGAAAATTACAAGAAGGAAAAAAATTAGAAAAATTCTGTTGAAGCTGAAGCAGAAGAAATAAGAGATTGAAGAATAGGGGTGATATCACATTCTCGTGCTAGTTTTTTCAGACAAATTCAATGCTCTAATTAGTTTTGCGTTATTGTCTTTTGTTTTGAAATTACACATTTTTTGATTTGTTTGAAATTTCAATAGAATGTTGTATTTTCTTTAGTTTTGAACTTATTCAAAATTTGAAAAATGTAACTAATCAAGATTTTTGCATAGAATAAACTGACGTAACTGTTTTTTTTATTATTTCTTTTATTTTTCGAGGTATAAATCAAAGTTATATTTTCACAAATGATAAGCATAGTTGGCCATGCCATTAAAAATATTGTTATTTTATTCTATTGTATAGTTAAGATACTTTTTCTTTATATTTTTAACAATTTTTTGTTGTAAAACTATAAAAAATCATAGTAGCCTTAGAAAACAAGTGTGTATGTATTTCCATGTAAGTATTGAAAAATAATTCAATTTTGGGTTTTTAAAAATGGAGAATGATGTAATTTTTAATTTCTTAAAATATTTTTGAGACTCTTTCCTCTCTCTGAGGCGACTATGTTTTTTTTAATCTTATAACAAAAACTTGAAATTTTTTCAATATTTTTTAAGAAAACATATCTTAATTATATATTTTCGTAAACAGAAACAAACAACAATTTTTTTGAAAATCATGGCCAACTATGCATTCCATTGAAAAAGATATAACTTCAGTTTATATCTCGAAAATAAGAAGATATAAAAAAATTCTCAATTACGTCATTCTATGACGTAACAAAAAAGTTACAGCATTTTATCGAGATCTCAAAAAAAAAATCAAAAAGCGCTGTCACTTAAAAACAAAAAACAATAGCGCAAAACTAACTAAAGCATTCAATTTGTCTCAAAAAAGTAGCACGATGGTCGGATATATCAGAAAGCTGTACAGTTAGTTCATTTTCAATGTTTCCAAAATTAAGGTTTCGAAATGGCACATTTTCGAGGTCGTTTTTTTAAAAAATAATTCTGGTAAAAACCACAAGTTGATATCGCCTTTTGCTTTTTAGTTACGCAAAAAATACATAAAAAAATCATATCTGCGTTAATATTGGAGGTCATCGATTGAAACAAAAATATGATTAAACAGTTTTTTTACGTGGAATTCGGTAGTACCAACAGATATTTTTTTCAGTTATTAGTTTAACTGGAATAATACAAAGATGCATTTTTTTTTAATGGAAACCGTAGTTGGCTGTGACACTTTTGAAAAGATAATTTTTTTCTGTTCTTAAAAATATATAAATTTTATATTATTATTCTACATAATTGTTGGAAAAATACTAAAGACAATTAACTTCCAGCTCACTTAGTTTTTGAACAATTTTTCTTGACCTCTTCAGGAGTTAAATTTTTGGAAATAACGTGAATAGCTCAAAAACTTTAGATTTTTGTCTTATAATTTATATAATTAAATATTGAAAAAATAGAATCTGATTGATTATTTACATTTAAACACTCAGTTTCTATAGAAACTAATTTTTCACACAGCCAACTATTAACAAAAAACATATTAGAAAAAAAATAGAAAAATCGTGGAAATTTAATAAAATATATTTATATTTTCAAAATAAGAAAAAAAATTAGCTTTTCAAGAATGTCTCAGCCAACTATCGTTTCTATTAAAAAAAAAAATGCAACTTTATGTTTTTGCAGCGAAACTGCAATTTTTGCTTATAACTAAAAAACAAAAATATTAACTTCGCGGTAGCTTTTATCAATTATTATAGTTTTGTTTTGAAAATGCACCGAATGATAATCAATGCGCTTCTTCTGAACTCGAAGACTATTAAGATAAAGGAAATTAATGTTTTTGATAAATCCTGATATAATCCTGATTACAACTTTAAACAAGACCGAAGGATATAATAACTGACCCACTTTGACCAGATTAAAAGTAATCGAAAAAATACATTTCACGTCAATCCATTTGTGGAAAGAGAATTAAATTCATATCAACATTTCTGTTTACTGAAAAAAAAAATGAATAATTCATAACGTTCTTTGTGAAAAAAATGCGTAGGTGGGTATTAGCATTTTGTGCTCAATAAACTGTTATTTACTGGACTTTTTAGCTTAAGAACAACCATGTCTGCTCGTTCTTAAATCTGATTGACCTTAATGAAATCAATTGCTTTCAATTGATTTACTCAATCGGAATTCAAAAGAATAAAAAATTTTTAATGATGATTACACAAAAGTTAAATTTTTCTCTTATTCTTGTGTTATCGTAAATAAAACTTTGACCTCAGCCATCTGTACAATCGTCTCTTGTTACCTCTACCTACAAGACGTTCTATAATTTCACTCAGTTAAGCTCTTTTTAAGCAGATTAAGTCGATTCATTTTAGCGTCATAACAAATTTCTACGACGCATCGAGAAAAGTGTCCTTAAAATAAAAATAATTTGTTTTATTTATTATTTATGACTAGATTAAATATAGAACGGATTTTAGTAGCGGGGAATCACAGGGACAGCTTCGCGTAAGTGACTTGAAAGAAAAAAAAACTCAAGCAATGTTCAAGATTGCGTAATTTTAATGATAACAGCAATCGAATTGAAAACTAATCCAATCAAAACAATTACTTCCCATAATTGCGGATATACATAATCCGGGTTACATATTTAGCACTTTTGAAAAACATAAATATTTACGTTACGATAGTATAAACAATTTCGGTAACTCGTGACAACAGGATTTACAGAATTGTAAAAATCGACCTCAATAGTTAATTTGCAACGTGTAAACTTATTTCTTAAAAAAAAAAAAACATTAATACATTTTGTTTATTTATAGAAGAAGCGATGTTTACGTCGACATAAATTACCAACTTTAATTACCTTTCGGTTAAGAAAAACTCGATGCATATTCATGTTGGGATGTGCAGGCATTGTTATTTTATTCACAACCATGCTTAAATTTACACTTTGGTCACTTTTAATGAACACAGACACTTGCACATAACAAGATTTTGATTCGGGTTTTGACTTAACACAACGAACGAACACGAAAACTGCTGCTTAACTAAAGTCGGTGGCCACTATTTAAATCCCCCTCTTTTTCAACGTTTATTCTAAGCTGGGTTTCTGAGAAGGGAGCTGCAAGCTATGTGGAAACAGAATCGAAATTTTATGTTTTTATTTAAATATAATTTATTATTATTATTATTATTTTTTTTTTTGAAAAGAAGGTCGTGGATAGCTATCAGCAGTTCGTTTGTTAATTTGCATAATAATGACAAATATAATTTGGAATTTTGCTATTGGGATGTTTAATTATTATGGGAGATAATTGCCTTGCTAAATTTATAATTCTAGTGGCAGAAAACCTTCAGTTATAAAAATTTCAAAAAAGTGGAATTTTACATTGAAAATTAAGACCAAGAAAGCTAGAAATTTCAAAATAATAACTCTTAATATTTGGTTCTAGAAATTCTATAAAGCAGAAGATAAGAAGTGAATGGATGGAAAAAAATCTTTGATACTAATCGATTCTTTTTTGTTAAGATGGGACACCCACAATAGACTATAAAATTTTTATTACGAATAGTAAACGTCTGCATGATGTAAATATGGGAAAAAATAAACTGCTCACTAAAAATTGGGATAAATGTTTGCTAAGTTGGTGTTCCCTTTGATTGTAGTGGGAAATGTTAACACCCTGTCATTTTATAGAAATTGAGGTTAAGTTGATAACGCAAATAGAATGGTCCAAGGAAACGTCAAAATCATAAACCCAATATGGTTGCTGAAAGAAATGATTACTCCATAACCTCAAATTCCGCATTTCATTTCATTCACTTCGGAACCTACCCTAAGAGCGTGATTTAATACAAAACTTGTAGTGACATGGTTTGTTTTCTTCCAGCAACCATTTTGAATATTGTGTGTGTAATGTAGATGACAGCTGTCAGACAAAGACGTCAAAAAATGTCAAGCTAGTTGAAGAAAATTTGACAACTTACGGTAATAAAACCCACTGAGCAAATTCAATTGTTTGTTCAATAAATTCTCTAGATTTCAAATTTTTGATGGGGAGTTTATTTTTTACTCACTCAAAAAGTGCAAAATTTATAAGATTTTTCTCAGAAAATTGTTTTTTTTTTTTTTTAATGATTTTGCTCTGTTTCTATAACGCATGGCAGGGTCGGCTCTAGCGGATTTGCCGCCCCGGATAAAACTACAAAAACCGCTCTCACTCATTATAACGATTATATTTTTTTTTTTTAAGTTCGTTCATTAATGACACTGCATACCAATGCAGTAATCAGGCTGTAAGAACTGAACAGAACAATTTTGTTTTTGAATTCTATTTATTATGAAAACAACACAAACGAGCAAAATGCAAAAAATAAATAAATAATATAACGTGTGTTCATAAAAAAAAAACTCTAGAAGGCTTTGAAACTAAAAAACAATTGTTTTGTATGTCTGTGATTAGTTTTTATATACTTGTCAAAATGAAAAATCTTATAAAATGAAAAATTTTATAAAAAAAATGGGTTGTTAAAAATAATTTCTAAGATTAATTTTTTTTATTATATGTCGACTTAATTTCTGAGTGATATTAGTTCTTTGCACTAAACATTTGACTCAGTTGAAAAGGAGAAAAATAGAAAAATCTATGTAAAGCCCATTTGGAATTAAAATCAATTGTCAAATTGTTTGAAGGTTGGTAAAACAAGTCTAGTTACAACATACCAAACAATGTTGGTATGATTGCATTTCAAATTTGACAGTTGATTGTCAATTGTGACAACGGTGACACTTTTTCTTCATTATACAAACTGACACTTTACCAATTTTACAAATAATCGTTGTATTTTTACATATATACATCTTTTAATTAATTTTTTCATGTCAAAATGGGCTCGACATAACCTCACTTAGTTGGGTTACTAGGTTTGGAAATATTTTCTATAGAGCTGTTCCGTAAACCTACATTTTGGGGTGGTACAAATCGGTTTTCCAAGGAAATTTGACACTTGACAATTGATTATAATTGCGAATGGACTTTACTTTCAACACCGTGTCATTATTTAGAGATTTTGAGTAAATTTTGATTGCTTATAGAAACTCTTCTTTTCTCTTCAAAATGCTGTTTCAGCAAAGTGGTTGTCTTTAACAGAAAAAAATTAACAGCTGCAATTGAGCATCAAAACGGTATTATCAAAAAGTGTCAATACTGACAGGTAGAAGCAAACAATTATCAAAATTAAGTGTCCATAAGTTTTATTCTTTGGGTCTTAAAGAACATTCTTACAAATTTCCAACATTAATTCTTTCATTAATCCGGCGACCATTGAGAGTGACATATTGGTATCATGAATAACAAATTTGACTAAATTATGTTTTGAAAAAGAGCTCATTAAACGTTCGAAACGTCGGCTACAAAAGTCTCTTTCTGCCTTGTCCTTAACTCAAAAAATACTGATAGCATATTACTCAAACGTTACACCGGATGTAGACCTCAACTTTTTTATTTTAAATGGAACACCCTATATTTTCTGCGACATATTTTAGGAAACTTTTTTTCCCTAAACTCAACCAATATGAAAATGTTAATTGAAAAATGACAGATGCAGAGTTAGAGGTAATCTTTTTATTTATTCAAAGAAAACTTTTTTCCAAGTAGTGAAACGTCACAGTTACACTCAAAAAATAAAAAACAGACATATGAAAATTTGAAATTTAGGGAATTTATCGTTATTAGGTTGAATGAACAATTAAATTTGCTCAGTGAGTTTCATTAACATAAGTTGGCATAATTTTTTTAACTAGCTTGACGTTTTTTGACTTCTCTGTCTGACAGTTTTCTTCGACATTTGCGTTATGAACTTAACCTCAAATTCTTTAAAATGACGTGGTGTAAATATTTCTCACTAGAATTTAAAGTAGCACCAACTTTTATTCCAACTTTTACGCGCAGTTTATTTTTTTCCCATATGGAGACAATTTTTAATACAATAATCAACGTGCTTTGGCATTTTTGACAACTCTTTGAAGCTAACAGTTTCCGTTCGAAAATTTTGAGTTTTGACAACATGCTTATGTCAGTTTTCAAACGTATTTTCTTGAACATCCTGTAGGAGATCTGTTGATCGTTTTAGTTGGAATTACTACCTCAAAACTTGCGTTATAAAATGTCAAAGTACCGTTTTCCCGATAAAAAAATAATAAAAATAGGTATTTTTTGGATCTTATGATATGATTGGTTGCCTTTCTTACACATAAGAACATAAATATCGAGAGACTAAAAAAATTATTTTGTTACGTTGGTCACATATGTAAAGTCTTAGGTTGGCAACATCGTTGGCATGACACACTCAATTTTAAACAAGTCAGAATAAACGTCATTTAATTGACAGTTTTACATGGCCAAATTATACTTAACCTAAATACGTACAACTGAATGACAGTTAACATGAGTGGAGTTTTGTGTCACTACCAACTGCAACAGGGTCGCCAATCTACTTATTTCCTTCAAACATTGATAGTCACCTGGTATATATGGGGAGAAAAATATTCTGCCCACTAAAATTGGGATAAATGTTTGCTAAGTTGATACTTCATTTCTTTAAGTTGGTACTCCATTTGATTCTAGTGAGAAATGTTCACACCTTATCATTTTAGAGAAATTGAGGTTAAATTGATAACGCAAATGTCAAAAAACGTCAAACTGGTTAAACAAAATGCCAACTTAGAGTAATGAAACCCACTGAGCAAATTCAATTAAATTCTCTAGATTCAAAATTTTAGTGGGCAGTTCATTTTTTTCCCATATGTAATTGTAATTGAAACAATATCAACGTTTGTGGAAATTTATGATGGAGTATATATGGGAAAAAATAAACTGCCCACTAGAAATTTGAAAACTAAAGAATTTATCGTTTTCAGGTTGAACAAACAATTGAATTTGCTCAATGGGTTTTATTACCATAAGTTGGCAAATTTTTTTTCAACTAGCTTGACGTTTTTTTGACATCTTTGTCTGACAGCTGTCACATATGTGCTATTTGCGTTATCAACTTAACCTCAATTTCTATAAAATGACAGGGTGTTATTATTTCTCACTAGCACCAACTTAGAGAAATTAAGTACCAACTTATCAAACATTAAACCCAATTTTTAGTGGGTAGTTTATTTTTTCCCATATTTATATCAAACAGACGTTTACTGTTCCTAATAAAAATTTTGTAGTCTATTGTGGGTGTCCTATATTAACAAAAAGTAATCTTTTATATATTATCGTTTTGAAATTTCTAGCTTTCAATGTAAAATTCCAATTTTTCAAAATCCTATGATATCAAATCTCTAGTTAGAATGTCACAAACTGACGCATTCGAACCAAACAACAATCTGTTTCGATTTATCAACGGAAAATTTATTTAACGTCCTTGAATGCCAAAATTTGAATCATATTTGAAATTAACAAAAATATAGTATTCTCAAACAAAATTATGAACAGCGCTAAAAAACTTGTCTTCCTTGATTCCATTTCCTGCAAATGTTTATTATTAGAACGTTCGAAGAAAAATCAAGTAGCGCTTTTAATTGGAACAAGCGATGTAACTCAAATTTATTTTTATTTATATCTAAATATAAAAAGTGACAGAAGAAATGTCAAAAGTGACAGTACTAATATGAACTGTCAATTTGCGTAAATGTTTGAATAAATATTTATCAACAGGGAGAAAACATGTTGATTATTGTTTCGTATACAATTGTTTAATTAAAAAGGAATCACATGAAAATATTTATATCGAAATAAAAATATTTCAAACGTCGTGATTCAAAAATTTAAATCTTTCGTTGAAATGACTGTTATGGATATAATACTCTGATTCATTCATTTATAATCTTTTCTAGTGACTAATTCATTCATAATTAAGAGGACTTTTATTGTTTCCATAAATCCTTACTCAAATTTAAGTTTTAAATTTAAAATGTTGTGATGACGCGCAGACGCGACAATTTCAAAGAAAAAAATTGTACTGGGAAGATGCCAAGATTGGTTTAAAAGTAACAACTTGAAATAAAACAAAAAAAAAATTAAAAGTGGAGATGCCGGGTATCGAACCCGGGGCCTTTCACATGCAAAGCGAACGCTCTACCACTGAGCTACATCCCCTAATTGTCAAAATATTGTAAAATTATCAATAGGGTGATGATGCACAAAATATTATTTTCCGCATTAAAGAAAAATCTAATTTTAATCTTACCAAGTACAGTTTATTTTTGTATTATTGTTATCAATGTTGATAGTGGATTAATTTAAGTTTGTTAAAAGAATTATTTAATTCAATATTTGTTCAAATTTTACAACTCCGGAAATACGTACTTATGGATAAGTTTAATTACTTCCGGCATAAATTATAATTACTCAACCGCTAATTTTTCATTTTTTTCTTGAATGATATTAAATTTTAAACAATCCTCAGGATAAAAAAGGCTTTTTAGTCTCTCGGGAGTTTGGGTAAATAGAAAAAACACTATGTTTTTAGCAATTGGAAGTCAAAAAAAATATAAAAATGAAACAAAAAAAATATCAGAATTTCAGATTCTAAAAAAGTCAGAAATATCTTATATGTTCTAGGATTAAAAAACAAAAGTCCAAAAATTGGAGGAATCTAGAAGAGGAAAGATTCTATAACATAAAGATTTGAAGAAATTCCAGAATACTTAAAAATTAAAAACCATTCAAGAAATTGAAAAAATCCAAAAAATTGGGAGAATTTGAAAAATATAGAATCTACAGTCTAGAAAAGTAAAGATTAAAGTCTGAAAAATCAAAAAATTGGAAATCCAACAAATTTGAACAATTCAGAAGACTGAAAGAAATCTCAAAATTTTGAAGAATCTAAAAAATCTAAAAATATTTGAAAAATCTGCTTTTAGAATTAAAAGCCAAAAATTTATAGATTTAAAAATAAAAACAATCTAAACTATTTAGGAAATTATAAAATCCTAAGTTTGTAGAAAATAAAAAATCGAAAAATCTTGAAAAATCAAAGGAATTGAAAAATTTGTAGAATATCTAGAAAACTAAGCACCTCAACATAACAAAAAAAATCTAGAATTTAGAATAAAATGAGAATATTATGAAACTGATGCTTTTTAGTCTGAAAATATAGTAAATTATGCGAAACCCAAAAGGACTTAAAAAATCAAAAAATAAGAAAGTATGTAAGAAAACCTAAAAATCTGAAATATGAAGAATTGAAGAAATCTGAAAAAAGAATCTAAGAAACTCCAAAACTTGAGAAATGAAAAGTATTTAAGGAATTAAAAAAATACAAAAAACAGAACTTCTGAAAAATTAAAATTCTAAAATCTAGAAGAATATAGAGAATTATAAAAATAAACTTTGAGAAATCCAAAAGAACCTGAAAAATCTAAAAAATTTGAAGTATTTGAAAAATCTAAAAAATCCAAAAATATTTAAACGATCTGCTTTCAGGAATAAAAGTGAAAAATTTATAGATAAAAATAATAAAAACGATCTAAAAAATCTTAATTATTTAGGAATTTATAACCTCCAAAAATTCTAGAAAAAGAAGAATCCAAAAAACTTGAAAAATCAAAAGAAATGAAATGAAAAATTTAATATGTTGGAAAAATTTAAAAGAAGAATCAAAGAAACTCCAAAAAACTTGAAAATTCAAGAAATTAAAAAAATCTAAACAATTGAAGAATAAAAAATCTACAATTTAGCGGAATATAAAAAATTATAAGAATAAAATCTGGGAAATTTAACGGAACCTAAAAATCCAAAAAACTTGGAAAAAAGCAATCTAGAAAATAGAATAAAATCTCAAAAATCTGAAGCATTTGAAAATTTAGTATCTAAAACGTCCAAAATTATCTAAAAAAATCTGCTCTTAAGACTGAAAGGCATAAATTTATAGATTTAAGAATAAAAACAACCTCAAAAATTTTAACTATTTAAGAAATTATAAAATCCAAAGATTCTAGAAAACGAAGAATCCAAAAATATTGAAAAATCAAATGGACTGGAAAAATCTAAAAAATATAAAAATTGGAAGAGTTCAGTGAAAGAAAGATTCTAAAGTTTGAACAAAAATCTCAAAAATATAAAAAGTGGAAGAGAAAGAAAGATTCTAAAGTTTGAACAAACAAAGAAACTCCAAAAACCTCGAAATTTAAAACAATTCAAGTAATAAAAAAAAACTAAAACATAAAAATTGGAGGAATCTAGAAGAGAAAGGATTCTAGAACATAAAGAGTTGAAGACATTCCAGAAAACTTGAAAATTGAAAAGAATTCAAGAAATTGAAAAAATCCAAAAAATTGGGAGAATCTGAATAATAAAAAAAATAAAAAAGTTTGAAGAATCTAAAAAATCTAAAAAAATTCTTGAATCCAAAGATTTTTGAAAAAGAAGAATCCAAAAAGCTTGAGAATTCAAAAGAAACTGAAAAATTGAAAAAATCCAAAAAATTGTAAAGATTTGAGAGATAAAAAATGCAGAATCTATAATGTATAAAATAGTCATCAGCACATAATCTTTTGTTTTTTTATAGTCAATAACCATAAGTTGTCTTGAATTTCTTTTGCAGTTTTTTCTTAATAAACAAACTGCCCACTAAAAATTGAGATAAATGTTTGCTAAGTTGGTACTTCATTTCTCTAAGTTGGTGCTCCCTTTGATTCTAGTGTGTCATTTTAGAGAAATTGAGGTTAAGTTGATAACATAAATAGCACAAATGTAGATGACAGCTGTCAGACAAAGACGTCAAACTAGTTAAAAAAAAAGCCAACTTATGGTAATGAAACCCACTGAGCAAATTCAATTGTTTATTCAACCTAAAAAACGATAAATTCCCTAGATTTAAAATTTTTAGCGGACAGTTTATTTTTTTCCCATATACAGTTAATTAAATGTTTTATAATATTGAAAAAATAGAATCTAATAGATTATTTACACTAAAACACTTAGTTTCTATAGAAACAGATTTATCACATGGCCAACTATTAATAAATAACATATTCGAAAAAAATTAGCTTTTCAAAAATGTCTCAGCCAACTATGGTTTCTATTTAAAAAAATGCAACTTTGTTTGATTCCAGCCAAACTAACTATCTTATGGTATAAATTGTATAATTCAGTTTTTGTTTCAATTGTTTTTCCTCCAATATCAACGTAGCTATGAATTTTTTAAAGTATTGTCAACTTTTGCATATAAATAATAAATAAAAGACGATATCAACCAGACTTATTATCTCAAAAAACTACCTCGAAAATGTGCTATTCGTTTTTTTTCAAAACTTTTTAAAAATGCATCACCCTGTACTTTGTTCCATTCCAATTGAGTTTCTGAACAAAATTTGAAAAAAAGATAAAATAAGTCAAGTTTTCAATAATTTCTAAAACCCACACATTGACATGTTGCAACCAGAATCGAGGTGCAACATTTCCGCCGCCCACATCCAAAGAATTACAGTCCAATACCATTTTAATTTTTCTTCTAATAACAAGTGGTTCTTTCATAAGATTTTAATGATTATTGTACCATAAAAATGGTGTCTACCGTTCGAAGAAGCCTCCAAGGTTGCTTGGAATAAACGTAGGTTGAGGAATGATTCTTGTTTATCTTCGATTTTGGCATATCGCCAGAGAACAAGTTTTGAGCTTTTATAGAGATAAGGAAACTGCATGTTGTGTAGGTTGCAAGTTTTTTTTAAGAAAAAATTTACCATCGTGGAACAGAATTCCAGTTCTTAGAAATGAAATTTCAAATATAACATTTTAGGATTTCAACATCCTTATTCTTAATGTCGCAAATCTAACAGATGCGAATGAATGCAACTTCACGCGTAAACAGAATTACCCAAAAAAAATGCAACGTCTTGTGTCAATGACGTAATGTTTTATTACTTAACAACTTAAATATTATGATTGACATTAGGTGAATGGACGTGATAGTATAGATAGTTCGAAAAGCAAAAAAACTGCTGATTTGCAATTTATAAACAATCGACCTAGATAAATTATCAAAGATGAAATTCATTCAGTTTGAAATTTACTATAAGAGATGAGGAATTCTTCAAGTTCCGGTCTCAATGGCCACTCCTTCCTGCGGGAGCGCCGACCTGGAAGTATTCGCATGATGACTCAGCTTGAAATCTTTAAATTCACTAGGTGTAAAGTGGATGCGTAATATCACGGTTTGGGGGAATTCTCATACCAGAGATAGGAACTATGAGTCATAGTTTTAGGTTTTTTTTGTTTAACAATTAGTAATTTTTTTTTATGTTTTCACATTTTTGTTTGTATGATGCATCATGCAATTCTTTATGAAATTGATTTTTAATCACAGGTGAATCATAGTGATGGTTTTGTTTGGAAAACGTGAAAACTATGAGTCGATTTATAAGCAATTTTTTTTTCAACATGCTGTAGAAAAATTGTCTACTGAAAATTGGGATAAATGTTTGCTAAGTTGGTACTTTATTTCCCTAAGTTGGTACTCCCTTTGATTCTAGTAACAAGTGTTTACACGTCATTTTAAAGAAGTTGAGGTTAAGTTGGCAGTGCGATATGTCAAGCTAGTTAAAAAAATAAATGAAAAAATGGGTAGTTTATTTGCTAATTTTAATGAGAAACAAATGAAAATTAACACCATGTCAGTTTAAAGGAATTAAGGTTAAGTTCCTCAGATGACAGATGTCAAATTCTCTTAAATAAAACCAAATTCAAAAATGAAAATCTAGAGAATTTGCATACGCCATTTCAATTTAACTCCAACAAAAAACATCTTATTGGTGGATCGTTGTTAGTCAGGGATAAGTCTTTTCTTATTGGACAAACGCATCTTTTTGTGCGTTTTATTGGTCAGTGCTTTCGATTAGTGAAGTAATTCCAAGAAATTATAGGCCACATTTAAAACCTGAAAACAATTAAAAAAAAAAAAAAGAAGCCAATATCGTCATTAATTCAAAACTGGATATCTGATTGGCTGCCACAGTACGAGTGTTGAATAAATATATAGAAAGCTGACGTCGCTTTGCCAATAAAAACAAAATATTGAATTTTATGGTTTTAAAATTAAGAAATGTCAAATTGCTACAAATGTTACCAACGTAAAGTTTTATCATGTTGCTATTTTTATCAGGTACCAACTAAATTTGGGGAAGATATAAACTGATTACTAAAAATTGGGATAACTTTTTGCTAAGTTGGTACTTTTTAATAAAAAGCGAAATATTTCTTAAGTCATGTCAAAAAATAATAACAGAAATATCCATGATTTTAGTGAAAAACAAAGTCAACTGCTGTCTTTGAAATGATGTTTTGCTCTCATAAAAAATTAATTAATAAATTTTTCATTAAACAATTTGACATTTTGAACAAAATCAAAATTCCCTAAGCGATTAAGATTGTCTATTGAATCTAATAATTTTCCAAATGTTGTTTTGTTCAAACAACAAAATCCCTAAACTGGAATGGCAAAATTAAAAATGTTTAATAAAATTCAGGTTAGGAATGCGTTTTTAGATGGAAAAATAATTAGTCACTAGCACTAATATCTAGGCAGCTGACGTCGCAGTTCAATTCAAATCCAAAACATTGAGTTTTTTTATTTTAAAATTAAGAACTGTCAAATTGACATTTAATAAAACATTTTCAATGCTACCAACGCAATTTTTTATTAAGCAAGCTTGAGGAAAAAATACATTCATAAATATTAAAAATTAAGATGAGTTGATGTTCTTTTTAATTTCAGAAATGTTTACACCATGTCATTTCAAAGAAATTGAGGTTAAGTTCCTCGAAATTAACACAAAACCAAACGCAAATACAGATGACAGATGTCACGTTAAAAAACCTCAACCTAGTTAAAAAAGTTTTGCCAACTTATGATAATATAATCCACTGAGTAAATTTAATTGTTTATTAAACCTAAAAACAGCAAATTTCCTAGATTTCGAATCTTTTGTAGACAATTTATTTCTGCCAAAAATTCCCTAAAATTTGACAAGATCCAATTTGTAACATTCTGAATAACTCAAAAAACCCTTAAATTATGTGTTTTTATACAAATCAAAATTCCCTAAACGTTTAAGATTATCTGAATAAAAACCGCTTGAATTTAACAATTTTCCAACTGTTGTTTCGTCCAAAAAGCAAAATCCCTAAACTGACAAAATCAAAAATATTTAATAAAATTGAGGTTAGCAATGCGTTTTCGAAAAAAAATTAATCTCATCGATAATTTTCAACATTCCAAAAATTTAATAACTTCACAATTGAAAATCTTAATTTAGCTTTTTTTTAAACATTTTAGTTTTATTTCTAGAAATAATAAACAGTAAAAAAATAATAGGAAGAAAGCTCACCAAAAAATGGGATAAATTTTTGCTAAGTTGGTACTTCAAATGGTGCTCCTTTTAATTCTAGTAAAAAACAAATGAAATGACAGGTGTCAGGCGAAAACATCAAAAAACATCAATCTAGATGAAAAATTTTTGCCAACTTATAATAATATAATCCACTGAACAAATTCAATTGTTTATCAAACTTAAAAACGCAAAATTTTCTAGACTTCAAATGTTTTTCACAAATCAAAGTCAATCAATATCACTGTCAACTATTTTCCAGACAAGACCAATTTCTAATAATTCCTGTTATTAACCAACTTGTCTGATAATAGTCACGTCTACCACTTGTTAAATAAACAAAGAAGAATCCGAAATCAAACTTCGGGAATTTGGTTGCATATCGAACGTCACACGTTACAAATTCTTTCTCTTACAAACATTCCTGTATTTTTTTTCTCTCAATACCGGAAAAATCCGACAAACGTGTATAGAAAATTAATTCTTATAATTTAAAGGCCATTGACTGTCTTCCACGTGCGATTTATGTTTCAAAGAAGATTGCCGCATACACATACAACACTTTTTATTGCATAATGATTGTTGTATGATGATAATGATAACAAAGAATTGCTTGTCATAGTATCTTTTGACACGAATCTGCATTTTGTAAAAATTATTGAGAAATTATTTATTAAAAAAATAAAAACAATTATTGAAACTATTAATAACTTACTATAAAGCAAATAAATAACTTTAGAACACGTGTGTTACTGGATTTATTATTGTTAATAGCAGTTCCAAACCGATTTATGTAAACAATTGTTATGAATTCTACTTTCATCGCACATTGTGGGTAATTCCACTTTCATAAAACACAGTGAAAGTTAAACGGATGTTCCAATGACAAAAAAAAATAATAATAATAAAAAAAAAAATATATATAATGCCCCGGGTGAGGATCGAACTCACGACCTTAAGATTATGAGACTTACGCGCTACCTACTGCGCTACCGAGGCCATTACCACAACAACCACACTTTTCATCTTTAACGTAAAAACTATAGTAAAAATTTGAATAAATATAATAACCTAATAAGTCGAGAAAAATTGTTAAAAAGTTATAATTTTTTCTTACCTTAAGTTTCAAGTCAGAATTCTTAACTTTGCGTTTATGTCTTTCAGGAACAATTTTCTCTTCCATAGTTGTTAAAATGCACCAATTTATTGCTTGAAATGTTATATAATTCAACGTACACTTAATTACTTTTTGTCTTGACTGAAATTTATAAATAACTGTAGTGGGAAAGGAAAATTATCCAGGCAAAAGGCATTAGAATAATTAGATGGATTTGTAATAGGATAAATGATACTATTGTGTTAGATTTTTTATTTTCATATTCTATTATATTAAATGTGAATTTTGATTATAGTTTTGGTCAATATTGTTTACTATTACAACAAAAGCAGCAGACACAGTTCTCAATAACACACGAAACTAATAGTTTTTTTTGATTAAGCGACATCTGGTGATGGTGGATGAAACGATGTTTAAAAATACCAAAAAATCCAAATAAAATTAGAAATTTAGAATCTAAAAAATTTTTATTTAACAATAAAAATGAGTAAAATTGATTCAAGTCAACTGAAAATTTCAAATTTGTTTAATTTATATGTTATTCAATTACTCAGAATAATTCATTTGACAGTGTATAACTGGTTGCATATATCACAATCAGACAAAAACTAATTTTGCCTTGAACATTAAAATAAAACCAATTGGATGCGTTTAGAATGTGTATTTATCCCACGAATGTTAGTATTAGTATAATATACAGTGTGATAAAAAAAAAACTTAGAGTAAAATTAATTTTTTCAAATGTTTCTTTTTCATCTATCATACTGTATTGAAAAATTGCTTTTCTGTATTTATTTTATTGAAAACGATATTTTTTTTTATTTACACTGGGAGTGATTTGTTTTTTGAACTCCTCCTTAGAAGAAGACAATCCAATGATAAACAGCAAAACAAGAAAAAGTGTTTTCTTATTGGACGAAATATTGCAGAAGGATGGGCGGCTATAGGTTTTTTTTTTGTTTCAGTTCATTGTAAAAAGAGCAGTATTCGAGTTCAACTCTCCCACTAGAATTTCGAGTACCACTTCTTGAGCTTCTATTTATTACTGAAAAGCGTATTATTGACCTGTGATCTTATTCCCTTCACCGCTCATGGCCAATTTGTATTTAAATCCATCAATATTCATCAATTTCAAAATCTTCACTTTTATATAACTATTATTTAATTGAACCTTTAATAATTACGAAAATATTTAGTTTTTAAAAAAGAGTTAAAATATTGATTGTGTCGCTTTTATGGCAAAATTCCAAATTTTTGATATAATTTAAAGCAATTCACAACGAAATTAAAAATGAGTTTGAAGATTTGTAATAATAAGTAAAATATTTCTAAAGTAATGTCAAAAAATAATGTTTTTTTTTTTTGAAAGTTGGTAAAAGTCGTACTTACATAAGGAAATTTTTTGATTTATACAGAAATATCCATGATTTTAGTGAAAAACAAAGTCAACTGCTGTCTTTGAATGGATTTGAAATGATGTTTTGCTCTCATAAAAAATTAATTAATAAATTTTTCATTAAACAACTTGACATTTTTAACAAAATCAAAATTCCCTAAGCGATTAAGATTGTCTATTGAATCTAATAATTTTCCAAATAATGTTTTGTTCAAACAACAAAATCCCTAAACTGGAATGGCAAAATTAAAAATGTTTAATAAAATTCAGGTTAGGAATGCATTTTTAGATGGAAAAATAATTAGTCACTAGCACTAATATCTAGGCAGCTGACGTCGCAGTTCAATTCAAATCCAAAACATTGAGTTTTTTTATTTTAAAATTAAGAACTGTCAAATTGACATTTAATAAAACATTTTCAATGCTACCAACGCAATTTTTTATTAAGTTGCTATTTTTATCAGGTACCAATCAAGCTTGAGGAAAAAATACATTCATAAATATTAAAAATTAAGATGAGTTGATGTTCTCTTTAATTTCAGAAATGTTTACACCACGTCATTTCAAAGAAATTGAGGTTAAGTTCCTCGAAATTAACACAGAACCAAGCGCAAATATAGATGACAGATGTCATTTCAAAAAGCGTCAATCTAGTTAAAAAAGTCCTGCCAACTTATGATAATATAATCCATTGAACAAATTTAATTGTTTATTAAACCAAAAAACTCTAAATTTTCTAGATTTCTAATCTTTCGTAGAAAGTTCCATTTCCACGCAGAATATACCAAAAATTCCATAAAATCTGCCATGATTCAACTTGTAACATTCTACATAAATTAAAAAATCCTGAAAATATTTTTTTTATACAGCGGCAAATTAAAGCAAAGCCAAGTTGAGGTTAGGAATGCGTTTTGCGAAAAAAAAATTAATCTCATCGTTAATTTTCAACAATCCGAAAATTTAATAACTTCACAATTGAAAATCTAGGAAATTTAGCATTTTTTTTTATATTTGGAGTTTTATTTATCAGCAAAAAAATAAGGGGAAGAAATAAACAGTCCACCAAAAATTGCGATAAATTTTTGCTAAGTTGGTACTTCAAATGGTGCTCTTTTCAATTCTACTGAAAAGTAAATGAAATGACAGCTGTCAGACGAAAACGTCAAAAAACACCAAGCTAGTAAAAAAATGTTTGCCAACGTATAATAATATAATTCAGTTGTATATATATGAGAAAAAAATAAACTGCCCGTTTTAAATTTGAAATTTAGGGAATTTATCGCTTTTAGCTTGAATGAACAATTTTTCGAAAGTTGGTAAAAGTCGTACTTACATGAGGAAATTTTTTGACTAATAGAGACTGATTCAAGTTTTTAGTGAAAAACAAAATCAACTGCTGACTTTGAATGGATTTTAAATGACGTTTTACTCTCCTAGACTTTATGCCATAAAAAATTAATTAATAAAATTTGATCACTTATTTGACAAATGGTAGTCAGATTTTTTTATCCAACCTAAGAATAGAAAATTTCCTAAAACTCTAAAATCTAGTGCGTGATTCTTTTTTGATATAACTTAAAAGTGTGGGAGTTGATTAACTAAAAAAATCTAAATTGGATCGTTAAACTCTGTCAAAATTTTAATTGTTTATTAGATCGATGATCTAAATTATTGTTCGAACAATTTAGATTTTTTTTTAAATAAATTGCTAATAAATTATTAATCATAATTTTTAAAATAAAGGATTTCATGGACAATTCGTGTTGTTACCATGGAATATCTGCATAATTAAATAAAAGCACACTTTCATCATCATCATTATACCATCATCATTTTTGTCTTTTTTCCAATCCTATTGACTATTATTTACAGAACAGAAATCAATAAAGTTTCGAAGAAATGAACATAATTTTATTATTGAACCAAATTACTAACATAAATCAAAAACATACGGGATGAATCATCAATAATACAGCTTCTATCGATCTACACAGTGTTAAAGTTCAACATTTTTCAATTTTTGCTGATACTTCAAGAATGGTTCAGTCAACTCTGTCAAAAATTTGCGTTTTTTGATGCAAACATGAAAGTCAATAACTCAAACAACTAATAACCAATTTAAACAAAACAAAAACGACTAAATAACTTATTTAATTTTTATCCAAGACAACAATCAGACAGTTGACATGATAGGAAGAGTAAACCACAGCAAACCGCGACCAGAACAATTATTGAACACCCGATATAAGATTTGATATCTTATCAGTTATTAATTTTAATAATTCAAAATCAACGGTTTTGAATAAAAAATTCAATAATTTTTCATATGCAACAGCCAAAAGCCGTTTTATTGAGTTTTCGACTACAATAAGCTAAAAAATTAATTATTCCAAAATCTAATCTTCTCTCTTTGCACCAATGTCTTTTATTTAATTTTAATTCTATAAATTCTCAACTCTTCTAAAAATTTGTGTTTTTTTATTTTTCAAAAAAGTCAGCGTTTAAATTTTTTTGTCTGTTAAAATACGCAAAAATCCATAAGGGGTGGCTATGGAAGTCGGATTTTAAGGTGGCCACACTGTTGACGACTAGCAGCAAATTCAACGGATGTTGGAAATTGCAAACTTCAGACCGATCAAAGCTTCATTTAGAGTTTTTCAGCCTTTTTGATGCACATTAATAACAAATGGAGTATAGTAACGAAATTAACGTCCTTTTAATTTCAACATTTTACTTATACAAAGCGAACAAGAATGACTGAGTCTGTTGGCAACAAAACAATTGAAAAATATGGATGTTTTTTTCATGCGATTGGTACACAGAATAAACTGACATAATTTCGAAACGTCAATGTCAAAAATTTTGAGGTTTGTTTGATACAAAAATTCGATTTTTGGAATTAATTTCGCTTATGAAAAAACTGTCAAAAGTGACAACAGGAAACTTCTCGTCTTGCAGTGACACCAACTTCATTCAAATTTGCAGTGAATCTGATTCATATCCTTTAAAAAAATTTTGGAAATATCTCGAAAATCAAATCAATCTTATGCAAAATCCAACATTTTTTTCCAAATGGAATGTCTAATATTTGGCGTTGGCTACAACACTTGTCCCATTCAAAAGATTCTAATGGAACATCCTGTAGACTAAATGTGATTCGGTCAAATTTTGGCGTTTGATCAATTTACTTTTTTCAAGAAAATGCCAAAATTTTTAAAATCAAAAAGATGCGATACGATTTTTGTATGAAAATATGCGTAACTAGCGTCCTTTATTTCTTAATTTAAAATTAATGGAAAAATAATGTCTTGCCTGATAAAAACCACATTTGAAAATTTTCAACTTGATTCACTCAGTATTTCTTGAGATTTTGTGAAAAATTGGAATAGAAAAATCAACTTGGACGTCCTGTATAATGTAAAGAAACAACTTAATGTTGTTATTTTAAACATTCGTATTTTTGCGGAATTTAACACAAAATCAATTTTCATTTGTGGTGAGAATCAAAAATTTATACTGGAAAAAATCTTCAACGAATTAAATATTTTCACGTATTTTGCAATACAGAATACGTTATATGAAAAAGTCAAGGGGTCAATGTCTCACACGCCTCCCTATAGTGTAAAAAACAGTCCATTTTGCTGTTTTATCAAATCAGATTTTGCAGAAAAAACAATTTTTCCAGCAAATATAAAAATAATAATTTGGAAAAAAATACAATTTTTTGAGTAAAATGTTAACTCATAATTACGTAATCACTTTCTATTTATTTTTGTCCAAATTCTACCTTGTGAAGATGTTTTTCCATAAATAAATTTATTTACAATAATAATAAATTAATAAGCAAACATCTCCGTTTCGAATCATTGCTTTATTCCTAGCGCTAAGTAATAAATATTCGTGTCTTGCGTATGTCTAAAGTATGATACATCACCAAAAATAACTATAAACCAGTTTATAAAAATAACAATCAATTGAATAATTAAAAAACTACTTACTGAAGTAAATTTCGCTTTTTTATATTTAGGTGCAAAACATTGTTGAACATTGCCCATCATCTCCATAAAACCATCACACAGCACTATAACAAAAATATCACAATTAGATAAATTTCGCGAATAGAAATCGTCATTTCGAACCGTTCGAATTGTTAAGTAAGCGCGCGTCTGCTTATTTTTTACGACTACAGAAGTGAATTAACATGCGCGCATCTCCGATTTTAATAGAATTACAGCGGGAGGTTCAGAAATGAAATTGTCTAATTCATAAGTGTTTATTTTTTTCCTTCATATCAGAGTATACTAAGTTAAAGTAAACATAGACTGACCATTACTCGAAAAAAGTCGGAATAAAGGCAGCCCTACACGCCCAATATTCTCATGCAATATGAATTTTGCACAATATTGAACGTTAAAGGGCGTTTAATGATGAGAAAATAAGTTGATTATATAGTATTGCGATTATTGCGCAATAATATTGAGCAAGAGAGGTGCCTTTATAAAATATATATTTACAATCGCGTTATGAGATCTCTGGAAAAACCATTGGAATAATTACACAAATTCGTTAAATAATGCTAATGGAACTCGAAAAGCGCCCAGATAATATTTACATGTGGTCACTGAACATTATCACTACATGAAAATATTATTAATGAAAAAAAAATTTTTTTTCGTTTTTTTCTCTAAGAATACAGTTAACTAAACCTACAGAAAGAGTAAACATGAGACTATGTACATCATTAAATTAAGAAATCACCAACTTTGCAAATAATCCATATTTTTTTATTATTATTTCCTACAGAAAAATTATACAAAATTTGCTAAAAAATTATTCTAGACTTAATTTCGTGATAAAAAATATATACAAAGTGGAAAAAAAAAACAGATAATTTCCCTGTAGGACGACTTATCCAACAGTGCTAAAATTAAACCTAAGTGATTGGTAAAAAAAAAATTAATAGCACTAATTTTTTTGAGCTTTATTTAAAAAGAAATAAAGATCCTAATTAAGTAACTTTACAAAAAGGCCACAATATAACCAATTGATTACACTACAATTGCTTAGTAAAAAAAAAAATTTGAGAGCTGTTTATTCAGTCTCTCATTGCACACTGAACAATTCATTTCACACTGAATACACTACAATACATCCTATTTTTATATGTAAAGTTGGCAATTATTTAACATGAAGTCGTTCTAAAAACAAAGCTGCACATTGTTTCATGGTTATGTAGCTATATTCACAGTCTTTACCTTACAAGTCTTAAAAATTAAAAATAATACCAAATTTGGGAAAACTTGGTGCTTGTCAATGACAGTTTTTTTGATTTCCAACTGTCTACTATTAGTAATATAAATAATAAAAAAAAAACCTGCCAGTCTTATCGAACTAAAAATCCTAAAAATCTATACTAATCAAGGCAGTGATATCTGTACACTGTTATCTAAATTGGCAGATCTACAATGGTATTATATTAATGATGAAATCACACTCTGAGCGACTAAATATACACAAAAAACACACACTACGATCAATTTTGCAGCGCGATTGTCCAATTGTTTTTAATAGTTTTGCATTGCATAGAATCCCTGAATTATAATATTTGGTGTACTGTTACTTATATAAATTATTATCCAATTGATTAAATAAACAGATGAGATAGAGAAGAATATGTTTATCTATGAACAACACCCCATGGTCAATCCCATTGATGGGGTGATGGAGGCAACTCGGATGGATGAGCTACAGTTGAACTGAAACAATCAATTAAATAAAAATTAAAATCAAACAATAAATAATCTAAAAAAAATGACTGTGAGGCGATCAAGGAATCCCTAATTCAAATTCAAAGGGATAAAAAAAAATCATGCACAAAATAACTGAGAAAACTAAAATCACTAACCTAAACAAAAACGTGGTCACGCGGCACAGAGAAAGATGACAGGTGATAACAAAATTTCTAGGGTCTTCTTGAAAGGTTCACAGCCTTTTTCTTTCCTGTACAACAACCATCATCTTACTTGAGCTCAATTTCTCAACAAAAGCAATGCGAGGAGGAGGAGGTGTTATTAATGAAGGATGCAATTAGTTTAAAACTGACTTCCATGCATTTTTAATAGAAAATTCAAAGAAGAGTTACTGTCCTCCTCATATGCATTAATATCAAAAATAGGTTCCAAAATTTCTACTGAGGATAGAATTAGGTTCTAACTACTATAAAAATAGAAAAAAAACCGAATCATGAAAACGCACGCGCCAGCATGGAAATCATTAATACTATTACTGTTATTTACATGATTAAAAGTAATAAAAAAAAAATATAACACTGAAACCTTTTGGTGCACGTTATTTGCTCACACTTTTATTAAGAAAAATCCTAGAAATGTCATGGAATATCAACAATTATTGACTTTGACATAAATTGCAAATATTATACCCCATTTGATCACAAGGACTTTGCAATTAAATTTCCAATTATCAAATGTATAAACAATTCTATTTGTTCTTTATCTGAAAAAGAAAAAAAATACCATAAAAACCCATGAAATGAAATTGTTGACATAGTCACATAGACACTCATTAATTGGTTTGTTGTTACAAGGTTGGCAATCGTGACATATTGTGATAAAAATTATCAAATTTTACGTAAGTAATCGTCGATTTGTCATTTTAGAAGGAAAATAAAGAGATTTTTTGCTACGCAAATGTTTAATTCTGACGTTTGCACAAACATAACCTCAACATAAAACACAAACAATTTACGTTTTTGTCATAAAAACTAAAAGAAAATAAATCAAAACTGATTAATTATAACAATAATATTTAATAAAACCAACCTGACTCAAAAGTGCACCTTTTTCTGTGAAATTTCTTCAAAATGCTCTATATCCTTTGGATCAACTTTTAACATCGATTTTAGCGTTATTTTGACTCAAAACCTTCCTAATTTTTATTTTTTTAACATAAAATTGACACAGATGTACATTTTTGTCAGATTTTTTCAACTAAACAAGTCGTATCCATGGCAACTCTAGGTTTGATTTGGCGCGAAATTAAAAAAAAAAAAATGGAAATTAGTTGAATGTAAATGTGCATGAAATGAGAAGTGCTTTGCAACGTACACCAAGAGGTATAATGAGCGGTCACCTATGCAATGGCGCTGCGCTGGTCTGCGGCGTCGGCGGCCGTCTTACCTGGCGAAACTCTTGAACGCCGCAGATTGGGGGTTTATGCAGAGTGGTACTCTACTCGTGTTCAATTGCTCTGCTATAAATTTATGCATCTCCTCTGTAAATTTCAAAGTTAGAATGAAAAAATACAGTTGGTGGTTTTATAGTCGAACCTTTGACATGTTGTACTGATGTTAATTTCTTTTCCCAATGATCATCAAACGGCTGAGGTGCTGTCGTTTCAAATTCGGAAGTGTATTGTCTCATGCCACTGGCTGTAGTATAGCAACATTTACACATACAAGAATGGTACCTTAATCGTCCTTCGTCTAAATAAGGATGTGCTAAAGCATCCACCACAGAAATACGTTTGTCCTGAAGACATTAATTTAATTTAAATGTTTATTCAAAAACAAAATTACTTACAGGATCAAACACAAGCATTTGACATAGTAAATGGACCACTTCGTGTGTTGCTTGCGAACTTAATGTATAAAAAGCGGATAATGATGGGGGTTTAGGCGCTCGTCTTAACATATGCGTTTTAGCGCCTTCACAAGCATATTTCATATCATCTAACGAAGGGGTTCCTAACAGCTCAGTTATTAACTCTAATTGTTGTACAGGATTTTGAGCTTGGAATAATATCCTCCGTCCTAAAAGTTCGCCAAATATACAACCAACAGACCACACATCTACAGCTGCTGTGTAATGTTTAGCACCCATTAGTATTTCAGGAGCTCTGTAATACTGAGTTACCACTTCTTGAGTCATGTGTTTGGACGAATCTGGTTCTTCTACTCTCGCTAAACCAAAATCACAGATCTAAAAAAATCAATTTAAGCTAACACTTTCTAGCAAAAATTTATTTATACCTTGAGAACACAATTACTGTTTACTAAAAGATTTCCTGGTTTTATATCTCTATGTAATATCCTAGCTGAATGTAAATATTTTAAACCTGAAAAAAAGTTGTATGTAATTCAAATATCGTGTGAAAGCTGTTCTTATTATTAAAAGCCTTGAAGAGTTTTTTTTAGTTAAAGAAAAGCAATCTTTGTATTCATCTATTATTAACAATTTAAATTAATGGAATGCAATTATTAATATTATTACTTACCTCTAAGTATCTGATATAGAAAAACTTTGATGTGATCTGAAGATAGGGGCTGATGGGATACTATAATTTTGTGGAGATCACTCTGAAGTAGCTCTGTGATCACATATCTAAACGCTATTAAGGAATAATCCAATTTCATTAAAAAAAGAATTAAAAATCAAAAATTGGCGCCTTTTAGTGTTACCATAGTGACACTGTCAAATTTTTCTAATTGAAATGTCATTTTAAAAATTAGTTTGTAACGCTCTTAAACCGAAGAAAATATAGAAATAAAATGAAATTTACACTGAAAAGCGGAAAAATACATAAATGGACACTTTCCACACTGTATTGAGGTAAATATTACTGAAAATTTGCTCTAAAGGATAAGTCTTTTGCAAAGGGCAGATTTTATATAATCAATTGGAAAAAATCTGTAATTATGTTCTTCAACTTTTACCCTAATCTAATTGTTTTATTTTTGAAACTGGCGCTTTTTCCGACAATTTGGTGGTAATTATAGTAACACTGCCAACATTTTTTCAGTTTGGAAACTGTCAAAGAAAAGAGCTTTTCCAGGAAGTAATTTTTTTGCTGGAAATTAATAATGAAATCTTTTTAAGACTGTAAGTATTACTATTTTTAAGTTTTAAATTAACAATAGGTCCACTCAAAATTCAAGATTTTGAGATAATTTTGTTGTAGGAGACATTATAATCATTTCCTTGAATAATTTATATAAATCCGCACTTCCTGTCAAATTATAAGACGTAATTAAAAATGATTTAAATTGCAAACATTAATTAATTTGGAATAATTCGAATGTTAATTGAATTTTAATTTGATGATGCGACAAATGCAAAGAAGAAAAACTATTAAAGTAATAAATGCATTAATAAGCTTGTCAAAGTGATTTTTTGTTAAGTCAGAAGTGGTATCTTGCAATAAGGAAGTTATTTTCTATATAAAATGGCAGAGTACCGGAGATACATCGTCAAATGACTTTTCCTTCCACGCCCAAATGCATTTACAACATAAAACTGTTCAAATAATTACCGATCGTTAGTATAAGTTGTCATTAAATTGAAATTATTCAACGATGAAAAAAATAGCGATTTAGGGGTAATAGATTATTAAAAATAGGTCGAATGTTGACATTGGCCCTATTCATAATGTTTACGTTGAAATCTCAATTGAAAAATTTAGATTGAAGTTGGGATATATGTCGTAAGTTAGCTGTTTTTAGCTTATTTCAATTTGACACATTTCAGATTTGTGCAAGCTAAATCAATAGATTTTGATTATGCAAAGAAAATGGATTATAAAATTTTTTGTTGAAGCGATTATTCATTTTGTGTTATCATTGTCATTTCTAATCTCAATTTTGATTTACTAAAATTCAATTAGTCTCTAAAAATCACACAATCAACTCCCATATCGATTTAACACCGTTTTAACTTTAGTTTGGACAAAGATAAAGGATATCAATGTTTACAAACAATTAAGAAAAAGGATTTCAAATATTGACGTGACTTTCCCTTTTGACAATTTCCAAATTTGCAATTTTCTAATCGAAACTATACAGGATGATGCATTTTCGATGTCTGCATAGGGAGATCTCCATTTGGAAAAAAACGAATGGCACATTTTCGAGAAAATAATTCTGGTGGATAGCGTGATTTGATATCGTCTTTTGTTTTTTATTTGAAAATTGACAATATTAAAAAAAAATCATAGCTACGTCAATATTGAAGGTAAACAATTGAGGCAAAAACTGAATTATGCAGTTTTTTTTGTAGAATTCAGTAATACCAATTTGGATCAAAAATACAAAGTTCCATTTTTTTGAATAGAAACCATAGTTGGCTGAGATATTTTTGAAAAGCTATTTTTTTCTGATTTTGTAAATATATGTTATATTATATTTCCATGAATTTCTAGTAATTTTTTTTTTCGAATATGTTACTTATTAATAGTTGGCCATGTTAAAAATTGATTTCTATAGAAACTGAGTGTTTAACCAAAAAAATAAAAAATCTAGAATTTAGAGGATTTTAATAGTCTGAGAAATCCAAAAGAACCTGAAAAATCCTTGAAAAATCGAAAAAATTCAAAAAATCTAGAAAAGTGTCTGGAAAAACAAAAATTTTGAAGTTTGAAGAATCGAAAAATTCTAAAAAAAATTGTCAACTCTAAACAATTTAAGAAACTGAAAAAATCCCAAAAAATTGCGAAAATCTAAGAAAGAGGTCCTAAAAATCTAAAGAATTTAGAAAGTTTTAAGAATTTAAAAAAATACAAAAATATCGAAAAGATCTACTTTTAGAATTGAAAGTCAAAAATTTCAGCAATCTGAAAATCTAAATTATTTAAGAAATCATGAAATTCAAAAATTCTAGAAAATGAAGAGTTATGGAGAATTATAGGAATTAAAAAAATTGAAAAAAATCTAAAAAAAAATTATGAAATTTATAAATTCTAGAAAATCTGAAGTCTGAAAATTTGCAAAATTACGATTATAAAATGTAAGAAATCAAAAGGAACCTGAATCCAAAAAAAAAAAATCAAACAATCTAGAAAATCAAAAAATCTGAAAAATATAGAAATTGGAAGAGTTTAGAAAAAGAAAGATTCTAGAAAAAAAATTGAAAATTCAAATGAAAAATTGGGAGAATCTGAAAAATATAAAATCAACAATCTAGAAGAATAAAGAGAATCATAAGATTAAAAATGGAAAATCCAACAAGTTTGAACAATTCAGAAAATTGAAAGAATCCCAAAATTTTGAATAATCTAAAAAATCCAAAAATATTTGAAAAATCTGCTCTTAGAATTAAAAGCCAAAAATTTATAGATACAAAAATAAAAACGTTCAAAAAATCTAAATTATTTAGGAATTTATAAAATTCGAAAATTCTAGAAAAAAAGTTAGTTTTGGAGATCGCATCGAAAATGCACAATACTGTACAGTTTATCTGTTTTTCTATCGATAATCGAAATTATAAGTGACACAGAGTAAAATGGCACATAATCCGTGGGAACGTTAAACTCTTAGTTTAAGTAGAAAAGGGCAGGTTAGTTGTTGGTCATCGGCATCTCCGCTTGCTAGAGCTACCAAGGCCGTCGGGCCTTTGTACCATCCAAACCCAAGCCCACCTGACCTGCCACTCCAGGTGATGAAACAAATCACCATGCAATAAACAGAGTGCTAGATGTTTTACTAACATCTATTTTGAATTTCTTGCAGCGTTAGGGATGTTGGAAAAAAAGAGGGTGTTTGAAATCTTATTAAATATACAATGTTGTAATGATAAAAAATAATTTAGTGTGGGCGAAGCTTAAGTAGTAAAAGCAGCAATATCACACGTGTTCTATGACGTCACACCCTTCTGTATTCAACCCCACCCTCATGTCATACCCCGCCTCTTTTTTTTTTTCAACATCCAGCTGGCTGATAACTGAACGAAATAGGTCATACTTTTGAAATTCGAATCTGAAAAAATTTCCCATAAATGAAACGGATGTTGCTAATGGTCCGGATACATGTGTTGTCTCATATCTACAGGTGTTCCAATATAACTTACTGTCGTTATTTTTGCAATAATTAAATCCACTTTTTTTTTTGTTAGTTTGACCGCTGCCACTGTATAATAGTTCATATAATAATGCACATTTAAACCACTAGTATCTAAATTATGTATCTTGCTTACTTGGTAGTGAATGAACCAGTGAATTCACTCATTTAATAGCCAATTAAATGTTAACGGAAGTTATAAATTAAAAACTTGCATTCAGATTATTTCGACCCTAAAGGTTAATATTTCCGACGAGGGTTAACAAGTTAACGCACTTACTAACTTATACTTATAGAAAGGATACATTTCTTGGAAGAAATCTAAATGAGGCGGTTGAAGAATATCTAAGGCGGAAAGAACCTGAAAATAGAAAAAAAAGTTTTTTCAAAATTAAGTGATGAAAAAAAAAGTACTTACATTCTCATGTTTGAAAAAACAGAGCATTTTCAATTCTCGAAATACTCTTTTCGATGAAACTAACGATTGGAACACATTCGGTAACTTTTTCAATGCAACACGTCGACCATCGCGAGGATCTGTCACAGCCCTGAAACAAAAAAAAAAAAAAGTAATATGATTGGTTTGAAAACAGGGGGCGTGTCTGCAAAATAGACTTCTGATTGGGAAAAAATATTACTGATACATTAAAAATGAAAATGTAGAAAATTTCTATGCCATTTTAATTCAATACCGGTGAACTGTTTTTATTCAGGGATAAGTCGATACATTTATCTCTTATTGGGCAAACGCATCTATTTTGTGTCTTATTGGTCAATGCTTTTGATTGGTGAAGTGATTCCAAGAAACTATTGGCCACATTTAGAATCTGAAATCAACATAAAAAAAAACAAAAGCCAATAATTTCATTAATTCAAAACTGGATATCTGATTGGCTGCCATAATATGAGTGTTTAATAAATATATAGAAAGTTGACTTTGACTTTCCAACAAAATCAAAATAATGAGTTCGACGATTTTAAAATCATAGAACTGTCAAATTGACATTTTCAATGCTACCAACGTAAATTTTATCATGTTGCTGTTTTTATCAGGTACCAATTAAATTTGAGGAAGAAATAAACTGACTACTGAAAATTGGGTTAAATTTTTGCCAAGCTGGTAATTCAGTTAATGTTCTCTTTAATTCTAGAAATGTTTACTTCATATCATTCCAAAGAAATTGACATAAAACCAAGCGCTAATATAGATTACAGATGTCACGTCAAAAAATGTCAATCTAGTTAAAAAAAGTTCTGCTAACTTATGACAATATAATCCACTGAACAAGTTTAATTGCTTATTAAACGTAAAAACACTAAATATCCTATATTTAGTACCAGAAATTCCTTAAAATCTGCCATGACTCAATTTGTGACATTCTGAATAACTCAAAAAACCCTAAAATTATATTTTTTTTATACAGCGGCAAATTAAATCAAAGTCAAATTTTTCATTAAACAATTCGACATCTGAAACAAAATCAAAATTTCCTAAACGATATAAATTATCTATATAAAAACCGTTTGATTCTAAAAATTTTCCAACTGTTGTTGTTGTTTCGTTTAAACAGCAAAATCCCTAAACTAGAATGGCAAAATCAAATATAATTAACAAAATTGAGGTTAGGAATGCGTTTTTAGATGAAAAATTAATTAATTAATCAAAACATTGAGTTTTTTTTATTTTAAAATTGAAAACTGTCAGATTGACGTTTGATAGAAAACTTTCAATGCTACCAACGTAAAAATTTTCATTTTTAAAATTAAAGAAATATTGTTATAATTTAAAATTAATCATGAAAAGTTCCTAAAATAAAATATGCTTCTTAAAGCAGTAAAATTAAAAAAATCAAACGCAAAGTCGCTTCATCTAGCAATTAAAAACTAAATAATTACAGTCATCATAAATAATAGTCGTTAAGTTGTCTGCAACATCTCCTTAGTGGAAAAAATCAAGGAACATTTTTTAGACAATCACTCTGTGAAAATCCTACTATAATTGAAGTTAGGAATTGTCAATCTGTCCAAATATATAATGACAATTTTTTTTTTAATAAATTCACTAGAAATTTGTTACTTTTTAAATCAAAGCAATTGCTTACTCAACCAAATTAAAAATGACTTTTTAGTCTATCAAACTTTGGAATCAACTTTTTACTATTCTTTGAAATTTATTTCAACAATATTGTAGCATTTGTGAAAGTGAATTTTTTAATAAAATTCATTAATGAATAATCCTTGATAAATTCATTAAAATAAATTAGGAATATCAAGGCTTCAATAAATATCATCATTTATTAATTTGGATGGTTTTGATTCCATCTTTTGAATATGCAAATAGCCATTTTCCAACCTTGAAACGCGATTCCTCGTTCCTCTTGTTCTATTTTAAACAAAGTCGGGAATTTTTATTTATAGTAGTGCAATGACTGGACCACCTATCGTGCAACTACGACTTTATTATCAACATTTTGTCTTTTAAAGCACCATTTAAATTTTTTCAAAAAAATTGGAAATTTTCAAAGAACAAAGAAAATACAAAAGCGACCTTGAACCTCCCCCCTTTGTCCAAAGTCGACTTGGATATAAACCAAGTTCAATATCCTTACCTCGGAAATGCTAAAAATACAATAAAATGAATATGCGAATGCTTTTTAACGTGAATCTATGTCTCTGTCTTTACAAATCAACAATATTGGCTTAGGTTGGGAATGTGATGTTTTTGAACTTTCTTCGAATGCTTTTTATCAACAGTTTCATGCTGTATGTCAAGATTTCAATAATACCAGAAGTCTTGTTTTTATTGATCTCTTCAGTAAGCTGTTGGACAAAAGAGGTATAGAATCTATAGAACACCTGTCCATCCGCTTGCTTTCACCTAAAATAAGTACTTGCTGTTTACAATTATTTATTTTATCACCGACAAACGAAGAATCAACTTTTGTTCAAGACAATTTATTCATGTCGTGACCTTCCTAACTTCCGTCGTTTGCTTCCTCTACGACAAGAATACATAAAATACTTAAAAAAAAATTAAATCAATTTATTTGGAAAATTTTGAAAAAAAAAAATCAACAGAAAATCCCTTGATAAATTTAGCTGGATAGAAAGAATATACTCTAACAAAGAAGTCTTTAAATATCCCAGCATTCATCTTTGGTGACACAAAGAACTCAGTTCTTTTCATATGCGCACAATAACATATGCGTGTGTTGCTTTCACACGACTACAGACGAAGTTATCTTTAAATAATTATCGAAAGAGACAAAAAAAAGAGAATAATAGAAACGCAAAGAGAATAAAGAAAATGAGAAAACTAGTCTTATAAGTCGTGCAATAAAATCTGTTTTATGACACGTGTTTTTTTAATGCACTGTGAGTAATGAAATTGTTGGAGTGTTGCCAACATTGAACGACTGTATAATGTCAAAAGTTGGATTTTTTCAGGTTAAAGCATTTTACATTTTTTAATCAATTTAATTAGTTGCAATTAGTTTAATTTTCAGTATTCTGTATACATACATGGTGGAGTTTGAGCTCTTTTGGAAAATTTTTGATTTGATTTTGATTTATTCAATTTGGAACGTAAAATTTGATGTTTTCAAAGATTTTGAAAAAATAGTGTTCAGTCAATTAAACTACCAAAATAGTGTGTTTTGCTTTCAAAGTTACAGTTTTTTTTTTATAAAACTTGCCAGCTTGTTTTCTAATTTATATTATTTTTATCAATTATACAAATAAATAGTGAGTAAAATAATTTAGACAGAAAGATCTCATTGTATAACACAGGGTGATTCACATAAATGGCTTATCAGAATTAAAATTTAAAAATTTGGTCATCAATAAAGTAGATTACAAAAAACATTTTTAAAATATTTTTAGCTTTTTTTAACTTCCGTTTATACCGGAAGTTAATGCTAACTTTGTTATTTTAAGAAGAACATCCTATAATTTATGGAGTTTTCAGATTGTTTATAAATATTTCAACATATTTTGCTGACTCCAACCCTTTTTTGAAATAATTTCATTTTTTGGAAATTTTTGACATTTGATTAACTATTGAAAAATCAATTTCCTTGAATTCGTTTGAAGCAGATAAATAAATTTTGGCTTAAATATAGTCGATATACAGATTACTGATTAATTTCCGAGAAAATTAATTTTTGGTTTTATACATTGCCGAAATCTGAATAAAATCTGCAAATTCTTGAAAGTGCAAATTACCAAAAAAAAATAGGAATTTAATAAATTAGTGACGCAAACTTGGCACAAATCTAATTCAATTAACAGTTAATCAAAGTAAGAAAGAAAATCTTTGATAAATCCATAAATAAATCATAAAATAACCGATATGCTTTTATCACTGACGACTAATTGATAGTGATAATTTATAGAATATTTTTATCTGTATTAATAATATACAGGGTGATCCGCATTTTTTGCAATCTTTAGGTATTCTACATCTATTATGCTAGTCTGGAAAATGAATAATTATCGCACTAGTAAAATTTTAAAGATTCTTGAAATTTTTTGGTTTTTGGATTCATTCAAAAAGTTGTTTAAATTTTTGGATTGGTGAGATTTTTCAGATGATTTGAACTCTTCACAATTCTTAAAGTTATTCGAATATTTTCTAGTTTGCTGATTATTCCCTGTACGGATTTTCTGACTCTCAGGATTTTGGAAAGTTGAAGTCTCCTAATTTTTTCGAAATTACTTAAATTTTCTATTTTCTGAAAATTTTTAAAATTTGGATCTACATTTTTCAGGTTCTCTAAATCAAATTATTTGGATTTTTTAAATTTTTTGTAATTTTCAGTTTTATTGAAATCGGTCGAATTATTCAGATTCTGAACGCTGGAGGTTCTTAGACTTTTTTATTCTTTTAGTTTCTTTTTTGAAATTTTTTAGTTTTTTAACTCTTTAGATACTTAAGATTCCTAGAGTTTCATATTTTTTAGATTGTTCAATTATTTAGATTGAACTTTAGTGTGAATAATTGTCTTTAATTAACTAGTGCGTAAAAGATATTTTCAAAAAGCAAAAAAATACAAGTTACAAGTTTATAGGGATAATATCAGAATTAAAATTTAAAAATTTGGTCATCAATAAAGTAGATCAGAAACACCATTTTTAAAATATTGTCAGCTTGTTTTAATTTCCGTTGTGAACGGAAGTTGATGCTAACTTTGTTATTTTAAATAGAACACCCTATATTTTATAGCTTTTCCGATTATTTATAAAATTTTGAACACATTTTATACTTAGCATTTTCTTGCTAACTCCAACCGTTTTTGAATTTTTGACATTTGACGAAATTTATTAAAAAAGCAATTTCTGCAAATTCTTACAAGACAGACTAATAAATTTTGGCATAATTATAGTCGAGATGTTAGCTGATTTACAAATTACAAGAACTTTTCAAAATGTTATACAGAGTGCGCAACAAACATTGGCTTCTGAATTATGCCAAAAGTTTTTTTTTTTTCAAATAGAGATCCAGACTTTATGTAGCTATTAAAATGCTGATCAAATTAAGTCGATATAATTGACAGTTTTTGAGATATTCCATAGTTTCCATTCTTTTCCTATAGTAAGTAAGCTGCGACCAAAGTTTAAAGTTCACAAAAGACTTTTTTCGCCACCACAAAAACAAAAATACAATTAAAGCGTAATAAAAAAAATCTGTTTTTGACCTCTTTTGATAATCAAAACCGTGCAAGAATTGTGAAAAAAATTATGAAAATTAGCAAAAACAACTTTAAATAGAAGACAAAGTGTTATTGAAATTTGACTAGAATTTGATGCTAGCCTAAAAAATAAGTTTCCATTTGAAAAAAGAATAGTTTTGTCATAATCTTAAAGTCTATGTTTGACAATAATTTTGTAACACACTGTACATTATTTTGTGATGTTATTCCAATCCGTATGTCAGTTTTTACCTGGTTTACCTCTAGGCTCAAATTTATTTGTTTGGTGCAGAGAATTGTGGAGATGTAATTATTTTAATGGAGAGAGTCAATTGTCAAAAATTTCAAAAAATGCATTTATTTCGAAAACGGCAGATTTAGCTACAGAATGATTAGCATAAAATCGATTAAATCTATGAGTTATTCAAAAATGTCATAAAATAAGAGGTGTCTTAAAGTTAGCATCAACTTCCGGTATAAACAGTAAACCATTTTTCGAGTTTTCTGAATACTTCTAATGTTTCTAAAGAGACACCCTGTATGGCGTTTTTTCTTAATCATCAGTAATAACGACAATAATGAGTGAAAATCACTAAATTTGAAAAAAAAAGGTTGTTTTTCATCAGTCATTGATCACACTGTATTTGCCTCCTTAAAAGAATCCAATTCCTCGCTCCTTTCCATGGACCTCTTCAAATTTCCCAAATATCTAATATTTCATACTCTGCTCGAATCCTCTTATCAGAATTTCGTCGTTGCTAAAATCTCAACTCTAAATCTTTGTGTTTCTTTCGTCACAATCAAAATGCGATTCTATTATTTTTCTTGTCATATTATAATCTTCATCTTCCTTATTTAACTCCGAAGTTATTATCAATCTGAAGGAGAATATTATTTTTTAGTCTCTGTCTCCGAAAATCTTCAGTTTGGGTGCGCAATGGGTGCTCGGGTTCGATACCCGGGGATGCTATATCGAACGGGTCAGTGCGCCCTCTCGCCACTTCCCAAATTATACAGCAAAGCGGCTCCGAAGGAAGCCGGGAAATCGACACAAAGAAAATTTGAATTTATTATTTTAGCGCCAAATTGATACGATTCTTAACCTTACTTTTCTACAAATGACAAATTATGACGTTCAATGTTACCAACATCATTTTAATTTAATTTGCTGTGAAATTATGAATATTCATACCAACTTAAAATGTTAAAACAGTTGGGAATTTTTATGCAATACAAAAAATTAAATAAATGCAATTATGTCAATTTTTTATGCATTATGCAATTTCACATAGTTCCAGACTCGTCATTTTTCTTCAATAATGTATAACCATCTATTATCCTACATCAACAACTAAGTCTGAAACAGCATAAATTTTAGTCCGAAAACCTACTTATTATGTAGGTTAGAAGCAAGACTCTTTAGTTCAAGTGTACTGAAAGTGAATAGTTTGATGATTACAAAAATATAGATTACCTACATTATTACTCAGAAGGAAAATGTATTACGTTTCACTTGGATTGCACGTGTTAAAACAAATGACAAATGATTTTTTCGTAACAATGCAATCATCAAAGAATTTTGATGATATTGGGAAATACATGATTCCCAGTCATGTATCAATCTTAGTTTGTTTTTTTTTTCGACAAAATAATGGTTAGTAAAAATATACTATTGAAGCCCCAAGATAGTATTGATTTGAATTTTTTTTTGAGGTTATGTCAACACTCAAACTGGCAATAATTTTGTCAACGATTCCAACTTTCAAGGTTGTAAATGTCAATAATATTTTTATCACTAGCAAAAAGGCATTGAAATCCTTTTTTATCTTGTTTTTGCATATCAGTAATAGAAGTTATAGTACCAAATCCATTTTTTTCAGGTTATGTCAGCTTAACCAATGCTCAAGTCAGGGCTACAAATTATAATAAATAAAATATTCGATACTTTTACCTTGAAATTATGAGGAATTTTTACATAGGGGTTAAGCGATGGAGTCATATTTTGATAAATTTGGGTAATTTAGAAAAAGAGATTTGATTGATAGTGTTTTTTAGAATTTAAAATTAGCAAATTGAGGTTATGGCAAGATCAAACAATCATTTTGTAAAGTAATATTATTCGAATACTATACTCCATTTGCTATAAATGTACATCAAGAAGGCTGAGAAAGACTAAATGCGGCTTTAATTAAACCTTAAAATCTGATTTCAATGGCCGCCCCTTATGCCACTGATAACGAATAGAGTATTGGTTTTTTCTGTTGAAAAAATCAAATACCATTCAAAGTATGAAGTTCATTTGTTACACGAGTGAAAATACTCAATATGGGTTTGTTTTCTCGAGGTACCAACTTATATTTCGTGCTAAAATAAACTAAAATCTAAAAAATTTATCGTTTTTATGTTTAATAATTGAATTTAGTCAGTGAATTGGCAAAATTTTCCCAGCTAGCTTGACGTTTTTTGACGTATTAGTCGGAATGAGTGACGTTTGCGTATTAACGTCAATTTTGACAATGTGGGACGATTTCGGGATTTTGATTTCCACCATAAATAAATTGAAACCAAGTATACAAATCTATTCTAATAAAACTTTAGTTTAATAGTTAATTAATTTGAAAATTTGGGGATTTTTGCCCTCAGAATACTAAATAAACCATGTTACCAACTTAAAAGTCTGATTTTATCAGAATAATATTTAAAAATTTAAAGACTGGAAATTAATGCGAAGGTTGGCAGCGCTTGATTGACGTCTTTTCTAACGTTGTCAATTTTGACATCTAAGTAAGTTGGCAGCATTGTCAAGTGATTAAAAATAAAATAATTAAGTGAAACCAACAACAGCTTCTGGTAAAAATGTAACATTTAGTTTAAGGATTTTTTTTTAAACAACGTCAATGCTGAAATAATCTGAAATTTATGAAATTTATCGTTTTTAGGTTGAATAAACAATTGAATTTATTTAGTGGGTTGAATTATCAACTTAACCTCAATTTCTTTAAAATGACGTGTAAACATTTCCCATTAGAATCAGAGGGAGCACCAACTTAGAGAAATGAAGTGCCAACTTAACAAACATTTATCCCAATTTTTAGTGGGCAGATTCTTTTCTCTTTAGTATTCTCAGCAAAAGTTTTTAAATTCAAATTATTGTCATAATCACCAGCTGTTAACTAAAAATTCCCCAACCACCGAATTTCATCTACTAAACTTCATTGTCTCGAACTTTTAATGTTAACCGAACTGTTATATTCATAAATCAATGATTAAGTTTTCGATTTAGTCATCAGACGTTCTTAACTTACAACTCCCAACAATAGTAATCCAAAAATAATTAGAATAAAGATGACCATTGATTCGAAATCAATAAAACTTTTCCGAAACTACAATTTATTCATCCTCCGATAATCCTTAATACTTTTTATTATAAAGCAGATTTGCCGCCATGGCTATTAGGCTCCACTTTAAATCGTCCATTTGAAAACAAACCGAACATTTGCAAATGATATCAAGCAGAGAAGACTATTTAATTCTTTTTTGTAGTGGTATGACCTTGGTTTGGAATTTCTTTGAACTTAAATGATGACGTTTATTGATTCCTGTGCGGGGGCACGTACGCCACTGCGATGGCAGGTCGCTTTCCAGTCTTTGTCTACTACCCAAGGCGACCTGCTGCCGTCTAGACGAACGGACGGACCGTCGTCCTGACTGCTGCACCACTGCTCATCATCATCATTGACTTGATTTAGTCGAACTCTATACCCATATAGAAGACCAAAGGGAGAAAAAGAACGTGTTTTCGAACGTCTTCTAACCCCTGGTAAGTAATAATACACTGAGCTTTATGATGGACGAGGAGGAACTAGATTAGTCGCAATGCCAATAGAGGAAGAACAAATGAGCGAGAGACATATTGAATTTGGCATTTGACATAAAACATCACCAACTTTTAACAGCAAAACCATTACATTTTAATTTAAGTGTTTTTAATTTTTTCCAGTTGGTAGTTCTAATTATTGTTTTAATACCTTGTGTAAGGTGTCTGAGTTGGCGACATTGAAAATTCGAATGAAGTAGGTGTCACTGCAAGATTATATATGATAAAAAATAAACTAAAAATTTGAAATCTAGGGAATTTATCGTTTTTATAAGTTGGCATTTTTTTTAACTAGCTTGACGTTTTTCTCTGACAGCTGTCATCTGCATTTACGCTATTTGCGTTATCAACTTAACCTCATTTTTTTTTAAATGACAGTGTATAAACATTTCTCACTAGAATCAAGGTCCACCAACTTGAAGAAATGAAGCACCAACTTAGCAAACATTTATCCCAATTTTTAGTCGACAGTTTATTTCTTTCTCGAGTTTAATTTAAGTCAAGCTAACTCTAAAAAAAATCCCCGAAGTTCAGTGAATGTTTCATAATTGTAGTGATTTTTTTTATTACTTCACATTATATCAGTTTTTGGTAAAATAAGATTTTATCATACATTTTCGTTGCCATTTTTCTTCTAATTAATCATTCTACCAACCTTAAAAAAACCCTAGTATGTATTTTGTTTGTTAATAAATTTGAATTGTATAATTTATATTTTATAGTATATATTTTTTTGTAAAATTATATTCAATCATATTTTTGATTGCCATTTCTCTTATCATTGTTCACTGAGTTTTTCGCAATCATTTTAATCTTATCATTGATAGTTTTCACCTTTGTGTTACTTCTATACTCCATTTTTTATTCATGTGCATTAAGAAGGCTGAGAAAATCTAAATAATGCTTAAAATTTCTTTTTATAAAAAATCACTTAATGGAAACGGCGCTTATATTCCTAACCTCAAAATTCATCCGTCTGAAGTTTGATATTTCCAATCATAAAGAAAACACCTAGGATGATTTATGAATATGTCGTCAGCGTGGCCGTCTCCAAATCTGATTTTCACTGCCACCTATTATGCAGATTAATAAAAAACATAGTATAAGTGAATTAATTTTTTGTTTAAGTTGATATTTCCCTTTTTTTTAAGAAATTTTTATTTTATTATTTATCTTATTAATTTATGACACAAACGTCATTTAAAACTCTTAAATTTGACAGAGCTGTCAAACGTCATTGCTGTCAATCAATAAAAGTTACTAATATTTTTTTGCAAACATCGTCTATCCTGAAATAAAACACCCTAGATTACAGAGTGTTTAAATTTTTCCCCTCTTTTCTTCCTTTTCCCCCGCCTATTCTTCATTGTCGTGATTTGTAACACACAAAACTTCCGGGATAAATTTATTACATTAGACACAGCTGGAAATGCAGATGTAAATATCAAACAAAAAACTTGTTTAGTTCCTTTCTACTTTTAACATTAAAAACTTTTCTATTAGATAGTTGGTAGTAATGGATGGTGTTATTTTTTTTTTTAATGTGTAATTGCAAAAAGAGGCTAATCCGACTCTTTGCGACGCCGGTCTATGACGTCACGAAAAACGTTAGGGTGTTCTGGATCGATGCTACTTGATGAAGAGAAAGAGGCGCAGAAGCTACCCTGTTTTATTATATGCATTAATGAAAATAAATAAAAAATATGTTATGAAAATAGAATGGAAATTAAAGTATGAAAATATTTCCCAAATGATCATCGGTCAATGGAAATATGTTGGTGAGAAGAATCAACAAGTTAATTATTGTAGATTGTTAGATGCAATTGAATGGCCAATTGGTTTCGTATAGTATACGGTGATGAATGACTAGCAAACTCTCACAAAAATTTCGCTGTTGAATTGATAGTTAATTTCGTGAATTTAATGGGAATATTCATGAAGTGGAGGAAATAGGGCGTACACGAGAATTTACAAATAATTCTACTAAAATCAGACTTTTAAAATTGATTACATTGATTACTGTTCTGAGATGCAAAATTATCTAAGTTTTCAAATTTTATAAACTTGAGAAAGAATACTTATAATTGCTAAGTTGGTACTTCATTTGATTCTATAAAGTTTACATTACGTCAATTTAAAGAAATTGAGGTTAGGATGATAATGAAAATGCGGATGACAGCTGTAAAATTTTGGTTTCAAGTCATTTGATCAGACGTTTTCTGTTAGTAATATTGATATTCTTTTTTGTTCTGTGTTCTAAGAAGCAGAACTCCCTAGATTTTCAAATTTGATATTGATAGAAAATGATATTTGAAATTCAGACAGTGGAAGTTTTCAACGCAATGACGTTTAAAAAAAAAAAATTCATTTCTCAAAACTGTAAAACTCGAGTTTATCAGCGCTGTCAACCTTCGCACTAATTTTTACTCTATATCTACAATTCCAAGATTTCCATTCCGTTTTGCAATTAAGTAACATTGATTCCTTTTTCCAACGATAATTATTTATTCAATTTTCTATTTTTCCGACTCCCAACAGTTCGTTTAATTTTTTTATATATAATCGCTCTTTTAATTAAAATAAATAATTTCCCCACGAGTGAAGAAGATGGTAGGTGACCCAGTGGCATACTTTGACTTATGACACAACATGCGATTGCTACAATGGTTACGATTTTAACTCGGTTGGCTCTACTTTTATTTTTATACTTTCCTCGTGAATTCCTATTGTTAGTAGTTTTTAGGGCCAAGGTTAATTGCTCACCTCTTTTATATTTCCGTAATCACGTTAGTTACATTTATTTTCAAAACTTTTCCAATATTTTACGGAAGTCGCCACTGGTTATAATATTACAAGAATACTGTTAGTATTTTTCTGTACAAAAAGAAAAGTCGGTTTAATCGACTCTAGTTCCGTTATCGCAGACTCCAACTCTATATCAAAATATTCATATAAGTAGTGCATTACTTCCGGTGATATTTCTCCAAAAAAATTCTGATTCCCACGATTGATTTATTTCGAATAAACTGTGAAATCAATCCCAAATGATGGTCCATTTTATGGTTAATTTAGATTTAGATTAATACCGAAAATTTTAAAGATATAGTTTAATTATTACTTTCTCTTCTCTATTGACGTAGTCGCGTTTTTAGGAAAATTGTATTTTGCGGTAGTTTGGTGATTTTTGGAGCATTCGGTAATTAGCTGTTGCAAAAGAGCATTTAGATTATAACTGTTTTGTAAAATTCTGCAATTCAATGAAATACAGAGTGATTCACATAAGTGGTTTATTAGAAGTTTAATTAAAATTGAGATTTGAAGTTTTAGTCATGTGTAAGGTAGATCAAAGATTCTATTTTAAATTTTTTTTAGTCTGTTTACAGTTCTCTTTATACTAGAAATTGATGCTAACTTTAAGACATTTTAAATCGATTCTATGCTAATCATTTTATTGCTAATTCTCCCTTTTTGACATAAATTCATTTTTTGGAATTTTTGACAATTGACTCTCTCCATTAAAATATTAATATCTCCACAATTCTCTGCGCCAAACAAATAAATTTAAGCCTAGAGGTAAACTGACATACAGATTGGAATAACATCACAAAATAATGTACAGTGTGTTACAAAATTATTGTCAAACATAGACTTTAAGATTGTGACAAAACTTTTTTTTTTTTAAATGGAAACTTATTTTTTATGCTAGCATCAAATTCTAGTCAAATTTCAACAACACTTTGTCTTCTATTTAAAGTTGTTTTTGCTAATTTTCATAATTTTTTTCACAATTCTTGCACGGTTTTGATTATCAAAAGAGGTCAAAAACAGATTTTTTTTATTACGCTTTAATTGTATTTTTGTTTTTATGGTGGCGAAAAAACTCTTTTGTGAACTTTAAACTTTGGTCGCAGCTTACTTACTATAGGAAAAGAATGGAAACTATGGAATATCTCAAAAACTGTCAATTATATCGACTTAATTTGATCAGCATTTTAATAGCTACATAAAGTCTGGATCTCTATTTGAAAAAAAAAAAACTTTTGGCATAATTCAGAAGCCAATGTTTGTTGCGCACTCTGTATAACATTTTGAAAAGTTCTTGTAATTTGTAAATCAGCTAACATCTCGACTATAATTATGCCAAAATTCATTAGTCTGTCTTGTAAGAATTTGCAGAAATTGCTTTTTTAATAAATTTTGTCAAATGTCAAAAATTCAAAAACGGTTGGAGTTAGCAAGAAAATGCTAAGTATAAAATGTGTTCAAAATTTTATGAATAATCGGAAAAGCTATAAAATATAGGGTGTTCCATTTAAAATAACAAAGTTAGCATCAACTTCCGTTCACAACGGAAATTGAAACAAGCTGACAATATTTTAAAAATGGTGTTTCTGATCTACTTTATTGATGACCAAATTTTTAAATTTTAATTCTGATATTATCCTTATAAACTTCTAACTTGTATTTTTTTGCTTTTTGAAAATATCTTTTACGCACTAGTTAATTAAAGACAATTATTCACACTAAAGTTCAATCTAAATAATTGAACAATCTAAAAAATATGAAACTCTAGGAATCTGAAGAATCTAAAGAGTTAAAA
The DNA here is from genome assembly GCA_030157265.1 of Latheticus oryzae. Taxonomy (NCBI): domain Eukaryota; kingdom Metazoa; phylum Arthropoda; class Insecta; order Coleoptera; family Tenebrionidae; genus Latheticus; species Latheticus oryzae. The sequence continues at coordinate 16,340,644 of CM058050.1, forward strand.
AACTAAAAAATTTTAAAAAAGAAACTAAAAGAATAAAAAAGTCTAAGAAACTCCAGCGTTCAGAATCTGAATAATTCGACCGATTTCAATAAAACTGAAAATTACAAAAAATTTAAAAAATCCAAATAATTTGATTTACAGAACCTGAAAAATGTAGATCCAAATTTTAAAAATTTTCATTAAATAGAAAATTTAAGTAATTTCGAAAAAATTAGGAGACTTCAACTTTCCAAAATCCTGAGAGTCAGAAAATCCATACAGGGAAAAATCAGCAAACTAGAAAATTTTCGAAAATATTCGAATAACCTTAAGAATTGTGAAGAGTTTAAATCATCTGAAAAATCTCACCAATCCAAAAATTTAAACAACTTTTTAAATAAATCCAAAAACCAAAAAATTTCAAGAATCTTTAAAATTTTACTAGTGCGATAATTATTTATTTTCCAGACTAGCATAATAGATGTAGAATACCTAAAGATTGCAAAAAATGCGGATCACCCTGTATATTATTAATACAGATAAAAATATTCTATAAATTATCACTATCAATTAGTCGTCAGTGATAAAAGCATATCGGTTATTTTATGATTTATTTATGGATTTATCAAAGATTTTCTTTCTTACTTTGATTAACTGTTAATTGAATTAGATTTGTGCCAAGTTTGCGTCACTAATTTATTAAATTCCTATTTTTTTCTGGTAATTTGCACTTTCAAGAATTTGCAGATTTTATTCAGATTTCGGCAATGTATAAAACCAAAAATTAATTTTCTCGGAAATTAATCAGTAATCTGTATATCGACTATATTTAAGCCAAAATTTATTTATCTGCTTCAAACGAATTCAAGGAAATTGATTTTTTAATAGTTAGTCAAATGTCAAAAATTTCCAAATAATGGAATTATTTCAAAAAAGGGTTGGAGTCAGCAAAATATGTTTAAATATTTATAAACAATCTGAAAACGCCATAAATTATAGAATGTTCTTCTTAAAATAACAAAGTTAGCATTAACTTCCGGCATAAACGGAAGTTAAAACAAGCTGAAAATATTTTAAAAATGTTTTTTATAATCTACTTTATTGTTGACCAAATTTTTAAATTTTAATTCTGATGAACCACTTATGTGAATCACCCTGTGTTATACAATGAGATCTTTCTGTCTAAATTATTTTACTCACTATTTATTTGTATAATTGATAAAAATAATATAAATTAGAAAACAAGCTGGCAAATTTTATAAAAAAATACTGCAACTTTGAAAGCAAAAAACACTTTTGGTAGTTTTGAATTTTGAGTTTTTTTCTTACGTCGATTAACTGTTAATTGGATTAGATTTATGCCAAGTTTACGTCACCAATTTATTTATTCAGTTCCTAATTTTTTTTCTGGTAATTTACACTTTCAGCAATTTATAAAACCAAAATTTAATTTTTTCGGAATTATTGAAAATTGATTTGAAGTGTTTTAAAATTTGAAGTCAATACAAAATTTTTACTAATGATCCTGAATATTATTTTCTTTTCTAATGAGAAAACTCTATAATGAAAAAACCTGTTGAGTGTGAAAATTTGCAAAGCATTAAAAATATTTACAGTATGATTAATTATGTTGTAAATTTTAATTTTCAAACCAAATCAAACTTTGAGTTGCAAATATCATTGATTATTAGTGTAGCGCTTTTGGGGTTGAACTCCCTTCGGAGTCTGTATCCTCCCCTTCATTTGAGTTCCAACCCTAAATTTTTTTTCGTCTCGTATATATCGATCGAGCATTTAAAACTAACATTTAACAAAAAGATTTCTTGGTGTTAGTTGGCATTGGTTGTTTAAAGGTCGCTGAACGCTGACTTCTTTAAGCCGGTCTAGAATATAATTATACACTTTTAATATCCACATCCGACAAAGAGAAAAGCATACATACTAGTCATGAAAACACGTACTTATTTCTAATATACAGAGTGGCCACTTTCATTGATTAGTTGATTTCTTTTAGATTGATTGATTGAAGGATTCATTCTTTTCGTTTTTTGTATTAGAAAATTGATAAAGTGACCTGTTGCAGGACTTGTTGTTAATAATTTATAGCTTCTCAATGTTAATGTTGGTTATTTCTTAATAAGTTAAAGCGGAAGTGTATGATTATTGACAATATATCTATTTGAATTATATGGAAATGAGTATAATTTTCAGTTTGAATTTTTCTGATTGAGATAATACTATTTGAGGATTGGAGGTCAGTAAAAGCTTAGTCTTTTCTACTTACCATTTTTGTTTGCATAAAATGAAAGCTTTTTACGTAATGTTTTACGTTTCAAAAACAGACTATTTAAGCGAGTGACATAAATGCCTGCAGTAATGATGATTTAGTGGAATTTTGTATCTTAAAGTTGGCAATTTCAAAACCAGATTAGAGTATGACAGGTACACTACTAAGTTGGTGCTCCTTTTGATTCTAGTGAGAAATGAGGTTAAGTTGATAACGCAAATGCAGCTGTCAGACGGAAACGTCAAAAAACGTCAAGCTAGTTAAAACAATTTTGCCAATTTATTATAATATAATCTACTGAACAAATACAATTGCTTATTCAACCTAAAAACGATAAATTCCCTAGATCTTAACCTTACATTATAAAATTCCGCCAAATCAAACTATTCTGAATTTCCCGATTTTATCGGAAGTTTTGTGTGTTACAAATAACAACAATGAAGAATAGACAAGAGAAAGAGGAAAAATATTGACGTTTACTCGTTCACTTGATAGATTGGCAGCAATGACGTTTGACAATTTTTTCAGAAAACGTAAAATTTAAGAGTTTTAAATGAAGTTGGTGTCATAAATTGCTGTGTCTAATGTAATAAATTTATCCCGGAAGTTTTATGTGTTACAAATCACGACAAAGAAGAATAGGCGGGGGAAAAGGAAGAAAAGAGAAGAAAAAATTGAACACTTTGTAATCTAGGGTGTTTTATTTCAGTATAGACGATGTTTGCAAAAAAATATTAGTAACTTATACTCAATCACTTGACAAATTGACAGCAATGACATTTGACAGCTCTGTCAGAAAACGTCAAATTTAAGAGTTTTAAATGAAGTTGATGTCATAAATTGCATCTCAAATTCGAAGAAACAATGTAACAAGTTAATAAGATAAACAATATAACAAAAATTACTAAAAAAATCGGAAATATCAACAAAAATAAGAAAATTAATTCACTTATACACTGTTTTTTATTAATCCGCATAACAGGCGGACGTGAAAATCAGATTTTAAGATGGCCACACTGATGACATATCCATAAATCATCCTAGGTGTTTATTTTATGATTGGAAATAGCAAACTTCAGACGGATGAATTTTGGGGTTAGGAATATAAGCGCCATTTACGTTTCTTTTTTTTAAGAAATTTAAATCCTTATTTAGATTTTTTCCCAGCTTCCTTGATGCACATTAATAAAAAAAATGGAGTGTAGAAGTAACACAAAGGTGAAAACTATCAATGATAAGATTAAAATAATTGCGAACAATTCAGTAAATAACGATAAGAGAAATGGCAATCAAAAATGTGACTAAATATAATTTTACAAAAAAATATATAACGTTACTATAAAAACTAAAAATACACAGCTTGCTTTGACCACAATTATAGTGAAAACAATCAACATTTATCAACAAACAAAATACATATTAGAGTTTTTTGAGGTTGGTAGAACGATTATTTACAAGAAAAATGGCAATGAAAATGTGTGATAAAATCTTATTTCACCAAAAATTGATATAATGCAAAGTAATAAAAAAAATCTATACTGATGTGAAAACAAAAAATGTTTTTTCCAAAGTTGGTACAAGCCGAGTGATTAAAATCACTATAATTATGCCAAAATGAAACATTCACTAAACTTGGGATTCTATTTTAGAGAGGTTGGTACAAGAGCTAACTTGACTTGAACTTTGAAAAATTAAACTGACCACTAAAAATTGGGATAAATGTTTGCTAAGTTGGTACCTCATTTCTCCAAGTTGGTGTTCTTTTTGATTCTGAGAAATGTTAATTTAAAAAAATGAGCTTAAGATGATAATGCAAACGCAGATGACAGCTGTCAGACGTCAAAAAACGTCAAGCTGGTTAGAAAAATTTTGACAATTGTTTATTCAACCTAAAAACGATAAATTCCTTGATTTCAAATCTTTACTAGGCAGTTTATTTCTGCCCGAAATATAATGTTGGCAATCTTGCACTGTTGACAACGAAAGTGAAAATTTTGGTCATTTTTTTCAATTTCACTACTTAACCTTACATTAAATTTCCCACTTGTTGAACTAATTCAATTTTCCCGCTTTTCAAACCTTGTTTACTTCATACAAATTTTCAAAATTTACACCGATAACCTCGAGAAAAAATGTCAACTATACATTGGGATAAATGTTTGCTAAGTTGGTACTGCATTTCTTTAAAATGGTGCTTTTTTTGATTCTAGTGAGAAATGTTTACACCACGTCATTTTAGAGAAAGTGAGGTTAAGTCTATGATGTTAATGCAGATGACAACTGACATACGTCAAAAAACGTCAAGCTTGTTTAAAAATTTTGCCAATTTACAGTGAACAAATTAAATTATTTATTCAACCTAAAAACAATAAATTTCCTAAATTTCAAATCTTTCTATTAATATTGCTGCCAACTCAATCAAATAAAATTACTTTGGTTCTAACAAAATAACACACCAAGACGTAATGTTCAAATCAGTGCATTGACATATAAGTTACAAATGACAGCTGACAGATGATAAAAACTGTACGTTGATAAGAATCTAAATCGAGGGAAGTGTAAATTAACAACAGAAAAAAAAATGTCAAAATTTCACAGAAAAAGCAATCGTTAAAGTATAATCTCCAAACTCATTGTAATAGGTTCCGTTACCCCAAATCTCAAATCAGACAAAGCTTTTGTTCTGTTTACTAAGCGATGAAAGCAGCCACGTGCATCGTATCTACCAACCCAGAGACAGAAAAACTCTAATCCTGATTTACTAATAGTAACTTTTATCTAAATTGTAAGTGACGCAAGCGTACGCTTAGTTATGATGGAATAAAAATAAATAAAAAAACTGAAACCGCCGGCAGCCCCTATAAGAAGTCGTTAGTAACATACATCAACCAATTAAAACTCTACCTCATACCACTTCTTCGTGGTCATCTGATGTCGAGAACCCATTTCCAATCAGACAGATGTAGAACCACCTGCCGAAAACAACAGCTGGCTGCGCCCTCAGCAATTCTTTTCTTTTTTATTTATTTATTTATGTTCCATTATTATTATTATTAAATTGTTAAAAATTTAGATAACAATGCGGTTGACTTTCGATGGTTTTCATAAAAATGGTTTCACAAAAAAAAAAAAAACAACGAATCAAACATTCTTGAACTAGTTGATTGAAACAAATGCAATGCTTTTAGTAGTTTTGCGCTATTGTGATTTGTTTTGGAGTTACAGCGCTGTTTAGATTTTTTTGAGATTTCGAGAGAATGTTGTAACTGATTTGTTTTCAAAACTGATACTAATACTGATACCGATTTTCACGTATAATAGAATGACGTAACTGAGAATTTTTTATATATTTTTATTTTCGAGATATAAAGTTACATTTTTTTAAATGCATTGCATAGTTGGCCATGATTTTGAAAAAATTGTTTTTTTCTGGATACGGGAATATATAGTTCTCTTGAAAAATATTGGAAAAAAGTGTTCATTATAAAATTAAAAAAAAAAAAAAAAAAACAGTCGCCTTTGGAGGGGAAATGAGTGTATTAAGAAGTATTAAAAAGTATATTAAGAAATGAATTAAAAATTACATCTTTTTAGATAGAATAGTTTTAGATAAAAACCCAGTTTTCTTTCATTTTTCTTATGGAAAATTTGGTGCGTTGATAAAATTTAATACACTCATAATTTTTTTTTTCAATTTTTCTACAGTCTTTTTTAGGTCTTAATGCTCAATTGATCAAATTTTTTTAATAGTAATTCTTCATTTTTCACATCGAAAAACATACATTTATAATATGATATTTTGACTTTGATCTTTTGCTTCCTAAGACTACCATAATTTTTTATAGTTTTACAACAAAAAATTAAGAAATGTTAAAAATATTAAAAAAAGATTTTAAACTATATATTTTCGTAAATAAAAAAAAAATAACAATATTTTTAATGTCATGGCCATCTATGTTTCTCATTTGAAATAATGTAACTTTGGTTTATCTCTCGAGAAATAAGAAAAATTTATTTGCATCAATCTGTTCTATGCAAAAATCTTATTAGTAACATTTTTCCGATTTTGAATAAGTTCAAAACTAAAGAAAATACAGCACTCTTGAGAAAATGCAAAACTAAGCAAAGTTCGAGAATTAATTTTTTTTTTGTGTCGGATATATGAGAAACCTATGAAAACCATCGAAAACGAACCATCCTGTACACGGTTTGGAATTTCTCAGAATCCGACCACTAGTTTTCGTTTGTCTTCGTACAGAAACCTGCTCGAAAAATCTACCTGGATGAAACTTGTTGTAGGTAACAATTCAAATATTTTCTGCAAAACAGGCCATAGAAACAGGATTATATTGTAGAAAGAAAATCTTCAGGTATTGTTCAACGATTCAAGGACACTTGTCCAGACATCATAAAAACATGAATTTTAATAATACAAATTTCCTACTGTGTGTGTAGGTTTCTACGAATTCTGCAAATTTTCTATTTTTTTTTTTTATCATTGATGCATGTCTATACGCTTGAATTGTTTCCGGTGATCAGTTTTCATCCTTTAGTCAGTGAAATTCTTAGTTTTACCGCTCCCACGCTTTGATTCTACTAATTGCCAATATCTAATACCAAGAAATGGGTTGTTGGTGAGTATTGTCGCAACCATTTCCTCTCATATCTAACATCCTGCTAGTCATTCGAAATAGTTCGATTAATCCCAATTTTTCTGCAATTGGCAGCAATGAAAAAGTGATTTAAATTTTATACAGAGAGGCCCAAGTTGGAATTTTAGATTCAAATCAGCTTTTTAAAAATATTTAAACAGTTATATTCCTTTCTTTATTAATGTGCATCAAGAAGGCTAAGAAACTCTAAATGCGACTTTAATTTTGTCACGTAAACGGCACTTAACAATCCTAACCAATGTCACCAGTGTGACCACCTCAAAATCTGATTTTCATAGCCGTCCCTTATGCTCATTAATAATGAATTGAGTATACAGGAAAAATGGGCTTAAGGTAACATCAAAAATGCAGTGCGATCAACAATGACGGAATCTGTTGGCAGCACTGAAAATTTGAATTAAGTTAGTGTCACTGCAAGACGAGATTTGTTATTAATGTGCTTCAAGAAGGCTGAGAAATTCTAAATGCGGCTTTAATTTTTTCACTAAAACGAGTTATTAAAAGTAACGACGCTTTATATTCCTAACCTCAAAATTTAAGGCAAACAAGAATCAGTCTGTCTGAAGTTCGGTTGAAATTAATAACGAATGGAGTATACGAACTTTTGTATAATTTTCTATATTTTCGGTAATATAATGAAATTTATTTGTATTCAAATGTCAAGTGCTGTCAAACTTAAATAGGTCAAACTCATATCATCCAGTTCATAATTGGAAATCTAGGGAAGTTAGCACTCCACTTTTTTTTACAAATTTCCATGAAGTGACATAAATACGCACTAAATCGCAGAGTTATAGGGAATTTTGTACATTTAGGTTGGATCAAAAAATATTGACAATTAGAAAGTTTTGTTTAAATAAGTTTGACAAAATTTATTAATTAAATTTTTTGGAATACAGTCTTCGAAATCCATTTTTCTAAACCTAACCTGGTTCAAAAAAAAAAAAAAAAAAAAATCCATTAGAATCTTGAATCAATCTGTATTAGTCGGTAAATTCCCTCGTGTAACTACGGCTTTACCAACCTTCGAAAAAACACAACTTTTGTATATTTCGCGCAGAAATAAACTGCCTACTAAAGATTTGAAATCTAAAAAACTTATCGTTTTTGAGTTGGACAGTATTCTAACCAGTTAGTAATTTTTTTTGACATATTCGTTTGACAGCTGTCACCAAGTTAACGTCATTTTCTTTAAAATGTCGTGGTGTAAACATTTCTCACAAGAATCAAATACCAACTTACCAAACATTTATCCCAGTTTTTAGTGGAAGTGGTAAATTTTGTAATGTAAGGATAAAGGATGAAATTCATTAGTTTTTGACTAAATCAAAAATTTAGTCACTTTCATTATTATTTACATTATTTTTAAACTCCCCAGTAAAGATTGGAAATCTAGGGAATTTATCGGTTTTAGGTTGAATAAACAATTGAACTTGATCAATGAGTAATATTATTATAAGTTGGCAATTTTTTAACTAGCTCGACGTTTTTTAACATCTTCGTTTGACAGCTGTCAACTTAGTCTCAATTTCTTTAAAATAATATGGCGTAAATTTTCATTTGTTTCTTATTAGAAGGAGAACCAATTTGAAAAAATGTATCCCAATTTTTAAGCGCACAAATAAACTGTCCACTAAAAATTTCAGTGAATTACATTATTATAAGTTGGCAATTTTTTTTTTATGTTTTTTAACGCCTTTTTCTGACAGCTGTCATCCGCATTCGCGCTGTCAACTAAACCTCAATTTTTTCAAATGACGAGCTGTAAACATTTCTCACTAAAATCAAAAGGAGTACCAACTTAGCAAACTTTTATCCCAAATTTTAGTTCCTTCTCCAGTTTATACTGTTTAAATCAAATTAACAAAAATATTGTTTCGTAATTTCTCAATTTTTTATTTATTATTAAATGTCAATAAAATGTAAAAAGTCTATGCAATTTTTTTTACATATTTCCATGTAATCCGAATAAGCTACACGAATCAGCCATTTTAATTCAAAACCTTAAATCGATTGTCTTTTGTCCACAAAAAACGTATCTCATTGGTGAATCGTTTTTACTCAACGACAAGCCGATGTTTACACCTTGATTCCTAATTGGATAAATTTTATTCGAGAATGCTTCCGATTGGAGCGCTGTTTCTAAGAAATAATAAACAAAAAAAAACACTAGCATAAGTCAAAATTAAAACACCTGATTGGCTAGAAGCAGTGGGCGTGTCTAGAATCTGAGTTTGTACAATTTAAACTAGAAAAAAAAGATTTTCGGAATGTTACAACAACTGTCAAAACTGTCAAAAAATTGCAAGTACTCTAACAATGAAAGAATATTTATTGTTTATTTTCTATTCACTGAACTGACAAAAGCCTTCAATAATTATTATTCTGATTTGTTTAATCTCTCAATATGCATGTTAATTACAATATTATAAAATCGCATAAAGCCTCGAAGCCAAAACTTCGAATATATTTTCAGCGCTTTTGTTATAAAAATAAACAAAATTCAAGGTTTTAAAACCAAATTTAAAACAGTTTCATCTTCAAACTTTCTATTTCTTATCTCGACTCTTTATTTTCTTTGTCATAAATCCAGCGTCCAATTTTGTGCTGTTGTTAAATTATTCGGTGCGTAAAACTCGTGTATTGTTTTTTTTTTTTAAATAAGGCCATTGACCTTAACCAAAAGACCAAAAGTTTTATTTTCAGTCTTAGTAATATCCAAATATTTATAGATAAAGAAAGCGGCTACTTTATGTTTTCAATGACACGTACATAATTAACAAAGAGTTATTGTTATCAGAAATTTTCGGATTTTTAGTTTGATGTTGAACACGCAGCGATACTATTTAAAATGCAAACAAGAAGCTAATGACCCTATCCTCCGGTCATGAAAATTTACATTTGAAAATATATTTACATCTCGAATTGTAACCATTTTGATACGATTTATTTCACTAATAATAAAAATTTTCATAACGGACTGGATGAAAAACAATGATTTTTTTTGAGTTTTATTTTCAATTAAAATACAATTATTATTATTGCTAGAAATGTTTACTTGAACTTAGACTAAGTAAAGCGGCCTTGATCTCTCATAAATTACTTGCAAATTTACACCATTGGGAACATAAAAGTTGATAATGTAAGAAAATATTTTACATAACGATTACGTTATAGTTTCACATTTGTTATAGTATCAAAATTCAAAAAGTTCATTTTTATATGATTAGGCCAATAAGATAGTGAATGAAATGACTATTTACGTCAGCAAAGTCGAACGTAGCTAAACTATCAAATCTATCGCTCAAGTCAATGTCATTATCATTTCCAACCAAAATTTTTCACAGCTCGTTTAAACAGTTTCTGAAAAATTTTCAAAACTGATTTTTACAAACTACACTCGAAAAAATTTGTTTAAAGACGACAGAAAATGACTAATTTTTTTGTGATACTAGAATAAAACATCTAGTCACTTAGCGATAATTTACGTCAGCATTGTCTAACATAGCTGAAAAACTATTAAATCTGTCGCTTATAACATCCCAACGTCAAATCAAAACAATTGAAAATTTCAAAATAAGTGTTTGGATGAAATAGTGCGTAAAATACATATTTCTTGCATTTTACATCTAATTCGTAACGGTTAAATATCAATTTATTTCTTTAAATTTTCGATTTTTGACAGTTTAATCAATAAAATTACAGTTTTCTAGAAATGGTTTTTGCGGACTAGACTAGAAAATATTTATTTCATGACGATTGATGAAACATCCAGTGCCACAATTTACGTCAGCTAAGTCGAAAATAAGTAAAAAACATCAAATCTATCGCTTAAGTCAATGTTGTTATTATCATTTCCAATCAAAATTTTTGATACTTCGTTTGAACAGTTTCTGAAAAATCCTAAAACTGATTATTTCGGACTAAACAATAAAAACTTGTTTGAAGACGTTTGCGTTTAAAAACGCAACGTCAAATCAAAACTTCAAAATAAGTGTTTTTTGTGGTAGTGTTTGCGTGGAATAGTGCGTAAAACACATATTTCTTGCATTTTACATCTAATTCGTAACGGTTAAATATCAATTTATTTCTTTAAATTTTCGATTTTTGACAGTTTAATCAATAAAATTACAGTTTTCTAGAAATGGTTTTTGCGGACTAGACTAGAAAATATTTATTTCAAGACGATTGATAAAACATCTAGTGCCACAATTTACGTCAGCTAAGTCGAAAATAAGTAAAAAAACATCAAATCTATCTCTTAAGTCAATGTCATTATCATTTCCAACGAAAATTCTTGATATTCCGTTTAAACAGTTTCTGAAAAATCCTAAAACTGTGTATTTCGGACTAAACTAGAAAAAAATTGTTTAAAGACGACTGAAAATAACTAAATTTTTTGTGAAATTAAAATAATAAAACATCTAGTCACTTAGCGATAATTTACGTCAGCATTGTCTAACATAGCTGAAAAACTATTAAATCTAGCGCTTATAACAACGCAACGTCAAATCAAAACTTCAAAATAAGTGTTTTTTGTGATAGTGTTTGCATGGAATAGTGCGTAAAACACATATTTCTTGCATTTTACATCTAATTCGTAACGGTTAAATATCAATTTATTTCTTTAAATTTTCGATTTTTGACAGTTTAATCAGTAAAATTACAGTTTTCTAGAAATGGTTTTTGCGGACTAGACTAGAAAATATTTATTTCAAGACGATTGATAAAACATCTAGTGCCACAATTTACGTCAGCTAAGTCGAAAATAAGTAAAAAAACATCAAATCTATCTCTTAAGTCAATGTCATTATCATTTCCAACGAAAATTCTTGATATTCCGTTTAAACAGTTTCTGAAAAATCCTAAAACTGTGTATTTCGGACTAAACTAGAAAAAAATTGTTTAAAGACGACTGAAAATAACTAAATTTTTTGTGAAATTAAAATAATAAAACATCTAGTCACTTAGCGATAATTTACGTCAGCATTGTCTAACATAGCTGAAAAACTATTAAATCTAGCGCTTATAACAACGCAACGTCAAATCAAAACTTCAAAATAAGTGTTTTTTGTGATAGTGTTTGCATGGAATAGTGCGTAAAACACATATTTCTTGCATTTTACATCTAATTCGTAACGGTTAAATATCAATTTATTTCTTTAAATTTTCGATTTTTGACAGTTTAATCAGTAAAATTACAGTTTTCTAGAAATGGTTTTTGCGGACTAGACTAGAAAATATTTATTTCAAGACGATTGATAAAACATCTAGTGCCACAATTTACGTCAGCTAAGTCGAAAATAAGTAAAAAAACATCAAATCTATCTCTTAAGTCAATGTCATTATCATTTCCAACGAAAATTCTTGATATTCCGTTTAAACAGTTTCTGAAAAATCCTAAAACTGTGTATTTCGGACTAAACTAGAAAAAAATTGTTTAAAGACGACTGAAAATAACTAAATTTTTTGTGAAATTAAAATAATAAAACATCTAGTCACTTAGCGATAATTTACGTCAGCATTGTCTAACATAGCAGAAAAACTATTAACCCCAACGTCAAATCAAAATTGTTCAAAATTTCAAAATAAGTGTTTGGATGGAATAGTGCGTTAAATACATATTTCTTGCATTTTCAATTGATCAATCAAGTATCAATTTTTTTTCTTTGAAAATTTCGACAGAACCCGTAAATAAAGAACGTAATAATAATTACGTCAACTGAAAAAACATCGCTTATGTCAATTAAATGTCAAATCCGTATTAGCCAAATGATTATTCAATGAGATAGTGCGTGAAAAAGCTAGTTCTTGCATTTTGTTTTACGAGTAAAATTAATAATAAAAAGCAAACTCTTACCATACGACCCCGAAGGCCCCATACCCAATAGGTCTATCCGGCTGAACTTGTTCTTGCGTGTGTGCCGGTGCAGCAGCATGCTGGGGATGATAGTAAGGCTGTGCCGCATGCAGCCCTCCTTGTTGTCCTCCGGCGGTGGGGCCGGCGGTACCCTGCATCATGCTCATGGATACAGACATGGACACCCTCGAGTGGCGGCTGGGGCCCACCACAGCCATGAAATATTGCACCAGTTCGACGCTTTTTTCCCTCCTCGCCCCGTTTCTTCACAATCAGCACATCACCACATGCATTACTTTTAAAGGGAGGCGGAAGACTTACACCTCTTTCAATTAGTCTTTCAATTTAATAGCAAAGCACCATATTTCATTCGAATTAAATGCATTTCAATCACTAAAAACACTTTAAATCGCACTTAGTTTATAGTATGAAATTATATTAGGAAAAAAAAATAAATAGTTGGGGAATTTTTTTGTTTAAAAACACTGACACAACCGTTCGATGCCAACTGAAACGATACTCAACATGGCTGCGTCCAACACCAAACATTTGTCGACCCCACTTTAGGTTTGGGAGGATTTGCGCAGGATCAGAACGTGGTAACAGCTGACTACAGCTACATTACGTTCGTTTGATTTTAAAGAGGAGGAGATAGAAGCAGTGAACAACTTGTAGTGAAGGTTCTTTGTTCTTTCGACTGAACAAAGGATCGTTGCTATTTCTCAGAAAAAAATCAACTAAACCCAGTTTAAACTTGTTATATACATTTAACCTTGGTTTAAACTGAGCTTAAGTTAATTTTTATTGTTTGTTTATTAAACAAAAATTGAAATGCCCGAAAACAATATTCAATATTATAGGTGATAATTACATTATACGCTTGAAAGTGTGGAAAAATTTATTTCATTAAAAAAATTAGCGTTACGCTAGATTGCTGTTAAAAAGGTAAACATCTACATTTCTTTTTACTATAAAATCATATTGGACAGTTGAAAATCTGTCAAATCTGACTGTTGTAACGAATGAGGTTAGACAATGAAAATTATCGTTTACACTAAATTAGATTAAGCGGGAAATTTAAAAAACTTAATAAAAGTAGAATAAAAAAATTGGTAGTCGAAATGTTACTCTTCAATGTTTGAAAATTAAAATTGTTAAAATGCAGGATTGCCAACTTTAATTATTTATGTAGTGAAGTACTCATCTAAACAAACAAAATTAAGCGTTTTAAATTCTGAAAACTCATCAGAGCCCTATAATTAAGCTCTGTTAACATTCCAGCCCAAATCTTACGATAAATACATTTACTTTATGAATTTTAATGAAGAAACAATGGAAATACAGACAAATATGGACTCGAAAAAACAGGACGATAAAAGAAATCTCTAATTTTATTTATGGAGTTAAATATTTTATTGCATTCACCCCAATAACCAGTAAAAATGTGTCTTTTCCCAATTTCTCGGTCAATTCAGTCTGAATATAATTCTCTAATCTTCTTCATCACTCTTAATAATTAACAACTTTCCAAAAATAATCAAAACCCACACAATTTTGTGTCCATTGCATCCCACTCTTTTCATTTAGCACAAAACCGCTAATTTTGCAAGAAAAACTTCAATTAATTTTATTTGAACAATTAAATGTAATTTTTTTTCTCAAGTCGATTTTCTCACGAAGCGTGGCTTGGTACCACGTTGTATACAAGAGGTTTGGCCTTGTTAAGATCCTCACAACAGACCCACGAATACGTTCAAGTGAATCGAGAGAGTTTAAAGTTTTGAAACGGTGCACAGTTGCATTAATAAGCGTCAATATTCAACGAAAAATACAACTGTTTAAAGAAATGGCAAAATGAAGTGAAGTGAAATGTAAATAATAGAATAATGTAATTGTTTACTAATTTTTGGTTGTTTTTATTACGACAGTACAAATTTGCAGTTCCTGATTGTAAGTATTTCGAAATTGAAAAAAAAAAAAAAAATTAAAATGTAGAATTGTTAATTGAATTATTTTTGATAAATATGTAACAGTACTACCGGTACTACGTGTATTTTTTTTTTTTAATTTTCTGTTTTTTAAATGTATAGTAGGCAACCAACAATACATTATTTTTTTTTTTAGTACGATGGGCAAATGGATTGTTATAATGACCAGTATTATCGTCAGTCAAGCTTTAACTGATTTTTGTCGCAAAAAGTCTAGCTCTTATGGAGGTGAAGAACTCATCTGTCATAATTCATCCCAGTTTCTGTTTAAAGACCCAACGCTTTTTATGGATAAAATCCAAAAGTTGACGTGTGAAAATTGTACCATTCCCACAATCGACGATTTAACATTCAACACAACTAAAAGTACCATCCACTTTTTGTATTTAATCTCGTCAAGAATTTATACTTTAAAAGATTCAGCATTTAGTAAATTCCGTCTTTTGCGTGTGTTAAATCTCCGCAACAATTCTATAACTGACATTGAACCGAAAACTTTTTTAAATTTGAATCGTTTAGCTCAACTTGATTTAAGTTTTAATAATGTTCGAATTTTAATAAATCGAATGTTTGAACATTTACCAAATTTGAATTTATTGAATTTGAATTATAATACAATTTATTATATTCAACCAGAAGCATTTCGAGGTTTGACGCATTTGAGACATTTATATTTGAATAACAATCGATTGGAGAAATTGGAAGGTTTCGTATTTAAGTATCTACCAAACTTGTTATTGTTGTATTTGGAAAATAATAATATTGTGCAGATTGATTCATTCGCTTTTGCTAATTTAACCAATCTCAATTCTTTGTATTTGAATAATAATAATATTAGTTTTCTCACTCAGTATAATTTTAAACCATTAACTAATTTACAAGATTTGCAATTAAGAAGTAACAATTTAACAGAAATTCAAGTGAGTTCGTTCAATGGTTTGATTAATTTAAAATATTTATATTTAGGAAATAACCATTTACGAGTGATTAAACGTTACGGTTTTGTCGGTTTAGACCATTTATTAAATTTAGAATTAATCAACAACGAACTCGAAATCTTCGATTTTGGTTACATCGACAATATGAAAAGTTTAACAATGCTTTGGTTGCAACAAAACAAAATTTCTAATTTAACTGCTGATTATAAACTCGATCCTTTAAATTCTCTTATCAGTTTGGGTTTAAACGATAATAACTTTACAATTTTAAACTATAAATTAATTTATAATAAGATACCAAATCTTAGGGATATTTTTATTTTTAACAACACATGGAAATGCGAATTGCTTGTTAATATGTTCAATTTTTTTCAAGAAAAAAATGTTACGGTGTGTGCGAGTAATGATTGTAATGTTAACACTACAAGAAAATTTGTACAGGATGCGTGTGTTGTCGAAGAACAGGATAAAGAGGAAAAGGAGGCGGATTTTGTTATGGAAAATGCAAGTAATAGTAAATTTATTTCGGTTATTCTGTTTGTAATTAATGTAAAGTTGTTAATATTGGTTTAGTTTAGTTTTTTTGAATTTTATAATTTACTAGGGAATTTGTTTTGTCATTTGTCATAACTGAGGTTTCATTTGACAAAAAATAGGGATTTTGCGTTTTCATTAAAAGACGCCAGAATTTAAATTGTTTTAAAATGCTGCCAAAATTAAATAAAAACTAGGTTTGACAAGTCCAATTTAAGGCTTACTGTATTTATGGTTATAAGATCACGTCCTGACAATAAACAATGCACATGTATAGATGTAAAAATGGATGTTGGCCACCCTATTTTCTGTAATTAATACTTTTGTCTACCTCAACTCTTCAAAGCTTTATTTTTGTAAATAAAATTCTAATTTGCATGTTGGTATGAGTTTCATTTAAAAACTGTTTTTAAAAGAGCTTGATTTTTATTGTCCGCTCTTTATACATAACCAGAAATTAGTACCAACGTTTGACATAAAAACCACCAGTTTTTCAATTTTTAAACGTCACTTTATTTAAAAAATGTCAAATTCGATTCCTTACGATTCAACAGATATTTCCTTCGGTTTTGTTCCTGTAGGAACGACTTCTGTAAAATCCGTCTCTCTACGAAACGACAATGAAGTAAGAACTACATCAAACTATCAAATTTCAACCATATCTTTCCAGAACTCTGTCACTTATTACATCACCCGGAACACCCAAACCAATCCTATTTACCACGTCTTTGATGTAAACAAATACGAAGTGACAATAAATCCCGATGAAGAGTTCTTACTTAAAGTAACATACACTCCCAACATTCCTGGAAATCGTGATTTTGATTATTTTAATATCACAAATGGTCGGAGTTACTTCCAAAGATTATCAATGAGAGGAGAATGCATTGGTAATTGTCCTTTTTACAAAAAATTTTAATTTTAGAAACTGTTAAAGGACCGTTAGTGAGTTGTTCAATTCGTTTTTTACACTTCTGCCATTCTCCAAAATACAAAAATTTGAAGAAAATGTTTGAAATAGCAAACACATCGAATGTTCCAGCTATTTACCAATTTGATTGCGATGAAGAAAACGGAGTTTTTAGCGTTAGTCCACAAAAAGGAATTTTAGCCCCGCAAGAACATGAGTTTATTACTGTTAAATTCCAACCGATGGAACGAGAGTTATACTCGCAACAACTTTGTTGTTTGATTTTATATCACGTAAAAATTTTCAACAAAAAAATAAAATAAATAAACCTAATATTTTTTACAGGAACCTGTGATAATAAATGTGTTTGGAATCTTATCAAAAGAGAAAGATTTTGATTTTAAAGGGATAAATCTTCGGTATTTTCCGTTTCCATTCGATGAAACTATTGGTTTTGGAGGATTTTTTAACGATAGTGTGACAATTAAACATGCACAACCGCCATTTTCTTTAACTGTTAATTATCTTGATTTTGGACAGATAAAAGCAGAGAGTTTGTGTCAAACTTTGACTACTAGTTTAACTAATCATTTAGAAAACAGCATTGAAATTTCATGGGATTCCCCGAAATTGTTTGGGATTTATCCTGAAAAGTTGGAAATACCATCGAAGCAATCAGCATTATTTGAGTGTAGATTCACACCTGAGGAAAAAAATTCTGTGGCTTGGGTTATAATGAATGGGCAAGTTTTGTGGCAGTGTAATACAGACTTGCCGCCTGCTTTTAATATACCTATTCCTTTGACACTCCGAATGATTGGTAATTTTTGTTAAATTAATTAATTGTATAATTAATGTTCAATAGGTCATAGTTTTCCTGCAAATGAATCTTGGATTGCTTCAGTTTCTGTTATTCCAAACAATGTAATCCTGCCATTGTGTCTTCCAGGATCTTCGTCATGGACAACTTTTATGATTCAATCCCATGGGCATTTGCCAGTTTTATTCAAACTTTTACCGCCAAAACGGACGTAAATATTTGTATTTTTTTCTGTTTCTAAAATAGAAAAAAAAAACGCTTCCAATTAACATTAACTCTGTTCTTCTTCCAGAAACTTTATAATGAAACCAATGATCGGTTTAATTCGAAAGTTTCAAATAATTGCCGTTCAGTTACAAACTACTTCATTGGAAAAACAGTCGTTTATAGAGAAATGGGGAATTGAACTTAATGGTCAAGAACAAAAATCGAATCAAATTTATGTTAAAGCACAAACTGATACACCAAATATTGTTATTTCTGATAAAAATTGTGTGAAATTTGAAGCAATTCAACCTGGAACTGAAGTCACTGTTTTAATACCAATCGTCAATGTTTCGTTCTGTCAATTGATGTAAGAATTAACTGCAAAAATTGAAGTCAAGAGTCGAAATTTTAAATTATTGAAATTTTTCTAGGTACAAATTTGAAAATTTGGATAATGTTGAATTTATTCCCGACCGTGGGATTTTATCCCCAAATGAAGAAATTTTCGCTACTGTTAATTATAAATCTACTTTGGATGATGATGGTGTGATTGAGTCGGAAGTTGTCTGTAAAGTTCAAGCAATTCGAGCTGAAAATGTCCAAATTGGAGAAACTGTCCAAATCCCTGTTAAAATAATCACTGAAGTTGTCTATTCCGAATTATGCGTATTCAATCAACAATAAAAAATTCCCAATTTTTTTTTACTGTTAAGTTGTAGGCGCTGCCACAAAGTTGCCAACATGGAGACATTGAATGTGGTTCCACTATTGAATCTTGTTTCTATCTTTACAATTTTGGCAATTCCAATATTAATTTTAAATTATGTCATAATTTTGATCGAAAAAATGTAACTCTAGAGCCGGAATGTGGCAAATGTGGACCGAAAGAAAAATTAAGAGTTAGAGTAAAATTGGCACTGGTTACAGCAGGCAAAAAATTTTTAATTATTTCGTATAATAATCGTCGGAATGGAGGTAGTGATGATGTTGTTGAAGGTGAGGGGGCTAAACCTATTTTTAAATTGGAATGTGTTAGTGTCTATCCGCTGCTACAAGTAATTGGTTAATTTTTGTAATTTGAATTTTAGTGATTTTTGTCTTGCAGATTAGTGATATTTTGGAGCATAACTTGAAGGGTTTTTTTTGTAAAAATGATCTATGGGAAATGTGCAGAATTGATGAGTAAGTGTGAATTTTGAAGGATTTGTGAGCTAGAAATTGAAAATTCGATTTGTCATAATTTAGAAATTATTAATTTAGATATTCTGAAAAATTTTGAAAATCTGGAAAAAATGAATCTTGAGAAGCTTAATGATTTTTATATTTTTGGATACTTTAAATGCCTCAGTTTCTTTTTTTTTAGATTTTTTTCGTTTCTTTAGACTCTTAAGGTTTCTTACATTTTTCAGTTTTTTTCTAGTTTTTTTTTTTATTTAAGAGTGGAAATTCTAGATTTTTTGGAAAATTTTCAAAATCTGATAAAAGTACACTTGATAAATTTAATGACTTTTCAGTTTTTTTATTTTTCGGTTATTATTAATGCCTCAATTTCTTAGATTTTTCATTTCTTCAGATTCTTAAGATTTCTTAGATTTTTCAGTTTTTCTAGTTTTTTCATTAAAAATTCATTTAATAGAGGAAATTCTAGATTTTTGAAAAATTTCAAAAATCCGAAAAAAAAGTAACTTGAAAAGCTTAATGATTTCTTTTTTTTATATTTTTTGGATACTTTAAATGCCTCAATTTCTTTTTTCTAGATTTTTTTCATTTCTTCAGATTCTTAAGATTTCTTAGATTTTTCAGTTTTTCTAGTTTTTTCATTAAAAATTCATTTAATAGAGGAAATTCTAGATTTTTGAAAATTTTCAAAAATCCGAAAAAAAAGTAACTTGAAAAGCTTAATGATTTCTTTTTTTTTATATTTTTTGGATACTTTAAATGCCTCAATTTCTTTTTTCTAGATTTTTTTCGTTTCTTTAGATTCTAAAGGTTTCTTAGATTTTTCAGTTTTTTCTAGTTTTTTTTTATTTATTTAAGAGTGGAAATTCTAGATCTTTTGGAAAATTTTCAAAATCTAAAAAAAATATTTGATAAATCTAATGACTTCAATTTTTATATTTTTTGGTTATTTTAAATGCCTCAATTTCTTAGGTTTTTCAATTCTTCAGATTCTTAAGATTTCTCAGATTTTTTAATTTTTTCTTTAAAAATTGATATAATTTAGGAGATTCTTGATTTTTGAAACAATTTACAAATCTGTAAAAAAGGAAACTTGATAAATTTATTGGCTTTTGAGTTTTTATATTTTTCGGTTACTTTAAATGCCTCAGTTTATTTCTCAATTCTTCAGATTCTTAAGATTTCTTAGATTTTTCAGTTTTTTCTTTGAAAATTTATTTAGGAGAAGATTCTAGATTTTTGAAAAATTTTAAAAATCCAAAAAAAAAAGAAACATGAAAAGTTTAATGACTTTTCTTTTTTTTTATATTTTTTGGATATTTTAAATTCCTCAGTTTCTTCAGTTTTTTTTCAGATTTTTTTCAATTCTTTCAGATTCTTCAAGTTTCTTAGTTTTTTCAGTTTTTCCTTCAGCTTTTCAAAATATTCCAAATTTTCAAAATCTTCAAATTATCCATTTTGAAATCCCTTAAATAATCTACTTCTAAATTCGCCAAATTATTGCTTGAATTTTAAAATTTTCAGTCATCTCTTTTGATATTCCTGATGCTACAAATAGAAGAAACACTCTCTATATTTTAGATTCCTAACAATTTGAAAATACCAAAAATCGAGCTTTATTTCCAATTGTAAACATTTTTTTGTAGAATCAATGCCGCTTTGGTCGAAACCAACCCTGGCGAAATAAAACGCATCGATTTGCATATCCCCGACTGTGAAGAATCCGACAAACTTTTCTACCTCATTTTCGCATTCAAAAACACATCAAGATTTTACACAGAATTCATCCTGAAACGTCGCCAATTATGCGATTGTAAACAAATCGAAATCAGCGAAGGTTTAACAATGAGACGCAAAACTTTCGATTGTCCGCATAGAGACATGTTCACTATTGAAATCTCATCAAAAAATATTCCTGTATTTATTAAAAATAATTTTTTATTAATTCAAAAAAAATATATTTTCAGGCGTTTGCAACTGTTAGTTTATCCTTCAAAATCAAATATCTCCTTTCTGGCGAAAACACATTTTCTTATATAATGGAACTAAGCAATGATCGAACTATAATTTTAAATATTTATAGTGAAACTATAGCTAAAGATTATTTTGCTTTGTCAGTATTTAAACAGAATTATTTATTGAATATGGATTATGTTTACATTGGATTGAAAGAAGCGCCAGTTTTTGCGTTTTGGTTGTATAATAATACAAGCAGAGCTGTACCATTTAAAATTGATGATTTGAATATTGTCAAATTGTGTAATGAAGATGGGTTTTCGGTTTTAGAATGTATGACTTGTGTTGGGTTTTTGGAAGCTTTTTCTTCAGCGCCTGTGCTGTTTAAATTTTGGCCAATCGAAGCGAAATTATATCAAGTAATAAAAAATTTTTTAATGGATTTAATTAATTTAATGTTTATAGGTTTCAGTTCCTTTGTTGTTGGGTTTTAAAGAAACGATTTTAACTATTCAAGGCCATGGTACAGACCAGCTTAATAAATTCATTTTGAAAAAAATGTCACCTGACTCACAATCTTTGAAAAATAATAATGTAAGTCTGTCAATTGATAATTTAATTGTTGAACCTCTCCTCATGGGCAATTATACTGAACGAATGTTTTTTATTAAAAATCACAGCAAAACTAATATTGTTAGATACATCTGGAAGGAGTTAGTTATTTTTTATTTTTAAACAACTTGAAATAATTTACAATTTTAGAAGTTTTCTTGATGGTTTAATCGAAATTACACCACAAACAGTAAGTGGATGTCTTCAACCAAAAGAATCACAACCTGTTATAATAAAAATAACATCTTTACATGAACCTTGTAACATTCGAATTTTATTAACTCTTGAGTTTGAAACTAAAAATGAAACAAGTCAAGAAACCTTCAATCTAGCTTTACCAATTCGTATTTTTGTTGTTGGTAATTCCGACAAAGATTTGTGTATTAGTGTTGATTATCAATTCAAACAAACACCATGGGATAGAACTTCAGTTGATGTCGAAAAATTTGTTGAAGAATATTTTGAAAAGCAGTTGATACGTCCTAAAGAAGAAAATTTAAAAGTCGATTTAATTGATCAAGATTTAGTTCAGTATGTTCTCGAGCATATTGTTGGGTAATTTTCATAAAATTGGAGAAAATATTTTTAATTTTGTGTTTTTAGAGATGCAATTCTAAGCGAGCACTTTTTAGAATCTGTTAAATTATTAAAATCAGCACCGTCTCCACTTTACTCTCAAATTAAATCAGATTTTGGAGATGATAGACAGAAAGAAGTTAAAGCGTTTTTGACACGGCCGCAAATGTCTGAAGTTGTGAATATTTGCGAGGAGATGATTATTGATAGTTTGCGTTTTAATTGGGATGAAAAATGAGAAACTTAAGGATTTTTAATAATAAATAAAAGCCGTTTGGGAACTAACATTTTCAACAGTCAGGAAGTGATTAAAAACAATTTTTAATTTATTTTATGCAAACATAAGGCATGTTTTTCTGTTGATATTTTCGCTAATTTCAAAATCTGTATTATTGGTTGCCTACCCAACAAACAAAAAAAATTCTTGTTGATTAGGGTCACAAATAAGAAACTGAATTTTGCGATAAAATGTATTTCAAGTGAGTAGCGGGTCTTTGACTCGTTTGAACACAGCTAGGAATTTATCTCCTTCGTTTCGTGTAACCTTTTGGCCTTCTTCTGAACTGCTGTACAATTTATCAACGACTGGATCGTTTTCCTAAAATAAAAATATTATTTTTGTGTTATTTTTTACGTGTTTAACGTACTAATTCTTCCGATGAAATTTGTTCAAATAAAGGATGCTCATTAAAATGCTGTTTCATCCAATCATGTAAATCTTTTACATCGGTGACAGTGTAAACTATACCTCCGATTGCTAAAACATAAGCGTATTCGGCGAGAAGATTTTGATTTATAATTCTCCATTTATGTTTGGATTTTTTAAAATGCGGATCCGGATACAAAAAGAACATTTTTTTCAACTTGAAATGAAATTATCAAAATTCGAATTATAACTTTATGTTCTTACTTGTCCTTTTTTGAAATAATTAGGAAGGTATTTCATTGCGTTTGTGCGTAAACAGGCAATATTTTGATATTGATTTGGATATTGAGACCGTAATGCTGCAATTCGATCCATAACATAATCCGACACTTTAACTCTGATTTCCATCCCTAACATTAAAGTCTGTGGGAACAGAGGTGACAATGTGATTAAAAGCCCCCCATATCCACACCCTATATCTGCGAATTCCACTTCAGAATTTGGTATTTCTGGGTAGAACTTCGACCAATCCATTTGATCAGGACTTTTTGGACTTTTTTAAAAATAACATTAAATTTACTTGACTTAGTTAAAAATGTAACTTACTAGTCGAAACAATGATCCGCAATCGGATTCGAATGCGCTCTTTGCCTATAATACCGTTTTTGAGGTAACGCAATCGACATTTTTTAGGTTAACTGTCACGTTGAGGTTAAGTTTGACATTCAAAAGTCAAAGTGACATTTGTCAACATTACTTTTTTTTATAGAAAACATTTGTTTAATATTACTAAAAATGATTAAAATTAAAAAATATTGTTAAATTTAACAATGTTCCATAAAACGGACAACGCCAAAGATGATTTTCTCGAACATACTAAAGCCGCCCGAGAAGAACGGGCTTATGAGAAGAAGAAAGAACAAGCAGCTAGTTTAATACAAGCAACAGTTCGTGGATGGCTTAGTCGGGTTAAATTCAACCGCGATATATTGTAAGTTTTTGTGTTTATAACCCAATTTTGTAGTGTTAATTTTAGATGCGATTTTGATAATACAATTCCTGATATTCCCGACGATGGATCAACTTTAAAACCAGCTCTTGAAATTTACACTCAATCCTGTCGATTGTTGTTGATTTGGCGTAAAGAACGCGATAAAGACCGTTTCGGGAAACTTTGCCGCTACTTAGTTCATTCTTTAGAATCTGAATCCCCAAAATACAGTTATGTGGGGGTTGCTTTAAGCAAAGAACATGTGATACGATGGATCTCTCATATGGATGATATTCTATGGAAATGCTGTGAATATTTAAACGATTTAAAACCGGAATTTCCGAGTGATATGAAATCGGTTGTTTTATTTTTGCATATGTTGGTGTCTTTTACAAGTACGAACAATTGGATTGTTTTGAAGAATAAAAATATGGAAATGTTGAAAGCAGGAATGAATCAATTGTGTGCGAATTTAATGGGACGACTATTCCATAAAGGATTTTATTTAGTTTTAAAAAGTTTGTTGATTCGAGGATTGGGGAGGATTAAAATTGCGTTCAAACATGCGACTTTATCAGCGATATTAACACTAGCATTGAGACCTTTAATTGCAGCTAATTTCTCGGATAAACTTATGACGATGTTTTTGATTCATATTCTATCGGTTCCTGCCTTGATCCAACATTTGGATAACTTATCGCCTGAAGTAAATATTTCATATTATCAGTTTCCAAAAAAAAACAAAATAAAATGTTTTTTCAGAGCATTTCGACAATAAATCACCACAAATTATTCTCAAAAACATTGGAATTATTATCAAGTCAACAGTCGATGCGTATTGTTTTTAACACTCTTGAAGGCAGCTATGCCCTCTGTCTTCTTGCCAATTTACTACAACTAGCATACATGGAACGCGATGGTGCCTTGAAAGATTTAAGCTTCCCTACTTTTACAATCGTTGTAACAGGATTATTAGAAAGTTGCCAAAATTATGTTGTTAATAAACAATCGAATTTAACCCATTGGCATCCAGTTTTGGGTTGGTTTGCTCAACCTATGGATCCGGCTTTAAATGCATCAATGCCTCATGTTAAACTTCAATTGAATTTATTATGGAATTCGAAAATTGTTCATATTTTATTAGGGGATTTGCTTCAACAGTTGGTAGAAAATGTTGAATCGCCACAACCAAGTCCAAGTGTACAAAATTTAACAACTTCGAATTTTTTCAAAAAAGTTTTAGAAGCTAGAAGTAATAAAACGAATACTTTCAAGAATTATAGAGCTTTAGGAAGTCCAGAAGTGCATAGAGTTGTGCTTGTTTGTTCTTTGTATCATACAGCGTTGAATACTTTGAGTCAGTTGCAGTTGGATATACTAACAGGTATGCCAACTGTTGGATATATTGTTTTTAATCAATCTTTCCTAGGATTGTGCTATCAAAATTCGATTTTATACAACATGTGGTTGTTTATATCCTCATTAGGACCAAATTGTGGACTGAAAAATTTTTTAGATCATTTAGCAATTAACACAAAATGCACAGCGCCTGAATTTCAAATGTTGCAGTTGTTTTGTGACTGTATGACGCATTATGTTACGTAAGTGAATTTAGTTTTTTTAAGTTGATTATAAATAATTTGTTTTTTAGAATTTTAGACGACGTCGAAATGTACGAGCAACAAAATCCTTTTAAATTGAGTGATTTTATAGTTTTGTCTTCGTTTCTAAACACGTTTTTATATAAAGCAGTTTTAGGGAATTTATTTGGTAATTTAGTTACAACTTGATTATTTTTTTCCCTAACTAAATTTTGTAGATTTGAAGACAGTTTTAACTAATCCTCTTTTCCAGTCTTTACACACTTTGTTAATGCTTTTATATCGTCGCGATTGTCGCCGGAATTACACTAGTCAAGGCCATTGGCTTTTAAAAGATGTTAAAGTGTCAAGTTTTATGACTGATTTAGAGAAAAATCGAAAAGCACCTCAATTTCTTCTTCAAACAATGCCACATATCATCCCGCATGAAGATAGAATTAGATTGTTTCGAAAATATATAACTAATGAAAAAACAGTTTTAGGATTGACGGAATCAGCGTGTGCTTCCCCGCAATCGACCTTGATAACTGTGCATAGGTATAATCATAGAAATAAATTTTGTGTTTTAATAATTTTAAATTTTAGATCGCGAATAGTCGAAGATGGCTACCGCCAATTAGCTCTTCTTCCACCTCAAGCATTAAAAGGTGTAATTCGCGTACGATTTATCAATGAACAAGGCTTAGACGAAGCCGGTATTGATCAAGATGGCGTTTTTAAAGAATTTCTTGAAGAAAGTATCAAAAGAATTTTCGATCCTTCGTTGAATTTGTTTAAAGTAACAAGTGAAGAACGATTGTATCCATCGCCTACTTCACATTTACAAGATAATCATCTTCAGTTGTTTGAATTTGTTGGGAGGATGTTAGGGAAAGCAGTTTATGAAGGAATTGTAGTTGATGTGCCTTTTGCTTCGTTTTTTCTAAGTCAAGTTTCGGGACAAACAGCACAAGCGCTTTATAGTTGTGTTGATGAATTACCATCGTTAGATCCGGAATTGTATAGAAGTTTGAGTTATATTAAGCATTATGATGGGGATCTAGCCAATTTAGATCTGACGTTTAGTTTGGATGAAGATAATATGGGGAAGTTGGTCACACATGAGTTAATACCTGGAGGAAAGGCTGTTCCGGTTACCAACGAAAACAAGTAAGGTTGAAATATTGAAATTTTTGGGGTTTTAAATTCATTTGTCAAATCTGACAGTTCGAAAAAGTGAGGTTATGAGTTGAAAATTGTTTGAAAAATCCTAATTCACAAAATTTGAACTAAGACGATAGATGGCGCTAGCCCCAAAAATTTTTATTAACAATAAGTCAAACTATTCACGAGTTATTTTTTTTTAGAATTAATTATATTCATCTCATGGCGCATTTCCGGATGCACGTGCAAATCAAAGACCAAACCAGTGCTTTCATTCGTGGCTTTCGTTCAATAATTAATACTGATTGGCTGTCGCTGTTTTCCACACCGGAAGTATTATCAAAATATTAGAAAAATCGTCAAATTAGTTTGATTTTAGTTGCAGCGGTTAATTTCCGGTGATAATGTTCCACTTGATATTAAAGACTTACGAAAACACACTCAGTATTATGGAGGTTTCCATGATTCGCATCGAGTTGTTAGTTGGCTGTGGGATATTCTAGAAAAAGATTTTTCGGAAGAAGAAAAAAGAATGTTTTTAAAAGTTGGTTAATAATTAGTGAGGATTTTGTATTTTTTTGTTGTTTTTTTTTTCAGTTTGTGACTAGTTGTTCCAAGCCGCCTTTGTTAGGTTTCGCGCATTTGGAACCGCCGTTTTCGATTAGATGTGTGGAAGTGGGGGATGATGAAGATACTGGTGATACTATAGGTAGAGATCTGTAATTTTTGATATTTGTTTTAAAAAAAAATTTTTAGGGAGTGTTTTTAGAGGTTTTTTTACAATACGTAAAAAAGATCCACAAAATCGATTGCCAACATCTTCGACTTGTTTTAATTTATTAAAATTACCAAATTATCAAAAGAAGAGTACGTTAAGAGAAAAGTTAAGATATGCTGTTACCTGTAATACCGGCTTTGAGTTGTCATAAGTGACAATCATAGCCAACTTTTTTTAAAAAGCTATCATCAAAACTCATATCAATGTTTTGTAATTTAATAACATAAGTCAATTGAATAATGGATCATTAGTTCTATGCGTAGCGTAATTCCTCATTATCCACAACTTCATATAAGAACAATTGTATTTATTTTAATCAATTTGATACTCTCGGTCTCATATTGTGATGACATATTTAATTCTGTTCTTTAAATTAAACGAAAAAATTATTTTATTGCGTTGTGATTTTTTTTAAGTTGGTAGCTATGTATCAATTACCCAATCACGTGCTTGGTTATTAAATGTCAGGCGCAATGTCCAAGGTTACCCACAAAGTGTCATTTGCGTCAAAAAAATTCCTTAAGTGTTGACAAAAATGAAATTAATTTAAAGAAACTTTCAAAATTTTTCGAAAAAATGGCGTTTAATCCTTTGACTGAGACAGAATGTGGCCAAAAGAATCCTTTGGCTCGACTTACTTCGCACATTACACAAGACCATGCATTTGCTGAAGCCCATTTACATGCCTTTCCTAGTAGTTCGGATCAATTGGTTGAACAATTTTTACAAGAAACTAAAACAATGCCGCAGAGTTTTCGGATGGATGGTATTTTATATAAATAATTTTTATAGGTTATGAGTTTGGGAAATTTCTAGATTTGATGAGAGAAATGCACGAAATTGAGTCGCAAAGGTCGGTAATACCCCCAATTCCTGCTTCAACTATTAAAGATCAAATACATGATGATGCATGGGCGCAGCAGTATATCGATGATGGAAAAGTTTTTAATGTAAAAATGTAAATTAGTTTTGAGATGTTATTGCTTTTTTTTTATTGAAGGATAATGTGAATAATGAGGCGATTTGGGCGGAAATTTCGTCGCAAGAACAAAGTAATAATTTGTTGGAGGAATGGAGCAATCCCGATTATTTACAAGATATGCCAGGACCTAGTAAAATTAATGAAGCTCAATTAAGTGCTCAGGAATTAACCGATTCAGTTGATGACCCCAAATTTGTGTATTCTAAGGTTCAATTGATTTTATTAATAACAAAAGTGTAAACTTTAATTTTAGTTTATGAGATTTATGAAACAAGTAGGTGATGGTGATATTAATTTAGAAGAAGGTAGATTAACTGAAGCTGAAGCTGAATCTTGGAGCAAGGAGTTTTTACAAAATAATGAAAGTGAATTAGAGAAAAAAATGGACAAAACTGTCGGTAAGATTGTGTGAAAATGTCAAAAAATCCACTTTAATAAAATTATTTAGAAGAGGAATTCAATGCAAAATATTGGGACAATTTGCAAGAAGAATTAAAAGCATTAGAAACTGGTGGAAACGCAAGTTCATTAGTGAACGAATTTGAATCATTTTATTCGAGTCCATACAATGATTATACATTTTCTGACGAAAACCCAATGTCTGATATAATTGATCCTTTAGAAAAAGGAAAACAGTTTTTAGAAGAAGGCGATTTACCATCAGCGGTTTTATGTTTTGAAGCAGCTGTAAAAAATCAACCGGAAAATAGCGAAGCGTGGTTGCTTTTAGGCAAAACTCAAGCGGAAAATGAACAAGTATTAACAAAAAAAAAAAAAAAGAAGTTCTATGTAAATTTATTGATAATTTCAGGATTGTAATGCAATTCCCGCTTTGAAAAAATGTCTCGAACTCGAACCAACGAATTTAACAGCAATAATGGCATTAGCAGTTTGCTATACAAATGAAAGTTATTATAGTCAAGCTGGACAAATGTTATTGAAATGGCTTGCAAATAATCCCAAATACAGCGATTTAGTACCTCCTGATTTTGAAATAACTCGGCAAGTTACAACTTTTTTACTTCCGTAAGTGGATGGTGGGGCTTTTGCTTTAATTTTTAGGTCAAATCAAAATTTATGCTAAACGCTTAAAAAAACATTGAAAATTAGATAATAAATTTTGTTTTATGGTTAATAGGGATCAACAGAAAACTTTACAAGATTTATTTATAAAAGCTGCTTTAAGACAACCTGATAATATAGATTATGAAGTTCAGTGCGGTCTTGGAGTTCTTTTTAATTTATCAGGAGAGTATGAAAAAGCAGCTGATTGTTTTAGATCGGCGCTTTCAGTAAAATATGACGTAAGTTTAAATATTTTTTTAATATAAATCAACAGTCAAATTTAGGATGCCAAGTTGTGGAATAGATTAGGAGCGACATTAGCAAACGGTTCGAAATCGGAAGAAGCAGTTGAAGCGTATCATCGTGCTTTAAATTTAGAACCTGGATTTATAAGAGCTCGGTATAATGTAGGAATAATTTGTATTAATTTGAGAGCTTATAGAGAAGCAGCTGAACATTTTTTGACTGCTTTAAATCAACAAGCAAGAGGAAGAGATGTGAAAAATTCGCCAGCTTTATCACAAATGTCGGATACAATATGGTCTACATTACGAATGTGTATTTCTTTATTGGGTAAAACTGATTTAAGAACAGCTGTGGATAATCGCGATTTGGAAACGTTGAATAAAGCCTTTAATATCGTATAAAATTACGTAAGATTGTAATTTTGTCCATTATTTTTGTACAAGTCAACAAAGGGTTTATTATATTGTTTTTTTTTAATAATTTTTTTGTTATTCCTTCTATTTTGCAGTCGAATAATAAAAGAAAAAACAGGAAAATCTTTTTTTTCGAAAGAAAAAATTTAAATTGAGAAACTGAGGAACACCAGATGGCGCTAGCTCTAATTTCTGAAATCGTTTTATTGCTCATCCTTTACAAAATATTCAAACAATTATCAAATCAACGTTGTCTATTTAAGATTATTCAATAATTACAAAACGTTTTACGCATTTTGGATAATATGACAGAAATATATGTAAAAACGTTGCTGTTTATAAAATTAAAACTTAATTTATTACATCACAATTGCAGTTATCAAAAGAAAAATTTCTGCATATTAGGAAAAGGAAAAGTATATTAATGATAATTGATTAATTACCCCCTGAGTCTGCTTCTTCATTAATTTTTTTATGTTTCTGTGCTGAAATTTCTTTTTGAACTCTAGTTGAAAGTTGCGAATATAATTGTTTGCTGTCTTCAATACTCGCCTAAAAATAATCATTAATACATTTGAATAAAAATAAAATTATTTACCATAGCTAAAAATACTCTTATAACTCCCTGGGCATCTAACGCTGTAAATCTCACGCTTTTTTCGCTTGCTTGTTCGACAGTCATTTCGGCCCAAATCTAGAAAAAATTGCTTAAAAAAAAAATCGGAAACATTAATAAAATCAATACTTTAGTATTTAAAATAACTCTCCAAATTCCAGTAGTTCTAAATACCAATCTACTTTGAACATTTCCATCCGTTTCGAAATCATTCAGCCTTAAAACTCCTCGTCCTCGTTCCTGCCAACTTCCCGAACTTTTATCAAATGCAAATAATTTACAATTAATATTTAAAATGTTAGTTTCATCCTCTTCCCCTGTTATAACTTCAACTTCTTCGTATTTTCGTTTAACAGCTCTTGATTCTTCATATTCTCGTGCTGATTCACTTAAAGACTTCGCTTCTTTATTTAACAAATTTTCATCAGTTTTTACTTCATTTTTAATCGCGCTACTAAACAACATTTCTGTTGTTCCATTTGAATTTAAACTTGTGGATGGTTTAGGTTCATCTGTTTTTGTTTCAGTGTTAACAACACGTTCTTGGAGATTTTGACCGAAAACAAACGATGGTACAGTTACAGTTGTTGTAGTTGTAACAGTTTGTGTTGTTGGGGTTGTTTTAGGTTCGGAAACTTGTACTAATGGTACAAATTTTGGTGTTTCTCCATTGATTTGGTTACTTTTCGATTCTTTTGAATTCGGAAGTGATGAAGCTAATGGATTTAAACGACTTGGATTTAGAATGAATGATTTTGAAGTGTTGGTATTGTTAAGACTTAATTGTGGCGGTTTTAAAATGCCGCGAGTTGAAGCTTTTGAACTATTAGCAAATGGATTTGATTGGTTTGTTGATGGAATTGTATTTGGACTACAAATTTTTAACTCTTCGTTTTCTTTAACACTTTCGTTTTTCTCATTATCTAAAATTTTTATTTTAGTTACAATTAAAAAAAATAAATAAAAAAGTACTTACCAGTTTTTGGTTCTTCAGGAGGACCTTCCACTTTCATTGTTATTTTCGGATTATCACTGTTTTCTGTATCTAGAAAATTTGAAAAGAGTTAAAAATTATGAAATTTGATGGAATGATTCAATAAATTTGCTAAAAAACTCGAATAAATTGTTGCCAAACAGACTCACTTTTATGTGTATCCGCCATTTTTCTTCAACAGCTACACCATAACCTCTCATTCAAGACGAATAATTTAAAATGGATGTTTTTCACTTAAATGTTTCGATAAATATAATCTTCACATTCACAATTTTTTAAATTTTATGACTTTTGATAGTAAAAATTTGCATTTAATTTATAATTTCGAATAATATTTAACACATGACATCTGACAGCTGTCAGTTAACAAGTTTTTGACAGTTATTGACTTTTTGACGCCTGTCATCAGTTTGGAAAATGTAGTTGAAGCAAATTTTTAACTTTTCCAATAACTTTGTTAATAAACATGGAATATACTACAGAAAATTTAGAAAAAGCTGTTACTTTGTTTTATAGAACTGAAGCAGGACAGCAAGCTGAAGCTCATCAGTGGTTAACTGAAGCACAAAATTCGCCACAAGCTTGGAGTTTTGTTTGGGAACTTTTAAGCCCCCATAGAGTAAGTTTAGTTATTAAAAAAAAAAAACAAAAAAACTTATAAAAGTTTATAGAATTCTGAAGTGCAATTTTTTGCTGCAACAACTCTGCATACAAAATTGATGAAACATTGGAATGAGGTACCAGAAGACCATTATGAAATTCTCAAAAAGCGGATTTTGGAAGCTATTATTAATTATGCTATGGGGCCTAAAATAGTCCTTAATAGACTTTGCATTACTGTAAGTTTCACAAAAGTGTAAAAGTATCATTGATGGGATTTTTTTTTAGTTGTCTGCTTATATCATCCATACTGTACCATCCCATTGGCCTAACGCTTTCGAGGAATTAGTTGCAAGTTTCCAGCCGCAACATTTACCTAACGTTGAACCCGAACGAGTAATTTGGATACTTTTAGAGATTTTAACTGTGATACCTGAAGAGGTAATATAATTTTTTTTTAGTCTCATTTTTGGAATTTTAAAATTTTAGTTTCAAAGTACCTTATTAGCCATAAGCCAAAGAATGCGCGTCCGAACAGTTCTCCAAGACGTTTCAAAAGATATTCTTAAAGTTGTAGAAATGTGTTTAATGCCACTTCCAAGTGCAGGCTTTGATATGTCAAATTTAACAACTTATTTAAATGCAGCAAGATGTGCTTCAGCTTGGATTCAATTAGGCGGCTTGAATATTGATGATTGTACATCAGTTATGAATCTTTTAATTAACTTAACTTGTTTTGCATATTGGAATAAATCAGATCCGGAATGTATGTCATCAGAAGAAATGGAATTGATGGAAGTAACAGTTGAAGCTTTAACAGCTATAATCCAACATCCACATACAAATCGTTATCAAAGTTTAGTAATGAAATTTAGTGCTGATATGTTGTACAAATTTGAGAAGATTTTAGAATGCGAACGGAATAGTCCCGAGGGCAATAAAGTAATTTTTTTGTTTAGACATTCTGATTTTTACCATGTTTTATTTTTAGGATATTGTGGCTAATTTGTACGGATTATTGGTAACAATCGCCGACGTCCATTCAAAAATTTTCATAAATAATTTAAAATCCGAAAATGCGGAAGAGCAAAGAATAAGTTTCGATTTTTTCAATTCGATTCTAAAATGTACAAACTTGCCTGGTTTATATCCAATTGATGAATCTAGTAGTACTTTAACATTTGGTTTTTGGTACACTTTACAAGATGACATATTATCATTAGAAACAGCCGAATGTGCTCAATTATTACTAATGATAAAACCATATTATCGTGATTTAGTTTGTATAATGTTAAGAAAATCCATGTATCCTATCAATGAAGATTATGATTGGTCATTAGACGATAAAGAAGTATTTCGATGTTATCGACAAGACATAGCCGATACATTTATTTATTGTTACAATGTTTTAAATTTAGAAATGCTTGATATTTTAAATACGAAATTAATTGAAGCTTTACATAAAAATAATACAACAGGAGTAGCGACATCTACAATACAATGGAATGAAGTTGAAACTTGTCTTCATGCATTTGGAGCTATCGCTGAATCAATTGAATTGGAAAATTTATATTTACCAAAATTGATGATTACAATTAAAAATATACCGTTTGGAGATTTACATAGAAAAGTGATGGCTTCTGCTTTAGAAACTGTTGGTTCTTATTCAGATTGGATTACTGAACATCCGGAAATGTTGGAAAATGTTTTACCGTTAGTTATTTCAGCTTTGGATAAACCAGAAGTTGCGACGAGTGCTACAATGGCGTTAAAAGATTTGACTCATAGTTGTCAGAAATATTTGATTCCTTATGCTGATCATATTTTACTAGCTGCTCAAGTACGATAAAACAAGATTTTTTTTTTTCTTATTCAAATTGTTTTAGGCTGCTTTACAAGGCGGGACTTTAAAATTAGCTGAATGTAGTCGACTTATGTATAGTATAGGCAAAGTTTTGAGTATTCTACCAGTTCAAAGAATTATGGAGTATTTGAATGTTATTCTAGCGCCATCTTTTAAGGAAATGCAAGAGTTGCTGAACGTAGAACCCGTATGTATTTGTTATAGAAAATTTTATACATCTACAATGTATATTTTTTAGTCGCCAGCGGTCAAAACGTCCCTTATCACTCGCCTTAAAATTTTATCATCACTATTCAACTCTTTGTGTGTGAAAAAAAATCAAAACGAAATAATTGAACAACCGACAGTTTTAGTAATGCAAAATACAATGTATTTGTATAAAGTAATCGGTGAAAAATATTGTACAAGTAATGACGTTATGGAAGTAAGTATTAAAAGTCGGTAAATTAGACTTCTATATAATTTTTTTTTAAGGAACTTAGTGTTTTATTAAAATATGTAGTAACAACATTATTAGAAGACTGTACACCTTTAATTAATGATATTCTTCAATTAGTTGTAACAATTTATCGAGAATGTCCACAATCTAATATATTAATGGTAGCAAAAACGGTTAGTATAGTTAATCGTTAATAGATGGTGCTTGAAAAATTTTTTTCTTTTAGGTAGTGATTATGTTCGGTAATGAGGAGCAATTTAGGCCAATCACTCATCAATTATTACATGAAATAGTCAGTACAACGTTACAATTGTGTGCACAATTGAATAGTGCCAATCAATTAGCTGAAAAAACTGATGTTTTAGAAGGATTTTTTGCTATGATGGCTCAATTGTATAAAAAAATTCCACAAGTTGTTTTTGCTAGTGGAATTGATACGGCAGCTCTTTTTCAATGCGGTATTTATGATTGAATTTATTTTTAATTAGTAGAATTTTTTTTTTCAGCTGTTTTGTGTCTATCTCTTCCAGAAGCTCAGACTTTAAAATTATGTGCAAGTTTTTTAGTAAATTTTATATCACAAAGTCGTGATACAGCTCAAGCTAGTGTTGTCCAAAATTATGGTGAAAGTTTAGTTTTACGAATTCTTTTAACATTAGGTAGTACAGCGCCACGAACGTCCGTCGATATTTTCAGTGATTTATTACTTGCTTTAAATAAAAAATACTGTGATAATCTTAGTAGGTGGTTGAACAGTTTATTAGCACAAGAAGATTTTCCATCGTCTAGAATTTCCAGACAACAAAAAGAAAATTTTATTAAGATAGTTTTAAGGTGAATTTCCTAACAATTTTTGAGAAAGTTTGTTAATTTTTTTTTTTATTTATTTAACAGAGAAAAAGCAAATAAACGAAAATTGTGCGATTCGGTTTTGGAATTCACGTTGATTTGTAGAGGAATTTTACGAGAAGATCCAAATATGCCCTAAATGTAAGTTGAAATAAAATTATAATGATTGGTTTTGTTCT
Organism: Latheticus oryzae; assembly: GCA_030157265.1. Lineage (NCBI taxonomy): Eukaryota > Metazoa > Arthropoda > Insecta > Coleoptera > Tenebrionidae > Latheticus > Latheticus oryzae. The sequence goes on from CM058050.1 coordinate 16,376,569, forward strand.
TGTACGCCATATTTTTCTAATAGTTCTTGTTTTCTACGTCTTAATAAAGCTTGTTCTACTTCTTGTTGACTTGGCACTGGAACGTGAGCTATAAATTTTTGTTCTCCTTCTGATTTTTTCTTTTCAATATCTTCATCATCCGACTGTAACAAAATAATTAATGTTATTTTAATAATAAATTTAATTAACTCACTTCTTCAACAGCATAAATGTGCTCTTCTTCTGGAAGTTCTTCATCGTCGATATTCATCTGTCGTTCTTTTTTTTCCTTCCATTCGGCGATTGCTTTTTGCATTGCTATAAAACTGATTAATAAATTATTGTTTTAGTGTGTGTAAAAACGTACATGATTTTTCAGCTGCCATTTCTAATGGTACAAGTATACCATCATCGTCGTCCATATACCCATAATAATCAGCATCAATATCTTTCATCAACTCCGCTCTAGTTTTTCGCGGCGGAGGCGGCGGTTCTTGCTCAAACAACTCCCGAACTCCTGCAGCATAAAGACAATACTCTACTAAACAATCAACAATGGAAGACCCCGATTTTGTGATGTTTTCTCGTTACCAATCAATTCCGCAATTTAATTTCTTCAATAATGTAGATAATACAAAAATAATAAAATACTTTCAACATTCACCTGGTAATTCTTTCGCAGCTCCAAAATATTTATATCCTCGATTTCCTGGTACTTCTTTTCCTTCATGATCCAACATACGTGGGCCTGTTCTTTGATAATCCGGTCCTCCTAATTCTTTAATCTGATCTTCCCAATGTCTTTTTTCACGTAAAAGTTTATTAATCTCGTCATTTAAATCGCGAATTCGGAATTCACCAAGACCGGCGTTTTGAATTTGAGCTACTTTTTTAGCTATTTCGCGAATTATTTGCATACGCCATTTCTCACAAGCGTACAGATTTTTACATTCAGATGCTAAATGCGGTCGGCGGCGTTTTTGTTTGTCGATTTCACCTAACTGAGCGGCGCGCCATCGAGCCAAAGTTGTCCTAAAATTATTAAAAATTAAAGAAACATTTTTGTTGAGGGGGAAAGATGCTTACATTGCTTTCTCAGCGTTACGTGCCTGAAAAATTTTAAAAGTTGAAAATTTTCTAAAAATGCAATTTTTAACTTACCATGTTATTGAATAATCAAATAATGTCTAAATTAAAAATTATTTTCAACGTTTATTAAAACTTAAAATTGAGGTTATGTCTGATTGGCACTCATTTGACATTTGTAAAAGACGCTTTTGTTTATGTAGCAAAAGTACAGGTTTCTGTAAACTTGTTAGAAGATTTCTGATTGGCTTTGAAACAAATGACAATAGATATTACTAAGTAATCAGTTTGTTGAATTTTAGTGAAATAATTAATACTTGAAATTGGTGAAAACTAGTGAAAAAAAAACAGAAATTTATCAAATAAATCAAAAGAAATTTGGAAAAATACACAAAAAGTGAGTAAATTTCAAATTGTAGCAAATTATACGATGATTGTACACGAAAATAGCCATTTTTTTTTTTGAATGAACGAAATTGACTTAAAAAGGCATTTAATCCAGAAATAATTGGTTGAATTAATTTGAATTTAGATTAAAATCCGTTTAAATCAAAAACTTTTGATTGAAAAAGTTAATTAAAATTGACAAATTATTGGTGTAATGCCAAAACGACTTGATTTAAAAATTTCTAATATAAATTCATCGATACCAACTTGAAGGGAAAAATCACTAACACTCGTTGTAATTTTGAATTTTCAAAAATGAAATTTTTACTTTATTTGGTTTTATATTTTTAAAAATATCATTTGAAGCTCTCTTCTCTAAATAATTTCTAGATTGAAACTCTTAATTACTTTAGAAATGTCATAAGTTTTCTAAAATTTTTAAGTTGAATGGAATTTTAATATTCGTAAAATTAATTAAAAAATGGCAAACTGAAAGTTTGATCCAAAAAAGTAATTTTGAAACAGCTTTTGACTATAATTTTGAACAGAATACGAGTAACTCTAGCGTCAAACTCAATTAATTTTCACTTTGTAAACTGCACCCCTTCTCGCTGCTATAAACTCCAAACTGCAATAAAGCAAAGACGTAAAATATGATTGTTTGATTATAAATCATAAACTACATTATAAATTGTCATTTTGTTAAAAAAAAACTGCCAAATTGTGCATTGTGCAGACAAAAAGTCATTCAACAACAGTTTGAACAAGCTGTATTCCCTTTTCCCACAAGTGTGAAGTAATATATTGTAGATTTTCGTGGTTTGTGGTTTTCTTAAATTTAAGGGTTCTCGAATGCCAGCGTACATTCTACATTATTGTTACGTTTAATAAAAGAAAATTTACAGTCGTCGAGATCATTAGTTTTTGAAAATTTGTTGACATATTTTTTCAAGTCCATTTTCTCCGAATTCAAACAATCCATCGCATGGATTTTCGTCGTTTCTGCACTACACTTAAAGGAGAGAAAAATATAGGGTGAAATCCTAATGCAACAATAGACTATAAAACGTTCTTCACTTTAAGCTGATATGATTCTTCTACATTATGATTGTTGTCAAGACATAAGACTTGCAGATGCGACAAAGACCGAGTGAGTTGAAATCTGAAACGGGCAAAGTGGTTACGTGACGTTGTTTACTATAAAAGCATCAATGTTTTTCGATGAAAAGAATGTTTGAAATTTGCTTTTCTACTTACTATCTATTTAATTATCTTCTGGTAAAAATCCGATTAAATGTGGTTTTGGAATTGATGTTCAATTAAAATTTATAGCTGACCCTTCTCAAATTGGCTGATTTAAAGAGCCATCTCGAGAGGGCGAATAATAATGTTTTATCTATTTACAGTTTTGAGATTATTTTTATTGGACTGTACTTTTTTATAATTAATATTCGTCAAGAATAGTCAAAGGATTTGAGTTGACATTTCATTGTCGGAAAACAGACGATGGTTAGAATAATATAAGACACAGGAGGATACATTTTGAATGAAAAATTCATAAATCGTTTATTTTTATGATTCTATAATAACTACAATGTTTTTATTTACAATTGGTAACATGAATTAATTAAGGAACAAAAAATAATATTTTTTAGACAGGTTTCCATTGAACTATCGCTCGTTGTGTATTTGGTGCCAAACCAAATGGTTTTGTTTTATCTGGAGCGATATATTCATTCACTTGATAATCAAGAAGAGTTTGATAATGGTAAACGTCTGTCCCTAATTGCTGAAAATTGGAGAAAAAATGTTAAAAAAAAATGATATCTTTTAAAAATTTCTTACTTGTGTTAAAGGACTTGTATTAGTTGTAAATATTCCTTGAAATTGTCTTTCTTTTGCTAATTTAAGCACTTCATCTTCCATAAATTGCATAACAGCAACATTCTCTTTTGGTGATAAAGTCGAATGAGTGCCCATCATAAATGAATGAAGGATTTTACCCTTGCCTGGCGGTAAATGCTCATCTCTGGAATAAATAAATAATTAATAAAATAATTGAAATGAATAATTTATTTCACCTTATAGGTCCTTCTATAGTTTCAAGAAATTCAAATATCACAGTTAATTTCGATGTAATTTCTACATCAGGTTCATCTCTTGCATCAAAATTGAGAGCAACACCAATTATTTTACCAGATTCGGATTTTGTTACAAAACTTAAACGTTTATCAATTAATGGCTGCCATAAGGCATTGATGAGTTCTGTATAATCAGATTCGGAAATGTCAGGCATTAACCATTGTTCTAAGTCGGCTTTTTGGTAGAAACTTGATGTTATAATGCTAATATATAAATTAATATAAAATTTGTCTTTTTAGAAAAATTACTCACTCAATGACATCTGTTTTATGCTCATTTTTAAGCAATTCAGCACTGAATAAAACTGGTTTTGTTTCGATTTTAGGTGCTGAAGTCATTCGTTCAAGAACTTCTCCTAAATCGGCAGCAGCTAAAAAGTCCCCAATACTTATATAATAACCATTTTCGTTTAATTTTGTAATAGTATAAATAGAATTGAGCGAATTTCCTCCAATTTCATAAAAATTTGCTGTTAGAGATATAGTCGATCTTGTTGTTCGATTTAAAACTGAAGCAACAATTTCGAAAAGAATTTTCGCATCTTTCATTTGTTCATTTTTAACACCAGAAAAATCAATGTCGATTTCAACGGTGTCATCATCTAGAAAACTACAATTTTCCAATACGAAATAAACAATAAAATAAATTTTACCATTATTATTTGTATTTTCGTAGGTTTTCAACAATGCTTGTCGATCGATTTTACCATTAACTAATAATGGAATATTTTCAACAAATATAACTTGTGGTATCATGTATGAAGTTAATTTTGTTTTTAAAATATTTTCAATTTGATGTTCGCTAATTAAAGCGTTAGTTTTAACAAAAGCTAATAAAGCTTGATTCATTTCGCCTGGTTGATAACATAAAACTACACCTTTTTCGATACCATCGATACTATTGACTGCTTTTTCAACTTCGGTTAAATCGACTCGATGTCCACGAATTTTTACTTGCGAATCGGTACGACCTTCGTATAGTAAAATTCCGGATTGAAGACTAGCGAAATCGCCGGTTTTGTATAGTTTGGAATAAGTTGGATCGATGGCAAGATGGTTGTTTAAAAATTTGTCTTTGTCGCGGTTGTTTACATAACCAGAAGCTAGATTTGAACCGCTGACGAAAAGTTCGCCTATTTCGGAGTCTTTGACTGGGCGAAGGTCTGCGTCGAGGAGATAGATTATAGTGTTGTCGATTGGTACACCTGAAATTGTAAAATGTATGTTTTTGTATTATTATTAGGAGTTTACCTATTGGTACTGTTAGACGATCCTTTAATTGATTGGTGTTTGAAATAATGTAAAACGTAACATCGCCCATGATTTCAGTACTTCCGTAAAAGTTACACAAACGGTATTCACATTCGGGGAAGTACTTGAAAAAAGATTCAGCTAAAGACGTAGTTAGGGTTTCCCCGGAACAAATCCATAGTTTTAGGGATTTTAGTAGCGATTTCGTTTTCTGTAATTTTTTTTATAGTATTTTTTCTTTTCAAAAATTTTTATTACCTTGAGTTCCAACCACATTAAAATCGATTTTAGTAGTGATGGTACTAAAACCATTCGTTCAATTTGATAATTATCCAATTTTTCGATTAATTTTTCAGGATCTAAAGTAATAGTTTTAGGGAGAATTAAAATAGCAAGTCCATTAATTAAAGGTCCCCAAATTTCGGAAACACTATCAACAAATGTCAATGCAGTTTTAAAAACACAAAATTTTTCAGTCTTTGAATATGGAAATGTTTTAAATTGCCATTGTAATCGATTTAAAATAATTTTATGTGGAATTCTAACTCCTGAAATTAAATCAAATCATAAATTATTTTCTCTCTCTTGCTTTTATCTACCTTTAGGAATTCCTGTACTGCCTGATGTGTATAACACAATCGCTAAATTGTCCTTTTGGTGATGAACTTTCTCCATTTCCTCCAAATACTTGTCTGATTTAATCTCGCTCAATTTCGTTAATTCCTCATAGGATAATTTCAAAGTTTTATAAAAATCTTTAGAATCTAAAAAAAAATAATGTATTTTTCGTTTTAAATTTTTAATCTACCTTCGTCATAAATCACAATAACTGGTTTGGCTTCTTGAAGAATATGTTCAATTCGTGCCGATGGAAACGAATGGTCTAATGGTAAATAGGCACATCCAGCTTTCCAGATTGATAGTAAAACAAGAATCAAATGGTCTGATGGGTGCATATTAACAGCAATTATGTAATCGCCATCGGAATTTCGTTGTAAATTTTGGGATTTTATCAAAGAGGTGAGAGTGCGTGCGAATCGATTGGTGATTTGGTCGACTTGTAAGTAGGAAAGTTGGCGCGTTTGTCCGTTTTCTAAAAATTTAGCGTTTTTGAATGAATATTTAGGAGTAGATTTAATACCTTCGAATATTAAGGCGATATTTGTAGGTGCTTTGAATGCTTGTTTTTCGAAAATTTGATTGAGAGAGATGGGAGTTAATGGTCGAGTTGGTCCTTTGAGCACTGATAGTTGGGGGAGAGAGCCCATTGTGCTAGCCTGTATAGAAAAATAAAAAACTACATTTATTGTTAATGTTATTTTTTCAATTTTTATGATAAGGGAGACTGACAACTAAAATTCATATAACTTTTTATTTAAGTCTTAAAACATGACACTTGAAAAAAGAAAATTAATTAGAAATTAATATTTCTCTGTTTTGTAGCTTGATGCATTTTTTTGCTTTATTGATAAATAAATGACATCTTAGTTGAATTTTATGCATATTTATTTTTTGGTTTCTCTGATTTTGTCTTTTTTTGAATTTTTCAATTCTTCGAAATTCTTTGTTTTTAGAGATCTTTTGGTTTTTTGAGTTTTTCAATTCATTGATTTTTTAATGTTCTTCGATTCTTTGAGATTCTTTCAAATTTGTCCATTCATTAAGATTTTTTTATTCTTAGAGATTCTTCGATTGTTTGAGATTTTTGGATTTACAAAATTCTTTGATTTTTAAAAATTTTTTGATTCTGTTTTGATTGGATTTCACAAGGTTGTTTGATTTCTTACAATCAATCAGTTTTATAATTCTTTCCTATTTTTCGATCATTTGTGATTATTTTGTTTTTTTTACCGGACGTTATATTCTTCGATTTTTTGAGTTTTTTATTCTTCAAGATTCTTTGATTTTTTGAAATTCTTTAAATCTAAGAAATTTTTTCACTGTATGATTTTAGTTGATATTTTCCATTTTTCGAGTTTTATATATGTTTTCTGATTTTTTGATATGCTTTTATTTTTTGAGATTCTTTGATTTTTTGTTTTTTTTTTCTAACTTGAGATTCTTTGAAATCCGTTCATTCTTTAAGATTTTTCAATTTTACAAGACATTTTTGATTTTGATTTTTTTCGACTCCACGAGACTCTGAGATTCTTTGTTTGAGATTTTTCGATTTTTGGAGATACTTTGATTTTTTATACAATTCTTTGAGATTCTTTACAATTGTATGCTATTTTTTAATCGTCTGAGATTATTTTATTCTTTTTTTTACAGGACATTATAATACTCCTTGATAATCTTCTATTTTTTTGAGTCTTCAAGTTCTTTGATACTTTGAGATCCTTTGCTTTTTTAGTATTCTTTGATTTTTTGGGTTTTTTACTCTTCGAGATTATTTGATTTTTTAAGATTCTTCGGCTTTTAGAATTCTTCGACTTTTTGTTTTTTTCTTATTCGAGATTTTTTTTTAGGTTTTTTGATGTTTTAATATTCTTTGATTTTTTGAAGTCTTTCCATTATTTTATATTCTTCTATGCTTTCAGGTTTCTTGGTGCTTTCAGGTTCTTTATTTTTTCATTTTCTTTGGTTGTTTGGATCTAAGAAATTTGTTGACTGTGTGAGATTCTTTGATTTTTTGATTTACCGAGAATATTAGTTCTTTGATTCTTTGATATCTTTAAGGTTTCTTGATATTATGATTCACTAAAATTCCTTGATTTAGTGTAATTCTTTGACTTTTTGAAATTCTTTGAAATCCGTTCATTCTTAAAGATTTTTTTTATTTTACAAGTTTTCTTTGAATTTCTTCACGAAACTCTTTAATTGAGATTTTTCGATTTTTTGATTTTGATTTTCAATTCTTCTAGTCTTTAAAATTCTTTGCTATTTTTTGACCCTTTGAAATTATTTTATTCTTTGTTTTTACAGGACATTATGATACTCTTTTCTTCTATTTTTTAAGTCTCTGAATTATTTGATTCTTTGAGATCGTTTGTTTTTTTAGTATTCTTTGATTTTTCGAGTTTTTCACTCTTCGAGATTATTTGATTTTTTTATAATCTTTGATCCTTTAAAATTCTTAGAATCTAAGAAATTGTTTGACTGTACGAGATTCTTTGATTTTTTTTGTTCTTCGAGATTTTTTGATTCTTTGATGTACTTTCGTTCTCTAAGGTTCTTGAATTCTTTGAGATTCTTGGATTTCTCAAGACCTGTCGGTTTTTAGTATTCTTCGATTTTTTGTTTTTTTTTCTCATTTGAGATTTTTTTTCAGGTTTTTTGATTCTTTGAGATCCTTCCATGCTTTTAGATTTTTCTATTCTTTCACATTTTTTGATTCTTTCAAGTTATTTAATTTTTTTATATTCTTTGATTCTTTGAAAATTCTATGATTTTGATTCTATGAGCTTCTTTTATCTTTTGATTTTCTGACATCGTTTGACTTTTTGATATTCTCTGAGATTCTTTGATTATTTGAGGTGATTTTTTTTTATTAATGGTTAGTTCTTGACACTCGACAAAGTTTAAAAAAAAAATTAAGCAATGACGTAAATCAAAAGTTATATCATTTAAACTCTAGAAAATATTTTTTTGAAGAAAAAGAGATTGTTTTTAATTGCAGTTATGTGTTTTTCCAAATTAACAATTGAAAACAAAGTTTCTGATTGTTTTGAAGAATCAGATATTCAAAAACACTAATAACAATTTTTTTACTCTTTCTTTTTCTGGACTTTTTTAATCTTTTATATTTCTTCCTATAAATTTATTCCTTCCTTCTCTAAATTTTAAATTTTCTACATTTTCTAGTTTTTTTAGATGCTTCAGATTCTTTCTACTTTCTATAATTTCTACACTGTTCAGATTTTCCAAATTATTTGATTTTTTCAAATTTTTTTGATTCTCTAAATTCTTGGGTTTTCTTAAATTCTCCAGATTCCTTAAATTCTTTGGATTGTTGGATTGTTTCAGATGTTTTTTTCTTCATTTTATATCTTGTTTAAACTCTTGTATTTTTTCAAAACTTTTAGATTTTTCGGTGTCTTTAGTCTTTTGGATTTTTGTAATTTCTCCTATTTTTATACTTTTTTCAGATTTCTTAAAAAATCCTCAATTTTTTTTATTTTCCAAATATCAGAAATAAATTCAATATTTTTAACAGAAGCCGCCACTTTTATAGTGTTAATTCAAGGCAAAACAATCAGTTTCAATCATACAAGAATTTCAGTTTTTAAAGTGGAGAAGGTTAAAATTGAAACCTTGGATACTTTAGTATTTAATATAATAATAAATAGCCTTAACTTATTTAAAATGCAAAAAGGAAAAAAATAATTAACAATCACGTTCGATATTTCAACCTTTATAAAAAAAAACTTATAATTCCATATATTACACAAATCTATATTTTTTATTTTATTATTGTCTATAATTAATTTGTTCCTCTAGTAATTGTCTTATTATATTTTCAAATTTTATAATTGTGTAAGAATAAGAAATAATAATTAACTTTGAAAAAAATTTCAAATATGCATTTATTAAATAAAAAAATAAGTACTTGTTTTAGATTGAAATAATTAGAACTATTCAGATATTGAAATTTTTTGGTCATTATTAATTTATTATAAGTTCACAGACTTTGTAATATTACCTTGAAATAAATGACGTAATTCGAAGTAATTATTTTAAAACAGGTGTTAAAAGAATAGAGAGAATTATTGCGTCAAAAATATTCAGAAAAATATGATGTACAAAGTCAATTAATTTCACGCTGCTTTGACCACAGTATAACGAATTTTACTTTATTTAACAATCTGGAAGATTAAAATCGAAAAAATAAAAACTAATATTAAATATAGCAATAAAAATTGAAAAATCTACATAATAATGCAATAAAGATTATCTCGTAGCTAGCCTTGATCTACCGCAATAAACTTTCAATTTGTCGCACTTGTGCATATAATTCTTAATATAAAAATAATTTAATAGTCGATAAAATTCACTTTACCATTCACCTTTAATTCCAAGATTAAAAGAATAACCAATAAATTAAATTTACTTCCTAATGAAATTTTTGTCAAATTTCTGATTCATTAATAACACAAATCTCCGAAACCAGATATTAATTAAAATTCATCATTCAAAGAATTTCATTTTGTTCCGAATTTCAGCATTTATGAGATTTTATTTGATATTTATAATTCATTTCACGATGTCGCAATAAAAAGTAGACATTTATCCTTTCGATTTCGATTTAATAGCAAATAATATTTGATTTCGTAAAAAATATCAAAATTCGAATTATGTTTTTTTTTTACCTAATGAACCACTTCACTTGATCTTGGCACTTATTTTTCAACTGACCGCACACAATGTGTAAAGCAACTAAGATCTGCTGGTCATCAGCAAAATATATAAAGAGATGGTTAATACAATACTTAAGTAGTATTAGAGTAGGGATAAAGCAGCAATTTTCGATTTAAACAAATAGAGTATAGTCCCCCTCTGTAGTAAAAACCCACTCTAAATGTATTATAATCATGATTTGTGTTTACATTTGTGTTCATTCAGTTTATACTTGGAACCCTCATGGGATCGCTTTCCGGTTTTTTGACCTGACAATTGGAAATTCCGCAAGAGGAGAGATGCAGTACGGCCGGTTTTATTCTTTTACAAATATTCGCTTCCTCTTTTTTTTACTCTAATTTGAAAGTAGATAAAATCAGGGTGAGATTGAATTTTCTAAAGATATTCAATGATGGTTTTATGGGATTAAATTTCGAATAATGGCAGGGTAGTCAATCGAGTATATTCAAATGGACAATAGTTTTGCTGAATAATAGAAAAATTTAGAATAATTGACTTGATAAAAGAATGGCAAAATTGTATTTTGCATCCTAAGAGTGCATAATTAAATAATTTGTTAACAATTAATTGAGTTTGAAATTTTCTCAAGATTGTGCATTTTTTTATCCAAGGTTTTAACTCAAGCTTTGCATTTTCGTCCTTGCTCTATCTAACAATCAACCAAAAACTACCTTGATACAAGCCCTCATTTAATAAAAATTTGATATAAAACATAATTATATTTCCTTTTTTTCTTATAGAAAAAGCGGATTATCTTTGACAACTTCTTTCAGTTCATCAAATGTAAAAGTTTCAAACTTCTTACTCTTTCGTTGAAAAACTTCCATACAAGAAATCAAAAACTCTTTTGTTGTGTTTATATGAGATGGTATCTAGTATTCGGTTACACAATTATTGACTGATTTCTCAACTTTTCAAGGTAGAATTACGTTAACCCATTTACTCCACTTTGTGTATGCAAAATTCTAAAATTATTATTGAACGTTTAGTTAAATGAGGAAGTGGGAAATTATTAAATCAAGCTTTAATTCCAATTAATTCAGTCCTGATTTGATTAATCAGAGTAAATAAATTTGTTTATGTATCTAATTTTATTACAAATATTTTGACCCACTATTACATTCGATTGTTGAGGATTTAATTGGTTGGATGTTAATTTTGTGTTTGGCTTCAAGGTTGGGGTATTATCGTGAGGGTCGTGCAATAATTACCCAACTACCGTTAAATATATCATCGTAAATATACAAGGTGATTTATGAATTAATTAGCTGAGGCAAATGAACCCATCTCCATGACAATTTGACTCATATTAAACTGAAAAAAAAAGTTTAGGAGATTTTCGTATTTAACCAGATTCTTAAAAATAATAAATCGTCGTTAATTCATTTTTTATTGATTATTTTTAAATGTTGCAAATCGAAGCGTAAAGCAAAATATTATTTTAATTCTAACGATAACAAAATCCGACTAGTTATAAATGTGGTTTATTTACTTTGAAAATATTTTATTAATAAGGGTTTACCAGATCAGTTATTTTTAATAATACGGAGAATATTAAATTAAATTATTTTGTAGTATAAATTTGCTAATTTTAAATGTAGAATATGTAAATAATTTTCTACGAATAATAATAAAAACGATAAAAATTATGACGCAGGAAATAAAATGCAATTATGCAGTCGTGATTATGGAATTTCCAGATATGGTCAAATTCTTTTAACTTTTTATTTATGTCATAGAACATGAGTTTTTGTTGTATTGGACACAAAAACATATTTTTTTATGTTGACGATTCTGTTTTTTGATAATTTTTGAGATTTTTTTAGGTCCTTGATTTTTTTGAGATTCTTTGATTATTTGTAATTTTTTGAGGTTTATGGTTTCTCTGAGATTCTTTAATATTTCTTCTTGATTCTTCGAGACTCTTTGATATTCTTTGATCTTTTGTCTTTGAGGTTTTTTTATTTTTAGGATTTTTTTGACTTTCTTACAATTCTTTGAGATTCTTTGATTTTCTGTATTATTTGATATTCTTTGAATTCTTAAGATTTTGTTGAAATTCTGAAATTCTCTAATTTTTTGTTTCTTTAAGATTTTTTAAATTATGTCGTATCATTTGAGATTCTTTGATTTTTTGTGTTTCATTGAAATTCTTTGATTTTTAGGAATTTTTCGATTTTTTTTTCTAACTGATTTTTTTCAGATTCTTTTGAATATTTTTGATTTTTGGATTTTTTTTATTATTTGTTAATTCTTTGATTCTTTCACATCCTCTAATCTTCTTAAGTTTTTTTACTTCTTCGAGATTCTTTAATTTTTTTGAAATTCTTTGATTCTTTCAGATCCTTTGAACTTTTGAGTTTCTTTAATGTTCCGAGATTCTTTGTTTTTTTATGTTATTTGATTCATTGATTTCTTGGATCTTCTTAAGATTTGTTTTTTTTTTAAATTCTGAAATTATTTGATTTTTGTGTTTCTTTGGAATTCCTGTAATTTTGTTAATTTTTTTTATTTTATATTCTTTGATGTTTTGAGCTTATCCAATTCTTCGAGATTCTTTGATTTTATGTTTTTTGAGATTCCTTGATTTCTTGGATCTTCTTAAGATTTTTTTCGAATTTCTGAAATACTTTGATTTTTTGTTTCTTTGAAATTTCTCAAATTTTGGATTTGTTAATTTTTTTATTTCACATCCTTTGAACTTTTGAGTTTCTCTAATTCTTTGAGATTCTTTGTTATTATTTGAGATTGTTTGAATGCTTGAAACATTTTAAGATTCTTTGTTTTTTTTTTATATTATTTGAGAATGTTCGATTTGTTGGATCTTCTTGAGATTCTTTGATATTTATGTGTTTCTTTGGAATTCCCCGAATTTCTGATTTTTTTTATTATTTTTTTTTTCTATTTCACATCCTTCGATTCTTTGAGTTTCTCTAATTCTTCGAGTTTCTTTGATGTTTTGTTATTATTTGATATTGTTTGAATGCTTGTAACTTTTTAAGATACTTTGAGATTTTTTGATTTCTTGGATCTTCTTAAAATTTTTTCAGATTCTGAGATTCTTTGACTTTTGGGAATCATTTAATTTTTTTGAAATTTTTGATTTTTTCACGTCCTTTATTCTCTTCAAGTTTATTTAATTCTTCGAGAATCTTTGATTTTCTATTATTATTTGAGATTCTTTGAATCTTTGGAAATTTTTTGATTTATTTGAAATTCTTCGATTCTTTGATCTTTTGAGTTTCTTTAATTTTTCGAGATCCTTTGTGCTTTTTATATTATTTGAATTTCTTTGATTTCTTGGATCTTTTTAAGATTTTTTGAGATTGTTGATTTTTTGTATATCTTTGATTTATGGTAAATTTTCGATTCCTCCACATTCTTTAAGTTTTTTTTAATTTTTTGAGATTCATTGATTTTTTGTTATTATTTGAGATTCTTTGAATCCTTAGAACTTTGTGAGATTTTGATGAGATCCTTTGATTTTTTATCTTTATTTGAGATTTTTTAATTTTCTTGCAAATGTTTGCGAATCTTTGATTTCTTAGAGAACTTAACATTTCTTTGAGAATCTGAGATTATTTGATTTTTTGCTTTTCTTTGAGATTCTTTGATTTCTCTGAACTTTTTGAGATTGTAAAATTATTTGATATTTTGTTTATTAAAGATTTTTTAAGTTTCTGACAACTTTTTGATTTTGATTTTTCATGTTGTTTGAGATTTTATGATTTCTTTAAATTTTTTTAGATTCTGAGATTCTCTGATTTTTGCAAAGTTTTTGATTTTTTGGATTCTTTCAAATCCTTTGATCTTTTGACTTTCTTTAAGATTTGAACCTTATGTATTTTTATTCCAGTTTGAGGTTTGAGGTCTGGCACTTAAGACGCAAAATATGTTTTAATTGTATGATAAGACATGCAGTGTTAAATCATGACTGTTAGATAAATCTGTTATGAAAATAATCACTCACTAGTGGATTACAATAATTTTATACTACTGTATTTTTTGATTCAACAAAAAAATTGAAAAATGCAGATCTGAAAATAATCAGAATTATCAAACATTTTTGGTGGATGCGCCACATTGTTGAATATACTTTAATAAAATAGAAATTGCATATAAAAAAATGGACAATAAGTTTATTGCTTAGAAGAAAACAGTATAATATGATTTTTTAGGACACACGTGTCTTATGATCTTCATAATCCAGCAGCTGTGAAAAAATTCACTTAAATTTTGAAACTGCATTTTTACGAATTACGTCATTTAATAAATTTAAATTTTATTTCGAATTTTTCTAAAGGTTAAACTGTTTTTTATTCGAAATTTTCAGACACATAAACCTGTTGTAATTTTCGTTCCGATTACATCTAAATAATTCAAACTATCAAAATTTAATCTTCAAAGGAAACAACAACAAAACAACACAAATTTGTTTACAGGTTCCAGTAGTTTCAGACTCGATTTCCAACCCACATAAACAACAATAAAACATAATTTTACTCTCTGCAAAGAAAATAATTATTTAACTTTTAATTAATTCCACTGAAGGTCTTGAAAAAAATTGCAAATTTTGCTTACTCATTGATTTCTTAACGTTTAATTAATCATTATAGTTAGTTATTTCGCAGTTTAATTCAAGAATTAATCGAAAAATAGAACGTTTTGTATTTCCTGTATTTTGCCGAGAAAAGCAGCGCAACAAGTTGCTACCCTTCAACAATTAATTTAATTAGTAAACACGTTCAATTGGATAATTGGTATTCAAATGTTTGGAGTTTATTGAAAAACGTGAAATTTTTTTCTAAAGTTATTGTTTTTTTAATCTTTAAATATCCGCACTGAACATTCTAATTATAGTTTAACTGGTTGCCTACTTCAATAAAAAATTGTTATATTTCTTCAGATATTGTACCTCTGAGACAGGAAGTCATGTAAAACTGTTGTAAAATTTAATTAGATTCAAGAAGAATGTGTAGGTGTAATTAAGTCTCACATTGCTGAATTTTGAGCGTGTGGATGTTTAGTTAAAATGCAACCAGTAAAACACATTGATGAAAGTACACATACATTGTGTGATAGTGCACAGCTGACCAATTCTAAGTTTTGGGGGAAGTGAAATAAGAGCTTAAAGGGTTTTTCCTTTTCCCCTATAGGAAACTTTATATAGAAATGTAAACTGCTAAACGTTTGTTTTTCAGAATGTGAAAGGTGTAATGGTCTGTTACAAACAACTTGGAAAAAAATAAAAGTTTGATAATGATAATAACAAGGTCAAAATTAGCACTGCATTTCTGTTATTTTTATAGTTTGAACGTGATGCAATCAAAAGCGCAGCGTTTTGTTAGCTTTGGATTTATACTCTGTTTATAAAAGTCTCATTGGAGATTTTTTTTTGATACTTAAATGTGGGTCAACAGACATCACGACCATTGCACTTTTGGGGTGAAAGACCCAAACGCACTCTAACCAATTTTCACCCTTCGTCTTCGTTCTATCATAAAAACGAGAATCTTTATTTACACTCCGTTTAGTTTCTTATTATCGGTTTGTATGATGTCGCGGTTTGCTTAATCGGAAATGGAAAAGAAGTGGATAGCTAGAATACGTGTTAAAGGACAATCTTGTATTTTATAAGAGTTTTGAGGAAAAGTTTGATGGTCGAAAAAGCGAATGTGGATTTTATAAAGACGGAGACGAATTTAATAATTTTTGGCTTGTAATTTTAATATTTACAGTATTGCTTTATGTATATTGGATTTTTTTTTATGATAAATGATCAAATAAACCTCTGGGATTTTCTGTAACCTTATTTTACGATAGTAGAAAATTACAATACTGAATAATAAAGAAGCTTGTATAAAAAATGTCTTAAATAACAGTTTTTCGCTATTATCAATTTTTGATATAATGCTTTTTTTATAAATAATAGAGAAAAAATTTACGATAAAAGTGCTATTTCGTCTAAAAGTAGAGGCCTAGAGGAAGCGAAAAAAACAAACTACTCAAGCAACAAATATTGTCTTTTATTTTCGTTTTATATGTTTACGCTAAAATAAAATAGTGGATATAGTAGAGGTTAAATGATCGTAAAAAGACTGCCAATTATACAGGTTGTATCTAAAAAAATATACAGTAAATCCTCGTATAGGTGAAACGACTTTTGTAAAAGACAAAAAAATCTTTATTTGAATTGTCATTTTTTGGAGCTTAGCCTTACTTGGTTGAAGACTAATTTGTAACATAATTTCAGTTTTGAAAAATCATGCTTTGGAGATCGGAGAAAGACTTATTTTGCTATAGAGTGAAGTGCCTCTAATGCGGCAGATACGACAAAAAATTATTGAGAAGTTTTTTCAAAGACTATTAAAGTCATTGAAAATCAAATATGGCTTCCATAAGAAAAACAAAAGATAGTGTTACTAACTCGAAAACAAATGAAAAATTGGAATTTGAAAATTTTTGTTTTGAGTTCAATTTTGAGCATTGAATTCTGCAAAACATTCCCTGTTTAACCGTTGCTCTATCTCTTCTAATAATTGATATACCAATGGTGAGCATCGAAATATGGACACACTGTATATACAGTGTCACCATTAAAGTCGGCTCCATATTTTTCATTATAAGGTTTAGTTAAAATTTGATATAGGGATCAGTTTTTGCTCCAAATAAACGTGATTTGTTGTCAAATTTAACATTTCTTGCAGAAAACAACTGAAAATGACATTTCTAGACAGAATTTTGGAAAATTTTATTCAAAAAATTTGTTTTTAATGTAATTTTATACATGTGTGTGAAATTGGAAAAATCCAGCGTGACTAATTTGTCATATAATTTTAGATTTGGAAAATCAAGTTAGCTTTGAAAATTTGGAGAAAACCTATTTTCCTGTAAAGTTCTTTTTGTCTAAGAGATATGACAAAAAGTTATTGAGAGTAGTTGTCTAGAATAAATATCTGAGTCCGGGTACCAAATTTCAAAAGCAAATGAAATTATTTAATTTGACAAAAATACATGGAAAAAAGGCATAGTAACACAATTTTAAACTTTTTAAACAACTATGATTTTTCACTAGTAAAAAAAAATTGATTGATTTATGAAATAAACCTGAAAAAATGGAAAAATTTAGTTGGCCAATAATTTTGAAATTTCAAAAGCACTTTACTCTATAGTAAAATATAAGTATTTTTTTTTTAAATTTCCAAAGCAGACTTAATTTTTCTAAACTAAAATTATATTACAAATTGCACGGCTAAACCTCAAAAAATGACAATCCAAATCGAAATTTTTTTTATCTTTTACAAGAGTCGTCTCACCTATCCGGGGACACACTGTATTTATAGAAAAATTCAAGTTTCTCAAATAATTAGAAAATACCATAGAGTACCATTTGAATAAACAAAGCTGATTGACTGTAAGCAAAGAATTCCACAGAGTGGAAGAATATTATTTTTGCCTAGTTTGTAATCTTTTGCCAATCTTTTTATTCGATATACAATTTATTGAAATCTGAGCATAAATAAAAAAGTTATTTTTTGCGGCATTTTTTACTGAACTGTAGAGTCTTTAAGCGGAGTTTCTACTTCTACTATCTTATTATCTAATTTATTTTTGATTTAAAAATTTCTGTCGGCCGAAAAAATTTTACTGCCATTTTTTCATATTTTTTGTTTACATAAATTGGTCTCGCTGGATTTCTATTTTTTTTTTCTCTATTTTGACGTGAAAGACTTTTTGAGCTGACTTCAAGCACAATTGTATAGGAAGCAAAAATTGCAGAATTGGTTTCAGTTTTTCCACCATTTTATATTTCATGTGATGAATATTTTGCTCATGGCTGGTGCTTCCCTATTGGTCAGCTGTTTCAATTCATCTGAAGAGTCAACAGTTTTCCAATTGTATTCACTAGTTTCTGGTAGTTTTACACAAAATTTTATTATATTTCAATATTCCTTTTTTGAATATAATTACCTGGCGAAATTCCAAATGTTGTGAAATTTTTTATTAAAATATTGTCAAATTGGACAATTTTCACATTAATAACATCTACATCCTACTTATATTTGTCTAGTTTTGTATAGGAAATGTTCCATTTAATAACCGACCACATTTTGACCTGAAACGCGGAATAAATTTGAGTCATTTGCTAATTTATAGGTTCCAGATGATCAACTCAATAAAAATATCAAGATAATGCGTGTGCAAATTTCTTTGACTTATTTATAATACATCGTTTGTTAATCGATCCTTAACAAAAAATTTAACATCGTATAAATCGCGTGATATAAACTTCACGTGGATGAAAAAAACCTCATAACGCACTTATTTAAAACCTATCTAAAATGGAATTCCACTTACCAGTTTCATTATTATCTAACACAAAGTTAACTGAAAAAAAAAAGTAACAACTTATTGTTTTATTACTTCCTTTTATTGTCTGCAACCATTTAAGCATTTGCGTTCAGCTAACAACATAAATTTCGGTTTAATTATAAAATGAATAAAATTTTTATGCACTTTTTAAAAGCATATTAAAGTCAAACGATTTACATTTTTATTACTAAACATGCCACATGAATAATTTTTTGCGTCTTTTCTTTTAAATTACCTGACAATAGATTGCATGAATATCAACGCATTAACCGCATTGTTGTTAAGTAAAGAAATGCAGGAAATTTATCCTGCCGAGTTCTAGCTTCTTTCCTGCTGATCAAATCCTGTTATGTATAAATACATGCTGGGATAGTGGAAACCTTTTTCCTTTCGAACGGATTACTTCTAGCTATTAACCCGATTTTTATTTCAAACTATAATACGCAAAATTTTCAAAAATGATAAGTGGAATTATTTCAGTTGAAGAGAAATCGATAATTGGATAATACAGCAAGAGTACAATTGCCTTCACTCTGGTCTTTTTTAATTCCTTATATGTATAAACTCTCCGTATGCCATTCTTACGGTTTACAGAGTTAACTGTCGGTGATAAATATACGATCTTTAGAAAATTTTATGGACGTTGAGAGAGAAAGTGCAAAGAGTTGGTTGTTGTTGGCGTTTAATCGGTTGATTGAAAGAAGCTGATATTTTCATTGAATCGCAAATGACATTGAATTGACTTTTTTACTAATTTTTGATTGTTTTGAATTTTTCAGGTTTTCTCTGATTTCTATAGATTTTTTTTATAGATCTTCTGCACCTCCTTTTTTTAGATTGTCAAAATTTCTGAAATTTCTTCTGATTGTATCAAAATTTTCTAAACGTTCGTATACTCTCTAATAATTTTTTTCTCTAGATTTTTTGGATTCTTCAAATACCTACTTCCTAAAATTCTTGACAATAGATTTTCAAGATTTTGGAAATTCTTTAATATTTTAGATTATCTATTGTATATCCTTTAGATTTGTTTAAATTTTCTACAATTTCCAAATTTTTCAACTTTTTAAATTTCTTAGATTCTCTAGATCTTTGAGATTATTGAGATTTCTACAATTTTCTATATTCTTTAATTTTTTGAAATATAAAAATTTCACTTTTTTTTATAGATTTCCAAAGTTTTTTTTCAGAGATTTGAATAATAGATTCCTTAGATCTCTCGGATTTTTTAGTGTTCTGCTAGAATCCTTCAATTTTTGTATTCCTCTAGACTTTTGGGATTTTCAGATAATTTAGGTTTTGAATATTCTCCACATTTCTATTCTATTTCTCAAACTTTACAAATTTTTCAGATTCTTTTGATTATCTGAATTTTTATATTTTGATAAACATTAGATTTTCTAGATTTTTTTCAGTTTTCCAAGTTTGTTAATTTTTTAGATCCTTAAGATTCTCTTGAATTTTTTTATAAATTTTCTGGATTTTTTGATTTCTCGATTCCCCAAATTCTTTGAATTATCAAAATTTTTACTTGTTTTTTTTTTGTTTTTTTTATCTCTTTGAAATCGTTAAATTATTCAAGTTCTTGTCTTTCTATTTTTAAATTTGTTGAAATTCTCTAGATTCCTTGTAATTCTTGAAATTTTTCGGATTTTTTAGATTTTTCCGTGTTTGAAGTTTTTTGAATTTTTTAAATTCCTGTTTAGATTCCTCCAAAAATTTACCAATTTAAAAAATTTTTAATATTCTTTTCATTTTCTAGCTTCATCCTAGATTTTTTGGATTATTAAAATTTATACTTTATATAGATTTTATTACAAATCCTTTAGATTTCATAAAAATTGTTATATTCTTCAAGTTGATTTTTTCTCATTTTTTAGCTTATTAAAATTTTTGTTGTTAGAATCTCTCAATTTTTTTAAATTTTTTGAAATTTCTTTCACTCTTCTGATTGTATCAGGATTTTCTAAATTCTTTAGATTTTTTAATTTTCTTCAGAAATCCTCTAATTCTTTGAATTTCCTAGATTTTATTATAGATATTCCAGATTTTTTCAAATTTGTTGATTTTTTTCTATTTTCTAGCTTATTAAAATTTTTATGAACTTATTAGATTCTCTCCATTTTTTGAATTTTTCGAAATTTTTTTCACTTTTCTGATTGTATCAGGATTTCCAAAATTTTCTAGATTCTTCAGATACTCTTTAATATTTAGATTTCTTGGATTTTTTGCACATTAAAGACTTCCTAAATAAATTTGAATTTCCTAAATTCTCTAGATTTTCAAAATTCCTGAAATTTCTTCTATTTTCTAAATTCTTCGATTTGTAAAATTATTAATACTCCACCTTATTATAGATTTCCGATGTTTTTTTTCAGATTTACTAAATCTTTTTGAAATCGTTGAATTTTCAAAATTTTTAATTTTTGTTTATTTTTTAATCCGTTAAAATTTTTTAGATTTCTTGGATTTTTAAGATTCTTTGAACTTTTCGACATTTTGCGACGTCGGTTCTTTGTATTTTTTAGATTTCTTCAAGACTCTTCTAATTTTTGATATTTTGAAATTTCTCAGATTTCCTAGATATTTCTTGATTTTTTTTAATTTTCTAATCTATTGAATTCAATAAGTTTTTTGGATTTCCTCAAATTTCTTAGATTCTTTAGATTTTTTTTCAATTTTCCAGGGTTTTTCCGTGTTTTCAGTTCTTTGGATTTTCTCTTTAGTTTCCTCCAAAAGTTCACTAATTTACACATTCTTTCATATTCCTTTAATTTTGTAGATTAAAATCAAAAGAATCTAAATTTTCACTTGTTAATAGATGAATGAAATTTGTCAGTAGTTTAAGGTAGTTTAAGTAATTTTTTATTTCAACAGATGCAAAAATTTTTTTTATAATTTAACAAATTACGCTCATTTCAGCAGATGTTTATAAAATTCCCATAAGATTCAAATGGGAAGCAGTTGCAAATTACCCGATTTGAAATTACAGCTTAGCATCTGAACAACCGCAATTTAAATTAACTCACGCTTTGCATATTGAAGTGAGAAAAGCAACATTTCCAAATGATAGCAACTTTACGAGGAAGCGCCAAAATTTTTATTAAATCTATTTTCTTTCGATTTTTCTGCAAAAATTCGTTTCGATTCTTCCTCGTATTTTCTTATAAAAAAGTCAAAGAAATCCAAGCAGCGTTTGTCTGTTTTATATAAAGAAAGATTGACGATAATTAAGGATATTGTCGGAAATGCGTTTTGTTGCTAATTTCAGTGTTCAGCCAAGTGGAATTAAAATGATATTGTTTCGAAGGAATCTCGAGAAAAAATTACGAATTGAAGTTGAAGTTTTAAACTATTAATAATTCTCTCAATCTTTTAATTAACGTGTGATATGATATTTTATTATGATTGAGACAGTGTAAATATTTCATTTATCTCAATGAATGCGTGCTGATTTCAATTAGAATTTGTTGATTTAAAAGATGAAACATCTTCTAAACACTTGTTACAATAATAATAAGAATAAAACTTTGTAAAATGAAATAGCCAAAAGTTGTGCTATTTTAATAAACAAAAATGATGATTGTTTTTAGAAAGTTTTTCTTAAATAAAACTTTATGTAATGCTGTTTTAAATGGGAAAAAATTTGACGAAAGTTGAAAACAAAGATTATAATAAAATTGTATGAAAACTAGAGCAATTATTATTGAATGGATAAATGCAAAATTATTCAACACAAGAAAAATCCATTTCTGTTTATTTTTATCACAAATCAGATCCTGTAGGTGGATTTTATTAAAACACGTTATCGTTTATTTAAATTTTTGATATTTTCAACTTGCTGCGTTTATATTTTAGAGATTTTGTGGCTGAATGCACTACAGGGGGTTTTGGGAATTGGTTCATTTGCAAAAATTTTATGATTGTCGAGATAATAATTACAGGGTTTTGGTTTTTTTGAGAAATATTAATGAGCTTCATTAATAATGAAAAATAAACGACTTCCATTTGCATTTTTACATGTTCTAATAATTATACTGGAACCAATTTTTATATTATTCTGTGAAAAAAAAAAGATTTTCCAAAGTTGATTTTTTTAGTTTCTTGAAGTTTCTCCACATCTGCTAAACTATTTGGATTTATAATTAATTGTTGAATTTATCAGCTTCTCTAGATTTTTTTGAATTCTCACTTTGGATCTTTTAGAGTTAGATTCTATGATTTTCTTAAAATCCAAAATGTCTAAAGTTTTCAAATATTTGAGATTCTATGAAAATTTTTTTTTCCTTTTTGCTGATATCTTTGAAATAGTTAAGTTAAAAAAAAACAGGTCTAAAATTGATTGTAAAATTCAAAAATGTAAAAAAAATATGGGGTGTTCTATTTAAAACAAAAAAGTTGATGTCCACTTCTCTAAAAATGTTTAATAAAGATAGAGCATCTCAAGAAAACTTTGTTGCCAAATTTTCAATAATATGTTAATAATATTTAGTTAGTTAGATATGAATGGATACCCACAGTCGTGGGACACTCTGTATAGATTTAATATATAGATATAATATATGTAGATATTTTAGATAACTTGAATTGTTCAGATACATTTGTCGCTTCAGATTCCTCAAATTTACAAGATCATTAGATTTATTCACAATCCTTTAATGCTTGGTTCTTTTAACGTATTTACACTTTGTTCCCTTAATACTTCTCAATTTTTTCAAATTCTAGAAATGTCATTCAGACCTCGAAATTTTTTTAGGCTGTCTAAGCTTTTTAATTTTTTTAGATACCTTTGATTTGATTTTTCACAATTTTCAGATAATCTAAATTTGGAGATTTTTGAATTTTTTCCAATTTCTCTAAATTTATTTTAGGTATTTAATTTTTCAGTTTTTTAAAATTTTGGAATCCTTTAAAGTTTATTGATAATTTGATATTTTAAATTCTTCAGATAATCTTTATTTGGAGATTTTTTAATTTTTCTTAATTTATTTTGATTATCTCAGATTCTTCTTCTTAAAGCCCAATTTTTGAGTCACTTTCGCTTATTTGAATTTTGAGGTTCTTTAAGTTTTTCAATTTAAATTTCTTTAGATTCTTTGATTTATTTGGATGAAACTCCCAATGAAACAGCATTTTAGGTCTTTGATTTTTCAATTCTTCAGAATTTCGGAATCCATTAGAGTTCGTCAATAATTCGATTTTTTTTTTAATACTTCAGATAAATTGAATTTAGAGATTTTCTAATTTTTTTCAATTTCTTGAAATTCTCTGAAATTATTTTAATTGTTTAACATTCTGTTTCTTAATGCTCAAATTTTGGAGTCATTTTAGCTTATTTAAATTTTGGGGCTCTATAGGCTTTTCAATTTATTTTTCAGATCTTCCAGAATTTTTTTTAGATATCTTGAATTATTTGGATAAAACTCCCAATGAAACAGCATTTTAGGTATTTGATATTTCAGTTTTTCAAAATTTTGGAATCCTTTAAAGTTTATTGATAATTTGATATTTTAAATTCTTCAGATAATCTATATTTGGAGATTTTTTAATTTTTCTTAATTTATTTTGATTATCTCAGATTCTTCTTCTTAAAGCCCAATTTTTGAGTCACTTTCGCTTATTTGAATTTTGAGGTTCTTTAAGTTTTTCAATTTAAATTTCTTTAGATTCTTTGATTTATTTGGATGAAACTCCCAAAGAAACAGCATTTTAGGTCTTTGATTTTTCAATTCTTCAGAATTTCGGAATCCTTGAGCGTTCGTCAATAATTCGATTTTTTTTAATATTTCAGATAAATTGAATTTAGAGATTTTCTAATTTTTTTCAATTTCTTGAAACTCTCTGAAATTATTTTAATTGTTTAACATTCTGCTTCTTAATGCTCAATTTTTGGAGTCATTTTAGCTTATTTAAATTTTGGGGCTCTATAAGCTTTTCAATTTATTTTTCAGATCTTCCAGAATTTTTTTTAGATATCTTGAATTATTTGGATAAAACTCCCAAAGAAACAGCATTTTAGGTATTTGATATTTCAGTTTTCCAAAATTTTGGAATCCTTTCAAGTTTATTGATAATTTGATATTTTAAATTCTTCAGATAATCTAAATTTGGAGATTTTTTAATTTTTCTTAATTTATTCTGATTATCTCAGATTCTTCTTCTTAAAGCCCAATTTTTGAGTCACTTTAGCTTATTTGAATTTTGAGGTTCTTTAAGCTTTTCAATTTAAATTTCTTTAGATTCTTTGATTTATTTGGATGAAACTCCCAAAGAAACAGCATTTTAGGTCTTTGATTTTTCAATTCTTCAGAATTTCGGAATCCATTAGAGTTCGTCAATAATTCGATTTTTTTTTTAATACTTCAGATAAATTGAATTTAGAGATTTTCTATTTTTTTTCAATTTCTTGAAATTCTCTAAATTTATTTCAATTGTTTAACATTCTGCTTTTTAATGCTCAATTTTTGGAGTCATTTTAGCTTATTTAAATTTTGGGGCTCTTTAAGCTTTTCAATTTATTTTTCAGATCTTCCAGAATTTTTTTTAGATATCTTGAATTATTTGGATAAAACTCCCAAAGAAACAGCATTTTAGGTATTTGATATTTCAGTTTTCCAAAATTTTGGAATCCTTTCAAGTTTATTGATAATTTGATATTTTAAATTCTTCAGATAATCTATATTTGGAGATTTTTTAATTTTTCTTAATTTATTTTGATTATCTCAGATTCTTCTTCTTAAAGCCCAATTTTTGAGTCACTTTCGCTTATTTGAATTTTGAGGTTCTTTAAGTTTTTCAATTTAAATTTCTTTAGATTCTTTGATTTATTTGGATGAAACTCCCAATGAAACAGCATTTTAGGTCTTTGATTTTTCAATTCTTCAGAATTTCGGAATCCTTGAGCGTTCGTCAATAATTCGATTTTTTTTAATATTTCAGATAAATTGAATTTAGAGATTTTCTAATTTTTTTCAATTTCTTGAAACTCTCTGAAATTATTTTAATTGTTTAACATTCTGCTTCTTAATGCTCAATTTTTGGAGTCATTTTAGCTTATTTAAATTTTGGGGCTCTATAAGCTTTTCAATTTATTTTTCAGATCTTCCAGAATTTTTTTTAGATATCTTGAATTATTTGGATAAAACTCCCAAAGAAACAGCATTTTAGGTATTTGATATTTCAGTTTTCCAAAATTTTGGAATCCTTTCAAGTTTATTGATAATTTGATATTTTAAATTCTTCAGATAATCTAAATTTGGAGATTTTTTAATTTTTCTTAATTTATTCTGATTATCTCAGATTCTTCTTCTTAAAGCCCAATTTTTGAGTCACTTTCGCTTATTTGAATTTTGAGGTTCTTTAAGTTTTTCAATTTAAATTTCTTTAGATTCTTTGATTTATTTGGATGAAACTCCCAATGAAACAGCATTTTAGGTCTTTGATTTTTCAATTCTTCAGAATTTCGGAATCCTTGAGCGTTCGTCAATAATTCGATTTTTTTTAATATTTCAGATAAATTGAATTTAGAGATTTTCTAATTTTTTTCAATTTCTTGAAACTCTCTGAAATTATTTTAATTGTTTAACATTCTGCTTCTTAATGCTCAATTTTTGGAGTCATTTTAGCTTATTTAAATTTTGGGGCTCTATAAGCTTTTCAATTTATTTTTCAGATCTTCCAGAATTTTTTTTAGATATCTTGAATTATTTGGATAAAACTCCCAAAGAAACAGCATTTTAGGTATTTGATATTTCAGTTTTCCAAAATTTTGGAATCCTTTCAAGTTTATTGATAATTTGATATTTTAAATTCTTCAGATAATCTAAATTTGGAGATTTTTTAATTTTTCTTAATTTATTCTGATTATCTCAGATTCTTCTTCTTAAAGCCCAATTTTTGAGTCACTTTAGCTTATTTGAATTTTGAGGTTCTTTAAGCTTTTCAATTTAAATTTCTTTAGATTCTTTGATTTATTTGGATGAAACTCCCAAAGAAACAGCATTTTAGGTCTTTGATTTTTCAATTCTTCAGAATTTCGGAATCCATTAGAGTTCGTCAATAATTCGATTTTTTTTTTAATACTTCAGATAAATTGAATTTAGAAATTTTTTAATTTTTTTCAATTTCTTGAAATTCTCTGAAATTATTTCAATTGTTTAACATTCTGTTTCTTAATGCTCAAATTTTGGAGTCATTTTAGCTTATTTAAATTTTGGGGCTCTATAGGCTTTTCAATTTATTTTTCAGATCTTCCAGAATTTTTTTTAGATATCTTGAATTATTTGGATAAAACTCCCAATGAAACAGCATTTTAGGTATTTGATATTTCAGTTTTCCAAAATTTTGGAATCCTTTCAAGTTTATTGATAATTTGATATTTTAAATTCTTCAGATAATCTAAATTTGGAGATTTTTTAATTTTTCTTAATTTATTCTGATTATCTCAGATTCTTCTTCTTAAAGCCCAATTCTTGAGTCACTTTAGCTTATTTGAATTTTGAGGTTCTTTAAGCTTTTCAATTTAAATTTCTTTAGATTCTTTGATTTATTTGGATGAAACTCCCAAAGAAACAGCATTTTAGGTCTTTGATTTTTCAATTCTTCAGAATTTCGGAATCCATTAGAGTTCGTCAATAATTCGATTTTTTTTAATACTTCAGATAAATTGAATTTAGAGATTTTCTAAGTATTTAAATTTTAATATCAAAATTTCCTTAAATATTTAAGGAAGACTTCATTTTTGGCTATTTGTTGATTAATTTCATTTCATTTATAAATAAAAATGGCACTTAAAAAGTCGATGTCACAATTTCAAGAACACACGATCCATTAATTTGGCTAAAGTTATTTGTAATCTGTGAATAATTCTATTAGAAATATCACATTTCCAAATAAGGCTTGCATCTATTGAATCATCGAACAATTGAATTTGCAGCGTAGTCGTAAACTCCAACAATTTGCAAATGAACAAGAAATAATTGTTAATCATAGTTGACTAACAACTGGTGGGTGTTTTCCAATTATAAATTATCTTTTCAAAAAAAAGTCAAATCACGTTTAAAGACATCTGTGACAAAACCAAAACGTTATTAATAATATCTATGGAATATCAAGTAGGGTCTAACTTCCGTAAAACGTGAATCCACTAACCACTTGAGTAAAACTTTTACATAAATTGAAACCAAGATTATAGTTAATTTGAATTTGAAAAGAATCTGATTATGAATTAAGCTGTAACATGCTGAGATGAGAGAGTAAAAATGTGCTTTAAACCCTCTTTAAGACGAAATGAAATTCTAATGCAAAATCTGACTTTAACTTAATTTGGAACGAATATGTGGTGTGAACAAATATGGAATATTATTATACAATTAAAAAAAAAAAAATTAAAGTAACTTAACGAGATCGATTGCTGTTGCTTCTTGTTACGAAATTTCTTTTGTACGAGTTGGTTACTTTTTTTATTAAAAAACTTGGCGTGCCAAAGTAACGTTTAAAATTTCTCAAGCGAGATGTGAATATGGGCATAATATGCGACAGGAAAATGTATCAATATTATACGCTTTAACAGTTTATCGATGGGTTTCTAGAGAAAATTCTAAGAAATCTTAATGTTAAAAAAATTAGAAATACTTCGATGAATTAATTAGAAAAGAATAGAGCTCTTAAAATTCAACTATAACGCCATTATCTTCGAACACCCTGTATATTTTCCTGTTGATAGCATATCAGAATAATTATAACATCCCGTGTCGAAGCATTTCATATCTATGCAAGTAAATCATAATATTTGTAAAAAGGTAACGACATTCTTTAAGCTTTAACACTGCTAATATTTCTTCTTCTTTTGAATAAAACTGCCATCAAACATTCCGGAAGTAAAATTTATCGCATAAAAATGATTCGGACAATGGTTTAACTAAAAAAAAAAAATCTTCTGTCAACGGCATCGAACATTCAACTCTGGTATTTTTCATATAAAGATGTTCTCCTCTTCTATT
The DNA here is from genome assembly GCA_030157265.1 of Latheticus oryzae. Classification (NCBI taxonomy): domain Eukaryota; kingdom Metazoa; phylum Arthropoda; class Insecta; order Coleoptera; family Tenebrionidae; genus Latheticus; species Latheticus oryzae. Next base: position 16,405,145 of record CM058050.1, read on the forward strand.
GATTGAACTGTCACCAAACTTCTTTTCTTTCTTTCGCATTTAATGTGCACTTTTTTTATTCAATAATTTACTTCTATAATCTTAAAAGTTAAATTGAAACTTTTTAATGGATATTTTCAAAATTACTATCAATATTGAAGCAGAAAATCCAACGATTCAAACAAAATAAAAATCGTTTTACATTTTTACAATTTGCAAAGTCTTAAAATAAAGTTTATTGAGACTTGAGCTATAAAAATAATCGTTTGTTTAAGAACTCCACCTGCTTCGAAATAGCTAATAATTTTTACGGAATACTGGAAATGGCATTTTTTTAATTATGATATCAATCAAAGAGCTTGCGACCTTGGCAGTTCAAAGTTAAATTGGACTTTTAAATTGAAGCTTTTAAGGATTAAATAAAGAGTTTTGCGTAAACATAAAAAACTTGAATGTAAAAAGCACATTTACGCTCTAGTTGTCGCGAAAAATTGTAATCATTTCAATGTTTTGATTTTTCAATAATCAGTTTTAGTGTTGGAATTAATTCAATTTCGTTGAAATAAATACAGGGTGACTCAGGAATGCGTGCAAGCTTCATAACTTTTAATAATAGAGCACGTTCTAAAAATTTTTCTATTTTTATATAGGTGTCCCAAAGTAAAATACACAATTAAGTCCTATTTTTTTATATTGAAACCCCTAATTTTTGTTACGTTTTTGAATTTGCCATCAAATTGTCGTTATAATGCACCCGGATTTCTTCTCATATTCCATGGCTTACCATGACAAATTATACATGGTAATAATTTGATTTTTTCAAATACAAAACCCTATATTTTAATGCATCATGTTATTTCCTTATTATCGATACTGTTTTTGTAAAAATTGATAAAATTGTTTGTGTTGTGTATTCCTATTATAATTTTCTTAGCTAAAAGATACTTTTTTCATTTGAAAGTGTCAAATCTTATGACAGCGGCCTACTCGATTTTTTTTCTGAAAAAAAAAAATCAGTATTTTGCTATATAGATCCCACAAACCCTACATCAACAAGAAGCTTTTGAAAAGTGCTATGCAATCTTAGAATAAAATATAGGGTGTTGCATTTAAAAAGTTTGAGTTTGTAGTTTATCATTTTCAAAAAATCATAGTAAGCGATAGAATATTGTCTCCGAGTTCGCATTTATTTCAAAATATGAGCTAAAGCTTAAGGAATCGAATGTAAATAAGTCGGCTAAGTTATCTTGAATGGTTCTAAAGTTATTAATTTTTCTGTAGGTCTATGTAAGAAGCTATTTTGAAACATAAATTGACATATAACTCAAAAACTATGACAGATAAGTAAGTCTAAGAAACCTGGGTGCGTTATATCGACAATTTAATGATGAATTCAAAAATCTAACAAAAATTTAGTTGTGTATTATACTTTGAGACACTCTGTATAAAAATTAAATATTTTTAGAGCGTGCTCTATTATCAGACCTATCGTTTAAAAGAAAATCAAGACGATATCATGCATAGAAAATAAGTTGTGAAGCTCGCACGCATCCCTGGATCACCCTGTATGTTTGTAATAAAGTGACATATTCATTTAAATATTTGTAGTAAACGTCTATTCTCTTCAACGATTCAATTAGAACCGACGCCAGAAAGTGTTGAATAATTTTGTCTTAAATAATGAAGTTATTTGAATGGAAATCTTTGGATGTTGATTGTTCTTAATTGATCAATATAAATATAAATAGCATTTTTTGATTGTATGTTTATGAATGGTAATTTTGATTTTAGATTAAAAAACTACAATTGAACAGTTTTAAAGCTGTCCAAACGATTGAAAGAAATTCTGCGTCTGCGCTTCCAAGACGAGGAAATATTTGGATAGCTAGATATCTATATAGGTAGTATCTTGGGTGAATGAAACCGGCGCTTCGTCGCTCTATATCCATGCTCTTTGCCAGTCTGTTTTCAAAAGCCGTCGTCAACATAACACGCAAAAGTAGGTGGTTAACTGAAAAATAAAAAATTTGAAGAAAAAAAATCAAATTGTGTAATCGGCATGGCACAGAAAAATTCAACAAACAAATAAACAGTCGTTTGAAGCGAGCAATGATGATGACACGTGAAAAAGCTGAAAATATGAACCAAGTGTTTGTTTATATTTGGTGCAAGATTACAGTGAAAAATGCTATGAAAAAATCTACAGTTTAAGGTGAGTTTTATTGGATAATTAATAGTTTTTAGTTCGATTTATCAAAATTGGTTTAAAAAATTGCACAACGTTGAGCTTTTGACAGTATCTTGAAAATAAATGTTTCGTAGACGCTTCTTATGGGCGTTGCATGTTAACACATTTTTGAGATAAGTTTTTTCGATGGAAAATTGTAATTATATTGAAAGTTTGGGACCGAAATTTGAATGGAAAAGAATGCCATTATTCACTGATCAAATCATAATTACAGAGTTGGGGAAAAAATTCAAAAATTCAGTGTTTGTGCGATAATGTAGTCTTTATAAATTGGATAATTGTTGTTTACTAAATTTGGGATTTATGTCACAAATGTGTAGGTTGTTATTATTGTTCCAAGAGTTGAAAAATTTTAACAAGCTTTAGAGAATAAAGTCGAATGGAGAAAAGAGTAAATATTGTTCTGGAGTTAAAATTCAATTCACTAGAGATTTAAAATTTGAAGATGTTATCATTATCGAAAAAAAAAAAAAAAATAAATTGACCTTTTGATTCAATAGAAAGAAATCTGGTATCGAGTGAAGTTTCCGACTTTGTGAAATTTTGATTTTAAAGACTTTCCAGTCCGTGACGTGACCGTGCTAATGAAAAGAGTGATTAAAATTTATAAAAGGTTGTTGCTTAAATTCGTAACTAAAGAAAAAACGATTTTCCTCAAATATAAGTAATTTTCATTCAATAAATTCCTCTCCTAAAATTCGTAAAATAGCAAGAAAAATTTTTGATCGATTAAATCTCATAAAACTACGCAACCTTGCGTGTCTTTTAGAAATATTCAAAAGCATTGTCAGTTTTTAATTTTGAATCAAATTGCAAAGAAATATTTTCTGTTTTTCCGTGTCTATAAATTAAGAAAAATCTTTTCAAGTATTCTTGTAAATTTTCGAGACGTTTTCTCTTTAATAAATCAACAAGATCCATTCGTTGCCAAACATATCATCAATGGTCAAACAAACTTAAACTTATGAATACAGCTTCTGTATCCTCGAGCAATTTGTCGATTTGAATGAGAAGGAATTTCTTGAATTTTATTTATTTATTTTTTCTTATTATTAAATGGAAATGAGTATAATAATGTAACTTGAAGTTACGGTCTAGTAAGCAAACAAATGTTTTAACTTTTCACACACATTTAGTGAAGGCCGTTCTAACTTTTGCCAACATTCTTCTCAGAATATTATTTACGCGTAAAGTTGATATTTTGAATTGTAGGAATTTTTTTTTTTTAATAATGTTAAGTAGGTAATAAATCACAGGAAATGAGAAAAACACAAAGCTGAAATAAATTTTTACTTTAAAATAAAAAATAGTTTATTATTAGAAAGGTTTTTTTTTTAAGTTTGGTTTCGACAGTAAAAGAGATGATAAAAGAATTCCCAAAACACAAATTGGTTTCAACGTTATAAAACTCTTTTTTGCTTTGATTTTTGATAACCAATAATGGTAATAAAAAGTTGAAAAAAAGAAAAGATTCATTGAAACGAAACTTATTTTAAGGTTGGACTTGCAATTCCTAGTAATAAAAATTTGTTGCAATGTAATTTGCTTAATTAAAAAAAAAATATATGTTGAAACCTTTTCACACTGCACTTGAGTGCATCCAATCTCCCCTCAAATGTCTTCTAAGTTAAAAAATGAGATTCCCAAAATGCAATAACCCTCAACTAAAATAAATGGCTTGTAAAACAGAAGGGTCTAAATCTTTTACATCCCGATTTTCTAAAAATTAAAGATAAGACTTTAAATGTTAAATTTTGTTGTTTTTTTTTTTTTTTCAGGATGACTTGAACTATACTCTCAACGTTCCATTTCAACACTTCACCCTCAATTCTACTATGATATGATTTCGTCAAGATTTACTCTAACAACGACCGCATCATCCCCAATTTTCAATTCAACTCCTTTAATCGAATTTAATATAACAACATCCAACTATCTTTATACTCCATCATCAACAATTGATTTATATAGTACATCATCAAACGTTTCGAATTTAAATGATACGTCAAATACATCATCAGTATTTCCAAATTATATACGGACAACATCAATGGTTTTTTGTATAATTATTATGTGTTTAGGTGTTATTGGAAATGTAATGGTGCCTATAGTCATTTTCAAAACTAAAGATATGAGAAACAGTACGAATATATTTTTAGTTAATTTAAGTGTTGCCGATTTGATGGTGCTTTTGGTTTGTACACCAACTGTATTAGTTGAAGTCAATTCAAGACCGGAAACTTGGGTTCTTGGAAAAGAAATGTGTAAGTATTATTTTGATCTATCTATTTAAATAATTTATTCGCGTTTTTTTTTTTTATTTTTTTATCGATACAGGAATATAGCAATTTGCGCTTCGCACTATCAAAAGCTTTGACCTCGATTATTACCATTTTATAATTACATTTTAATTTTAGAACAGTGTACTAAAATTTGAAAAATTGATAATAAATCATTTTACGGAAGTTAAATGTCAAATTGTTGTAAGTTTGCCATTTCTAATGTTAAGGCGTGTCAAACACGTCCACTTTTGTCGTCTTGAAATTTCTAAGAAATTAGACAACTAATGGAAGTACATTTAACTGTATACTGGCTTAAAGTAGGTCTTTTAATCCTTATTATAAACTTTAGTAATCTCACATGGGATTAAAATTATACAATAATCCATTAAAATAATGTATTTAAATGCAATTTTTGTTGACTTGACTTGATATATTTTTAACATAAACCATATGTTTGGCGTGAATTATTAGAAAAATGCAGCAGTTAATGCGGTATAAAACTATTGCCAAGTTAGCAGGTGGTCTGTTCTATCTATCCATCCACCCATTACCTTTTGCAATGTAATGGTTTGACTCAAATGGAAAAATATTTGTACTTGTTTTTTGAGAATGACAAGTGAAATGCATTTCGCGCGCTAAAATAATCATTATGTGGGTGGATCTGTATTATTAAGGTCATAATGTTGAATAGATCTCATTAATTAAAATAAAGTGTTAATCAGATTTTCAAAGCTTTTGTAAATTGTGTTTTGGTTTTAAATTATGGAAGGTCGTGGTAAAGTCTTGGATTCTCGATAAATTGAAACATGTACAACGGATTAAGAGGAAATTTATGGGTTTTGGTATAAAATGCATTTCGTGTTGGAATTGGATTTACAAACTCCTTCAAATATGCAACATTTCTATTTTAATTGGTTTTAATTTTAACTTCAAGTTTATTACAGTTTTCTAATTATATTAGATGCTTTACAAAGATTATGATATTAATTTTTGTTGTAGTAAAGAAGTGAGGTTTGATTTATTCTGTTGCAAAATTTCTTTCACTTGGAAGTGGAAATTTCGATTTTATTTTTTATTAGTCAGGTTCAGGTTACATTGTTTTAAATAAGAAAAAAATAAATAAATAATGGAATTTAAGATATTTCTTCATTTTGTAGATTTTTTAATTTAATTTTTTGTTTGTTTCTTATTTCTCCGATTTTTTTGTTAAATGTCTTAAAATAAATACAGGATGTTCCATTATATCGGAAAATTACGGCGTTGTAGGTGAATTTAAAAAAAATTCAATTAGGGAATGTTAATTTGTGTTTTAGGTTTAACAATTTGAAAATATTTTTTCAATAGAACATTTCATCTATTTTTACATATTTAAATTAGTCATTTAGTCGTTTTTTTTTGGTTTAAATTGGTCAATTGTTTGAGTTATTGAATTAAAAAAAAAAAAAATGTAACTTTACAAATCAGTCCCATTTTAGCACTTAGTAAGATTTGCCAAATCAGGCAATTTTGTTCCTTTTTGAAAAAAAAAATTCAAATTTCGCGAAATTAAAAATCCTGAAAAAATTGAATTTCTTTTGAACTGTCAGAGCTAAAAAGATTAAACTATTTAAAAATAATCTAAAACTAATAAAATGTTTCCTTTTTAGTTTCAAAGTTACCTCTATTTTTTGAACGCGACAAGATAGAGAATTAGATTAGATTTTAGAGTAATTATATTTTTTTTGACTTCTTATAATCGAAAAGTCAATAAAACGAAGGACTTTGTTAAAAGTTTAATAATTTCTAATTTAAATACGATATCCTAATTCTGGCTTTTGCATATGAAATATTATTAAATTTTTTATTCAAAAACATCAATTTTGAATTTTGAAAATCGATAACTGATAAGATATCAAATCTTATATCGGGTGTTCAATAATTGTTCTGGTCGCGGTTTGCTGTGGTTTTCTTTTTCTAGTATGAACGTAAGGTGACATAGCTTTCTGCCAACTGTCTAATTGTTGTCTTATTTTTGCACTTAAGAGATTTTGATAAAAATCGCATTGCAAATTATGATAATTGTATGTAAACGCTCAAGAATATACTCAATTTTCAAAGTTAAATATTTTCTTTATTATAAATTGTAGATAGTCAAAAAATTTTATTTTTAGAAAGAAAATTTATCAATCTTTCGAATTTTAACAAACATCTTTATTTGTTTAACTTTTTTCTTTCAATTTTTCTATTTTTTGTGTAATCGATTTTCTAAAAATTTGTGTTTTTGTCAAAATAATCAAACTTAAAAAAACGACTTTAAATGCATTGTAGCTTGTTTGTGGACAACTCCATATATTTGAAAATAATTTATATGTAGAAATTTTTTTTATCCCAAGACTTTTTTTTATATTTTCTTAATTATTCTATTTTTGTTTTTCGATTTTCTTAATTCTAATTTCTATTTAAATTTCCAATTTTTTGATAATCGCAAATCTAAAATAAAAATATGGAATAAAAAATATTGAAAATGCCGAGCCGCTGCTGTCTCATCCATTCTATTAATAAAGTATAAATAAATTTGAGTAACTCACTATTTGATTGTTATTCAAATAAGCTGCTAATTGAGAAAAGAACAGTTAATTTGTATATTTTAGAATCTATTATCAACAATGTAAAGTATAGTCAAACATAAATTAAAATAGTTGAATTTTTTCTCCTTTTAGTTCCTCTGTCTATCTATTTTTAATATACAAAATTGAACATTAGACACTTGAAATTTATTACTTTTAAACAAGGGATAAAATTAGCTCTTGTTCCTATAACACTATTGTTATCTATATTTACAGAAACAGGAATTCGGATGCTTTGAATAATGACAATTATATTAATGTTGTTTTTTCCGAAATAAAATCTAACATTTTTTTTTTTTGTATCCAGACCATTTGCTGTTGTGTGCATTCATCCATATAAAATCAATGTCGCTGTTGTTGTAAATTCGAAATTTTATGTCGGAAGCTTTATAATAAAATGCTACTTTATTTACTTAAAGAAAAAAAGTTAATTGGGTGGTAGCAATTCTATAAAAAATAAATTTAAAAGTGAAATTACAAGCCCTTTTAAAATTCAAATTGAGGTTAATTTCGACAAAATAAGTAAACTAAACGTAGGTAGATATTTATTTTAGCAAAGTTTCAATTGCTGTAATTCTTCAAAATTTCACGCAAATAGGTCAACAATGAAATAGAGTCGATTTAGACTCAGTGGATTTTTAATAAACAGAAATTTTTTTACCAGATTGTTTGCGCACTAAATCAAAAAAATAACGACGTTGATAGTCACGAATTTCGTTGAATAAACAGGTAGAGGTTTTTCCAAATATGGTTCCTACCTCTTGCAACTCCATCCATTTAAAGAATCGGTAAGTGTGAGAATAAGTCTAAAAAAACAATCCCGTAAAGAAATGTGTTGTTTACATCTTTATAAAATAAAATTTGACATTATTTCATACCCACGTGATAATAGAACCCACACGTGTAAAATAAATCACACGTGTCTGTATATACTAAAATGACAAAGCTTCTATCGTTTCCTGTATAGAAATCGACTATTTATCAACTTATTGTTAGAATAATTTGTATGCGTAAAACGGCCGCAACTGCATTATCTTATCTTTTTTTTTTTTTTTTTTTTCAAGTATAATTTAGAAAACATGTCGAGTACATCGATAAAAAAAATTGTTCAAAAACAAAAATATTCAGCAAATGATCAAAAATCAAATGTACGACAACTATTACAATAACCCACATTTTATTATTTAGGTAAATAAAATGGAATTATTTATCTAGAAGTTTGAGTTAAAGACGCCAAAAAAAATATATCGTACTGATGTATTTTTAGAATATTCAGTTAGAACTAACAGCAATTTTTATTTGCTTTAATATTACGATCGGTCAATATTCATCGAAATCAATTGGAATTGTCATAAAACAACAGAGTGATAAAGTTGAGAGCTACTAAAAATACTAAGTCATTTATTTAGAGGAGATGATGCGGCGGAAAATGACGTCTATTTAGTGAAAGATTCATAGAAAAATTTGAACGACAAATGATAATATCATTTTTAAGCACTCATTCAGATGCGGGAAAGCTATTTTATTGTTTTTTTAAATTATTTAGTTTTTGTATTATTCTGCTTTTTTCGATTGATTGAATAGTTTCAGTTCTTTTGGTTTTACTGATTTTATACATTTTTTCGATTTGTCTGAGTCTTTTTTTACTTGTCTGATTTTTCTTATTTTTGTTTCTCGTTCTTTTGATCTCTCAAAGTTTGATAATTTCAGTCGGTGTTTTGATTACTTAAAATTTTTTGGTGTTATTAATGTTACTGATTTTTCTTAGTTTTCTTTTCATTTCTGATTGTTGCTCAATTTTTTGTCTTTCATTTTCTTTATATATTCTTATGCCTCATTTTTTTATTGTCTTAAATGTTTAACATACTTTCTTAATTCTTTTTATTTTCTTGATTCACCCTTCCAATTATCTTGAATCGATATTAATTTTTTTGGTTTTATCGATTCTTTTCAATCTTTTTAGCACTTTTGATTGAGTTGTTTTTTTGACTTTTTATGTCTATTTTATGCTTTTTTATTTTTTGATATTGTTCGATGTCATTCTTGTGATTTTTTTCATACTGATTGTAGTTTAATTATATTTTCTTTTCCGTCCCTCTGATTTTTTTTTGCTATTTTTCTAATTCTTTCAAAATTTTATGCTTATTTTTTTATTTATTTTTTTTATTTTACTCCATTCTCTCATTTTTTTTATTCTCTTCAACCTACTTTCATCTTTTTTTCTATTTTTTGGTTTAATTTTTTGCTAATTTTTTGGTTTAACTATTTTTATTCTCTTATTTTTTTTTGTTGGTAAGTTTGATCATTGTAATGTTTATTTGATTTTTTGTTTCTTTTGATTTTATAATGATTTTTCGATTGGACTTTTGACTGATTCTTCAAATGATCCTTTGATTCTTTCTTTGATTATTTTGGTTTTTTGATTCTTCGATTTTTGATAATTTTATTCTTTGAATATTTCAATCTTTGATTATTTGATTTTATAGTCTTTTTGACACTTTGATTATTTGATTTTTCGATTGAACCATTGATTGATTCTCCAACTGATTCTTTGATTTTTCCTTTCATTATTGATTGATGGATTTTTTATTCTCTTCAGTTCTTTGAATATTTGATTGTTGATTTATTAACTTATTATTTCTTTGGTTCTTTGATTTTATTGTTTTTTTTTGACCCTTTTTGATTGAACATTAAATTGATTCTCTAAATGCTTCTTTGATTTTTCTTTTGGTTATCGATCAATAGATTCTTTTCGATTATTTGATTATTTGATTGTTTGACTTATCGACTTTTTAATTTTTTGATTGAACTTTTGATTAATTATTCAATTGATTCTCTGATTATTTGATTTATTGACTTTTTGATTTTTAGTTCTTTGAGATTTTTCTTTTTTTTTATTCTTTGAATCTCTGATTCTTTGATTTAATTCTTTTGATTTATTGACTTTCAAATTTTTTGATTCTTTGATTTTTTGATTAAACCTTTGATTGTTTATCTAACTGGCAATTCGATTATTTGATTTATTGATTTTTTGGTTCTTTAATTCTTTGATTTTTTAGTTTTTCATCATTTTTTTTGACTATTTGATTTCTTAATTTTTTGATTATATGATTGTTTCATTTATTAACTTTTCAATTTTCTAGCTTTTTGATTTTTCAATTTTTTATTATCTCATTTTTTGATTGTTTGAATCTTTGATTCATTGATTTTTTTTGACTTTCTGATTCTCTAATTTCGATTGAAGCTTTGGTTCTCTAGTTGATTCTTTGATTATTGATTTTTTGATTCTCTTTGATTCTTTCATTATTTGATTGTTTCATTTATTGACTTTTTACTTTTTTGGTTATTTGAATCTCTTGGTTTTTTGACACTTTAATTCTCTCATTTTTTAATTGAACTTATTGATTATTTAATTTATTGACTTTTTCATATTTTAGTTCTTTGATTTTTAGACTCTTCTATTTTTTTATTATTTTAGTCTTTGAATCTTTGATTCTATTGTTTTTCTGACACTTGATTCTCTGATATTTTAATTGAATCTTTTATTTATTTGATTTTTCGATTGTTTGATACTATTTTTTTTGACACTTTGATTCTCCAATTGATTCTTTGATTTTCCTTTTGATTGTTGATTAATTCATTGATCCTTTGATTCTCTTAGATTTTTTGATTCTATTTTTTTGACATTTTGATTCTCTAATTTTTTTATTTTTCAATTGAACCTTTGATTGATTCTCCAGTTGATTCTTTGATTTTTCCTTTGATTATTGATTGATTTTTTGATTCTCTTAGATTCTTTGATTATTTCATTATTTGATTATTTGAATCTTTTGGTTCATTGAGTTTATTACTTTTTGAGTCTTTGATTGTCTGATTTTATTATTGACTGTTTGTTTATTGATTGATTGATGGATTCGATTTCGATTATTTGATTTATTGATTTTAATTCATTGATTTTCGATTTTTCCATTTTTTTGATTATTCGGATATTTGATTCATTAATTCTTATACTTTCTCAATTTTTTATTGTTAATTTTAATCATTGCAATTTTATTGTTTTTATATATTCCTCTCAATCTTTGGATTTTATTAATTCTTTTGCTTTTTGTTTTTTTTTTTTTTTTATTTCTTTCGTTGATAAATATTTTGATTTGTTTAATTTCTGCTTTTCTAAATTCTTCATTTTCTTCTATTGTTTGAGTCTTTTTATTTTCTTAGTTCTATTGCTTCCTTTTTTCAAAAATCTTTTCTTGGTTTCTTTTTGTTAATTTTAGTTCTTTCAATTCTTCTAATTCCGATAATATAATAAGCACTAATCCAGGTTCGAGCACATCAAAAGTGTATTCAATTTTTTCTTTTTTTCTAGAAAAACTGAACATATAGTGATATATGTTAAAGTTTCCATTTTAAAAGGAAACCAGCTTTCAGACGCGAAAATAGAACCGTCATCAATGTCAATCACGAAAAAACCTAAAATACCTTGGAAGGAATGAGTTAAAAGCTTCCTAAAATTTTAAATTTCCTGAAAATCGTACAACAGATGATGTTTGAATTAATACACACAATCGACGCAAATGTTTGCGAAAGTTGTCGGAAATCTGCTAAATATTCAATTATCGATTAAGATTAAGTTGAAAATAATTTGTTATATTTAAAAAAAAATTGAGAATAATGTGGGCGTAACTGCAGAATCCTTTTAAGCTCTTGAGTGTTAATCTAATTAAAAATAATAAATTTTGACAGGATTTGTTGTATAAAGTAAAAATGCGTGTGGAATAGAAAGTTAGTAAAATGCGAACGATGTCAAGAATCAAGTGAAAGCTTTTCCATCCTTTGAGTGGATTCATTTGCCTTCATAATAGATTAGCATCAAAAGTAAAACAATAACAAGATTTAAAATTTGAGACTTGTTTTAATAAATTTACAAATGTGATAGAATTTCTTTTGCTATTTTTAGATTATAGTTGTTTATACTGACAGAAATGTAATGCACGTTTTCGTGCGAAGACATCTACCACCTTTTTAATATTACATAAGAAACGTGATGGGATGGTGTGAATTACAAACTTAACCATCTCTTCTAATTTGTACAAAGATGGTTAAAATTCAAGCCGCATCAGTCGAAAGCCCAAAACTAGAAGATAAGAAGTGAATTAAATTACAACAAATCAAAATTTATTATATTAATTTAGAAAAGTAATTATAGAAAAGTGCTTCTTTAACAGAACAAATTCCAAATGTTATTTGTGCTAAAAATCGAATAAAAATTATTCGCAAGTAGATGGAAGTTCTAAGTGATATTATGTCTTTATGTGGGGATGTAATTGGGGTGAATGTCCATGCCACAAATCGAAGTGACCTTGTCGTAACACATCAAGTGCATTAAGGACGAGAGAATTTTCCACAAGGATTTTTTTTAGGGGGGAGAAAAATAAATTAACATTGAAAAGGTGCAGATCTAATTGAATTTACGCACGATTTAATTATGGTAATTTTGTAATTTTTATTAGACGTTAAGATATAAATAAGTATAGGAGATTGTTTTATTCTGTTAAGAAAGTTGCCAATTAGGATTTTGGATGCTCGCGATGACGCGAAAACGGAATTTAAAGCGTTGGAAGATCAAGTGTTAATCATTTTTGCTTCACTTTTTTTTAATGTTTGATTTTTTTTTTATATATATAATTTATTCTGTTTTAGACAGTTTGATTCCCTGATTTTTTGATTGAATCTTTGATTGATTTTCCGATTGATCCTTCGATTATTTGATTTATTGACTTTTTGGTTCTTTGGTTTTTTGATTCTTTGAATATTTGATTACTTGATTCTTTGATTCTGTTGTTTTTTTGACACTTCGATTCTTTGATTATTATTTGATTGATTTACTTTGGTTCTTTGATTCTTTTTTTTATCATTTTTTTTATATATAATTGATTCTGTTTTAGACAGATTGATTCTTTGATTTTTCAATTTATCCTTTAATTCTTACTTTGTTTTATCGATTGATAATTTGATTTTTCAATCTTTTGATTGATTTTTTTGCTTCTTCATTTCTTTGATTTTTCAAGTCCTTGATTCTTTGATTCTTTTCATTGTTTTTCAACTTGTTTTCTTATTCTTTATTGATTTAGATAGAACCTTAGATTAATTCTTTGACTGATCTTTTGATTCTTTGATTAATTGATTGATTTCGATTCTTTAATTTTGAAATTTGTTGATCCTTTAATTTTTTTGATTCTTTGTTTCTTTTGAATTTTTTCAACTTATTTTCTTTTGATTGTTTTTGATATAAATTTTTTTGAGATTTTGATTATCTTAATTCTTCAATTTTGATTCACCAATTTTTCAATTTCTTCGATTCCTTAATTCTTCGGTTTTTTGATGCTTTGATTTTTCTCATTCTATGATTGTTTTCAATTTTCTTAGTTTATTTTATTTTTATTGTTTTTGATATGATTATCTGATTTTTCTATTGGACGTTTGATTCTTTCTTTGAACCCCTAATTCGTTGGTTCTTTATTTTGATTTTCTCAACTTATTCTTTTTTATTCTATTGATTTTGATATAATTGATTCTTTGACACTTAGATGCTCTGATTCTTCAATTGTTGTTCAATTTTTTGACTCTTCAATTCTTCTTTTTTTGAATCTTCATTTTTTTAAATTTTTTTTTCAATTTTTCTTCCACCTCATTGGTTTTTTTTTGGCACACTGGTTATCTGAATTTTTTATTGAATCTTCCATTCTTCAATTGATTATTTCATTCTATGATTATTTGTTATTTTGATTCTTTGATCATTCAATTTCGCGCTTTTTCAATTCTCTAATTTTTTAAGTGTTTGTTCTTCAATTCATTGATACTCTGATTCATTGACTTTTTAAAAAATTTTTAACGTTTTTCTTATTCTTCATTGATTTTGATATGATTGTTTTTGTTGTTTGTTGACTCTTTAATGCTCTGATTTTTCGATTGAATCTTTAATTCATTGATTGATTCATTGATTCTTTAATTTTTTGATATTTAACTTCTTTGATTATTTGATTTTTTTAATGCTTGATGCTTTTATTTTTTGAATTTTGAATTCTTTCATTCTTCCAGTCTTCAATTTTTTTGATTCTTCAGTTCTTTGATCCTTAAAATTTTTTGATTCCCTTCAATTTTTCCAACTAATTTTTTATTATCTTTTATATGATTAATTTTATTTTTTAATTCTTCAATTTTCTAATTTTTCAAGTCTTTGATTCTTCAATTCAATGATATTCTGATTCCTTAATTTTTTTTATTTTTTCAACTTATATTATTATTCTTCATTGATTTTGATGTGATTGTTTTTGTTGATTATTTGATACTTTGATGCTCTGATTTTTCTATTCTTTGATCTTTAGTTTTTTTTTTTTTTTTGATACTTGATTCTTCTATTTTTTTGAGTTTTAAATTTTTCCATTCTCCGATACTAATTTTTTTTGATTTTGTGATTCTTTAATTCTTCAGTTCTTTGATGCTTCAATTTTTTGATTCTTTGTTCCTTTGATTCTATTCAATTTTCTCAACTTATTTTGTTCTTTTTTATCGATTTTGATACGACTGATTCTATTATTTTTTTGACTTAGATGATCTGAATTTCGATTGGACCTTTGATTGATCTTTTAATTCTTTCTTTAATTTATTGATTGATTGATTCTTTGATTTGATTTGATTGAATTTTTCAATATTATGATTTTTTTTTAATTCTTTCAACTTATGTTTTTTACTTTTTTTTTGATATAATTGATTTTAGTGTCTTTTTGACGCTTTAATTCTCTGATTTTTCGATTGAATGTTTGATTGATATATTGATTGATTGTTAGATTTTTTGATTTTTTAATTCTTTCATTCTCTGATTTTAGAATTGAACCCTTGACTAATTTTTTCTTTGATTTATTGATTGATTGATTCTTGGATTTTTTAATTCTTTGATTCTTTGTTCTTTTGATTTTTTTGATTCTTCAATTCTTTGATTCTTTGATCTTTTGATTTTTCATTTTTTTGATGCTTGATTCTTCTATTTTTTGAATTTTGAATGTTTTCATTCTTCGATTCTTTAATTTTTTGATTTTTTGATTCCTTGATCCTTTATTTTTTTTTATTCTTTGATTCATTTCAATTTTTCCAACTCATTTTTTTTTGTTTTTGATTTGATTAATTTTATTGTTTTTTTTTAACTCTCTGATTATCTTAATTTTAATTGATCCTTGATTATTTTCAAATTTTCCAACTTTTTCTTTTCAGTCGATTTTGATTCAACTATTCTACTATTTTTTGACACTTAGATACTCTGAATTTCGATTGGACCTTTAATTGATCTATTAATTCTTTCTTTAATTTATTGATTGATTGATCCTTGGAATCTTTGGCTCTTAGATATTTTTATTTCAATTCTTTAAATTTTTATTCTTAAATTCTCTGATTCTTTAATTCTTCGATTCAATATTGAATTGATTTTTTTCCTGATTTTTCTAATTCTTTTGTCTTTTTTATTTTTTTATTATTTTTTTTTTCATATTACCAATTTTTTTTTCTTACTTTTAGATTCTTTAGACTCCCCATGCTACTGTTTTGAGTCTCTTGATATTTTCGATTCTTTAAATTTTTTGTGTTTTCCAATTTTATTGAAACTTTGACTTTTTCATAAATTTTTTTTCTTTTCGATTAACAGATAATTTGCTGAAAAATTCATTCAATCGATGCAAATTTGCATAAAATGTTGAAGTGGAAATTATAACATTTAAGTGTCTAAATTGTCGATATTTTAGTCATAATCGCATTTTGATGAGTTCAAATTGTCGCATTTTATGTACATTTTATACTAAATAAAAAAAAATCAAATGTTTGAGCCTGCCATAAATTAGAGTAATGTATTTTGGTTTGTCATTTGAAAGCACATTGCTTGCAATAACTTACAAATTACAGATGTCAAAATTAGATACAACAAACTCGTAAAATCCAATTCATATCTTTGTAATATTTAAAGTCGTTTCCAAAACAAATATTTGCAATAAAAGTAAGGTATTTTTCAATAAAATTCAACGATATTGCTTTTGTATATTTAGAAAACTTCACTTGTAATCTTTCTACAGAGGTTTGTGGCGTTTTATACTACAGTCTACATCCACTACATCAACGAGATAAGTCATAAATTACCACTCCAGAATTATCTCATCGCTGTATCACATCATTTAAGCCTTCTAATTTACATACGAAATTCACCATAAAATGAAAACTGCAATTTTTTTCTCTATTTGTTGACTAGCAAGAAAATTATTTTCCAAGCGAAAAAATCAATTTGCCAATTAGAGTGTATCTGAATCGTATCATTAGTAATGTCGAAAATATCATTTTATAAAAAAAATGATTGACAGTAGTGTAATCAAGTAGGCGTAGATTTCTTTCTTTTTATATGAAATTATAGGCGTTGGAGCAGTGGCGCCAATTTTCGTGACATATTTATAGCGACATTTTAGATAAATACAAACATAAAATTTGACATTAATATGATGCAAAATTGCGGGTTTTGAATTTGGCAATTTTGCGAAATAAATCCGAGGGAATAAGAGATAGAAGAAGTTAAATTTTGAATAATTGATCAAAAGGATTTGGAGAATCTGTTAAAAATCTCAGCAAAAAATGTGAAAAATTTGAAGAAAATTTAAAAAACTTCAATGAATTGAAGAGAATTGAAAAAATCACTTAAGCAAAATTGGGGAAAATTTGAGAAAAAGGTTAAGTTTTTGAAGAATCTGAGAATTTAAAAGTCGAAAATTTTTTTGAATGTAAAAGATCAAAAAGAATGGAAAATCTGAAAAACATTAAAAACAATAATCAAAAAAGAATATCAGAGAAATTTGAAGAATGTAGAACAACTGAAAATTCTTAAAAATAAGAGAATTTAATAAATCTAAAAAAAGCAAAAAATCCAATGCTCCAAAAGAAATTTGAAGCATCTGTAGAATCTAACATATCGGAAAATCTAAGAGATCCAAAACGTCTGAGGAATTTAAAAAAGTCTGAAAAATTAAAAATACTGAGAATTCTAAAAACTGGATAATCCCAAAAAAATTTGACTAACCTACAAAATTGAAAAATTTCATTGCTACTTTTAATTTTCGAAATTTGATCATTTTTCTATTTTTTTCTTTGCTACAATTTTTTTTATTTTTTTTAATTTATCTATTTCATTCTTTTTTCAATTTTTCTGTAGACATTTTTTCCGTGTTTTACAGTCATTTGAAATATGAAGAATCTAAAGAAATTGGTGAATTAAAAAAAATGTTGAAAATCCAAAGAATCTAACATCAGTGACATCTAAAAAAATAACAAAAAATTGAATTTAGACCACCTCTAGAATCTTAATTATTGGAAAATGTAAGAAATCTAAGAAATACCAAACTTATAAGGAATTTAAAAAAAAAATTGATTTTTGTTTTGCTTCTTTAATTGTTTTTTGCAATTATTTATAATTTATGTTATATTTTTTATTTTTCCATTTCATGCTTTTCTTTCATGTTTCTTATTTTTGGAACTTTTTGAAATACGAAGAATCTAGATAAACTGGAAATTTTAACAATTTCAAAATAATTTAGAAAATCTACAAATTTTAAATTATTAATTCTTATCATTTTCTATTTTTTTTCTCAATTTGATTTTTTGTCTTATTGTTTTTATTTCATTCTTGTTTTTATGATTTTTTAAATTTTTTCTTTGATCGGTTGGCTTTTTTTGTGTTTTTTAGTCCATGATTGTTTGTTTCTTTTGATTCTTTTTCTTATATTCACCTTTTTTCAGCTATGTTGCTTCTCTCTTTTTCTCAAATTTCTCAATGTTTTCAATTTTATTATTTTTTTATAAATCATCTGTACTATTTTTTATTCTCCCAATTCTTGCGTGCTCATTTTATTGTTTGCAAATCCAAAAAATTTTTTATTTTTTTCAATTTTTCCAACTTATTCTCTTCTATCTTATTGTGTTTTTTTGACTCTCTGATTATCTGATTTATTTTATTGGATTCTATGATTATTTATTTCTGTGATTTTTTTGATCATTCAATTTTTTGCTTTTTCAATTCTCTAATTTTTTAAGTCTTTGATACTTTGATTTTTTAAATTTTTTTCAGTGTTTGCTTATTCTTCATTGATTTTGTTGTTTTTTGACACTTTAATGCTCTGACTTTTCGATTGAACTGTTGATTGTTTTTTTTTTTATTTTTTCAACTTATTTTCTTATTCTTCATTTATTTTGATACTTAATTTTTTTTTTATTTTGTGATTCTTTAATTCTTCAGTTCTTTGATGCTTCAATTTTTTGATTCTTTGTTCCTTTGATTCTATTCAATTTTCTCAACTTATTTTGTTCTTTTTTATCGATTGTGATACGACTGATTCTACTATTTATTTGACGTAGATGCTCTGAATTTCGATTGGACTTTTGATTGATCTTTTAATTCTTTCTTTAATTTATTGACTGATTGATTCTTTGATCTTTGGAATCTTTGGTTCGTTGATGTTTTAGTTTTTAATTGTTTAATCTTTTGATATTTAAATCTCTGAATTTTTCGATTTTTTAATTCTTCAACTTTTTTATTTTTTTTGGATTATTCCAACTTATGTTTTTTACATATTTTTAATTTTAATATAATTGATTTTACTGTCTTTTTGGCACTTTAATTGTCTGATTTTTCGATTGAATGTTTGATTGATATTTTTCAATTGATCCTTAGATTCTTTGTTTAATTTATTGATTAATACATAGATTTTTTGATTTTTTAATTCTTTTATTCTCTGATTTTAAAATTAAACCCTTGACTATTTTTTTCTTTAATTTATTGATTGATTGATTCTTTGATTTTTTAATTCTTTGATCTTTTGATTTTTTTGATTATTTGATCTTTTAATTTTTTTGATTCTTTAATTTTTTTTTTGATTCATTAATTCTTCAGTTCTTTATTATGATTTTTTAATTGAATCTTTGTTGTTTTTCAATTTTCTTTCCTTTATCGATTTTGATATTACTGATTCTACTATTTATTTGACGTAGATGCTCTGAATTTTGATTGGACTTTTGATTGATCTTTTAATTCTTTCTTTAATTTATTGATTGATTGATTTTTTTGATCTTTGGAATCTTTGGTTCTTTGATTTAAAATTTCGATTCTATGATTTTTTAATTGTTCAATTCTTTGATTTTTCGATTGAACGTTTGATTAAATTGATCATTTGATTCTTTGTTTGATTTATTGATTGATTCTTTAATTCTTTGATTCTCTGAATTTAGGATTGAAGCTTTGATTGATTTGTTCTTTGATTTATTGACTTATTGATTTTTTGATTTTTCAGTTATTTGAGTCTTTGGTCTTTGGAATCTTTGGTTCGTTGATGTTTTATTTTTTAATTGTTTAATCCTTCGATACTTAAATCCCTGAATTTCCCAATTTTTTGTTTTTTTTTTTTTAATTTTTCCAACTTATGTTTTTTTCTAATTTTTAATCTGCCTTTGATTTTCCTTTTCTTATTCTGATTCTTTCAATCCCTATAATTAATGAGTCATTAAATTTTGAATTTTTTCAAGTCTTGTTTTAATTGAATTTTCAGACATCTCAATTTAAAAAAAAATCTCAAATCTCGGATTTTCCTATTCTCAATTGTCTTGATGCCTTGAATCTTTTAAGTCTCTCATTTCTTTTGATTTTTGTTTTGGAGACTTTGTTTCTAGCAATTTTTCAATTCGATTATCGATTCTAAATTTTCTGTTTTTTTTTTTATTTTTATTTTTTCTCTATAATTTGTGACTTATTATTTATTTTTTACCGACTTTTTGATTCCTTAGTTTTCTAAAATCTATATTTTCGATTTTTTGAGACTTTCAGTATTTCTGGATTTTCAATCTGTTCGTTTGTTTTTTTACTTTTTGGTTCGTTTGATTCTCTTGATTCATTATTTTTGTTTTGATTTATTAAATGGCATATTCTGATTCTCTAAATCTTTTGGTTTATTATTTTTTTTATTCTTTGCTTTTATTGCCTTTTTCCTCAGACTCTTATAATTTTATTGATTCTTTGGATTTCGTATTTTTTAATGTCTCTCAATTATTTGATTCATTCTATTTTAATTTTGTTAATACTTTTAGATTATTTTTCTCCAAATTTTAACTTTTTGGCTGTTTATTTTTTCAACTCTCTATAGTTTTGATTCTTTAATTCTCTTGATTCTTTCATTTTCGAAAATTTTAGTTGTTTTAATTTTCCTTTTCTTATTCTTCAATTTTTTTTTATTTTTTGGATTCTTTCGATCCTCATGATTCATGAGTCTTTCATTTTTTTAATTTTGGTTTTAATGGTCTGTCTCTTTTTTTTTATTAACTCAAATCTTTCAAATTTTCTTTCTCAGTTCTTAAAGATTTTTGCTTGCTTTTTTTATTGTTGAAAAATCCAAAATATGGGGAAATTTTTTCCGATTTTCCTGATTATTTTTTATTTTCTTCATCCTTCTTTAGTGCAATTCTTCTGAATCTCAAGTACTTTTTGAAGAATATCAAGAATCTACCACATCTAAAAAATCAAAAAATCTAATTAATCTAAAATGTTTTTAAAAAACTGCCGAATTTATAAAACATTCTCTTGAATTTTTTTGTTTTTTTAAATTCGTAAATACTGATTTTTCAATTGAATTCATTTTCCAAGCATAGTCGAGCCGCCACTGCACCCTCATCCCGCTTATCACCCTCTTTATTCTTCTCGTAATTTATAAGTTTCTTCCTTTTCGAGCCTTGGTTAAAATTTATAGCTTTCTTAAGTTGATGTTTGAATTGAATCACACAAAATAATTAAACATAAAACTTTCTCTATAATTTAAAATCAAACAAACAAAATCACCAATTGATTCCAATTAAAATCTTCCAGTTTAATTAGTATTTGTTGTCCTAATTAATTGAAATGTTAAATCAATGTCTTTTATTTTTAATTACTTTTGTAGGTAAGGCAGTGCCCTTTGTTGAACTGACTGTAGCTCATGCCTCAGTGCTCACTATCTTAGCTATCAGCTTCGAACGCTACTACGCCATCTGTAAGCCCCTTAAGGCCGGATACATCTGCACCAAAACTAGAGCATCTCTTATCTGCTTATTAGCCTGGTTCATCGCTGCCTTATTCACTAGGTAAGACTTTTGTTAAATTTTTTCAAAGCTTTAAAAAATTGGTGATGGGTTTTAACTTTTTATACAAAAAAAAAAAATTCTTCCTTTATCCTTAACCTGTGTGGCCTTGTGATGTGTTTAACCTTTGTGATGTTTGAGCACCTCTGTATAAACCCTTAGATGACTGGTACACTTAGTTGTATACAGGAACAGAGAAAAAAAAATGTTTATTCTTAGTCAATCTTTTGATTGTAGTTATTCTGTGTCTGTATACAGCTGGCTTTAGAGGTTTGAGGTTTGTTTGTTTCAAAGTTTGAAAAAAAAAATTGAGTACTTGTTTTAAATTTCCAGCCCAATGCTTGTCATAGCCGAATACAAGCAGCTTGATTACTTCGACGGTTCCAAGGTACCAGCTTGTCACACGTTGGCCAATACATTTTGGTCCGCCTTATATTTCCTTTCAATAATTTTCCTATTTTTTATAATCCCTTTAATTATCCTAATTGTCCTTTACTGCATTATAGCGAAGAATCTAATGTCGAATGCAGCAACTCAAGTTTTAAACAAACACATCGATAATATTTCTTTCCGGGCTAGAAAACAAGTGGTTTTGATGTTAGGAACTGTAGTTTTAAGTTTCTTTTTATGTTTAATACCATTCCGGGTATTTATTCTTTGGATTATTTTAGTACCAGAAGAACAAGTTTATCATTTACAAGTTGAAAAATATTATAATATTTTATATTTTTGTAGGATTATGGTTTATTTAAATTCGGCCATTAATCCGATTTTATATAATTTAATGAGTTCGAAATTTCGTACTGGATTTATTATTTGTTCCGAAACTAATCGGAAATTTTATTTTAAAAGAGCGAGAAATGGGACGTTTAGTACTACAGCTAATTCGTGTCGAAGTAGTACACTTAATCGAAATAATCGGGAAGAATTTAATGTTTGTTTTAGACCGAGGAATAATTCGATTCTTATTAAAAATTTTAATCATTCGCCGGAATCGGAAAGGAGTGAGGATTCAGGGTTGAGGAATCAAACAGTTTAAAAAAAAAAAAATTAAAGAGACATTTGGCTAGAATTTTTAATGGGATCATTAATTAGAAGCATTAAAAAATGGATGTTGGATTCGGAATTATTAGAATTTTCATCAAAATAGAGCTTTGATTTAGTTTGATATTTTGATGAAGATTTTATTGAAAAAAAATTGGGTTCTAGTCATTTAAATATTGTATAGAAATGTGTCTAAAAAATTTATGGAATTATACAGAGTGTCTATTGTGCAGCGTCTAAACTACTTGTACTACTTAAAATTTGTAAAAAAACAAATCCTTTCATTTCTATTGTCATTTTGAATTTTTATGATTTCTTTATTATACTCTTTTCGGTTATTCACTTTTTTGGCTTTTTATTTGATTTTTTTTGTTTTAACTTACTGAATTTGATTTTTTCAAATCTTTAAATTTTGCAAGATTTTTTCTATTATTTCTTTCGGTTTTTTATTTCATTCTTTAATCCTTTAATTTTTTTAGTCTTTTGATATCATAATAACTTTTGATTTTCTAAGTCTTTTCTTTCTTTTATTAATTTGAATTTCTCTTTTCTTACTCTTCAAATGTTTTTGATTTTTTTGGATTATTTCGATTCACAAATTTTTTGTTTAATTTTTTTTTTATTGTTTAAGTTTTGTTTTTCATCTCAGTTCTTTAAAATTCGATTAGTTTTGGTTTTTTCTATTCTCTAGGTGTTTTGATTTTCTCAATTGTCTTGATTCTTTGAATCGTTCTTCTAATTTGTTTTGAAGATTTTATTTCTAGCGATTATTCATTCTGTTGTTTTTTTAAATTATGTTACATTTTCTATTGTCTATTGACTTTGTGATTCTTTAATCCCGTGAAATCTTTCAGCTCTCTTTTTCAGTCTTTTTCTTCTGTGAATTTCTTCAGTAATTAATTTTCTTGATTCATTATTTTTGTTTTGATTTTTTTATTGTATTAATTTTTTAAATAACATTCTGATCTTTTAGTCTATTTTACTGATTCTTTAAAGCTCTAAATTATTACTCTTTGGCTCTTTGTTTTTTTAACTTTTTCTATCTCTTTGAATCTTCAAATTTTCTTGATGTTTTGATTATTTTAATTTTTTAAATTATTTTTATTCGATTGCTTTCAAAAATTTTTAATCTTTAATTAATTTTTTGATTTTCCTTTTCTTATTCTGATTCTTTCAATCCCTATAATTAATGAGTCATTAAATTTTGAATTTTTTCAAGTCTTGTTTTAATTGAATTTTCAGACCTCTCAATAAAAAAAAAAAAATCTCAAATCTCGGATTTTCCTATTCTCAATTGTCTTGATGCCTTGAATCTTTTAAGTCTCTCATTTCTTTTGATTTTTGTTTTGGAGACTTTGTTTCTAGCAATTTTTCAATTAGATATATCGATTCTAAATTTTCTGTTTTTTTTTTTATTTTTATTTTTTCTCTATAATTTGTGACTTATTATTTATTTTTTACCGACTTTTTGATTCCTTAGTTTTCTAAAATCTATATTTTCGATTTTTTGAGACTTTCAGTATTTCTGGATTTTCAATCTGTTCGTTTGTTTTTTTACTTTTTGGTTCGTTTGATTCTCTTGATTCATTATTTTTGTTTTGATTTATTAAATGGCATATTCTGATTCTCTAAATCTTTTGGTTTATTATTTTTTTTATTCTTTGATTTTATTGCCTTTTTCCTCAGACTCTTATAATTTTATTGATTCTTTGGATTTCGTATTTTTTGATGTCTCTCAATTATTTGATTCATTCTATTTTAATTTTGTTAATACTTTTAGATTATTTTTCTCCAAATTTTAACTTTTTGGCTGTTTATTTTTTTAACTCTCTGTAGTTTTGATTCTTTAATTCTCTTGATTCTTTCATTTTCGAGAATTTTAGTTTTAATTTTCCTTTTCTTATTCTTCAATTTTTTTTGATTTTTTGGATTCTTTCGATCCTCATGATTCATGAGTCTTTCATTTTTTTAATTTTGGTTTTAATGGTCTGTCTCTTTTTTTTTATTAACTCAAATCTTTCAAATTTTCTTTCTCAGTTCTTAAAGATTTTTTTAGTTTTGGATTTTCTTAATTGTTTTAATTCTTTGAATCGTTTGAGTCTCTCATTTTTTCTGATTTTGATTTCTAACAATTATTGTTGATTTTCAAATTTTTTTGATATTCTGAGATATTTTTCTCTATAATTTGCAATTTTTCATTTATTTTCTTATACCCTAAATCTATTGAATTTTCGATTTTTCAATTTCAGTTTTTTTATGATTTTGATTTTTCCATTTTCAGTTTATTTGATTTTCTTGATTCGTTGTTTCTTCTATTTTTTTTGTTTTGATGTTTTTTTTTCATTATTTTAATTTATTAAATGACATTCTGGATATCTATTAATTTTTTTCTTTTTTTTTTTAATTATGATTTTGATAATTCCTTTATTGTTTTATTGATTTTCATTGATTATTCTTCAGTATTTCTGGATTTTCAATCTATGCTTTCATTTTTCTACTTTTTGGTACATTTGATTCTCTTAATTCATTATTTATGTTTTGATTCTTTTCCTCATTATTTTAATTTATTAATTTTTTCTCGTTAGATCTTCTGAACTTTTCTGTATCAAATTTTTCAGTTTATTTTTTTTTTTATTCTTTCAAAATTTGATTTTATTGCTTTTTTCTCTAACTCTTATGATTTTATTGATTTTTTTGGATTTCCAATTTTTGATTCATTCAATTTTTCAAATTCTCTTATTGTTTTTGTTTTCTGTTTTAATTTTGTTAATACTTTCAGATTATTTTACTCCAAATTTTGACTCTTTGGTCTCTT
Source organism: Latheticus oryzae (assembly GCA_030157265.1). Taxonomy (NCBI): domain Eukaryota; kingdom Metazoa; phylum Arthropoda; class Insecta; order Coleoptera; family Tenebrionidae; genus Latheticus; species Latheticus oryzae. Next base: position 16,430,300 of record CM058050.1, read on the forward strand.
TTATCTTCAACTCTCTCTATCATTTCAAATTTTTAATAAACTCTCTTGATGTCTTGATTATTTTAATTTTTAAAATTATTATATTTTTATATTCTCTATAATTTGCAATTTTTATTTGTTTTCTTATGTTTTAAATCTATTGACTTTTTGATTCTTTAATTTCAGTTTTTTATTCTTTCGATATTTTTTTATTATTTGAATTTATTAAATGGCATTCTGATTCTCTATTAATTTTTTTCTTTTTTTTTAAAAAGTAGAAAAAAAGGATTTACACTGCAAAATAAAAAATTTCAAAACATTGAAATTAGCTTCTGTATGGAAAATTCGAATTATTTTTATTATAAAATTTGTAGTCTAGATGCTCCACACTCTTGGACACGCTGCACTAAATTTAAACCAAATCTTCCTTATAGTTGTAGTCATAAATAAAATGTTGTCCTTTGATTTTTTTTCCATCTGACAATGCATTTATCCTTATTATTATAATAATAATTAAACCAAAGAGTACATGTTCAATAAATCATATTTATTAGTTAAAATAAAAAAATTTAAAAATAGTTAACACAATGAATCTTTCCGTAAACAGGAAATATCTATTTTCCGAAATGATTCATAATGTCAACTATCCAACACATTTTTCTTTATTTAAATCCTTCGAAAAATACCTGAAAATATCCACATCAATGACGAAAATATTTTTAAGTAAGTATTTCTAATTAATTAAGGGATTTTTGTTAATTGAATGTTTGATTTTCTTCTTATTGTTTTTTAATTACAGCCCAATCTTGGCAATAACTCAATACGGCCCTGAAGAGTACATCGACGGCTCAATAGTCTTCGTCTGCTTCAGTTTAGTCGAAGACACTCTTCCTTGCGTTTTCTTCCTCGGCTCAATTCTAGTCTTTTTTATTTTTCCTTTAGCAATTCTAATAATAGTTTATATTCTAATTGCCAAAACTTTAATGCATCACCCTATAGCAATGACAGGTACAAAAACTATAATGCCATCGCAAAGTGCCATAAAATACCGCAAACAAGTAATATGGATGTTAGGCGCTGTAGTTTTAGCTTTCTTTATTTGTTTACTTCCATTTCGTGCATTAACATTTTGGATAATTGTCGCTCCAGCTGGATCAAATTTCGAAATTGGTTTTGAAAATTATTACAACATTTTATATTTTTCTCGAATTATGTTTCATATAAATTCAGCTGTCAATCCGATTTTGTACAATATAATCAGTTCGAAGTTTCGTAGTGGATTTTTGAAATTATGTGGCGTGAAAATTGTTAAAAAACGTCGAAAAGATAAACGAGAAATTACAAGAAAAAGCACCAATTCGTCAACACATACTTCGTCACAACCAACTTCCGATTCGTTTCTACAAAATGTAAGTAAACGAAATTCGGAAAAGAAAGGCTCGAATAGTCTCAGGGAGATTAAAGAAGTGGCCGATAGTCAAGAAGGGGCTATTTCTAGTAAAGACTTTTATGTCGTTAGAGCGCCGTTTGGACAGAAATTTTCAAACGGGGAAATCTACGTTTAATACGATTTGAAAAGACTCAAAAAGATATATTTTCGTACAATCACTTATTATCAAAAGAACTGATAGGTAATTTAATTAAGTATACAGGGTGCTCTTATAATACTGAGTACCCACTAATGACAATATGTGTTCTTTTTTATTATAATGTTTTTCTGAAGGAATTGATTGAGTCGATAAAGATTGAAGGAAATGAAAATTGATTTTACGACAGTCTTGCCAATTCCGTGTCATATAATTCAATAAATAATTTAGATTTATTTTTGTTTTTAAATTTATACCAAAGCTAATAATATTGGAAAGTAATACAATAAATTTGGTGGATTTGTTGGCGTGTTTGTGATGTGGAGAGTGGCTTTAAATGGATTAATCAAAAATCAAACATGTACTGGTGGAAAAGCTATTTAGGAAAATAATTCTTTCATTTTTAATACTTTGTTTATGTACCTATTAATTAATAAAAAATAATAATAAATGTGTTTCAATTGTTGTTCTGTTTTATTAACAATAATATTAGTGTAGACAACACAAAATACATTTGTAGTTTTGATACTTTTTACGAGATGGCGCTAGTCTTTACATCTTACTACTAATACACTTTTTTAATTGTTCAGATTATGTGTAGCCAACTTCAAAAACATAAACTACTCAAAATAATTTACACTAGAAAAATATTCAAAATTAACTTAGCTTTTTGGTCAATTGTATCAAATAAAACCTAGATACTTTTATTTTTATATATTACAATATATACAAAAAATTTGTACAACAAACTTAACATTTATAAACTCTCGACTTTCGCTAAATTCTAAAGCGACAGTGGATCCAAATAAAACTAAATTTATAAATATACTTCCTAAATAAATAACAATTTATCAATTCCCCATAACAGTAGGTGTTTGTGTATTCTGCGGCATTTGTTCCACGACATTCTCAATATGTTTGTACTTTTTAATCCTTTTCCATTCCCCATTATTATAATTCATCTGGAAATGCGTTTCGGCTAACATTGTCAAATACGTATCATCAGGTTGTAAGACATTTTCTTGATCTTCTGACAACTTAATAGTAACAATATTGCCTAAATGAGGACATGGATTATCCCTTGATCCTGCCATAAATCCCAAAATCAACGCTTTTTCTGGTCTTGTTACTTTGTTCGCAGTTCGGAACATATCTTGAGCTTCTAACATTTGTTCTCTTGTTAAAGCTAAACCTCGCCTTTGTAATGCATTCGAAGTTGTTTGCGGCTGAATACGGATATGCGTTACTGTTCCAGGAGCTTGCGTTGTACGTTGCGCTATAGCAATATTTGATACTTGGCCAATCGTCTTTACCGATTGATCGGTTAGGATAGTTCGTTGGCCAGTCGGTGTTGTCGCTAGAAGTGGCGGCACTGGACGCATTGAAGGTGGCGCTGTTATCTGTGTGGCTGTTGTTGTAGCCAACTTCACTGCAGTTGAGGGAATTACTTGCGTTGTTGTTACTGCAGGCGATGCTGTGGTTAAAATGGAAGACGCTGGAATAAATATCATTTAAACTTGTAATTATTTTATTTAAAAACTTACTAGTTGGTGTTAAAATCGGCTGAGGTGTTGGCGGCGCATAAGCCGGAGTCGCACTCAATCCAGCAGCATAATCGGGCGTAGCCCCAGTTGCAGGAGGCGGACTTTGCAAAGCTGTACTTTCCGTATTCTTCTTTGCATTTTCTTCCATTTCCTGCATCTTTTTTCGTTTTTTTGCAGCAGCATAACCTAACGGCTGATCTGCTATGTCTAATAATTTAACACCGCCTTCTTTCCGGCCAGCTGGTGGTCGAGCTAAAGGTGGCCGATTGTTTAAACTATTATTTAAAACACTCGACCTAAAGCCAGACGTTGGGACGCGACTTGGAATTCCTTTCAAAGGCGCTGAAAATTATCGTTATAAAACTAATCAAATAAAATTATTTTCACTACTTGTATCAGTCATTTTTCGCGGCATTCCACGCGATCTAACGGGTATAACCGGAGCTGATGATTTTTTTAGATTTGATGCAGCATCTGATGATTTTTGTAATAAATCTGCGCGTAAAATTGCAGATTTCTGTTTTTTCTTGATAGTGAAGTGTTTTGCAGGTTCCTGTTTATGCCCAACCTTAAAAAAAATTACAATTTTGATTCTTGATGTATAATTGTTGGACTTACAACTGAAATAAGCGCGGATTTATTGAGATAGTGACATTCCATCGGCAACATAACATTTTCAGCTTGTTTTCGTACAAGTTTTCGTAAATCTGTTACTAAGTCTGTAAAAATGGGTCTAACTTCGTCTAAATCCGATATTTCTGTATTTAAAGATCCAGTTGCTGGGTAAGTTTTTAAAGCTTCAGCTAACATCCCAACCCAAAGTTCCGAATCGGAGACTGCGACTTCTAGAATTTGTTCTAATTCCACTTTCCACTAAAACATAACCTCAATCTGTCACAAGACTCTTAATTTTTTGTTATTAAATTTAAAAACACAGAAATTAACGTTTTATTATGTAAACTTACTTCTTCGAGATTTCTGCGCGGGATGTGAAAAAAGCTCAATAAAAGTTTCAATTTGACTTGAGTTTGAAGATCCGGAAAACAGTCTTTGATATTTCGTAACACTTCAGCGTTTAATTGTGAACAAATTGATCCTCCAGTCCAAGAATCATTCGATATTCCGAGTTTATTGTGTAACCATAAAGACGTATCACTGTCACGTACATTCGCCATTTTGGTTTTGGTTTACATCAATGTTACCAATAAACAAGTCATAACAAAACAACAATGAAATAAAAAATCCCTAAAACTAATAAATTCAAATTTATTTAATAGAAAATTTACAACACAGAAAAATTATAATTATTTTTCATTTGTTTCGCTAATGATAATAAACAAACAAAATAATTCCTATTTTGTGGATTCACATAACAATTAATCTGTTCCATTGTATCACTTGATGAAATTTCGGAATGTTCAGATATTATTTCATTTGGAAATTGTAATAAACTTGCTGTACTTCGAACATAATCAGCAACACGAGCTCTACAAGCCGGATCCATTTCTATAACATTTTCTTCTTCGATTTTTTTCATTATTTTTAAACAAATATGAGTTGGGTCGTGTTCATTTATAACCACTTGGATTTGAGTTAAACTAATCACTCTTGTAATAACATCTTCGTCAATATTTACTATAATTAAAGCATCACATGTTAATATTAAAGCAACTCCTTTAAAATCTGTATCACTAAAAGTTGTAGCTTCTAGTGCATATAACACATTTTTGTAAGATATTGAATTCAACATTTTCCATTCGTATTTTACTGTCGAATTCAAATCAATCAATTGTAGATTCTGAGATGACAAGTTTCGAGGCTGTGGCAAAGGGTTCCAACCTGCTCCTTGCAATAAACCTGAAAACACTTTTTTTATATACGATCAAAATTTCAAGTATTTTACCTTGTCCAGTCAATGCTACCAACTCCGCAGCGCCACTCAACGGTTTAGTTAAAACTCCAACTAACCCCAAACCTACACCAGCTGCTAAAGATCTGGGCGATGCTCCTTCAGCTAATATCGACTGTAATGGATGATGCGCAATCCCTCCAACAGCTCCTAACAAACTAATCCCTAAACCTGTCAAACCCTTAAACAAAAAATCAACACTATTCTTCCATTTGAAATGAGTAAATCAAATTTACAAGCATAAATCCTTGTGTAAAGCCTTGCGGTTTCAGTCTTCTTTGTTCTTCAGTCCGTTTCAAATGTTCCTCATCTAAAGTCAATCGATCTAAATTTCTAGCAACACTTGAAGCTAATTTTGTTACAGATTGTAACGTTCCTGCTGTTATATGTTTCATTAAAGAAGCTGATCCATGTGTTACACCAGTTAAAAACGCCCATGGTCCTTGTATTAAACCTCTATATGGTAAATTAATAAAATCTCGCAATCCTATGCCCATTGCTCGTGCTAAACCACTAGGACTTCCAAGTAATTCCAAAGAACTAACAACCCATCCAGCACCAAAAATAGCACCAGATAAATAATGCATTGTCATTGCATGTCCTAATCTATAAGGGGTTGTTAATAATCGACGTCTTTCAAAACGACCAAATTGTAAAGGTGATTGATCTAAGGCTATGTACATTTTTAATGATGAATGGACGGATAAAAGAAGTGATAAAGGTTCGATTGTTATTGATTTTAAATTTAACGGTTTTGCCATTAATGAACTATTGAAGAAAATTAAATCAGGGATTTTGATTGTTGTTTTTAAATTGAAAATTTTTGAATCAGATTTAGATTTTTCCAATCTCAATGGGAATAAATTTGTAAAATAGTCTTTGAGTTTGTTGATGTAAAGGTCTTCGACGTAGATTGATATTGGATTTAAGCGCAATTTCATCTGTCTAACACCTGCAAAAAAAAAGCGTCAAAACGTTATTAATACATTATTCCTCACACCTGTAACGTTTTTCTTCCTTAAATCATCAACCCAAGTTTCTATAATAATATCCATCACCAGTAACTCATCACTTTTAATATCATCAATTAAATCTTTAGCATTTTTCTCTAATAAATTATCAATTTCTTTATGTTTACTATCTTGACTGACTAAAAGTACAGGAAAATCGTAAGAATCTTTTGAATAATATTCATTATCAAATTGTAAATCCAATAAATGCAATATTATTTTCAAATCCTGGAAAAATCGAAATTAATAATGATTCAAATCATATAAAATCAACCTTAGTCTGATTGATTTCAATCCCTAAATCATCAAAATTAACACTGGCAATCCCACATTTTTCCAAATCGTCATTAAAATCATTCAAAAACATCACACTAAACGATTTAATGTAAACAAAAAGATTGATAGAATCCCAATTATAGTTTAACGGAATTGTTGGAATAAATAAATTTTTATAAAGAATAGTTTCATGCACAATTTGCATGGATAAAATCGAAAAATTATCAACATCCTAAAAAAACAAGTTTTTCAATAAAATAAACCAAAATTTATACTTTACTGCTTGTGATGATTTTTTTCCTAAAACATTTTCCATTTCATGCCTTGATAAACGCCCTCTTATATCAATTGCGTTAATTTCAACTTCACTAATTGATTCAATTGATAATAAAGTCGTATAAGCTGTTATTTTTACAACAATTTTAACATCTCCAAGTTTTGGAATTTTAACAACATGTTCATAATCGTGGACTATACTTATAGTATTTGACCAATCAACATTTTCTACAAAAAAAAAAAAATAGCAATTTTTAGTAAAATAAAACTAAATAAAAACCTTTGCTATCAACTGCAAAAACAATCTTTTCACTAAAACACGTCTGTGGTAATTCTGGAAATTTTTCAGAAACAAACGGCATAGTATAATAAACACTACATCCAGATTCAATTTTTGCCGTCCAATTGAAATGTTTCGATTCGTTTACTATAATACCATTTTCACTAGAAGCTTGAGCACAACATAACGTCGATAAAGTTTTATTTTCGATTAAAATCTGTGGACAATCGTCATGGAATAATGATAAAAAAGTTTGGCCTTTACGTTCTTGTGAAATTAATACTAATGGTATCGATTTTTTGTCGGAGAATTGTACAGAAAAACTTCTTCTTGTAAAATTATCATCGACTCGAATAGGACACGACCATCCATAATCATATTGGAAACAAAAACACATATAGAGTGCATAATTAGTATTATTATCATACTCCTCAGCATCTAAAACATGCCATCGAAGAATCGATAATCCCGAATTGGTTTTTTTCAATTGTGGAGCGACTGAAAACGATATTTTTTCAATATTTGTTGGAATATTAAACACTTTATCGGAAACTTCAGCTACAGCTAAACAAATCATTTGAATTTGATTCATTAAATAATTACTAAAAACATGCGACGATGATATTTTTAATAAACGAATTTCGGCGGATTGATGACTCGATACTGAAACTACAGCAAGCTGAAAAGAATTAATTAATTTTAAATTAATCAATAATAATAAAAAGTTACGTCGGATGATGATTTTATACAAGTTTTGATATTTCCTTCCGATGGTAAAGTTCCGGAAATTTTTGGCATGTAAAAAGTTTGACTCCAGTCGGATGTTGATAGTTGAAGAGGTGATGAATAAGCCCAAGAGGTGCCCATATCCACGCCAATGTGGAAACTGTCCTGTTTCAACATAAAACTTAGAAATTAACAAAAATTTTACTCACATTTTGAATTAACTTTCTCAAAATTTGTGTTTTTGATATAAATTATATTTCGAAACGCTGAGATACTATTTTTTCTTTTATTTTTCATATTAGAGTGATAAATTAGTGTTTTTGTGTGAAAATTATTAGAAAATTAATCGCAAAAACGAAATGTCAAAACAAAAACTGTCAATAGACACAGCCACCTCATTATAACGAAATAGTTTTTATAAGTACGCTAGAAATTGATAAAAAAATTGCTTTTATTGTAAAAATTTTCTGTTAATTATTGAATTAATTGTAAAAATCCATGAATAGTTTAATGTTTGACATTAATTTGAATTTTTTCTAACATTTTGAAAAAAAGCTAAGTTACAGTTTTCTGTAGTGTTTTGATTTTCCATTGACAAACGTAAAACCAAATGAAAAAAAAAAGAAATGATTAAATAATGAAAATTTATCAATATTTAACACCTATCATAATTATTTCTTAACAAATTCAATTTTAATATTTAGGGAAATTTGGCAGTTGGTAGATTTTAACTAAATCTGTAATTCTTACATCAAGCTTAGGTGGCGCTACAATCCCATAATGCGGTAATTTCCCGACTTCAGATCCATTAACCAAAATCGAAACAGTACACCCAAAAATGTTAACCATTAAACACCAAGGTAACAATTCCACTGATAAAGCACTCGAATAAAGACAAGCATTTTGATATTTAACTTGAATCGTAGTCTGTGGTTGTTCATCAACAATCCAATCAACATTATCAAAATCATCACCAAAATAAGGCCATTTCTCTAAATTTTCATTCCTTAAACTATCAACAATATCATCAATATTTTCCTTCTCATTTCTCTTAAAAAATTTCTGTTGATCAACCAAACTATAATTTAATGGAATATAAGGATCGGAGATTGAAGTCCCATCACTAAAAAATGCTTAACTTATAAAAAAAAAATCAAAAAATTGATAAATTACTGTAATTTGAATGTCAATTGATGGGAATGATCGATCGTCCCAGGACAGTACAATTGTTGCAATTCTCCTCGTCCTTTAACAGTCGAATCCAAATGCACATTTAATGTTGGTGTTTCAATATGAATATTTGAAGAGATAGGAAGGTGCGACTTGACCATAAACAACGGCCATAACATCGCTAAAAATCGTTTACCTTTTTGACAATCTTGCACGATTATTCTGCACCAAATACTTAAAAACTGTCCGCGCTCTTGCAACGGAACTAAAATTATAAAACATTATAAAATGCCAATTTTTTAATAATAATCAACCTTTAACTAGCCACGGCTGCGCCCCTTTTGTATGCTCTCTTAATGGAATATCTCCAGTCCATGCCGATTCCAATCCAAAAAACCTCAACCGAAAATAATAACTCACTTTATGATCAATAAACATCGATGGAGTTATAGTTTTTCCTCCAAGTACATTAACTTCTTTTTTATCATCTTTATCGGCGATTATTTTGAATTCGAAATGTTCTAATAACATATTCGCGATTATAAACTGTCCATTGATTATAACTTGTTTTTGTGTTGTAGATAATGATTTGATTATAACAACAAGATTTAAATTATGCTCTGGACTTACAACAACCCATTTTGTACCATCATCATCAATTTTGAATGGTTTTGACCATAACCAACCTTTCTCCTCTAAAGCAACTCTCAACTTTTGTTTGAATTTTTGCGACCGCCAGGAATATAAATGGAAGCAACGACTCGGCAATAAAATTTCTTCATCTGATCCAACTTGTCCAAATCTAATATTTACGTTTGTATCATTACAAATAATATATCTTGTGAAAATAATAAAATCAATGTCTTCGCATTCTAAAGCTTTGATATTTTCGTTCCACAATTGGGCATTAACAGTCAGACTATGGGCAGTACTCGGTCCAAAAAAAAAATTAATTGGATTTGAAACTAAATTACAAGTTATTTGTTCTGATAAATTTGCTTCAATTTTAAACGAAAATTGCTCAAGAAGTGTTTGCTCCATTAAAAATCCATAATCAATAATTGTCGATTTTAATAAACAATTCAAATCAATAGCAAACATTTTTAAATCCCAACTTGCTAAATGCAATCGTGAATTAGTCGAAATAATTTTCATAAAATTGTGAGTATCCGGAATTGCTTGATCGGATATAAACTGACTCAAACATTTCGGTAAAATCGTTGATTTTTTTTTATTGAAAGAAGAAATCAATCCAAGTTCTAGTTTTGTTAAATACAAAGCGACAGTAATATTTGGTACTATCGATTTATTAAAATATGAATCAATGCGCATACATGCGGCTAAAGCTCGTGGTGAAATCACATTCCGATTGGCTATTTTTCCATCTGAGTCTAAAGTTGTTAAAACAACGCGCCAAATATAAGCAACAGCACGTTGCGGTTCTGTTTTCGATAAATCCAAATAGCAAACTTCGCTTTCAGATAATTGAAATTTCGCATATGTTATGTAAGAACAATGATAATCCGACCAATATTGCAAATTACAAATAACTCGACATGGTTCTGCATCCATTGATATTTCCAATGGTACTGGAAAAATTCGAACTTTGGTTAATGCTCGTGGCTGTGGATAACGCCATGCCATTGCTTTCATCTCTTTATTATTCCAAAACATCACTTGATATGGTAATGGTAATTCCTCACTACTACCAGCTTCAATAAATTGAAACGCGCCAGCACGTAAATCGTCTTTATAATGCTGATCTTTTTCAGGAAGAGTCACTTTTATTGGTTTGGAATCTCCAGATGGTATCAAAAACGTTAAAAAATCTGTTATTTCTTTAGCTAGTTTTTCCAAATGGATTAATTGTTCGGAACTTAAATCAATCATTAAACAATCACTATCGATGGTTAAATGAATTTGAGGATCGTTATCACTCCAAGTTTCCAAAACTGCGATTAATTCAAACGATACAGTCCATGGATTCAAAATCAATCGTTTGATATTTTCATTATTTATAGATAACGTCAAACAGTCGAGATTTAAAAAAACTTGTAGTTTTTCCGGACGATCTGTTAGAAAAATTCGATTTTTCGTGCGGGTCATTACAAAACTAACATCAAGATTATTTTCGCTTTCAATTACTAAAACAATCTGATCGGTTGTTAATTGAATTGTATCAATTCCTTTCAAAAATTCACGAATTTGTTTAAAACCTTCTTGATTTTCGATATTTACAACTTTTTTTTCTTCAATTGGAAAACAATCGACAATTTTCGTTTGAAAATTTATCAATGATGTAATTTTTTGTAAAGAGACAGCGATTCGGGTTGGTTTTGATAAATCAATTGATATTTTTGTCGATTTGTTGTTGGATTCTTTTGTGTATTTTAAAGTAAAAAACGCAGGGAGAATTCCGGTGATATTGTCAGGATTACCAGAGCGTGTTGTTATTAAATCAATTGGGAAATCTTGAACGGTTGGTATTGTAGTTGTTTGGGTTTTCGCATCACTGAGTTTTAAAGCGAAATCAAAGCATGATATATGAACAGTACGGATGAATTGTTGAGTTGATGAATAAATATTCGGTTGAGATAGAGAAAAGTAGAGTAAAGGGATGTATTTTTTCCGTTTTTTGATTGTTTCATCGATGCTTTCGTCTTCAGAGGCTTCATAGTTGCGGTCTTCTTCCTAAAAAAAAAAAATAAGAAATATAGACCAAGAGAATTATAATCCACTGAGTTTGTAGAAATTCAAGTTTTTTCTTCTTGACTAGCACAAAACATTTTTAAAATCTGTCAATTTCGAAATTGTCAAATAGTGTCAGACAATACAACCAACCATTTTTTTTGTTATTGTTAATTTTTACACTTCCAAAAAAATTATAAAACTTACCTCGACATATTTCCCCTTCCTTTCTTTATAATTTCCTTGTATACTCGGAGTTATACAAAACTGATAAACACAAACTGAGATCTTCCCCGCTGTAAACAAAATTTCCAAAGGTATTTCATTATGCAATGTAGATGGCACCACATTTTGCACATCTTTCGTCGGCTAAAATCTTAAAATAACTCTTTAATTCATAGTAAAATATTAATTTTTCACCTGAATTTGTGATTTAGATGATAAAACACTGCGAATTTCCGAAGTATCAATTCCTGAATCTTTATAAAATTCTGTTAATTCATTTTCAAGATCATCATTCAAAACGTCAAATTTTGTATACGGATTTGTAATTTCTTGTTTGAAATTATTATTTAAAGGAAAAGATAATTCGTTTAATAACGCTGAAATTAATTTCAATTGATCTAACGATACAAAAATTGATAAATCAATGACGAAATTAATTTCAAATGAACTACTGCAGATTATTATGTCAGTTTTGTAAATCATTGTCGGAGCTGCCACCACACTTATATCAAATCTGAAAAAAAACACTAAAAAATTATCAATTCTATCAAAACTGACATTTCTGATAAATGAAGTTAGAAAATTAACCTCACTTTAATGAAATGTCAGAATTAGAAAATGAACAAAAAAAACATACTTTTCTATAATTTGCTTAGGATTTAAGCTCGGCACAATCGTCAATTTCCCTTGTTTCAAATTATTCCATTCCAAAGCTGGATTTTCATTAATATTTCTAACCAAACTTCCTCTTATATTCAAAACTTGATCCAAATCCTTCCAACTGGTTGTACTAATTCCCATTCCTGCTAAATCCAATTGATACTGTCTATCCTCCAACTCACTTCCTGGTATAGTTAAAATCCTCGCTTGTGCTGCTTGTCTATAAATATCCGGTCGAATTGGAGTCCGACAAATCGGATTAGTCACAATTGGACTTAAACTAATCTTTTCTATTTCAAAAATAAAAACATCTTGATCATTTCCTATCAATTCTGACGATGGTAAAATAATTCTTATTTCATGACATTCCAAATACGCCAATGGTAGGGTTTGATTCGTAAAAAAATTTTTTCTATCAGTTGAATTATCATCATTATTTGTTAGAAATGGAGTTATAATTGTATAAAAACCAATTAGGGTTTTTAATGATAAAACTAAATCCATTGGCTGGAGGCTGACTACAATTTCAGTGATAAATCTAGTAATTGGTTGGTTTTGCAAACGTTTTTCTTTTTTTTGCACAGTACCCCATAAATTATGGGTATGTTGACTGCTAGCTCTGGTTATGGTAATACCAATAAACCCACTTTCTTCTGGGCGTTTTTCAATGGGTGTATCTTCACGTAATCGCATAACAACTCCAGAAAAACAGCCTCTTTGCCATTTACTTTTCTCATTGTTGCGTTTATAATGTTGAATGGAAATTGATCCAATTTTGCTTTTCATTTTTAAATAAACACTTTGATAATCTAAAGAGCTGACAATATCCTCAATATCAATCATCAACTTCAATTGACTATTATTCTTTTCAAATTGTAATAATTCCATTGAAAATTTAGTTATAGTCCATTGAATCCAAGCTGTTAATTTCACATTTTCATTATTTTTTGTTATATCTTCGTCGAGGATAGCTCCAGTCCCGCTTGTATTTTCATCTTTAGCTGTTGGTGACAATGAAGGACTTTCGATTGTTACAATTGATTGTACATTCTCCGCAGGTTTTTGGATTTGAATTTCGGATTTTTTTGGAATTAAACTATTAAAAAAGTCGCTTAAACCGTAGATTAAACTAGCAAGAAGATACATTTGGGCTTCGGACACTGATATAAGAATTGGAGTTACATCGATATGGACGTATACTCCTAAACTTCCAAGTGATGTTTCAAGAGTATTAAATTCGGGAGTTGAACTTTTATCTGTCGATTTTGTTGCAAGACCAACAGTTGCGCTTATACCGACTGTTTTTAGGAACGAAGTTTCACGTCCAGGCTCGAGGGAGTAACAGTTTAGATCAGATATTGACATGGTCCATGGGAAACTGGACCTCTCTACAAAAGAAATTTTTTTAGCAAGGGAATTTTATAGCAGTTGGTAATAGTTTTCAAATTATAAAATTCCCCTAAACTGTAAAATAAAACTCACCAACATTCCATACAGCTTCTGGCAATTTCACTGGTAATGTTTTTAAATATTTAATAACGTTTTGTTTTTGCGCACTGTGTATATTGGCAAATGGTAAAGTAATTACCATCACATTAGGTACCAAATTTTTATTCAAAGCTTCCTTAATAGCTTCTTCGACACCTAAATACAAATTAAAAAATTTTAATTGAATTTTTTACACAACTTTACCTGGTGATCCCACAGCTGATATAGAAGCCATTGGAAAATAAAAAATACATTGAGATATATGCCCACTCAAAAGCATACATTTCCAAACCGGATGCCATGTTTTTAAAAAATCATAAATCTTTTCTTGCATCTAGAAAACACAATTTTCCATTCGAAAAATTAAAAAAAAAAAAAAATTTAAATTTTAGTGAAATTAATTTCTACGTGTCCACTCGATTGGCAACACTGTCATTCAACAAATGTCAATTTTGACAAGTCGAGTGGACAAGTAAAAATTTTAGGTTATATGAGTCGTACATCAACTTCCTCATCCTCTTCTTGAATTTTTGGTAATTTTTGATAAGAAGTGTTGATAATATCTCGATCTGAACTACTATGGACTGATTCGATCGGGGCGCTACTTCGTCGAGGTGTTTCTGTTAATCCCCCATATAATTCCCCATGACTCAAACTTTTATAAAAATGACTTTCTACAATTTTTCCGAAAATAAATCAACAAAAAAAAAAAATATATATATATATAAAAAATACCATCAGTGCGATAAAATCCAATTTTGATTGGATGATACAACAACCATTTACAAACCAAAGGATCAACACATACATTAATTTCTTGTAAATTAAAAATAACCAACGATGGATGGTTTTGTAATTCCGGTTTTAATGGATATTGAACCGTTGCTATAAAAAGTGGTAAATCCTCTGAAAAACTACAAAAATTCAATAAAAAAAAAACAAACTAAAAATACACAATATCAAACCTTTTTGTTTTTTTGCTTGATTTTGGTTCAGGTCCTGATAAAAATAAAACTTGTTGAATATTATTTGGCGATTTAGTTTGTTCATTTGATTCAAAAACAAAAGCTTTGATTGAATCTAAAGCGACATCTATTGCTACAGTTGAAATTGTAGAAACTTTTTTGAATCTTACTCCTTCAATATATAATTCTAAATATGGCATTGCTGAAAAAAAAAATTAATAATTTCCAACTAGGAACTTTTGGATTTATTACCAAAATCTTTACTCGCGTCGTAAAGCAAAGAAGTGTATCTTAACGATTTCAAACCACTCATATCCTTCTTGAGAATATTATTTAACAAGTGAGAAACTACTATCAGTTTTGCTTTAGTACAAGTGAAAGTCAAACTTTCTGAAAAAAAATGTTAATTGAAAAATTAAAAATCTAGGGATTTTTGATAGTTGGGTACATTGTCATTTTAGCACATTTTGTGCCACCAACTTTAAAAAACAAAATTACCTGATTGAAACGTGATTTCGCTATGTTTAGTATCCGGATTGATCCAATATTGTGGACTTAGTATATTTTTACTTTCATAATTCAAATTAAATGGAACAATCAATATAGTTTGATTGTTTTGATTCAAAATCAGCCGACTGGATAATCCAATTATATTAACATCCATTTTTGCAAAACACGCATCAAACATATTCTGCGGTGGTTCAGGCAATTGACAAGTTGTATGTATCAATCTATTCACATACATCGGATTAAAAAGCCCTATTTCAATCAATTTACATTCAATTGTCACTTTTGGCAACTTTTGTAAATTTACATTGGAACCAGAATGCTTCTACAAAAAAGAAATGTCGTTATGTTGGCAGCGCTGCCACTATCAAAAATTGATATTTACCTTAACCCGTTTGCAGAGATTTCCTTTACTAGGTTCAAAAAACGGATGATCCATAAATTGTAACTCAATAACTGGTTCAATCAACATTATTTGTAATTTTCTACTTGGTATAAATTCGTTCAAAGCATCAAAATCTTCCTCGGACGGTGGTAATAAATCCTGCAGTTGTGGTTCATTTTTAGCTATGTAATATGGAGGATAGTCGTAACTAGAAGCCGCGACTTTTACACTACTAATTCGGTGAAAAAAACCCGAACATAGCCGAAAATTTAACGAACCGATGAAAACACGAAACATTGCTTTTTCAGCTAAATTACTGAAAAAAAAAATCTATTAGATTTGTACAATAATATATTATTTATTACCTATATTCTAAATTACTTCCCAAATCTGACAAAATATCGCTACTTGCATCATCAGGAATATCCATTTGATATAAATAGTCGCATGCTAAAGCAGGCGTTCGTTCTAGGAGAACACTCTGTATATTTGTGAACATATGAAAATCCCAATTGGTATTATAATGTCGGAATTGTCCCGAGCCTGTATTTTCCAAAGCTTCAGCATCAAATAATGAGTGACTTTTATGACTCAAACTTTTTCTACCTATTGACAAATACGGGTAAGCGCCATCTGTTGATTCAACATGCGAACAACTACATGACCCAATCGGTAATAAAACAATTTCGCTTATACCACACATCAAATTTGACCATTTTCGTCCGATTTGTATCATTTCTGAGTAAATTCCTTGAAGTTGGAGTGTTATTAAAGGATAATATCGGATTTTTTTCTGACTGTAATATCCTTTATCAGGACTTATGTCCGATATTTTAAAAGTAAGAGATGCATTATCGACGTAAAAACCAATTTGGACTATGTGTCCAGATTGGTTTAAAAATTGTTGGTTTTCTAATTCTTCGTCCCATTGAGTTGGTAAAACTAGAGAGACGTAAGACCATGCCCATCCTGTCCATGATGCTCGACTGTTGGCGTTTTCTTTGTTGTCTTGAGATGATGAAGTGTTTTCTTGCGTGTCTGAACTTGATTTTAGTTGTTTTTGGTGTAAAGCCATTAGGAGAATTAAGAGGCGGATGAACATTGGAAGCTGCTGCTCGGTCATGCTGAATTCCATACTATAAAAAAATACCATTAGAAATTAGAATTTTAATAAATGGAATCTTTGTACCTATTGCAATAAATGTCGAGTCTTGTGAGCGAAGTCTTATTTAATGTGGATGAATTATAAGTTCGCAATAAATGCATTGTCATTGAACATCTATACAACATTGGTTCTTGATAAAAATCAATTTTTCCCGCTGCGTTTCTTTTATCTAAACAAACTGTTAAGTCATTAACGCCTATAATCTTTCTCATAATCACATGAGTCGGTGAAATATCTAAAAAAACAAATTCAATTTCCAACAAATACAATAAAAATTCCAATACCTAAATATGCAGCCTCCCATTTTTCATTACAACTCTCAACTTTCAAATGTTTGACATTCATTGAAAGCACAATATCTTCTTCCACATATTTCAAAATTAAATTATTGCAAATTATTTTAATATTATTGACAATTTTATTAATTAACAATTGGACGTAATTTGGGGGTGCTTCTACTTCTTGTTTATGACTAGTCTGGCGTTTTTGTTTTTCTTTGGTTGGGGAGGAATCAGAAGCGACAGAGTCGCTTGAGTCTTTCAATTTTAACACACATTCTAAAAACAAATGTTAAAAAAATTGATAAAAATAATCAAGGATATACCGATTGTATTAATGGTTATTGTTATTGGTTCTGATGTTAATTTAGTCCATGGAACATGAATTGAAAGTTCTCTAATATGCCCAGAGATAAAACTAAAAGGCGATTGGAGTTCCTGTTCAAGAACTTCCAATCTTAAGTCTAAGTTGTGGAAAGAAGCATCGCCGCCCCATAAAGATACTTGGGAGTCTTCCAAACGAAAGTTTTTAATATACTTATCGACATAACTAAGCAGAATGGGGGTTATATATGACTCTAATTTAAACATTTTGACCATTTGAAAACACCTGGAATTTCATCATTATAACCATAAAATGTAATAAAAATACATTACCATTATCATGAATACAACATTCGGTGTGATAACAACTACTACTGATAATAAAAATAGTAATTTTATCAAAATTAACCGAGACGTCGATTTGACATTTTTATATTTTTGTTCTAATAATGGCAGCTCTGGGTAAAACACTGAATTTACCAATCAAAATGCTTGATTTCGAATTTTAATCATTGCTACCAACAAGATCAATTTTGTAATTAAGGTTAGGTTTTCTTCACGTGTGATTTTCAACAAAATGAAAAAATTAAATAAACGCAAATTTAAAGAAGCAGAAGTTAGTGAAAAAACTGTAAATGAACCTTTACCAGCAATGCGACATTCCGATGAACCTCTACCAAAAAAGGTATAATTTTTTTTTGTAAATTTTGAATAATGTTTTTTTTTTCAGACGAAATGGGTGAATAAACAACGTGTTTTGGTTTTTTGCTCACGAGGGATAAGTTTCCGGGATCGGCATTTAATGGAAGACTTGAAAAAATTGATGCCTCATCATAAACCTGAGTCGAAAATGGAGCGTGCAAAAACATTGACTGTTGTAAATGAAATGTGCGAAATGAAGAATTGTAATAAAGCTGTGATGTTTGAAGGACGGAAAAAGATGGATTTGTATATGTGGTTGGCGAATGTGCCCAATGGACCGAGTGTTAAGTTTCTGGTAGAAAATGGTACGTTTATACTAAATCAATCATTAGTTTAACTTTTTTTCTATAGTGTATACAATGAGTGAGCTGAAGCTCACCGGCAACTGCCTCCGCGGCTCCCGCCCGCTGCTCAGCTTCGACCCAACTTTCACCGAAAAGCCTCATTATTCTCTTCTCAAAGAACTCCTTACTCAAATTTTCGGAGTTCCAAAACACCACCCCAAAAGCCAGCCGTTCTTCGACCACATTTACACATTCACAATTTTAGATAATCGAATATGGTTTAGAAATTTCCAGATTTTGTCGGAAGATGGAGCTTTAGCTGAAGTCGGACCACGATTTGTTCTAAATCCTGTTAAAATTTTCTCTGGAAGTTTTGGAGGAGAAGCTCTATGGGAAAACCCTTTTTATATCAGTCCAGCTAGATATAGACAACAAATACGATTAGCTGCTAAAAATAAATATCTGAATCGTTTACAACAAAAAGTGGGTGCTGAAGCTGCCAATTCGGCTGAAAGTTATAAGTTTAATCCTTTGGATGATATTTTCAAAGAAGATCCTTTGAAAAAAGCGCAAGAAATTGAAAGAAAAAGTCAAACGGATAAGGAAAATCAACAGGATAGTGGCAAAAAAAAGAAAATTAAGAAAAAAGTTAAGAATTAGTTTATTTTATAAATTAAACCAATATAAAAAATATTATTAATGGATGGAATTGCTGTTTAATATTAAAAATCACAACTTGATTGATTGTAATACGTAAATGAGTAAAAAAAATCGAAAAATTTCCAAATTCTAACCTTACTTTACCTGAATGTCATTTTTGACATCTATCAGATTATCCCCTAAAAATCCGACTTAAACTATAAATTATTAAATTTATTATTTAATCGGTTCCAGCTCATTCGGTTGCGTATTCAAACTCCTCAAATTTTTAACTCCAAGATTCTCCATTTGAATCCCATCAACACTTTCCCCATTCTGACAAATGCACAAATAAACAGTATCCAAAACCATCTAAAACTCAACAATTAAATAAAACCAACATTTTCTACAACTTACTTCATATAATGAAAGTATACAGTGTGCGACAAAAAACGCAAAAATGCAAACAACTAAAGTAGGCGCTGCATAAAATTCCAAATCTGGATTTCTGCGGAACAAATAAAGCCCTACACATCCTGTTATAACAGTAACTAAACATTTGCCCAAAAAAAGAATAAAATCGCCAAGACTATTAATTGTAGCTACTTGAATCGCATGTTCGGATAAAACTTGGAAAGCTGTACTAGCTGCTGAACAAAAATTAACGCCATCTATCGCAATTACAGTGTAAGCGTTATGATTTAAATATTTTATAAATTTTTCGAGACAATAAAAGCAGCAAATGCAGCATTTAAGAGCGCAAGAAGCGCACTCACTGCCTTTGTCTTTGTTATACTTCAATCTGTAATGAATTAAAATTAATTGGAATTTATAAAAATAAATAATTGTACTTTTCGTGTAGATACATTAAAATAAGTCTTGGTACTTTGAAAATAGTAATTAGAAGAGACCCAATTGCGACTGAACCCAGATGGTACTTAACCAGCTTGCAAATAGCATAAGACACATGCGAATTGTCTTTGTATTTGTGACGGTAAAACCAATGGGCCACTGCTCCAGCAATTACCATTTGTTGACAACCCATTATAAACTCACACGTCCAAATTAAACCAATGAAGTACACCCACCACATATATTTCACCCATAATGGATCAGTGAATTCTACAACTGTCATTTCTACGACAAAGAAAAAATTAAAATATTAAAACATTCAATTGAATTGATTACTTTTGAGTATTTTTTCCGTTAAAGATACGTTTTCCATTTTCGAAATTAATTCGGTTTGACTGACTGGAGTTTTGAATGAAGATTCGTTGTAGGAAAAATTGATTCCGGAAGTTCCAGGATAATATGCTGTAACCAAACATAACTGAAAAATATTTGCAAAAATTAAGAATCCAATTATGCCAATAAGAGGGTAATTGTTACCACAACAAAAATCCAAAACATGAAAAAACCTAAAAGAATGATGAATGTGAGAATTGGTTGGAAAAATAAAGCTGGCAAATGGAGTAAACATTTGGAAGTTTCTTTAAATAAATCAGTGAGAAAGCTGACTTGTTTCCTCATCACTAAAACTATAAGTAAAATGATAATCTACAAAATTATATCATAATTTTTTTGATTATTCTGAAAAAAATTGTCGTACAGTTATAACAGTCGCAATTATGGAAAACCACAAAAACGTTGTTTTATTTCGTAGAGATTCCAATAAAAAAGTGTCTCCATCTGATTTATCTAAATTATTCTTAAGATCGAAGTATGTATACCAGAGGAAAATCGTGCCCAAAATACTAGCTACAGTGAATAAAATCATTATAATGTAAGACACTAAATGGGCTAAAAGATGTAAAATTGAAATTATAACCAATGATATCACTAAAAATTAAATTATAGTTTGTTTGGTTTTTTTTTGTTCAATTTATTGTATTTTCCTTACGTAAAGAGAGAAACGTAAGATATAAAATTTCCTTCCATGTGGTATAAATATCCCCAAGAATTTGCTCCAAAGTATCCCAACTATTCAACAATTCGTAAAAATTGCTCAAAACTGTCTCAGCAGCGTCTTGAAAAAAGAGCGGAACGCAGCGGTTTAACACCGGTTTGCTGTAAAAAAATACAACATAAAAATTCGACTAATTTTTTTAGTCATTTGAAGAATAAATTTGCAAAAATTGAGAAAATGTTTAAAGCGTACCTTTCAGGGATTGGCAGCTTCGGACACGGCCCCAAATTACTACTAAAAATGTTCTTATCAGTGATGGTATCATTTTTGAAATCTTCATATCTAAAATCGTATCTGCACAAATTAACTCCAGTTTTTTTGTAATATTCATAAATATCTTCAACTTTTCTTAATGTTTGTTTCGGACATTCCTTAACACAAATTTTCAGCGATTGTTTCAACTCTTTTATATCGTAGAATAATAAAAACGGTTTATCTGAAGTGTCCACTCCTGATAATTCCAAATTGCTCATTTTTCTATTATATTTTGTCCCGCAAGTGTTTCCGAACGAGTCATAACCATTGATTATACGAATTGGGTTACCATAAACCAGCGAAAACGCAGCAATTAATACCTAAAAAGATAAATAAAACAATTGAGTTGATGATATTTACCTACCATTAACAGCCAAAAAGCGATGTAAACACACAACCAGAACACATCAGTACATCCTCGTTGTTTATTATCTTCTCTTTCTTCTTCTTCTTCTTTTGATTCACAACAGCCCATTTTCGCGTTTTTTCTTGTGAAAATTTTTCAACAATTTTTGTTTGGGGGGCGGCGGCTTATGACGCGGTATCTTAGCAACACTTGATATAGTTGTAGCATTGTCAAGTTGGCAAACTATTAGTTGTTAAATTTACCAGATTTACAATGAAACTTTTTTAGTGTTTTGTTCAGTTATGTTGGTAGTGAAATATCGTGGTTGTCAGCTTGACAGCTAAGACAGCTTCATTTTTCGTTGTCCCAAAATGCTGAATTTGTAAGATGATGGGTGATCAGTTTCGTAAAGTGGAACAATATTCGCCAAAATCGTCACCTAGAGGGGCTCGGTCCCCTGTTGTATCCCGTCAAGATTCATCCGGAACGTTGAAAACGACGATTTTGTTAGGGAAAAATCCATCAATTGTCCCTAGTGGACCTTTCTATTTGATGAAAGAACCACCAGGTAGGTTATGCTCAAAATTAAATTGTTTTTTTCTTAAAAAACAGTTTTAGGGGAATCCGAATTAACTGGTGCAACTAACTTAATGGCCTATTATGGTCTCGAGCATTCGTATAGCAAATTTAGTGGGAAAAAATTAAAAGAACAACTTTCTTCGTTCTTACCTACCTTACCTGGGGTTATCGACTCGCCAGGACAACAGGATAACAGCTCCTTAAGATCAGTTATAGAAAAACCACCCATTGGTGGTAAAGAGTTACTACCGTTGACAAGTGTTCAATTGGACGGGTTCAGACTTCATCCAGGAGCTGTAAGATTTTTTTTCATTTTTTGTTAGTCTCAATAATTGTCGAGGTTAAATAATGTTGTCAAATTGACAGTTTCACCATGGTAACGCCACAATGTCACCAACTTAATTTTGAATTTACAATTTTTTTTATATATTTTCTTTCTTAGTTGCCCGAACAATTCAGATATGCTAACGCAACACCGATAAAGAAACATAAAAACAAACATAAGAAACATAAACATAAAGATGGCAGTCTTCCAAATCAAGAAGCAACAATAACAGATGCTGGAAGTGATACTCATGAAAAGAAACATAAAAAACAGAAAAGGCATGACGAGGATAAGGAAAGAAAGAAGAGAAAAAAGGAAAAGAAAAGGAAAAAACAGAAACATAGTCCTGAACATAGTGGAGGCTTAACACCGAGCCAACATTCAAACTCCTAAGTACCTTAAGATTTTATTACGTTACGAAAATGGATAAATTGTGAATATTCCAGTAACTTAAGTTGAAGATCTATTATTTATTGTTCATTATTTTTGTGAATAAACGCATCATTTTTATACAGAGTTCTGACTTATCGACACTCAAATAACCATCAGTTTTCCGTTTTTGATAATTAGTTAACGTAAAATTGGATTACTTGTATGGATAAAATACGTAAAAATAAACAAAAACATTTAATTTATAAAAAAATAAATTTGACGGTTATGCAAAATAAAGTTAACTGTTTTATCAACAATTGTTGTCAATTTTTTTGCGGCAAAAATATCAATACTACGGAATTAATTTCATTTTCAATCGAATTAAAAATAATCTAATTTAAACAATCAGTTAAATAATTATTATAACAGAAAACGGCAAAAACTCATATGCAGAATACAGTTAACTGCTTTACCTACACAACTAAAAAAAAATATAACAAACGGTCAATTTATATTTCTAAAAATAAAATAATTCAAATCATTTAAAAAACTTTTAATTTCTTTTTATTTTAAAAATAATTCATTTCCCCGAGTTCA
The DNA here is from genome assembly GCA_030157265.1 of Latheticus oryzae. NCBI lineage: Eukaryota > Metazoa > Arthropoda > Insecta > Coleoptera > Tenebrionidae > Latheticus > Latheticus oryzae. The sequence goes on from CM058050.1 coordinate 16,453,806, forward strand.
ACCTTTTGGCGCTTCGGCGCTTTCCAACAGCGGCGTCCGTTCGCCATCTTTGCATTCATTTAGCATCCAGTTCTCTCGTTGTTTGTCGAATATCTCCAAAAATGGGCGATAGTAAGACATTTTATAATTTTCTTATCAATCCTAATTGAAATAATTATCTTTCTAATAAATAAAGTGACATTTTCTCAAATCGAATCAATTTCATCGATTATTTTTGTGATTTTAACGGCGGCGTCTTTTCAGGGGCAAATTTTGATTATTCGCAGCCGCCTCCTAGTACAGCGTACCCCAATACCTATGGGGCGCCTGCTGCTGGAGGCTATGGAGCTCAAGGCGGTGGTGGTGGTGGACCTGGCGGCTCGTGGAATCAGAACAGAGGAGGAGGTGGCGGCGGTGGTTATGGCGGCAACCAAGGTATAAAAATGATAAAAAAATTATTAATTGAAACGACATAGGCATAGTGCAAGTTGTTATAGCTTGTAGCTTCCTTCTATGTCGAATATTAAACCAGGGAATTGATAGTCCCTTCTTTTATTAAATATCAGAAGGGGTAGACATTCGCCTGGACATTATTTATATTATCATTGATAAACATTGAAATGTGTTGTTTTCAGGTGGGGGCTATAACCAAGGCGGTTATAATTCCGGCGGTGGAGGCGGCTATGGTAGCGGAGGTGGTTATGGAGGCGGTGGCTTTGGAGGTAATTGTTCAAAATAATAAAAATTATATTTTGATAACAGTTTTTATTAGGTGGCCGCGACCGTGGTGATTATGATAAGCGTGGAGCTCTAGATCGACGCGATTCTTACGGGTAAGCTATCACTTTTTTCAAATTTTTCCTACTGAATGAGGTGTTAAAATAATTCCTAAAAGAGTGAATGGTTTAAAATTTGGCAAAGATCACATAATTAATTGAAATTCTGCTTACAGACTTTAATAAGTGTAAGTATTGTTGTTAAAATACACGTCTGTGTTTGTTGTTGGTAGCCCTGCATGGGCATTATTAAGGTGGTTAAAAAAAAGTACAAATAAAAGGTTGAACGAAATGATTATGAATTGTTATTTATTTAATGTTTAATAACAAAGGTATATGAATATGTTTGAAGAGTTTTAAAAATAAGGTAACATCGTACATAGACGTGACAACAACTAGAAATAGGTGATCTTCCTGGATGAAGAATTAATGTATGTGCCAACATAATGGTTGGTGAAGTGTGTGTTTATCACCCCTCAATCTCTATCATCATTCAATCCACAACAACTGATGTTTTACTTCTGTTTTAGAGGCGGCAACAGGGGTGGTTATAACAAAGGTAAAAGCACTGAGTCAATATGACACAGTGCATTTTTGTACACTTTTTAATTGGTATTTTTATTGGTTGTTGAAGAGCTGCATTTTCAATCATTTATCAATCAATACTATAATTGATTATTCAGTTCTCGTTATTAAATATTGTAAAATTAGCACCGCGATTATAATGAGTACTAAATAATCAAATCTTCAGCTCTTCATATTTTCACCTGCGAGTTAGGACTGCGCAAGTTTGTGTTATTATTCATTTTGAATTCAAAACAATCGTCGAAATTCTGTCAAGTTGGTAATATGAGTGACATATCATTTCGTTCGGTGGTTTATAATAATAAGGGTTTTGAGTGTAATAATGGGTCATAACCCATAAAAAATCGATTACAATAATTGAAACAAAAATAAATGGTATAAAATGGTTACATTAAAATGGCTTGTTTTTTGAAAAAAAAAGACGATTAAAATATTTTTTTGTTGGTGTTTGAAATATTTCAAAAGGTAGAAACTTATAAATATTGAAAATAAGTTTGAAATTTTTATTGTTGGTGTTTCTTTATGATAATAGTTTTATGTTGATTTACAGATAATGGCGGCGGTGGCGGCAGCAATCTTGTTGTTCAAGTTGACACAATTTTCGTGTCTGGAATGAATCCTGATTTAACAGAGGACGAAATCGCGCAACATTTTGGATCTATTGGTGTTATAAAGGTGATTTTTTTTCTCATGAATAAACAAAAAAATGCGGACTGCACTCTGTGCTTGGGATGAAAATATTTCCAAGTTCAATTTTGATGTGCCGCTAGATTATTGCACAAATGCTATTCCTTGTTTGTGGGTTATGTCCGCAAATAAGTGTATTCAATTTGTTACAAGTTGAAATTAATGGAACACCATTTCTAATATATTTTTTTGGTAGATGGATAAGAAAACACAGAAGAGGAAAATCTGGCTGTATAAAGACAAGAAAACAGGATTATCGAAAGGTGAAGCCACAGTAACTTACGATGATTCAAATGCAGCCCAATCTGCCATTTCGTGGTTTGATGGAAAAGAGTTTGGAGGCACACAAATAAGAGTTCAATTAGCTACGAAGAAAGACAATTGGAGTGGAGGCCGTGGTGGTAGAGGTGGTGGAGGTCGAGGCGGCGGATTTGGTGGTGGACCAAGAGGCAGAGATGGCGGTAAGACTCTTAAAAAATAAATAAATAAAAGAAAACCCTTTCCGACATTAGAGTTGCTACTAATAGCATCTTCTAATTTTTTTCAAAAGGGAAAATCAAAATCCCCATTAAACACACAGTTAGCTTTAATTTAGCTGCTGATGTATCCTGTCTAGGGAGACATTTTTTTTTTCCTAAAAGTTTAGGTTTTACGATTTTTTGTGTGTAGGTTATTCCGGAGGTAGCGGCGGCGGAGGCAGCGGCCGAGACCGCGAAAGTCGTGAAGGCGACTGGAAATGTCCAAATCCAGATTGTGGCAATACAAACTTTGCATGGAGAAATCATTGTAATAGATGTAGTGAAGATAAACCTGAAGGTGCTGGTTCAGGTGGTGAAGATAGAAGAGGAAGTGGTGGTGGTGGTGGAGGTCGTGATAATCGCGACGGAGGTCGAGAGAGAAGAGGAGGAGGTGGTGGATTCCGCGGTGGAGATAGAGGAAGTGGTGGTGGAGGCCGTGGTGGATTTGGCGGCGGTAGAGGACGTGGTGGGTTTGGAGGAGGCCGAGGAAGGTAATTTAAAATTTTATTCCTTGTTAAATTTTTATTAATTGTTTGCTTTTAGGGATCGTGGCGGTCGAGATGGTGGACGGCCGAGGCCATATTAATAATTAAGTTCAATTATTTTACAAATAATTTAAGCGATTCATTATTTTTGTCATAGTTTCATATAAGAATTAAATATTAGTAACTTGTATTTTGGGTTACTTGTGTAATAAATAGTAAATCGAAAATGTTTATTATTTTTTGTTTCCAATTTCGAAAATTTGGGAATCCCGTAGTAACAAGCGTTTATTAGTTTATGTAATTTGTATACAGTTGTGTATTGTTGGTTGCCTACCGATGAATAAAAATTATGTATTTGAGAAATTTTGATTTTTTTTTTAACAATTGATTATTTAAATTCCATTTTTATAGGAAAACGGCAAATCTGATAAATCATAACCCGGTTAATCCTGACGCAATAAATCGGAATAATCCAGATCCAAATAAAGCGTCATACATTTATCAATCACTTTTTTATCAATTTTCTTAAACAAATAAGTAAAGGTGTTTCGATATTATATCTACCACTTCAAAGATTCAATCTTCATTAAAACAAGAACAATAAAAACAACAATTAATTGTAGAAAATTATTTCTTGACATACATTTGTTATTTAGCTATTAATAGTAGTGAACCTGATAAAAGTCCACAAGAAAGCGAATGAATAGCATAATGTATAAATTGTTTTGATCGCTGAAAAAAAAATAAAATGTTAAAGATAGCCTTTGAATATTATCTAACAAAATACACTTATGATAACAAAACATTTCCAGTTTTCTAGTTGTTTGGTAGTGCGGTGTTTAGTCAACAAAATGCCGCAACGGTAAGCAGCTTTTGAAAATTTTCTAAAAATTTCTAATTTTAACTGTTAAGAAATCAAGACATTGGAACGCTGATTGTCCAAGTGACGCAAATTACTGCCGACACAATCGTTGTCATTTTCCAAATTTTGTTTGCTATAATTTTGAGTATTGGCCGAGTATTTTTCCCCAAACAATTGAAGCCAGTCCGAGGTGAAATTGTTTTAGTAAGAAAGTATTTCCAATTGAAATTTGATTATTAAATTCAAAAATTTAGATAACAGGAGCTGGACATGGCATTGGTAAAGAATTAGCATTACTTTATGCTTCTGAAGGCGCGACTGTTATAATCTGGGACATTGACGAGAAAAATGGCTATCAGACTGTTAAAGAAATCTCGCAATTTGGCTACCCTAAAGCTTACTTCTTCCTATGCGACGTTAGCAATCGCTCTAATGTTTTATCAGTCGCTGAAGACGTGAAAAAAATCGGGGATGTGACAATTTTAATTAACAATGCTGGAATAATGCCCACGCATTCTTTACTCGATCATACGCATTCCGAAATCCAAAGAATTATGGATATAAATGTCATGGCACATTTTTGGGTAAGAGTTACTATCATTGATAACAAGTTCAAAGATTAAGTTTTTTTTTTTTATCTTCAGACTATTGAAGCTTTCTTCCCGACTATGAAAAAAAACAACTATGGTCATATCGTTTCATTATCATCAACAGCCGGTTTATTTGGTATCCCCAATTTAGTTCCGTATTGTTGTTCAAAATTTGCAGTCCGCGGATTAATGGAAGCTTTACACGAAGAATGCAGACAAGATAAAAAGAATGAAATTAAATTTACTTCCATTTATCCCTATATGGTTGATACAGGTCTCTGTAAAAAACCGAAAATTCGGTTTGAAAATATGATGCCTCTGGTGGATCCTAAACAAGCTGCTAGAGAAATAATAAAAGCGCAAAGACTAGAACTTAATGAAATTACAATCCCTAGGTATATTTTTTATCTACAGTATGTTTACAGGTTGCTTCCTATGAAAGCGCAAACATGTATTATGGACTTTCTAGCAATTGGACTTGAAAGTGACCTTTTGTAAACTAATAAATAAAAATGTTTTAATTCTAATAACAACTTGTATTTTTATTGATGTAATAATAAAAGAATGATGACTTTGATGACTCCTACAAGAGTTTACTATCATTGGGGAAAAAACTGAGTCGTTGCCACTTTTTCCTATACTTCTAATATTTTATCAGCGTTTCCATTCAAGGCAATTTATCTATTTAATGTAAGTGGAGTTATTATTAAATCAACTCGAGTGAAGCATCTTACCATGTCTGCTGCCAACTTCACGTAAGTTTTTTTTTCTAACAATAAATTATTTATTTTTTTAGTCATTTATAGTCCAAAGAAAAAATTGTTTGAAAAACAATTCAAAATTCGAGTATCTCCACTAACTGATCGATTTGAAAACAACCAAGACATTAAAACTATTTATAATTTATTTGCAATTATTCTTATCAGTCTTTTAACAAATACTATTATTCATGATTATACAAAAACAGGGCGGTAAGTAAATTTTATTTAAAAAAAAAAAAATGAAATTAATACAAAATTTTTAGGTTTCATTTTGGTTTTCGATTAATTATTGCTTGTTTTAACAATCCACATGTGGTTGTTTTTGTTTGGTTTTGTCAAATTTCTTTAGCTTATTGTGTGTATTGGTGTTTTATGTCATGGGCGAAAACAAGGCTTTTATTTCAACCGAAAGGTAAATTTATTTTTATTCATTATTCAAACTTTTACATTATCAAAATTTAATATTAAATTCAGTTGACAGATCTTGTCATTTATTAAAGTTGTCAAACAAATGGAATAAAGGTTATACACCTGTCTTAAAAAATATTTATCATAAGATTAAGTGTTAACACCTGGACGATAAACCTTTATCTAAAGTTCAATTGCTCAAAACCAATTTTTTTGATTTTTTGAAAAAAAATCTAGGGATTTTGGCATTAGTTGGCACCCAATCTGAATGTTTAACCTCTAAATTTGAGTTTTAACCTTGAAATGTGTTTATTTGACTTATTCCTCAAAATTTAAAAATTCTGGAGTTAATGTTAATTATAACCTCAAATTGCAGCTGCTAAAGTCTGGGACAAACTATGGCTGATAATTACAACAGTCTATTACCTATGTTCATTATATACAATCCAACAAGTGGTTAAAATTTTCAATTTAGCACCAGGCTCAGCGACTGTCCTCTTTTTAGAAGAAGTAAAAATTCCCAAATCAAAAATTCCCTACTAAATTTTTTTGTTTCAGATCCGACTCTTAATGAAACAACACGCTTATATCCGGACAAATGCGCCGCAAATTTTAAATTACAAACCTCATACCGACCAACAAATTCATCTTCCTTCAATCTATCAATTCCGCTACTTCCTTTTCGCTCCAACTCTAATTTACAGAAACGAATATCCTCGAACTGATAGAATCCGTTGGAAATTTGTATTTTATAATATCGGGGAAATCCTCAGTATAATTTGGCTTTTGAGTTTAATAATCGAACGATTTTTAATACCACATTTTGAAGACATTTGTTTGAGGAAGTTTAGTTTAAGTGAAATTTTAGTCCCAGTGATTGGCAATTCGTTCCCTGGGATTTTATTTTTGCTGTGTGGGTTTTACTCGGTTTTGCATTCTGCACAAAATGCGATGGCGGAAGTGCTACGGTTTGGAGATCGGATGTTCTATAAGGTGAAATTGAAAAAATTTTAAATGAATGAAGTTGGCAATAATTTAATTTTTTGTTTAAAGGAGTGGTGGACTTGCACATCTCTTACTGAGTATTTCAGGACATGGAACGTGGTAGTTTACGATTGGTTGTTTACTTATATTTATCGCGATTTTTACGAACACATAGTTCCAAAAAATAAGATAGTAGCGAAGTTAGCTGTTTTTGTGATTTCGGCAATAGTTCACGAATGGATTCTTATTAACGTTCTAAAAGTGTTTTTTCCAATTCAATTTATTCAATTTTTTCTAGTCGGAGCTTTATTCAACATTCTCGATTTATCTCTAGGGAATTTTGTAGTTTGGTATTTAATTATTTTCGGATCAGGAATGCAAGTCAATTTATATACTATCGAAATGTTTGCTTATAAAAACTGTCCTTTGGAACAAAACATAACAATTTATAATTTTTTTAAACCTAGATTTGTCACATGTGATTGTATTCAATAAATTGTATATGCAACCAACAATACACTATTGCTTTTTCATTGTGAAAATCGTCTACTTCTTCAAACTTCTGCAGCTCTGATAGAGAAGAGCGTTTTGAAAGTCCGTTTGACGACGTTGTCTGGATATCAAGCGTGTATGTGATATGAGGACAACCTCTAATATAAATTTTTCCTCCTTTTTTAAATTTTCTCTTTCTAGGCTTGACCAGGAGGGTCAGTGTTTAAGTGGATTTTATATTACTTTCTCTCTCGAACGCGTTGACTTTGAAGGATAGCCAATGGCCAGTGGAATAGTCAGTTGATAAAATTCTTCACGCACGTTTCTGGTCTCAAGGGGTGTTAAAAAGTTGCACTTTAATAAATTAAAATATTAACGACTTTTAACAGTACTTGAGTAGAATAATGCAAAAATGCCGCAAAACGTGTATAATACACCATTACGCACAGATATTTGTGGAATAATTAAAAATAAAACAAGTCTGTGCATAAACACACAACTTATAAAACAGCAATTGGATAGATTGCATCAGCAATTTTCTATCAATGTCAAAAAAAAAAAAAACTAACCTAAAAACATTTTTGACACTTAAACGTCAAAACGACAAAAAATATAACCATCTGCCAACGTGTCAATATGAAATTTCCTAATACAACTATTTTCAACAATGATCATTCAATATGGCGCTTGAAATTATTAAAGTCCGCCATATTGTCGCATTTATGAAAGTATTAAATATGTCTACACCTACCGGTTATATTTGTAACTTGGCATACTTCTTCGCTTTTATGACGCCTTGTGAGTTAAGCCCTCTTAGTTATGAATTATGAGAAATAGTCATAACTACAATATGGCTGACATATTTTCACAATAATGGAGTGCTCTAAATAGCTACCTATATTTTTCAAACAAATTTCTAATAAAAACAAAACTTAGTAAACTGTGAGTATATAGAAATAAAACAAAAGAATTGATAAGAGTAGAGTATTCACTTTTAATCAACAAAATTCATTAAACTGAATTAATTAGCTTTATGTTATTCAATTGTTCAAACACGTGATACATTAATCTAAATCATAGTCAACTGGGATTGTCAATTTATATATATTTTAGTGTTTTTATTTTTCCAAAGTTTTGATATTTTGATTAATTGAAGGGTTGCAATAATATTTTTAAAAATTTTCATTAATAACCAATTTTCTCACTTCCGGAAATAGCGTTTATAAACTTAACCTGACTTCCTCAATATGCTGTGCTCCTGTCAACAAGACCGCCAATTTTGCGCCTAAACAGCCAGAGAATGTCGCAAAGGAGGCCATGTTCGTCTTAAATCAGCCGCCAAACTGTAGATGGAGACACTCAGTCTTTCCCGCCATCGTCTTCTTTTTTAAATTTTGTTAAATATAAACTAAGACACGCGGCAATTGGCTAATGAATTATTTATCAAAAACAAATAATAAATTAATATTGTGCTTACTTCTGGTAACGAAAAAACAAAAGATATAAAAGCAATAATTTTCAATTGTTTTTCGATAAAATGGCCGTAGGTGACGGCGCAGCCTTTTGTATAAAATTCATTTTTGGTGCAATTTTTACAGCATGATTGGGGGATTTCAGTGTAGATTGTTAAACCAGTAGTGCCACAACATTGAAACTAGAATTAAAAATTACTAAGTTTGAAATTACAGGTTTCTACTTACATTTTGTTCGATTTTATGCAAAATTTTCAAAAAGTTTGTGTCGTTTGATTTGAATAGTTTGTCGAATTTTTCTTCGATTCGACTGTGAAGTTCGTTTTCAGGGAAAAGTGTGATTGCGGTGAAAATTCCTAAAGTTAGTTGGATAATAAATAACGAAAATAGGAGAATGGCGTACTGGAACAGAATTTTTAGAATTTTTGTCAAGATTTTGTGTCTTTTTTTCTACTAAAGTCAAGATGGAGGTTTTTGTTTTTAAACAGATTATAAATCCAATACCAACTGTGAGAAGTAAAATAAAACTAGTGCCAATCGTCCAAAATCCTATTGATAAATTTTTATTTAAAATGTTGAGGTATTTTGTTTCGTAAAAGTAAAGCAAAATGCCAAAAATAAAAAGGGTCAATCCACTTGCCTGGAATTTATTTATAAATTTGTATTTTTCTGTTATTAAAAGTACTTACAGTTAGAAGAACGTTAATAAATTTAATGAAACTTTTTGATATTGCATCAATCATGACGTTTGTGACATGAAAAAAGCGAAAATACTAGATTTTGAAAAAATCTTCGAAATTTTTGCATAAAACAATTTTGACTTTTTCAATTGTATGTAACTTCGTTATTTTTTGGAGTATCAAGAAACATCAAAGTTTACATTATTCCTCTAAATGTGCTTGATTTTTTAGTTATTCTTCATTTAGTCTAGCATAAGCCGTTTGGTCGCAATCCAATTCTAAATACTAAGAATTCGAAAAAAGCGAATCAGATATTTAAAAATTCGTTGCGTCGTTATTTATACAGATCTTTGAAAAGTCTACAAAATGAATAAAAAACACAGTTTATAAAACATCCTATATAAAATTTTGCAGATTCTATTATTTGAATTTTATTGATTAGTGTTTTTACTAAAGCTTAAATAATTAATTTTTTTTTAATAGCCAGGCAACCAACAATACACTATAGTTTTTCATTAAAAGCAACTCAAAAAAATTTAAATTTTTGTTTTTAATTAATCAAACTGTGATCAATTCTAGATTGATTTTCTAATGTTAATTTGCTACACAGAGTATTGACGAGTACTTTTTAGTTCATTAAGACTTTTATGCTTTTAACAAATCAACCAAAAGAAACATCCTGTATATAATTTATGCACACTATGTATATTATCTTGACTTTTTTTATGATTTCAGTTGATTTTTATTGGTTAAATGCTAATATTCTAAATATCCAGACTAGAAAAACCTACTGAGAAAAAAAAGTTATGCAATCAACAATACCTCTTATTTTTTTTTGCAAAAACCATTAAAAATTTTAACAGAAATTCATTGAGACAATTTTCGTCTTTTCGGTCACAGTTCTATTGAGCTCAATGCTCTATCTCGATTGAAAACTGAGGTGTTGGCAGAAATAGTAGTAAAAATCATCTGACGTTTGGAAGCTTGTAGCATTGTTATTTCTACAGCTAAAGATATAAAATTTGGCGTATCGATATAGCTTTGATCAAGCTTGAAAAGGATAAGACAATAATCCCTTTATCCAAATTAAAATCTGAGATATCAAGTCAAACGCATTAACAATCTAGGTAGAGATTAAAATAAACAAAAAACACAGTTTATAAAACATCCTGTATAAAATTTTGCAGATTCTATTTTTTTTCTTCATTTTGATCAATTTTTATTGATTGGTATTTTTGCTAAAGCTCAAATTAATAATTTTTTTAATAGCCAGGCAACTAACAATACACTATAGTTTTTCATAAAAAAACAACACAAAAAATTCAAATTTTTGTTTTTGATCAATCAAACTGTGACCAATTCGAGATTGATTTTCTTATGTTAATTTGCTACACAGACTGTTGACGAGTATTTTTTAGTTCATTACGATTTTTATGCTTTTAACAAATCGACCAAAAGAAACATCCTGTATATAATTTATACAGACTTTTTTTTATGATTTTAGTTGATTTTTATTGTTGAGAAAAAACTATGCAATTAACAATACCATCTAAGATCTTTTTTGGTAAAACCATAGAAATTTTTGACAAAAATGTAACACTTTCAAGATTTAAAACAATAATAAATAATAATTTAAAATTGGAGACATAATAATCAAATGTATTATTATTCTAGAAAGAGAATAAAATGAATAAAGACATACGGTATAGTTTTTTGATTTTTTCGTTACAATAAATATTCCACTAACAAATAAAAATGAGATTTTCACAAAAAGCCAAAATTTTAGTTTAATTAAATCGATGTTTCTTCAATTTTATGTCCAACATATTTTGAAGAACTCTTGATATTTTCTCGTCGAAGCTAAAAATCAAATTTTAACGTCAAATAACTATATATAAATAAAATACTAACCACAAATGAAAAAACCACTCCAAAAAACTACAAAAAAATTTAACTAATTTCGCTTCTTTTGATTTTGAGTCTCACCTCTAAAGCAGCAAATCCAATAGCTAGATATCCAATAAGTCCAATGTATTGTTTAATCGCATTTGTATACCCATCAGCACACCCAATTTCGAACGGATGTAAACAAGGATTGCTTTGTCTTTCACAACAACTCGCCGGATATGAACTATTATAATCTTTAAAACCATCAACGCCACAACACTCAAACTATCAATTTTTTCAATAACAGTATAAAATTAATCCAAAAACTTACTTTTTTTTGAATATTATAAAAAGTCTCAAGAGAAGATTTATCAGTAAGCCCTTTATTGAACAAATCCTGAATAACTTTTTTAATATAATTGAAAAAATCGTCTTGATTGATTATTTTCAAAATTGCTAATAAACCTAAAGCTAGTTGGATCATAAAAAGAACAAACAGACAAGCACCATACTGAAAAAATAAAATTATTCATAACATTTTCATCTAAAGACTTACAATTGTTAAAAGACAGGTATTTTCATGCAAAGCTCCACAACAACCAAACGCTGCTATAAACAGAATTATTACTCCAACAGCAATTGCTAAAATTCCTAAAGATAAAAAACTTCCCAATTCGGGAAATACAATAACTCCATGTTGTTCTTCCATAAAATAAATAATACCGAAGATTATTAAAGCTAAAGAACATGCCTTCAAAATTTATTGTTAGAGTATTGTTTTAGTAAAAATATTACTCACCGAAATCAAAGCGTTAAAAATAAATAAAACATATTTGGCAGTGTTTGATATACAACTCATTTTTAATGATTTTACTGTACGTTGCTATAAATCTAATTGATAAAATTCATGGTCGATTCACAATTGTTTTTTGATAAAATTTTGATCTTGAAAGAATTGTAAAGAGTGTGAAAGTAGGTGATAGAATGAGAGATTGATTTTGTATTTATCAATTTGTATGAGTGCAGATAAAAAGAAATATTTTGATTAAAATTAGTTTCATTTCATTTAATTAAATTCAAAAGAGCTTAGTTTTGCAATAAAAAAACAGATAACAAAAAAAATCCAAAAATTTTTTTGTTTCTGTCAAACTATCGATACAACATCCAAGCTTCTTGTAGAATCTACTATTACTTTTATTGTATTACCAGAAACAGAATATTCAAGAATTTAGCTCGTAAATTTAGACAATTTGATTAATTTTTTTTTTCAATGGTAATTGGAATTTAAATGTTATTATAACTAAGAAGCTGCATTTAGATTTTTAGGATTAGATTAGATTAAAAACTATGTTTAGATTTTATCAAATTTGATCTACAACATTTTTATCTATTTTATTTGTATTTAAATAAAACAATTTTATCAAAAAAATTCAATCCACAATTTATACGTGACTTTTAATAACATACACAAAGTACAAGCCTAAATCCTCTAGATTATTTATATTAAAAATGTTGTTTGGAAATTAATTAACACTTCTAATCAACACTCGGTACAGCAAAATAAAATTAAATCGAAAAAATTAAAAAAACTCACAAAGTATTTTTAGTTGCATAACTTTTTTTTTAATAAAGTGTTTCAACGTCAACGGCCAGTATATTAGCATTCAACCAATGAAAATCAACTAAAATTATAAAAATAAGACAAGAGAATATACCAAATGTGTATGAATTTTATACAGAACGATTCTTCTAAAAGAAAAATATCTCTAGAATTGGAAAGCATCACTCAACACTCTGTATAGTAAAATAACACAAAATAATTAAAATGAAAAAAATGGAACAGAATTTGATGTAATTTGAACTAAAAATTTCACTGTTTTTAGAAAAAAAAACTCACAAAGTATTATTAGTTGCATAACTTTTTTTTTAATAAAGTGTTTCAACGTCAACGGCCAGTATATTAGCCATCAACCAATAAAAATCAACTAAAATTATAAAAATAAAGCAAGAGAAAACACCAAATGTGCATGAATTCTATACAGAACGATTCTTCTAAAATGTACATTTTCGGAACAGGTGTAAATAATATATTCCCAAACCTAGTAACTCAACTGAGTGAGGTTATGTCAAGCATATTTTGATATGAAAAAAATTACTAAAAGATGTAAATATGTAAAAATACAACGATTATCTGTAAAATTCGTCAAGTGTTACTGACAATCAACTGTCAAATTTGAGATGCAATCATACCAACAGTGATTGGTATATTGTATCTAAATATGTTTTACCAACCTTAAAACACTTTGACAATTGATTTTAATTCTGAATGGGCTCTACAAAAATTAATAATTTTTATACAGGATGTTTTCCAATTGGACCAATAGAAGTATAAATACCTAGAAAATCAAAAACTACTAAAATTTTAATTTTTGTTCATTTTCCAGTTATAAATTTGTTTAATAACAATCGTGACGATAGGCAACCACCCATACATTCGCATTTAAAGAGTCATATAATATTGGAAATTTTTTTTTTTCAATTCTGCATAATCCTTCACACAATGGTACTTTCCTCCCATCTATCCACTTTACCTATGATCAAGATCCATCAAACTGATGGATATTTTGTCTATGAGAAAAGTAAATTGCCTCATGCTGCGCTTCTATGTGGGCGTTGACCGTTTGTTCGCGCGGCCTTCTTCACTGTCATCTCCCATAATGCCCGCAATCTACCACTTATAATTACCTCGGACAAGAAATGTGCAAAATATCTTCGTAAACTTATTATTACTTATCCAATAATAATTATCTTGATAGTTGAAAAAAAAAGTAATGTTTAACATGAGAAAATTACTGAAAAATAAGGGAAATTGAAAGCATAATACATGCTTATTAAACTCTATTTTTTTGAAAAAATTTATAGAGTAATCAACGATAATAATGCCAAAATGAAGGATTGGTTTCACATCTTATTTATAATTTTATTTGTTTTTTTTTTAATTTTTATTCAATTGGATAAACATCTAAAAATAAAAATGCAATAAATGTAGTAGATGCAGCTTTAATGTTAAAAATTGTAATGACGACATTTGGTTGACATAAGATGATATCACTTAAATAAATAAAAACCGCAGTCGATGTTAATAAATTTTTTTATAGTAACGAAGAACTGGGATTTTTCGAGTTTGTAAAAGTAATTAATGAGAGTGGAAAAGATTTCCAACTTCTTCTGTCATTATCACAGAAGAAAGAAAAATCAGCTTTGTATTTTACAAGTCGTAAAAAATCGATGACTCAAAATTCCAATCTCTCAAGTCAATTTTTTGCGAATTTCAATTGGTTTCTAAAACAATATGATACTTGTGTAGGTATCAAAAATCACGTTTCGTATTTCAGTCGTAATTATAATATGCGATGGTTCCATAGTAGGTGTAGAATATAACAAACCTCTATCATCCACTCTTCCATCTTAGAATTTACAATCACCAAGTTGTAAGTTGAGTTCAGTGTTCTTCAAGGTCCATCAAGGACGACTTTACCTACTAGTTTGACGTCATTAAGATCATCGTTTCTTGATCATATCAAAAGCAATTCCTGCAAACAGAATGTTTTCTTCTTTTAATAATTAAAGTCTGATTAATATTGATAAGAAAAATAGTAAGTAGTGAGTTGCGAATAATTATAACAAGAATTCTTCAAATGTCCTTCAAGCAGTAAAGTCAAGATTATGGACATCGATTTTATTGAACGAAGAGTTTTGGGTTAAAGGTCAACATTTGAACTCCCTCAACTAAATTATTACACAACCGTAAGCTAGTCTCAAGTTACTAGTTGTTTTTCAAATACTCTCACCGAAAGCAAATAAATCCTAAAACCGTGCTAATTTCGATTTTTTTCACAGAGTCAATAAAGCCGATTTGATTTCACTTTGTGAGAAATGAGGTTGTTTAACTTGTCGGATTGCTAAAAAGTTAAACACCTACTGAATATCCAAAATTGATTTAATCGTTTTTCTTGAAATGGCTTTGTGTTGGTGTGGTCTAAAAGCTAAAAGTGGGTGGTTTTAATTCAAATGAAACTTTTACTTTCAATATGATTTAAAATCAACTGTAATGTATGAAATACCGTTGCGTGTTTATACATATTTTGTTGTTTAGTACAAAGGTAAATTTATTCCCACGTTAAGGTATAATGTATTGACTGTTTACGTGAGGTTGCTGGTTTATGGTTTCGATTATTATACTAAGTGACATAAGAAATGCAACTAAAGATTCTGAAGCTGGTTTTTTATCATATAGCTTGTCCTAAGATTTCGGGTATACAGGGTGAATCTAGTACTAGCCCCCTAAAGTTCGTTATGGAAATTAAATCTTTTCTCTATATCTTCTGAACGGTTAACCAAATAATTACGAAATTTTGTACGATAACTAATCAAAACGTATACTTTCGAATGGTGTTTGCGAATGTCTGAAACAATGTTCCAATTTCCGCATTTTTTAAGATGAAACTTTTTTTTCATTTCGACAAGTCCCTCTTTTTATGTGAAAATTTGATGCGCCAATCAATTCCGCACCAAAAACGTAATCCTGTCTTATGTGTCCAAAGTTTACCGTTTTCGAGGAATTTCAATAGAAAACTGCATTTTTCAATTTCACTTCAATTATGGAAGTTGATTGCCATTTCACATTAGCTATCTTGGAAACATTACGTAGAAAATTCTTGACAAGTTCAAATGTCACAATGACATTTGAGGAAGATTAATAGAGTACCTAATCTCAATCAAAATCATTACAGTAAATAGTCATCCGATGATATTTCCATCATTCACACATGGAAAAAACTGTTTGAAATTGAAGGTTTCCGAATCTTAATTTCCTATTTCATTCTCCATTATTTTATTTAACAACATTATTACATTACTATTGAGAAATGTTGAAACAATGAAGTCTCCACTAAAACAAACTTAATCACTATCACCATCTGTCACAGAAATATTACTATTTTTCACATTTCCATTTGTTTCCAATTTGTTTCACTGTTTAAAAGCTTCGGTTTATCATCGACCAACATAACCTCGAAACTTTATGATCACTTCTTATGAAACCACTTTGTTTAGCTCACAAGCAATGAGTACAATAATAATTTTCCTGACACAACTAATCAAATATCATAATAAAAACAGAATAACTAAAATTTTATGTAATTTGTAATTTTGAATTCATGGCGCAACGCAAAGTCGTTGACGTTGTTGTTGACGACGGCGTTCAGATGACGTTGTAGTTCCCGTTAGTTCACTAAGTCGCATAGAGAGGCCGCTATCACTTAATTAAAATTCAGTTTTATTATTGAATTATTTTTATTTGAAAAATTGTTATGAGATAAAGCTGTTTCATTATTTGTGAACAATGTGTTTGGGTTTTATGTTTTTTTGTAAGCAAAGCAAAATTGTCGTTTCTTTTTTTCTACTTGCGGTGCTGTGGAAGAAACATGGCGAAAGTATTGCTTCAATAAATTTTCGTTTATCCAAGGCATCCATAGCGTTTTGGGTGGATATTTAAGAGTATTGCATAGTTCGAACCGATATAAATTACGACTGGTAATTATTGGCGAGAAATCTCTGCTGTATCGTTAATAGCACCGCGTGTGGCGGCCAACCCTCAAAGAGGTAACGAAAAATTATTTAATTATACAATTACTTATGTTAATTTAACGTATAGGGCTTTTTGATACACGGAATCGTAGTGTACGATTTCCTGAGTCTCCATTTCCGTCTTTCAAAATTTCGATTTTCCGACTGTAAGTTGTTCCGGTCGAGGAGTTTCTTTTGGTCCTGCTATTTGCCGGCTGATCGCTAAGGAAGCTTCTTCTGCTCGACGTAACTGCGGAGTTGATCCTACCGAGACCATCACGGAGTGAAGGACAGGTCGTACCTTTTATTTTTTGTTGTGTCATCTCAAATTTTGCTATAGTTAATCACAATACACTTCGTATAATTTAATTCATTAATTACCGTCCACTGTGAACTTTACACAGCGCTGTGATATTGGCCATTTTTTTTTATATATACTTAATCTTATTCAATTTAATGCATATAATTTATTTTCAAATCTGTTTTTATTTTGGTTTCCAATGTATTGTTTTTGGGGGAAAACCCAAATATACTTTCTTAAACCCAGACCCAGCTCCCGAACAAACCAAAAGAGCTGACCAACCGGAGTACTATCCAAGTAGGTTACAGAAGTGATCAGAAAATTTGAGGTTATGTTGAGCAGTGATAAACAAAAGCTGTTAAACAGGGAAAAAGTTAAAGATTTGAACTCAGAATAGAGTAAAATGCGAAATTTAGCAATATTTCTATGACAGATGCTAATAGAGATGTAAATGTAATTAACTTTGTTTTAGTGGACACAACACCGTTTCAACATTTCTCAATAATTATGTCTAAAAGTAATAATCGAGAATAAAATAGAATATTTTTGTCGGTTCTAACTTTGAAAATGTAAAAATTATCATAGCACATTAGGATGTAGAAATTAAAAAATGGAGTCTTCTATTCAAATTCAAATTCCTAGAAAACGGTAAACTTTGAATTGATTGACGCATCAGATTTTCACATAAAAAGAGGGACTTGTTGGGATAAAAAAAAATTTCATCTTAAAAACTTCATCGGAAGTATACGTTTTGATTAGTTATCATACAAAATTTATTAAATTATAGTAAACAGATTGAATTTCCATATCGAACTTCAGGGGGCTATAAAATGGTTATTATTTGAGGTAGGCCAAATTTTTTTTCAGAAGTTCTATCTGAAAGTGAAATATTGCTCCACATTTTTGAAACACCGTGTATACAATAAAATAGGTTGATATCTGAACCAATTTGGGATTTTTTCTTCTTATACAAGGTGTCCCACCACAGCGTAATTCTTCCATAGCGTACTAACCGTTCGGAATATGAAAATTTGTTCTGAACAAAAGTTGTTTGAATCTTTTTTGGGGTTGTTTTAAAAATATTTTCAAAAATGGCGCACTTCCAATTATACCGGAAATTGACACTATCTTCGTTATTTTAAATGTAACACCCTATATATTTTTACATTTTTGGATTTCTTGTTTAATTTAAGTATCACTTTATGTACCATATATGACACTTTGAGTGAACCATATTCAAGAAAATCAGGATTTGAAGAAAAATTATGGCAATGCAGAGAGCGCCATTATTCTAAATATCTCGAGACAAAAATATTTAGAGAGGAGTGGTTTTACACCTTCATTTTAGGCATAACAGTCTATCTCTTACACCTGGTCATCTTATCAAATTTGATAAACTCTCTTTTGATAGGAGGAGGAAGTTTAAACCTAAATAACTCGATTTTTTTAAATGGAACGCTATACTTTTTAATATGCAACCGAATAGAACTTAAAATTACCTTTCGATCGATGTAAGGTTGTACCCACTTACTGTCAACAGTTTTTGGAAAAAAATGCATTTTTTGAATTTTGCAAAAATGTATATGATCAAGTTAGCCTTGATGTTTAAAAAAAGTACTAAACTTTAAGTAAAAAATAATTAGTAAATATGATAAATGTTTTTTGAAAATTTGAATAAAATTTCTTTGTGACATTATGAATTTATTCCATAAGAGATTTCTGTAAGAAGAACAATATCAAAATCAATCTATTCACCATTTTTTGAATAAAAGTTGGAATGGATATGGTGCTCTCTGCATTGCCATATTTTTTCTTTAAATCTTGATTATCTTGAAAATGGTTCACTCAAAATGACACATATGACACATAAAGTGATGTTTAAATTAAACAAGGAATCCAAAAATCTAAAAATATATAGTGTATTTGATTTAAAATAACGAAGTTAGTGTCAATTTCCGGTATAAAACTGGAAGTGCGTCATTTTTGAAAATATTTTTATAACAACCCCAAGAAAGAATAATACAACTTTTGTTCAAAACAAATTCTCATATTCCTAACGGTTATTACGCTATGGTGGGACACCCTGTATATTCTTCTATTTGAAAAATTCACCTGTGAATATTTTCATAATTTTAAATCTATTAGGAAGAGCTGTTTTTGATGTGTGGATAGTACTAGACTCACTCTGTACAGTTTCACCATTAAAGTCGGCTTCATATGGGAATTTTTTTTTAGATTTAGTTAAAATTTGATATAGAGATCAGTTTTTGTTTCAAATTAGATATAAAATGACAATAACAAACGTCGCTTAAGCGTTTGTTTGTCAGCAAATTTAACATTTCTTGCAATGAATGGCTGAATTTGGAAAAATTTTATTTGAAAAAGTTGTTTCTAATGTATTTTTATGTATGTTTGCAAAATTTGAAAAACCTAGCTTGAAGTTGACATTTTAGGCATTTTTGTTAAATAATTATTTTTTTCAAATTCAAGTTAGATTAGTTTTGGAATATTCAACGTTCTAAATTATTTTAATAAAATAATATTCTTTTCTAGATTTATTAATTTTGAAAATTTAAAACGTGTCATAAAAAAATTGATATGCCTAAAATGTCAACTTCAAGCTAGGTTTTTCAAATTTTGCACACGTCCATAAAATTACATCAAAAACAACTTTTTCAAATAAAATTTTCCTTAATTCCGTCTAGAAATGCCATTTTCAATCATTCACTACAAGAAATGTTAAATTTGCTGACAAGCGAACACCGCTTAATCACGTTTGTTGTTGTCATTTTTCATCTAATTTGAAGCAAAAACCTCATAATAAAAAACATTCCCACATGGAACCGACTTTAATAGTGACACTGTATAGGGTGTTCCATTAGTAATGGCACAGAAGATTATAGCGTTGTAGTTGAATTTGAAAAAAATGTAAATAATGAATGTTAATTTGTGTTTTAGGTTCCATATTTTAAAAATACATTCACATTATTTCCACTTCCAATTTGACCGGAAATCTAAGCAACTTTGTTTTTTTTAAATGAACCATTTTATTTATTTTTACATATCTGAAATATGCTTAAAATTAGATATTCATTTGTTTTTGTTGTGTTTAATTAGTCATCAGATGTTTGAGTTATTGGCTTCTCTTCCAAAAAAATTTCATATGCAACTCTTCAGAAATAATAATAAAATGAAATTTGGTATGCACTTAGCTGAAACAACTTTCTGACTTTTCTGTGAAGAAAATTTAGAAACGTTCAAAAAACTCAATTGACTTTCGACAAATTTCAAATGGAATGTCTCATATTTTAATACGCGTTGTTTCCGGTATTTAAATTGCTTTCCTTTGATCTATCTTCTTTTTTCAGTTTTCAAAATATTTGAATTTTTTTGATTGAAGTATAGGAGAATCGGTCTCTCAGAGTCAAAAGTCTTGGCGCTCTGTAGTGCCTCGTTCATTAATAAATTGGTTACTATGGAAAATTTTATAAAAAGAAATTTACAGGGCATCTTTAAGAAGTGTAGAGACAATAAATACAGGGTGTTGCAATTTCAATGTCAGTTAATTTTTTAGTTTAGTTAGAATTCAAATATGTAATAAGTTTTATATGTCAGGGTTACAGTAATTTAATCTTCTTGAAGTAATTCAATTCGAGTAAAAAGATATCAATTTATGCAATGCAATTTAAATCGTATGTATTATTCAATTTCTTGTCGTAATTCTAAAGCGTTAACAAGTTAATCAGCTTACAGAAAACCAATTTTTAATTAATTGGAATTCTTTGAAAACTAACTAGTTGATAAATAGAAAACTTCCACATTTAATTATAGAAGAAAAATATTAGATTTATTCAACAGTAAGATTTACTTAACTGTTTCTTTATTATTACTCTTCTATTTATATAGATATAGCTAAATCCTATTTTTAAAACAATGAATTTCGCAGAAAAAATAAAAACAAGGTTGCATGATACCAAGAACCGTATAATTTTAATTTTTGTTCGTAATAACAGTAATTATCATTAGCGCTAATGTCTTATAAAATTTTATGAATTGCTTTAATCGGTTAAGTTGTGAGCTTTTGTGTTTTTACCAATAGTCTTGACCTGGTCTTGCTAATTACAATAGATTAGCATCTTCCTATCTTGGAATTTCCAAACTTTAGAATAACGATTTTTTTTTTTCGGAAATTATACTATTATTATATAAGATGCTCTCTCTTTCTAAAATATAAGTATACCTCAACTTACTTATTTTAAATGGAACACCCTATATCTGCAATTTTATTTGAATGCTTTACAGTTATTAAACTGTCACAGTTTCCTTTAGAATTGTCACTGAAAGATTTTCTACCAGCTTCCAATTTTTACATTTCAATGAATATTTATTTTAATTTTTTGAAAACCAAATTTCACGCACTGAATTAAGAGTTCATAAAAGTCTGGAGAAAGTTTAAATGCGTGAAACTTTTCTTTATCTTACGTGTCTTAAATACTTAATAAGACACAGAACTCTATTAGCTAAATTTTCAGGTGCCTGAATAAGATCATATAAGACACATTTGAATATGAATAAATTTAGAAAATTCAGACGCTATGAACTTGAATAAAAAACATTGAAAAATAATTTTATAAATGAACAATAAAACACGTAAATTCAGTATCTAATTATTGTGTATTTTTTACGTGCCTAAAATGATCGATAATACACAAACTCAAAGTATTTTAATCTAAAAATTTTTCTATGTGTCTTAAATGCTTGATAAAACACAGATATAATCAAGAATGAACTTAGGAAAAATTAAATTTATATCAATGCTCAATCAGACACAGACATCTATTAGCTAAATCATAGAATAAGACTTTCAATTAATATTTAATCTTTAACTTTCCGTTTTTACGTGTCTAAACCACCGAATAAGACACATCCGACTAAAAATAAATTTAGAAAAATCTAATGCTGCAAACTTATCAGATAATTCATAATGAATAAGACGCACAAATTTAATATCAAATTACTTCTATTTTTTACGTGCCTAAAATGCCCGATAATACACAAACTCAAAGTGGTTTAATCCCAAATTTTTTTACGTGTCCTAAATGCTCGATAAAACACAGCTAAAATCAAGAATAAACTTATAAAAGGTTAAATTCTAACTTAGTTTTAATTCTCTCTGTGTGTTTTTCCATGTGTCTATAACGCCCAATAATACACATACTCTTTGTATCAATTTCAAAGTTTTCAATTTGCGTGTCTTAAATTCTCGATAAGACATAGAAATTTTTTAACTTAATTATAAAATAAGACACTCAATTTTCATTCTTTTCGTATTAATTTTTACGTGCGTAAAATACCCACTAATACACACATTGTGTATCAATTTGTTTAGTTTTCAATTTGCGTGTCTTAAATGCTCAGTAAGACACAGACATCTGTTAGCTAAATCATAGAATAAGACTTTCAATTAATATTTATTCTCTAACTTTCTGTTTTTACGTGTCTAAACCACCGAATAAGACACATCCGGCTAAAAATAAATTTAGAAAAATCGAATGCTGCAAACTTATCAGATAATTCATAATGAATAAGACGCACAAATTTAATATCTAATTACTTCTATTTTTTACGTGCCTAAAATGCCCGATAATACACAAACTCAAAGTGGTTTAATCCCAAATTTTTTTACGTGTCCTAAATGCTCGATAAAACACAGATACAATCAAGAATAAACTTATAAAAAGTTAAATTCTAACTTAGTTTTAATTCTCTCTGGGTGTTTTTCCTTTTGTCTAAAACGCCCAATAATACACATACTCTTTGTATCAATTTCAAAGTTTTCAATTTGCGTGTCTTAAATTCTCGATAAGACATAGAAATTTTTTAACTTAATTATAAAATAAGACACTCAATTTTCATTCTTTTCGTATTAATTTTTACGTGCGTAAAATACCCACTAATACACACATTGTGTATCAATTTGTTTAGTTTTCAATTTGCGTGTCTTAAATGCTCAGTAAGACACAGACATCTATTAGCTAAATCATAGAATAAGACTTTCAATTAATATTTATTCTCTAACTTTCTGTTTTTACGTGTCTAAACCACCGAATAAGACACATCCGGCTAAAAATAAATTTAGAAAAATCGAATGCTGCAAACTTATCAGATAATTCATAATGAATAAGACGCACAAATTTAATATCTAATTACTTCTATTTTTTACGTGCCTAAAATGCCCGATAATACACAAACTCAAAGTGGTTTAATCCCAAATTTTTTTACGTGTCCTAAATGCTCGATAAAACACAGCTAAAATCAAGAATAAACTTATAAAAGGTTAAATTCTAACTTAGTTTTAATTCTCTCTGTGTGTTTTTCCATGTGTCTATAACGCCCAATAATACACATACTGTTTGTATCAATTTCAAAGTTTTCAATTTGCGTGTCTTAAATTCTCGATAAGACATAGAAATTTTTTAACTTAATTATAAAATAAGACACTCAATTTTCATTCTTTTCGTATTAATTTTTACGTGCGTAAAATACCCACTAATACACACATTGTGTATCAATTTGTTTAGTTTTCAATTTGCGTGTCTTAAATGCTCAGTAAGACACAGACATCTATTAGCTAAATCATAGAATAAGACTTTCAATTAATATTTATTCTCTAACTTTCTGTTTTTACGTGTCTAAACCACCGAATAAGACACATCCGGCTAAAAATAAATTTAGAAAAATCGAATGCTGCAAACTTATCAGATAATTCATAATGAATAAGACGCACAAATTTAATATCAAATTACTTCTATTTTTTACGTGCCTAAAATGCCCGATAATACACAAACTCAAAGTGGTTTAATCCCAAATTTTTTTACGTGTCCTAAATGCTCGATAAAACACAGCTAAAATCAAGAATAAACTTATAAAAGGTTAAATTCTAACTTAGTTTTAATTCTCTCTGTGTGTTTTTCCATGTGTCTATAACGCCCAATAATACACATACTCTTTGTATCAATTTCAAAGTTTTCAATTTGCGTGTCTTAAATTCTCGATAAGACATAGAAATTTTTTAACTTAATTATAAAATAAGACACTCAATTTTCATTCTTTTCGTATTAATTTTTACGTGCGTAAAATACCCACTAATACACACATTGTGTATCAATTTGTTTAGTTTTCAATTTGCGTGTCTTAAATGCTCAGTAAGACACAGACATCTATTAGCTAAATCATAGAATAAGACTTTCAATTAATATTTATTCTCTAACTTTCTGTTTTTACGTGTCTAAACCACCGAATAAGACACATCCGGCTAAAAATAAATTTAGAAAAATCGAATGCTGCAAACTTATCAGATAATTCATAATGAATAAGACGCACAAATTTAATATCAAATTACTTCTATTTTTTACGTGCCTAAAATGCCCGATAATACACAAACTCAAAGTGGTTTAATCCCAAATTTTTTTACGTGTCCTAAATGCTCGATAAAACACAGCTAAAATCAAGAATAAACTTATAAAAGGTTAAATTCTAACTTAGTTTTAATTCTCTCTGTGTGTTTTTCCATGTGTCTATAACGCCCAATAATACACATACTCTTTGTATCAATTTCAAAGTTTTCAATTTGCGTGTCTTAAATTCTCGATAAGACATAGAAATTTTTTAACTTAATTATAAAATAAGACACTCAATTTTCATTCTTTTCGTATTAATTTTTACGTGCGTAAAATACCCACTAATACACACATTGTGTATCAATTTGTTTAGTTTTCAATTTGCGTGTCTTAAATGCTCAGTAAGACACAGACATCTGTTAGCTAAATCATAGAATAAGACTTTCAATTAATATTTATTCTCTAACTTTCTGTTTTTACGTGTCTAAACCACCGAATAAGACACATCCGGCTAAAAATAAATTTAGAAAAATCGAATGCTGCAAACTTATCAGATAATTCATAATGAATAAGACGCACAAATTTAATATCAAATTACTTCTATTTTTTACGTGCCTAAAATGCCCGATAATACACAAACTCAAAGTGGTTTAATCCCAAATTTTTTTACGTGTCCTAAATGCTCGATAAAACACAGCTAAAATCAAGAATAAACTTATAAAAGGTTAAATTCTAACTTAGTTTTAATTCTCTCTGTGTGTTTTTCCATGTGTCTATAACGCCCAATAATACACATACTCTTTGTATCAATTTCAAAGTTTTCAATTTGCGTGTCTTAAATTCTCGATAAGACATAGAAATTTTTTAACTTAATTATAAAATAAGACACTCAATTTTCATTCTTTTCGTATTAATTTTTACGTGCGTAAAATACCCACTAATACACACATTGTGTATCAATTTGTTTAGTTTTCAATTTGCGTGTCTTAAATGCTCAGTAAGACACAGACATCTGTTAGCTAAATCATAGAATAAGACTTTCAATTAATATTTATTCTCTAACTTTCTGTTTTTACGTGTCTAAACCACCGAATAAGACACATCCGGCTAAAAATAAATTTAGAAAAATCGAATGCTGCAAACTTATCAGATAATTCATAATGAATAAGACGCACAAATTTAATATCTAATTACTTCTATTTTTTACGTGCCTAAAATGCCCGATAATACACAAACTCAAAGTGGTTTAATCCCAAATTTTTTTACGTGTCCTAAATGCTCGATAAAACACAGATACAATCAAGAATAAACTTAGAGAAAATTAAATTCCAACTTAGTTTTAATTCTCTCTGTGTGTTTTTCCATGTGTCTATAACGCCCAATAATACACATACTGTTTGTATCAATTTCAAAGTTTTCAATTTGCGTGTCTTAAATTCTCGATAAGACATAGAAATTTTTTAACTTAATTATAAAATAAGACACTCAATTTTCATTCTTTTCGTATTAATTTTTACGTACGTAAAATACCCACTAATACACACATTGTGTATCAATTTGTTTAGTTTTCAATTTGCGTGTCTTAAATGCTCAGTAAGACACAGACATCTATTAGCTAAATCATAGAATAAGACTTTCAGTTAATGTTAATTTTTTTAATTTCCGTTTTTACGTGCCTAAACCTTAATTATGAGCCAATATAAAATCGGGAATTTTGATTTTTCCAAAATAGAATATCTGACTTTGAAAATTCCTGGCTTCGTTGTTTCGCACACTAAATCCATGAAATTTGACACGTTGGTAGAGCTGTGATAAAGCTCCAAATTATGTAAAAAAATCGCTTAAATATGAGCACTTTGTATATGTTTTTTTGATTGTTATGGAAAGAAAACATTTGAAGCATTTAGATAAAATTTGAGTTGGCTCTTATTTTTTACTTTAATCGCAGTTATTGAAATAGAAAACACTTTGTATATTTGCGACTATGATATATAATCAAGATTGAATTTTACATTTTGAAAAAAAAAAGAAAGAATAAGGTGGGATTCGAACCTGAACCACTAATAACATTTTTTCAAAATGCAGAAATTGTGAAGTAGATAAAATAGTCTTTAACTGATTAATTTGGGAATAACATATTGAAAATATTCGAAAAAAAATTAAAGGAGTTCGAACCTGCAACATTAAGATCATCAAAAAAATTAAGTTTTGATTTTTTCATTTTTGAATTTAATCATACAGATAATGCTTGAATGAGTATTATAACATTCTAATTTGTGATAAGAGCGACGAGAGAAAATATAAAAATGAACTAGATTTTTCATGTATTGATTTTCGTTGGAAACACACTGTGTATGTATTTTTTAATGGTACATAGAAAAAACGCTTTATTTGAAGATTTGAAGCATTTTAATAAAATTTTGAATGAAAGCTTGAGTTTATAAGTATAAAAAATGCAATAAAAAAAAAAAGAAATCGGATAGAGGTTCGAACCGGCGATTATCAATATCAACATTTCTATTTATTTATTAATTTTGTTCAATAAGCAGAAAGTGGTGAAAAATTGTTCAGTTATGAATGAAAAAGTATTGAATTGATTTGTTTGTGTTGTCAAATAATAAAATATTAATAATATCTCAAAAAAAATCTTTATGAAAAATGTTAAGGAAGGGGTTCGAACATGCGGCATTAAGAGACATTAAAAAATTAAATTGGTCTATCACTCTGTATAAAATTGAATTGGTCTATTATTTTGTATAAATAATTTCTCTAATTGAAGTGTTCCACAATAGTGTAATAAAAAAATTTCTACGAATTTCCAGTTCGTATTTATGCCACATCCAACTATTACAAATCCGAACTTTTAAGAATTTAATCAAAAGAAAATGATGGCGTGACGCTCTGTATATGTTTCATTGAATATAAAAATAGTAAGTCTTTTAGTTAAAATTAGTGCTGATCATCTTTGAAAAAAAAAAAGCTCAGATAGAGATTCGAACTTGGAATCTGTTACTTTGATTTTGAATCCTAATTTTGAGAATTTGAATTTTTGTCCCGTGATTTATGATGGACATTCGAATATTCAGTTGAAAAAAAAAAGCAAAAATCATCAGTAGATTTTTAGTCAATTGACTCTATTCTCTAATGCATATTTTCTCCAAATTGACATTTTCCATTTTATTTAATCCATTTCCTGCCATTAAAAATCTGCGAAACTGTATTAAACCCATAAACTTGAACAGCATGAATAGAATTTTACGATGCTTTCCTGCCATGTAAAATCCCCTGATTAACATAAATTGCCTATCAAGTCAGATTGAATTTTAGTACGTGATGAACGTGATAAAATCATTTATCTGTTATCTCCACCATCTTGTCGACTATATGTTCCCTTAATTGCCCAGCTTCTGCTATTACAACTAACATTTATAAGCGATTTATAATCTAACTTGCAAAATACTCAAGAAAATTTAGTAATTTTTTTTGTTTTCAATTCCTGTAACAAGCAAAAATGAAAATTACCACCGACGCTAAATAATTATAGAACGTTGGTTAATTATTATTATTAAAGACACGCCGTGTAAGTTCGTTAGAATAAACAGGCTTTAAGCAGTGGCAAGTGTAATTCGTCAAATCTGTCAACAGCTCTTTTCTTAGCTTGTTTCAAATAAATACTTGCATTATTCATAGTCTGGAAAATTGTTTTTTTTTTTGGAGCTTTACTGCTTCGAATAACTCACTTTCTTGAGTTTAATTAGTTGCAGGATGAGACATGTTTCGTTTAAGTACTTCGAAGCTGGTTTACTCGACATTAGATAAAAATGGCGGGAAAATATGCGCATTTCAAGGTAATTAATGAGAGGGAAAAAAATTATTAATATTTTTTTTTAAATAAAGAAATGGGTTAGAATATGTTTTGTTTTGTTATAATAACTGTTATCTGCATTTCTCTAATTAACATTAATTGCTAGAAGTGCAGATTTATGTTTTATGTCAATTATATAATAAAATATCAGAATAGTGCAATAATATATGCATTTCCGTTAGAAGTAAAAATTTTGTTGTAATATAAAAACAATGTAATTTAATGAGGTCATGGGGAATTTCTTAATTTTTAATAATAGTAACAATTAATTAAAAAGTAATTGCAATTTACAGTGTTTTAGAAAAATGCAACTTAATTATATAATTTCAAGTAAAACACCAAATTTTAATATTGTTTATAAAATTTTACATTGATCATGGAATAAATATATTTTTTGGATTTTTCCAAAAATTTTCAAGCCAGACGAATAAATTTTGGCACAGTTATAGTCCAGATATTAGCTGATATACTGTTTACAATAACTTTTCAAAATGTTATACAGAGTGTTAAAGAACGCGCATCAAACATTGGTTTCTAAATTATGCCAAAACTCATTTTTATTTATATGGAAACCATTTTTCAAATATGTTAATTAAATTTCAAGACGATTGTCAGTATAACTAAAAGATTTTCAAATATTTCATAGTTTTCATAAATTCGTAAAATCGTAAAAATTTCATAAAATCGTGCAGAAATATCTCAAAAACTACTGCAAATAGAAGACAAAATGTTGATTTTAGAATTTGATTGATGGTATAAAAAAATGAGTTTTGCCATCATTTTGAAGAGAGAATTCTGTAACACTCTGTACAGCGTGCATTTTCGATGTCCACATAAGGTTTTTAAAAAAACGAATAGCACACTTTCGACGTCGTTTTTTGAGAAAATAATTTTGATAAATACCGCAAATTAATATCGTCTTTTGTTTTTTAGTTATACGCAAAAGTTGACAAATTGCCGATATTTAAAAAAATTCTTATCTATCTTAATATTGGAGGTAAGCGATTGAAACAAAAACTTGATGAAACCATTTTTTAAGTGGAATCCAGTAGTACCAACAAACATTTTTTTCAGTCACTGGTTTAGCTGGAATAACACAAAGTTAAATTTTTTTTAAATAGAAACCACAGTTGGCTGTGACACTTTTGAAAAGCTAATTTTTTTCTGACCCTAAAAATATGTAAATTTTATATAATGATTTTACAAAAATTGTTAGGAAAATAGATTGTTTTAATTTTTTGTTGTTAATATGCAGTTGGCTATGGAAACAATTGGTTTATTTAGAAATGCATCAACTAGATTCGATAATACTTTTCGATTGATAGATGTTCCTACTTTTAGTGCTTTAACATAAAAATGTTTAAGTAAATATAGGCTTATGGTACAAAAAATTTTTACCATGGACAGAGCTTGTTTGTTTGTTGGATACCACCACATTTCTCGTTTTCCTATGGAATATTTTATAATATTAAGAGAAGAGAATCTAATAAATTATTTACACTTGAACACTCAGTTTTTATAGAAACCAATTTTTCACATGGCCAACTATTAACAATTAACATATTAGAAAAAATTTTTTTTTCTAGAAAATTTGTGGGAATATAAAATTACATATTTATATTTTCGAAATCAGAAAAAAAAAAATAGGTTTCCAAAATTGTCTCAGCCAACTATGGTTTCTTTTTAAAAAATGTAACTTTGTCTTTTTACAGCCAAACTAATTATCTAAAAAAATATATATTGGTATTACTGAAAAAAACTGCGTAATTCAGTTTTTGTTTCAATAGTTTACCTTCAATATCAACGTAGTTATGAATTTTTTATATATTGGCATATTGTTAATTTTTGCTTATAACTAAAGAGCAAGAGACAATATTAATTAACAGTATTTACCAAAATTATTTTTTCAAAAAACGACATCGAAAATGCGTCATTCGTTTTTTTACAAAGATTCTAGTTTTGAAGATCTCTCTATGCGGACATCGAAAATGCAGCACCCTGTACAATATTTTGTT
The DNA here is from genome assembly GCA_030157265.1 of Latheticus oryzae. Taxonomy (NCBI): domain Eukaryota; kingdom Metazoa; phylum Arthropoda; class Insecta; order Coleoptera; family Tenebrionidae; genus Latheticus; species Latheticus oryzae. The sequence continues at coordinate 16,484,181 of CM058050.1, forward strand.
GTTTTTTTGTTTGTATTTAGAATTTTATGGGCAATTCAAAAATGCCACAAAATATAGGCTGTCCTATTTAAAATAACAAAGTTAGCGTCAATTTCTGGTATAAGCGGAAGTGCAACCAAGCTAAAAAAATTATAAAAGTACAGTCCCTGATCTACCTCAATCTCAGCTTTAATTCCATCTTCATAAACTTTTAATGAACCAATCTAACCGATTTTAAAATCATTGGATTTTTTTTTTTTGACTAAACGTTGTAAAAAATTAATTTTTTCAAATTTCTCCGTCACAGTCGGATGAATTCCGGTGAATTTGTAGTCGAGATATTATACAGTGTGTTATAAAACATGAGGTTCAAAATTATGCCAAAATTTCGATTCTTTTTCTTCATTGCTTGATTCCAGAAACAACAACACTGCACTGCTTATTCAAGACTCTACCAAACTGCCAAATTCTATTTAACAATAAAAGCATAGTTAATGTTTCTAGAGAACTTAGAGACCAATTTCATTGGAACTCCCTGTATAAAAATGTATATTTTTTTTTAAATTAAAATGTTACTTTACAGCACCAAAGAAAGTATTCTATATTCCTTTCCAGTCCAAAAGACGTTGATGTCATTTTGTTTTTCTTGACTTGAAACTGAAAAAAAAATTCTCATAAGCAAGTGAATACATCCAGTCTAATTATTTCATTCAACTGTTAAATGAGAATTATATTTCATATTTAAAACTTTTATTTATAGTTAATGGACTGAAGTTTGCCACCAATTTCCGTTATAACTAATTATCTTTGCAATGTTAATTTTATATACATTGAAATTAAGTAGATTTAATTAGCAATTAATCAGATATGTCCAACCTACATGATTAATCCCGTGGGCGTTCTTTTTTTCAAAATTGCTTTATAAATAATAATAATTAGAATTAACAATTCCCATAGGAGCTATTTTTTTTTAAATAGTTTTAATTTTCCGTAACCATCATTAATTTTATTTTAAGAATCATCAAGTCAAAAGATTGATGACTGTCGATGATTATTTTTTTAAATAAATCACACAATGAGCAAGAGTTATTTTTAAATTCTTTACAAAAAAAGTTACTGTAATTACGTCATTGTTTTGAATTATTTAGAGGCTTAAATATAGGTAATTTGCATTTTTTAATTATTTCGTATCAACAATAATAAAATATAAAAACAAATAATTGATAGAAACATTCACTTTGATAATGACATCATTGAAGATTCAAAATAAAAATAGAATTTATTATAGTTGATTAGAGGTAATTTAAGAAGGTTTTAAAATTGGTAGTGTTTTTTTTTTATTATAATTTCTGGATTTGGTAAACATGGAGGCGTTTTATGATAGTGGAAGCAATAAAAAACAACTTTCCTTATGTTTGAATTTGAATTTTTTCATTTATAAAATAGAAATTATGGGACTTAATGTATAAAATAAATCAGTTGTAATGTTAGAAAGTTTAATAGTTTAAAAAATTTTGTTTTTGGCGCTAGTTGAGAATTTTTTTTACAAAAATAGATGTGAATAATTTTCGAAAATTTTTTTAAACAAATTTTTAGACAAAACTTGTGATTCTAATAAACTTAAAGTCAATTTTTATTAAACAATTTTTTTTAGTTTTTTAAAAAATTTGACTTCTTTGACAAACTATTCTAAAATTGATTACACAAAAATAAAATTGATATTACGTGAAAGAAAACAATCAAATATTGAGATTATGACGGAAACAGCATATTTCTGGTTTTTCGATTCGAAAGATTGTCTTTCTGAAAGAATCAATTTTGAGGCAAAAAATGGACTTTTCCACATCGTTGGAACACTTAATATTTAGTGTACAGTCAGTGCTAGAAAGATTGACACTCTTATAAAACCTATACTAATCTTAAAGGACTAAACTTGTAAATAAATTTTCTTGATTCAAAACTTTTTGGGTATATTATTTGTAACTAATTCAATCAATACATCTTAAGAAATTGTCACCAATAAGTTCTGCAAAAATTTCATATATTTTATTGACGATGAGTTGACAAGGATTCAAGAGACATATTCTTGGCTAAAAGAGTGTTATTCTTTCTGGTACCGACTGTATTTAGAGCTTTTCGCATTTGATTCAGGCAGAAATTATTATTATTCGATTTTCATAATTTTCTCTGTGAAAACTTTATTTTTAAATTGTATTTTTTTTTAATTAAAGCTAAAGACCGTCATAATAATTTCCAGCTAAAACAATATAATTTTTGACTTTCAAATACAGAGTGGTCCATTAACATCCATCAAATAAAAAACGAACTCTACAGTCTAATGCCAAATTTTCAAGACAAACTCAATACTTCAATCAGTTTTACGCTAATGTCATTTGTTTTCCAATATTTTGATTTTTCTATAATTTTTGAAAAATGCTGAATTTGTTTATTTTTGAACTTATTCAAAATTTAAAAATTGATTTTTTTTTAATATTTTTCAATTTTGGAATTACAAACTATAATTATATTTTTTAAATGGGAAGCATAGTTGGCTGTGTTATTTTTTCTGTTGCCAAAAATATATACTTTAGATGATTTTCCTCCATGTTTTAAATAATTTCGAATTTTTTATTAAAAAACTATAAAATTAAAGTAGACTCTAGAAGCAAAAGAGTTTCCAATTTATGTTTTGAAAATTAACCATTTTACGCCAATTGGACAAAAAAGTTTAGCGATTTAAGAAGAATTTCACTGAGCAATTGAGCATTTTTATAAAGAATCAGCAAAAATCCATATAAAAGTAAAAAAATCAAATTTATAAATGTATTGGATTTTACAAATTTTTCACAAAAAAAAAAACGAAAGGGAACAGATTTCAGGATATGTAACAAGGAAATTTTTGGAATAAATTACTTTCTTTTTGAAACAGAAAAAAAATTAAAAATTTTCAAAATCATAACCATCTATGATATTCTGTCTAAAAAGTTGTAACTTGAAATATTTCCAACTTTTTTTTTCTTTCAAAAGTGACTATGATTTTCGAGTTTTCAACAAAACCTTGAATAATTTCCAATATTTTCCAAAAAAATATGTAAACTATGTATAACCGTAAACAGAAAAAAACAACCATTGTTTTTAAGTCATAGCCAGCTATACTTTTCATTAAAAAAATGTTAGTTTATATATTGGAAATTAAAAAATATAAACAAAATTCAGTAATGTCATTTTATTCTATATAAAAATCTGTATCAATATGTGATTTTACATTTTAAAAATAAAAAAGTTGCAGCATTTTACATAAATTCCAAAAAATAAAAAAAAAAATTAAAAAGACGCTGTAACTCGAAAACAGAAGACAATAGCGCTTAACTAATTTATGGACTGATTTTGCCTCAAAAAAAATAGGACCAGAATGTATTACTTATTTTTTCGGTTATACCGGAAATAGATATCAATTTTCTTATTTTAAGTGGATCACTCTATATTTTTTTTACATTTTTGGATTCTACAAAGAATTTTAGGTAACTTTTATACCAAGATTTTCTTCTAAACTTAACCACTCTAAAGATACCTGCAATTTTATTAGAAAAATGGCGGATACAGGTAATCAGTCTTATATATCCCGTTGAAAAATGAAACCGATTACAAGTGCTCAAAAAATACATTTGAAAACTGACATGATAATACTGTCAAAACTCAAAATTAACTTGTTGAAATATTTCCAACAGTTTTTTTCTTCCAAAGGCGACTATGATTTTCAAGAGTTCAACAAAAATAATTTCCAATATTTTCCAAAAAATATCTAAACTATACAGATTCGTAAACAGAAAAAACAACAAAAACATGTTATTCTTTTACTACGACCATTATTTGTCAAAGATTCAATTCTAAAAACCTGTTTTATCACAATTTAAACACAGTTTTATTAACCTAAAAAAATATGATAATCAAATGAACAAAAAAGTTGCAGGATTTTAAGTGTAGTTGTGACTAGCGCCCTCTACGCTGCAGAAAAATTTGTGTGTGAAATATTTAATTTTTGAATGAGTTTTTGAGTTGGGCTATCACTCCTTATGCTGTGAACCATTATTAATGACTCAAAAATAATTCATTAATCATCAAAAACGAATGCTACCAATATTTTTTTCACGTTTTTCCAATCCAAAAATATTCCCTAAATGATGTATTCATTAATCCTTTAAACTTTAACTCTATAATTTAAACCATCTGCGAACACGCAAAGCATAAAAACCACTTCTTTTGAACCTTTTCGGCTATTAAATGAAACACATTTAATTATCCAGACTGATGGCTGCTATTTTACCAACAGAAATTAGTGTGTTAACATCCATTTAATAGCAAGGTTATATTCTTCTTTTCAAAAGAAAAATTATGAGTTTTAGTTGTTTTGTAAGACATGTTGTAATAGTTTTCTGTGAATATTCAAGACAATACTCTGGGTAATAAATGTCACTTGGTACAAATTCTAATTACAAATAGAAATTTGTCGAAAAACCACCTACAAAAAGCTGAGTCATATCGATTGCAAAATATTTGTACCTTTAAGACAGGATTTGTGTAAATGGGCGGAAGTGGGTGGTTGACACCTTGGATTTAACCTTCACATATTGTCTATTCAGTTTCCAAAAAATTATACTTGCAATAATTTCTTTTTAACGGTTTTATTTCGAGTAGTTTTACAATTATTATATTTGTTGCTTACATCAGAATTGTTCTTTAGTGACATCATTAGATCAAATCACACATTACAACCACAAAAAGACGATTTTGCTAACGTTAAACTTGTATTTAAACCGGTGCTTCAAGAAAAAAGAAAATGATAGTGTGGAGACAAGTTTGAATTAAAATTACACTATAAAGTACTAACTGGAGAATGTTGATATAAAGTTATTCTTATCTCAAAATACCAAACAGAAAATAGCGTTTGTATAATTAGATTATACAGTGTGTCCATATTTCAATGCTCATCATTGGTATCTCAGTTATTAGAAGAGATAGAGCAACGGTTAAATAAGGAATGTTTTGCAGAATTCAAAGCTCAAAATTAATCTCATTTCAAATTCATTCTGGTTCTTCTTAGTTTTGAGATATTTTGCAAAAACTAAAATTTGTCAATTTTCATTTTTCTCACTTTCTCATATTCCCGACCATTATACAAAAAAAAAGCAAATAATACATTCTTTTGGACAAATTTAGTCCGTAAATTAGCTAAGCAGTAACTGTTTTCGAGTTATAGCGTCTTTTTGATTTTGTTTTTGGAATTTATATTAAATGCTGCAACTTTTTTATTTTTAAAAAGTAAAATCAGATATTGATACAGATTTTTACATAGAATAAAATGACATTACTGAATTTTGTTTATACTTTTTAATTTTTTTTAATGGAAGGCCATGACTTAAAAGCAATGGTTGTTTTTTTCTGTTTACGGTTATATATAGTTTAAATATTTTTTTGGAAAATATTGGAGATTATTCAAGTTTTTGTTCAAAACTCGAAAATCATAATCACCTTTTTGTTTCAAGTTACGACTTTTTAGACAGGTTATCATAGGTAGTTATGATTTAGAAAATTATCAATTTTTTTTCTGTTTCAAAAAGAAAGTAATCTATTCCAAAAATTTCCTTGTTTCATATCCTGAAATCTGTTTTCTTTCGTTTTTTTTGTGAAAAATTTGTAAAATCCAATACATTTATAAATTTGATTTTTTTACTTTTATATGGATTTTTTTTTAGTGCTGATTCTTCATAAAAATGCTCAATTGATCAGTGAAATTCTTCTTAAATCGCTAAACTTTTTTGTCCAATTGGCGTAAAATGGTTAATTTTCAAAACATAAATTGGAAACTCTTTTGCTTCTAGAGTCTGCTTTAATTTTATAGTTTTTTAATAAAAAATTCAAAATTATTTAAAATATGGAGGAAAATCATCTAAAGTATATATTTTTGGCAACAGAAAAAATAACACAGCCAACTATGCTTCCCATTTAAAAAATATAATTATAGTTTGTAATTCCAAAATTGAAAAATATTAAAAAAAAATCAATTTTTAAATTTTGAATAAGTTCAAAAATAAAAAAGTTCAGCATTTTTCAAAAATTATAGAAAAATCAAAATATTGGAAAACAAATGACATTAGCGTAAAACTGATTGAAGTATTGAGTTTGCCTTGAAAATTTGGCATTAGACTGTATAGTTCGTTTTTTATTTGATGGATGTGAATGGACCAGTCTGTATTTGAAAGTCAAAAATTATATTGTTTTAGCTGGAAATTATTATGGCGGTCTTTAGCTTTAATAAAAAAAAAAATACAATTTAAAAATAAAGTTTTCACAGAGAAAATTATGAAAATCGAATAATAATAATTTCTGCCTGAATCAAATGCGAAAAGCTCTAAGTACAGTCGGTACCAGAAGGAATAACACTCTTTTATCCAAGAATATGTCTCTTGAATCCTTGTCAACTCATCGTCAATAAAATATATGAAATTTTTGCAGGACTTATTGGTGACAATTTCTTAAGATGTATTGATTGAATTAGTTACAAATAATATACCCAAAAAGTTTTGAATCAAGAAAATTTATTTACAAGTTTAGTCCTTTAAGATTAGTATAGGTTTTATATGAGTGTCAATCTTTCTAGCACTGACTGTACACAAAATATAAAGTGTTCCAACGATGTGGAAAAGTCCATTTTTTGCTTCAAAATTTCCAGAGACATTAATTTTCGGCATCATTTAAAAGTATTTTCAATTATACACAGTTGTTCACTAACAAACTTATATTTTTTTAAATGGAACACAATAATTTTTTTTAACATTTTCAGAAGTATCTTTCGATTCTGATAAATTTTAAACTCACCATTCATACATTTTTTTTTGTTTTTGAGAGAATTTTTACACAAAATGTTGAAAATTTATAGAATAAAATCGGCATTGGTTTAGAAAGGAAAAATTCTAGAGTTATAATGTGTTTGAGACTTATTAAAATCGAAAAGACAATAAAATGAAGAACTTTGTTACAAACTTCAATAATTTAAATGGAACCCTATTTTTTGCATGTGCATCTAAAAGATTATTTAATTATTTATCTAAAACCAATTTTAAAAATCGATTACTAAAAAGATATAAAATCCTAAACTTTTGGAATAGTGTAGTAATTACTATAGTAACAGCTAGTAGTATCCGAATCATGAATTGAAATACGTAAAACTGCTCTTTAGTTACTATTGTTACCATAGTAGCAGATAATAAAGCAATTGTTGGACTGGAATTTTTCATGTTCAAAGTTGTTATAAATTATAAATAATCAAAAGTTGATATTTTCAGAAAGAAAATTCATTAATTTTCGTAACAGAAAAACTAGAAATAGGGTGTTCCATTTAAATTATTCAAGCTATTCTACTTTTAACATTTCTTTGATTTTTTTATTACTATGAGTTATTATATCAATATTTAAATTTTTATTTTTTTTTTCACTTTGTCCATTTTTCGTGTAATTGACTTTCGAAAAGTTTGTGTTTTTGTGAAAAGTTGAATTAAAAAAAAAAAAAAACGCTTAATAAAAATTAATTTAAATTAATCAGAATTGAGAGCTTTATCTGAAAATCGAAAAATCACAGTTTCAATTTCAAAAAATACAACTTTGCATTGTAGCTTGTTAATGGACAAGTCTCTACTTTTTCACATTGTTGAGACACCCTGTATCTGTCGATTGTTTCGGTTTATAAAGAATTCAACACAAAAATAATGAAAATAAGATTTAAAATTTTCCTAAACATTTCAAAACTTTTGGAAATTTTTCTAATGCTAAATTGACAGTTATTATTATATCAAAAAGTTAATTTCCGTCGACAATACTTTAGTATAATTATAAAATTATATGTATAAAAAAAAAATTCAAGGCATTAATCTGATTGTTATATCTATACCATCTACCAATTTTCCATTTTGCTCTTAGACACAAAAAACAAAATTAACGCTGGAGTATATTAGCTAATAAGAGCACTTTTTTCTTTACAATATCAGCTTCTAATTTATATCCGTCATTTTTTTTAAACAATTGCCTTGTTTACACCACTAGTTCTATAAAAAAAATTAATAATCTAGCTGTACATCTTTACCAATTTAACAAAATCGTAGGTGTAAAAACTTCAAGGATATTATAATTTTTCTTAAAAATAAATAAAATCAAATAATGTGACAAACCCAATGCCATAGTAATTTAACAAATTATTATAAATCGGTGATGTTTCCAAGACCGATTTTTTTCTTATATTTTTCAATCCACAGAGTCTTTGTTTTTTCTCGATCAACACTTGAGAAATTCCGTCAACGACCTTGTCGGAAGGCAAGGCCGCTACAAACCAAATTGATAATTGCACCCCTCCACTATTAAGATGCAGGATTTAGTGTTAGTGCTTCTGCAGGAATCGCTCAAGTGGAACAAGACGACTCACACACATGACCCGTTCAGGGCTTTTCGTCATCCGAATCACTGTAATTAAGAGATTATTTTGTAACGGTTATACCCATTACGGCTAAATATAGATCAAAAGACGACGGTTTTACAGCCTTCACCTTGCATTAAAGTCTCTGAAAATTAGCACTTTTTCAAAGGAATGTAGACACTTTCTCCATTTTTGAGAATTGTAAAAAGAATCAAATTAAGCCCATTAATATATGAAAATAAAGTCAATTGGAGATAACAGCAATTAAATAATTATTTCGTTGTTGAAGACTTAAAGTAAGGAAGTTGCTAACAATAAAATTCGGCAATAAAAGATTTCGATTACTCATCCACACCTATCAAAAATCCATCAACCATTATTATTTTTCATGAGTTTTTAAATCTTTGTTGTTTGGCCTTCAACTAAAACTGTAAAGAATAATAAATTAGAAATATCTTGATTCAAATTAATTATAATGATGAGGATTATGACTTCTTCAATTCGATCAAACTAATAACAAAACTTCTTTGCAATTTTCAATCCCAAATTGTCATTCAATTAAAATTCTTTAAAACAAAATATTTCAACTTGAGATATTTATAGGTTTGATGAAACCGTGCAAGAAGATGAAGAAAAGAAAATAAAAACGGTTAAACCTGTTTTACCAACGACGGTGCATGGGATGATACTTGCTGAATGGTAAAAATGGACATTAACAATACTCGATTTATAAATTTTTAGAAACATTTTTTTCTTTTAAAAAAAGAAAAAATTTAAAGTGTTGATGGAAAATTAATGATTTTATCTGGAAATAATTAAATCTTATCTTTCTACATAAAATATGATTTTAATGGGACTAATAATTAGCGAATAATTTCCGAATAAAAAGTGTTAAATTTTATGTTTGATTTTCTGGAAAATTGTTAAGTTCTTTGAACGGTGTCTGCAATTCTATTGAATATGAGCAGCGGAACCGCGAGAATTAGATCAGTGTACAATAAGAAAAAAATAACAACAGTGAATAATTCAAGATGGCATTTCTGTATCCTATCCAGATTTTTCGCTTCTAAATTCTGAATTCTTAATGTAATTTTTTCGAGAATCGTTTTATATTTTTAAAATTTTCTGAATTTTCTAAATCCTTTGAAGCTTGGGATTTTTTTTGCTCCAATAAATTTTTCAATGTATCATTAAAAATTCCACCATCTTCTTTTATTTAAATTTGATGGTGAATTAATTAATTTAATAATAATTACACTCTTCATTCTTATTCTCCAATTCTTCAAATGTGGGTCATAATAAATGCACCACTTTCATGCAACAGGAAATGACTCCAGCTTTTAGCGTAAAATTATGCAAGAAACAATTTTTTTCCTCCATAACAGTTATGAACAGTAATAATTCCTCAATTTCAATAAATAAGTCCTTGACTAAAATTCAAGCACCTCTTCAAATTTTTACCTTTTCGTGAGAAAGGAATATTAATACTGAAAAAAAAGCCAACAGTCGTTAATCAAACAAATTGAAAACCTGTCGTTGTAATTAATTTCAATCAATGATGTCATTTCAGTCAATCTTTGTTTAAATAATATGAAAAAAATTATCAAACTGTAAAATTACTATATCAATTACCGTTAAATGCAATAATAGTTTACTCGTTTGACCTATCGTTGAAATCTTTTGAAAAATATTTTATTTTTAGATTACGTAGTGTGAAATTGATTACCTACATCGAAGTCACTTTCCATAAAACCATATTTGTATCATTTGACAAATTTAAAGCTTGCTCTTGGAAATTATTATCCTGTTATAACTCCCACGTTTGATTCTCGAAAGGTCCTGGACCGGCCATAACCTCAACCTCCAATTTTGTCGCTAACGCTGAATAATAAATAGGATTTTTAACATCCCCGCCGACTTTACAAACCAATAAATAATAATTCCATTATCTCAAACTAAACTAAATCTTAAAGCATCAGCAATAAACCAATCAGTTCTTTTATTTTCTGAGCTGTTAAAATCGAAAGCTCGTTATAGTATTAATTTATCTAAATGTAACGAGAACCTCTTCTGCAGGAATTATCAAATGCAGAAATATCCGTAGGCTTTGGTCTGTATCCGAAGTGAGTGACTTCGCTATTCTCACATCTACATTCTCTAACCAATGAAAATCGTCGGTCTCACGGCCGAGTCGTTAGCTAAGACGCTCCGAACTCTTGGAGCTTGGAATTAACAGTCAGTCTAGTAAAAGACTTTCAAGTGAGTAGCAGTGCCCCAAAATTTACCGTGGAGTGATCAGAGGGGCCCAATAGCCCTGGCAACGTACAGCCATGGCGACTGGTAAGTCCAATTAAATAATAAAAAAAAAAAAAATTAACAACAATCGTCGGCCAACTAAAACCAACAGTGTTCAGTGAAAAAAAATCACCAGTGGATTGAATAATACCAGTGATAGTGTGATTTTAGTGCTAAAGAATTGAAAATATATCAAGAGAATGTAAGAGAAATCACTCGACCTAAATAGACTGAATCAAGAGACAAAAGTGTGTAAATTTAAACTAAAATCTCCTGTTGGCTGACGGTACAAAACCCTTTAATATTTAACTAACGTAAAAAAAAAAAATTTGACTTGGAGATTTGAACGGTGCGTCAAGCGACGAACTTCAATAAGAATTCGCATATATAAATATAACGGTATTTTTCGAATTTTATTCGTTAACGGATTTATAACAAGTAATGCCCAAAATAACTGTTTTTAAATTACTAATTCAAGATTTGCAAGGCGTTTCAACTTTGTGACGTAAACACTTTCTCTAAACGCGGGGGCGATTTCAAGTTCTTTGCATTCATGCATACATATGGTTGAGAATCTAGATCAAAAACACGCATTTTCCGAAATTTTTCACTTTATTTTTACGGAAAAATATCAATGGGATTGAAAATTGTTAAACAATATGGACAAAACTGTCAATTTTTACCTTTGATATTTAACAAGGCCGGCTTGTGTTAAATGCTACTTCCAAAGGCCTCATTCCATAATAAAAAAATCCAACCCACTGATAGTAATTTTAATACCATCGATGGAATTCTTTGACAGCGACATTTGAATAATTGACAATGAATAATTTTTCGAACAATACAATTGTCCGTTTATTATTGAACGTCATGTTGTCTTTATTATTAATAGTCACGTGTTGATTTTTTTCTAAGAATAAAATACTTTCTCTAATTATTCTTTATAGTTTGGACTTTCTATAGTCCAAGGTTTTTCGTATTGAATTTTTAATTAAAACCGCAAAATGCTCATCTTGGAAACGGTAATTATTGATACAGTTGGGGTTAGCCAACTTGAAATGTCTTCTGGTTCTTTCTGGTCCGGTTGACCTCGTGCCGTTGCGAAATCTGACTCATTACTACTATGAAGCGAATTCTATGGTCCATGCAACCAAAATGAGCCGATTTTACTGTTAAAATGAGAAAGTGATTTCTTGCAACATTTTAGTTGATGATTAGCGAGATTTTTCAGCTTTGTTTTTGCAAATGCTGCGGTTTGATTGTTAAAAAAAAATCTTTTTATTATTAGATAACTACTTGTGATAAAATTAACTATTACAAAGTGTACATTTTAAGAGCGACCACCCTGTATAATATAGCTCAACTTATTATTTTTTAAAAAATCGAACAAGTGCAGAATTCAGAAACTACTTGATTATTAAAAAAAAAATTATATCTTAAGTAGAAACCAGAATATACAGAGTGTTATACAATAGGCGTAAGTTTTGAAAACACGTAAAATCAGTGTTTTTAGAACTAGAGAGACGAGATTTGGTGCATTGTTAAAGCTTAAAAGCAGCTTAGATAAAAAAAAAATCCAAGAATTTGAGTAAATCAAAAAAATATTTAAAAAATATTACTAGAACTTAACTGTTGCTTATTCTTAAAAACTGAAAATTAATGAAAGAATAAAACCCAAAATTTAAGAAGAATTTCTTTGATTTTTTCGCTTTTGGCCAGAACCGTATTTTCGACATTTTTAATCGTAGCTTCGTTATTTTTTAAAGTATCAAGATAAAACTTTTATTAGATAGTTGCTTTCAATGTTTTTAATTTTTTAATTTTGTCAAATTTAATTTAAGCCTCTACATAAAATTTACAAAAATAAAGTATCTAATTTTTGAAAATGCGCAGCGTTGTTGATTCTGCAATGATTTGAATAAAATTTAGTAAGATGGTGGAGGTTCAAATAAACTTCAAAATATTCTAAAAATCATCGTCCTATTCAACAAAATATGACGCGACCAAATAGGTATTAGAAATTTTCAAAATTTTAGCTCACCCAAAATGCATGAAATCGGGCTTAAATCCATTTAGTTTGATATTTAAAATTCATAAATCGACGAAAACTACCAAAATGAAGAGAGAAATGTCAATAACTTAGGTCATGATGATTTTGCTTATTTCTTAATTTATCAAACAAAATCTTACATCAAATTATTCCTCTAGAAGTCTTTTATCATTTCGTGTTTTCTAATTTTGCTAAATATAAGACAATCGGTTGAAAACGTCCGCTTAACGTAACTCCAAAAGTAAGCAAATTTTCAAAAATTGAAATTCGTTAAAAAGCTTGCAGTTTTGTAGTGTCTTGAGTGAAACAAATCAAATTTATAGTGTTGATAATGCTTTTAAAAAGCTTCAAAACAACGCAAGAATTTTTGTTGTATTTCAATTAAAAACCGAGATATTTTAATAAAATAAGTAAAAACCAGCAAAATTCAAACTTTAGATAATTTTAAATGTGGCGTCTTTATTTTCCAAATTATAACAATAAATCTGACATAAATGATTCCTCTTAACATCTCTTAGTTTTTTAGATATTTTTTAGTTTTGCCAGTTATCAGTGATTTAACTGGAATTTAGCTTCAAAACCAAAATTTCAAAAATCTGATGTTTGAAGACGCGTAGCGTCGTTGGTCTTCAAGTTAAAAAAGTGAAATTTGGTTTATTGGTAGAATTTATGGGAACCTACATAATGATGCTAAAAACCATCTTTACGTGTCAACCAGAAATTGAGAGATTTATATTTTTTTTTTACTAAAAATTAGTTAAATTAAAAATTTTGACATTTTAGTTCATTGTATTTTACTGAAATATTTTAAAAAATGTAGTTTTTTCGGTTATTTTAGAATCAAACTGCAATTTTATGTTTTTAGACAATACCCTATATATTTTCTTAATAGTTCTATAAAGCGTTAAAAAAATATCAATCGAAATTCAACAATTAATTAACATTTATAGCACTCTGATCTATATCACTCAACAATCAAAGAATTTAAAAGAGTCCCAGAAAATAAAAAAATAAAATCAATTTCAAAGAATATCAAAAACACAAAATATACAAAAATCGAAAAATGTCGTCATCGAATCTTAAATGATCACAAAAGTTATATAATCTCAAAAAGTTCCAAGATATAAAAAAATTGCAAGAAATTAGAAAACCTCAGAGAGTAAGACAATATCAAAAAATTATGGAATCTCAAAAAATCCAAAAACACAAAGAATCTTGAAAAATCTTAAAAAGTCAAAAATATTGTAAAATTATAAATTCTCGAAGAATCAATAAATCAGAGAACTTCCAAGAATCTTAAAAAATTGAACGATTTTAAAAATTTTGGAAAATCAAAGCATAAAAATATCTCAAAGAATTAAAGAAGCTGAAAAAATAGAAAAATGTTAACAAGAGTCCCATAAATTGAAGAATCGCAAATTAACAAAGAATCTTGATAAATCATAAAATTTTAAAAAATTTCAAAGAATAACAAAATATCCAAAAATATAGAAGAATCCAAAAATCTTGAAATATTGTCGAATCTTTAATCATAAAAATCAAAAAATTTCAAAGTCTCAAGAGATCAAAAAATCGCAAGAAATTAGAAAAATCTAGAGAGTAACGCAATAAAAAAAGAAATCAAATAATTCAAAAACACTTAAAAACCGAAGAATCTCGAAAAATCCGGATAAGTTGAAAATATCAAAGAATCTCGAAGAATCGAAAAATCTCAAAAAATCAGAGAGGAATTGCAAATGAACAAAGAATATACAAGAATCCAAAGATCTCGAAGTATTATCGAATCATAAATGATCACAAAAATCAAAGAATTTCATATAATCTCAAAAAGTCTCAAAAAATCGCAAGAGTAAGGCAATAAAAAAAAGAATCTCAAGGAATCAAAGAATCCAAAAACACTTGAAAAACCAAAGAATCTCAAAAAAATCCTGAAAAGTAAAAAATATTGAAAAATTATAAAATCTCAAAAAATCAATAAATCACCGAACCTACAAAAATCAAAGCATAAAAATATCTCAAAGAATTAAAGACGTTTGAAAAACAGAAAAATGTCAACAATCTAAGAATCTAAAAGAGTCCCATAAATTGAAGAATCGCAAATTAACAAAGAATCTTGATAAATCATAAAATTTTAAAGAATCTCAAAAAAATACAAAATATCAAAAAATATACAAGAATCCAAAAATCTCCAAGTATTATCGTATCACAAATGATGACAAAAATCAAAGAACTTCGCATAATCTCAAAAAGTCTCAAGAGATCAAAAAAGAATCTCAAGGAATCAAAGTTTCCAAAAACACTTAAAAAACCAAAGAATCTCAAAGAATCATAAAATTTTAATTAATCTCCAGGAATTACAAAATATGAAAAATTATACAAGAATCCAAAAATCGCAAGAAGATAGTAAACCCCAGAGAGTAAGACAATATCAAAAATATATAGAATCTCAACGAATCAAACAATCCAAAAATATTAAAAAATTATAAAATCTCGAAGAATCAATAAATCAAAGAACTTCCAAGAATCCTAAAAAATTGAACGATTTTAAAACTTTTGAAAAATCAAAGCATAAAAATATCTCAAAGAATTAAAGACGATCGAAAAACAAAAAAATGTCAACAATCAAAGAATCTAAAAGTGTTCCAAAAATTGAAGAATTGCAAATGAACAAAGAATCTCAAAGAATCATAAAATTTTAATTAATCTCGAGGATTTACAAAATATCAAAAATTATACAATAATATAGTCTCAAAAAGTCTCAAGAGATCAAAAAATCACAAGAGTAAGACAAAAAAAAAAGAATCTCAAGGAATCAAAGAATCCATAAACACTTGAAAAACCAAAGAATCTCAAAAAATTCTGAAAAAGAATCTCGAAGAATCGAAAAATCTGACGTTTGAAGACACCTAGCGTCGTTGCTCCTCAAGTTAAAAAAATGAAATTTGGTTTATTGGTAGAGTTTATAGGAAGCTACAAAATGATGTAAAAACAATCTCTACGTGTCAAGCAGAAACTGAAAAATTTATAATTTTTTTAGTAAAAATTAATTAAATTGAAAATTTTGACATTTTAATTCGCTGTATTCTACTGAATTATTTCCAAAAAAGTAGTTTTTTCAGTAGTTTAAACAACACCCTATAATTTTTTTAATACTTCTGCAAAGAGTTAAAAAAATATCAATCGAAATTCAACAATTAATTAACATTAATAGTTTTCTAATCTAAAATCTATGTAAATAAGAATCTCAAAAATGTGTTAATTCAAATAATTCCGATAAAGAAATCTATTTAAATGTTTTCTTCTTTTGAATAAACATCAATCCGCTATTTGACCACACTTCTTCTTAACTAAAACGGTACACTTTTGTTTCATAAAAATAAGAGAAAACGAAAAAACTAACATCTTAAAGATTCCGTTAGGTATGTGGAATGAAAGGGGAGGAACATGTGTTATTTCTATCTCCGACCACTGTGTTAACAGACCTTATCTTAACATAGTGGCAGGTAGATAGACTAGACAATACACACACACACACAGGTATATAAGACAAGAAAGAGAATACACCTTACATGTTTAATTTTCTTGGATCATTAACCCCACACCAGGCTATATTATATCCAAGAGGTGTATCAATCAATTGCTCCACCTAAATAACCATTATCCAATTAGGATTCTACCTCAAACATGTAATTTCAACACACTCTTAGTCGTTTTTTATTTACACATTTTTGAAAATTTTTAACAGCTGCTGGACACATATAAAATCGCCTGCTATTAGAAAGTTGAGAAAATTTTTCAGAAGCATTAGATTGTGCAAGTAATAATGATAATTGTAATTGTTATAATAAATTATTAGCTACCAATAATAAACATTTACATCATCTATTCATATTCACTTTGAGGAAATTATAGTAAGTAGTGATTTAAATGCAGATTGATTGTTTTTTTTTTTTTCAATATTATAAATAGATGATTACTCGTAATTACGTAACGTTATGTTATTAAAAGTAATCTAAAAAAGTGTGAAATTCGTTACTTTAATACGATTATGGATTATGATGTCATACATTTGGAAGAGAACTCATGCATGTAAATAAATGTCTTATTAATAACAGTTTTTTGCATAACATTGACCACCCTTTAAAAATGAAAATTCTCACTCGAAATTTTTATTTTATAAAATGAATAAGAGGAAATGATAAATCACGTTCTCATAATTAAACCATAAATCAAATCAAGCTAAGAATGTCTTTAACAAACCGAAAACATTCAAAGAACTTTAATCTAGATACATAGTCAGATTTGAGTCATTCCTCCGCTTATAAAAATGTACAAACAACAAAATCAATCTTTTTTCTTGAAAGTTTTAAACTATATTTAATAAATCATTTTAGATAATTTCTGGGTGGTTGAATTTTATTTTATTTTATTTTATTTTATTTTTTTTGTTTTCTAAGTGATAGAAAATTCTCTGGTAATAGCAGATGGTAATAATAATTCAAAGCAATTTTACCTAATTGGTCCGGTTTCGTAATTGTCTCAAAGATTATTACTTCCTTCAAGCGTAACGAAAGTTTGTCTTTTAATGTTAATTTTTTCAAAAATTCTTTCAGCATAAAATTATAGTTAACATTTGCGTTCAACTTTGTTGCACTTTTAAAGGCCGAATGATTGTAACTTTCAGAAATTAAAAATTCTGTATTAAAATTAACACAATCTATTGCTACTTTTCGATTCTTGAATTAGTTTAACGCTTTTGTCTTTTGTTTTTGAGTTACAGAGCCTTTTTGATTTGTGTAACTTCTTTGTTTTTAAACTTATTCAAAATGTAAATTTAGTTGGCCATGACTTTGAAAAAATTGCTTTTTTCTGTTTACAAAAATATTCAGTTTAGAGATTTTTTGAAAAATATTATAAACTATTTACTTTTGATAAAAATTAAAAAAATCATAGTCGCCTATAATAATAAACTGCTCACTAAAAATATGAAATTTGGGGAATTTATCGTTATTAGGTTGAATGAACAATTATATTTGCTCAGTGAGTTTCATTAACATAAGTTGGTATAATTTTTTTAACTAGCTTGACGTTTGTTGACGTCTCTATCTGACAGTTTTCTACTACATTTATCAACTTAACCTCAAATTCTTTAAAATGACGTGTTATAAATATTTCTCACTAGAATCTAACTTAGAGAAATGAATTACCAACTTAGCAAACTTTTATCCCAATTTTTAGTTTGCAATTTATTTTTTTCCCAGATATAAGTTACAACTTTTTTGACAGATTGTTATAATTTTGGTAAATTTTATATTTTTTTGCTTCAAATGTTTTCCAAAACTTTCATTGTTTCATATCCTGAAACTTTGTTTCGTTTTTTGTTCTTTTTTTTAAGAAAAATTTGATAGTTTCTCTATTTTTCACAAAAAAATTACTATAAAATTTTTATATATTTCTTCAATAAAAAATTCAAAATTATTCAAAATATGGAAAAACTATATATTTTTGTAAATAGAAATAAAAATAACATTATTTCAAGTCATAGCCAACTATGCGCTCCATTTGAAGAAATATAACTTTAGTTTATAAATTTAAAAATATACAAAAATTTCACTTAAATCATTCGATTTTACGCAAAAATCTTTAATAGTAACAGTTTTCAGATTTTGAATAAGTTTGAAGACAAAGAAATTACAGCACTCTTCAAAAATCAAAAAAGCGCAGTAACTCAAAAACAAAAGACATTAAAGTATTGAATTTGTCTGAAAAAATTGACATTCGTTTTTTAATGTGATTGGACATATGCGAAACAAATACACCTACCCCTATACAGGGTGGTTCATTTTCGAACTTTTTCACATAAAAAAAAACAAATGTTACATTCTCGTGCAAGTTTTTGAAACAAATTCAATGCTTTAATTAGTTTTCCGCTATTGTCTTTTGTTTTGAAGTTACAGCGCTTTTTTGATTTTTTCGAGATTTCAATAAAATGCTGTAACTTTTTTGTTTTCAAACATATTCAAAATGTTAAAACTAATATTGATACGGATTTTCACACAGAATAGAATGACGTAACTGAGAATTTTTTTATATCTTATTATTTTCGAGATATAAACTGAAGTTACATTTTTTATATAGAATGCGTAGCTGGCTATGACTTTCAAAAAATTGTTTTTTTTTTTCTGTTTACGGAACATATATTTTCTTAAAAACTAATGAAAACATTCCAAGTTTTCATTATAAAAATAAGAAACTTTGATTTTTTGCTTCCTAAAGCTACTATGATTTTTTATAATTTTGCAAAAAAATGAGGATTGTTAAAAATAGAAAGAGAAAGAATTATATATTTTCGTAAAAAGAATAAAATAACATTATTTTTAATGTCATGGTCAATTATGCTTCTCATTTGAAAAAATGTAAGTTAGGTTTATATATTTTATATAATAAAAGAGACAAAAAAATTTAGTTATGTCAATCTATTCTATGCAAAAATCTTGATTAGGACATTTTTCAAATTTTGAATTAGTTCAAACCTAAAGAAAATATAGTATTTTTCAGAAAATGCAAAAAATCAAAAAAGCGCTGTAACTTCAAAACAAAAAAAACAATAGCGAAAAACCTATCGAAAATGAACCACCCTGTATGAAATATAACTCAACGGAAATAATTTAGCATTGCTTAAAATAAGAGAAAGTGATTCCTTAAAAGGAAGAAAAATTCGAAAGTTTGAGCCAAAAAAAAAAAAACAAAAACCGAATAAATCCGCCAACGTTCTTAAAATTAGGACATGGAGGAAATGTGCTGTTGACCAATTTTTCTTGCAAATTAATACTAATTAAACATCATTAAGGACAATGTTAAATTATCTCTAATCACGCTAAATTTAAATTCCTTAATAAAAATTCACACTTTCCATTACAAACCCATCATCATCATCATATATGGTCATACTTGTTTGATTTCCAACTTACACTTGAATAAAAAAAAAAGAATAAACCCAGCATGTGGTGTAATTATGTCCGAGCTCCAAGAGAGAAAAATCCAACTGCTATTCTAGGGTGTGAACATTAAAAATTTGCTTCGGTTAATATAATTAGAAAAGTTATCATAGCATAACTTGATGGTGATGTTTCAAGTAACTGAAAGTTGTTCAAAGTAGTTGACATTTAAAACAAGTCCGGTTTACAAAGCATTACTTAAAAAAACAAACAACATGGTCATGGTCGCTCTCTTTTAAAAAAACCAACATCTATTAATACAGACTTGAAAATAGATCAATTTTGTAAGCAATTTTTAAGTGAAAGTTGAACATATGGTTGACAGATTTAAACCAATATTTGTAAAACAATTTTTTTCAAATAGAAAATTATTAAGCGGTCATAAGTTCCAGGAAGAGATTTTTTTAATATGTTTCAGTGTTTTGATCGTTTTAATTTGTCTCTCGAATTACAAGTTACGGACAATTTCATTTAATTACATCGAGGGTCATTTAACTTACTAGAAGTTGTTGAGGAAACAAAGAAATAAATATACCCATGAATCATGGTAATCATTCTGAAAATTCAAAATAAAAACATTGTAAAAATAAATGGTGGGTGTGATTCTATCTTCGATTCGAATCAAATCTGGTAATCTTGCTAGCCAAAGATGAACTCTTAGAGCTCAAAACTAAGAAGCAGAACTGTGAATTTTATCTTTCACATTCAAAACTGAAAATTTCCGCGTTTTTTAAACACTTGTGATAAAAAAAAAAAAATAACTGTCACTGCAAATTTCTGCACTTTTTTAAGATAGTACCATCCACTGTTATAAAATCCAAGTTTACAGCGTGAAATAATTTGTATTTAATAACCGCAAAATGACAAATGTCTTATAGTTATGAAATTGATATTCGTATAATGAAGAATTTAACATCTGCCATCTGTCTTGCACTTCACCAATAGACCACCTACAATGACAAAAAAACCAACAGAATTATTCATAATTTCTCAAGAGTGAAATTTTTGTCAACTCGTTATTATGAAAAGTAAACTTTCTATAATCAAAATTCAGTTATAATTCTCTGATAAAAATCAATCTCTTACATTATAATTTAGAGTTAGGTCATGGGCGTAGAAAACTCCAACCTGTAGCTATAGATACCACCAAGATAAGAATGATTTAAACCGTCTAAAACTAAATCCAAACATACGTCCTTGTCTATGTTTAACGGATATGCATTTAATCAATATTTAATGTGAAAGGATTAAAAGTATAACCTCGGTGTCTTAATATCAAAAAGTCATTTCTTGGATTATGACCATGATCTCAGATGTGTTATAAAATAATTTATACAATATGACGCTTTGGAAAAATACCATCTAATGAACCGTAACAACTGTAAAATGATGACAGCTATTTATTCACACACATGCTGGTACTGGCATTCAAGAAATTATTTCTTCTTTATTAAACTGCACTGATGAGAAGACAATAAAAAAAATGGCCATATGCGATTTTTGAGTTATTGATGGGATTCTAAAAGGTCAAAAGCACAATAAACTGAAAAAAAAAATGAATTTATTGATGGGTACCTTCTTAGATTTTGAAGTTGAAAAATTAGTTTTCATGCACTAACAGTATCTGTTTAGTAATTATTCACAAAATTCACTTTAAGACACTTAATTCTAATTGTTTTTCCCAATTTTTTAAAAATTTATTGCACGCATGTCAGATTGACACATGACATGACATCAACATAACCTACAAACTGTAAATCTTTAATTTATATTAATAATCAATGTAGAATTATTTTTATTCTTTTTTTTAAGCCACAATTTATAACGAGATTCAATTAAACTTCACAACAATAAAAAAAGAATCGGATAATATTTTTTTATTGTAAACTACATGAAGTTAGTTGGATTGTGAATTTGGCAGTTATCAACAGATGGCTGTAATATTTTTCTAAAAAAAAAATATAATAATAATTTGTGTCTTTATTTCAATTAAAAAAAATTGAATAAAACGTTTTAGTATATAATCCCTATCACAATTGTTAAGAAACTCAAGCAATTGCAATTCAATTAAATATTCTAAACGTTTGTAAATAGAAAGCAACATTATGCAATTAAATACAGTTTAGGACAATTGTTAAATTATGTCGTAATTGTGTTAATTATTTTCAATTTAACGTATTTCGATGTTTTAATTTCCTAGTGTAAGTCATACTTTGCAACTGTCAAATTTAACAAAATGAGGTTAGGACTTTTAAACTTTGATTCTTTTTTATCAATAATTAACATAATTTGCATTTATGTAATTTCCTAATAAAAGAACGTTGTTAATTTAACAATTAAACAAGTTTATTTATGATGAAAAAAATCAAGTAGTTACTGACGCCATTTGAGTAAACATCATAATTATAGGTTAGTTTTTACAGTTAAAAAAGTGAATGGAATAAATTAATAAAAACACTATCGTTTTTTAATTTTTCTATGCGTAAAATATAATGGATTTTAATCCCATGTGCGTAAAAATTTGTTAAGATAATAAATCTCATTCAAGTATCGTCCCTTTTTCTCTTTTTAGAACAACGGTGAAAGAGAAAGGATAATTAAAACAAAGCCACGCACAGTTATTCTTCCTCATTCATAAACTTATATTTTTATTATCCATTTAGCGCACCGTTCCTCCAAGTCTAATATTAAATCATCTTCATTTGTATAACAATAGGTTTTTTTTTGTTTAAGCAAAAATGAAGATAATACTTCCGCTGGTCGTTTGGATTTGGCTGCAGACTACGGTAAGTTTCTGACCTTCAACCTTGGCAAGATTGCAATTTTTATAGTGCAATAAAATAGCTTAAGAAATCGTCGAAGTAATTTTAGCAGACTCTTAAAGTACATAAAAAGTAAACGATTTGAGTTTTATGATGAAATGTAATTACTTTGTTGACTTTTGTTCGAAAATAAAAAGTTGACAATATGGTTTGGATTTCCGTTTTTCGTTTTGTCATATCCGTTGTCTTCAGAGGAAGGATCACGTACTTCCTGTTAACTGCTATTGTGTCTCAAAGTCATTGACGTCGGAGGAATTAATAAAACGAAAGAATTTCTAAGAAGGAAGCAAATCCGCAATACTAACAAAAATCTCTGACATTTACCAAATTGGAATTTCTTTTAAACCCACATATTGATTTTAGTGAATAATTTGGATATGCAACAATGATTATCATTGTTCAATTGCTCATTGAATCGAAAATGAAATTTTTTTCGAATTTATTGAAATTTTTATATTGTTGCGTAGATCAAGGACGTTTTGTGACCTAAAAACTCGCGTTAAAGAACAATGACACCTACACTACGTAGCGGTAATTTTCCTTTAAGCATTTAATTAATAACAGAGGTTTAAATCATTTCCATCTATTAATAAATTCAATTGGAAGAATAATAAATTGGAGATTTCAATGAGCAATCAAGCGACTAAATGTACTGTCATGTATGTCTAAATTGTGAAAGTAACACTGTATTGTTTACTTAAACTCGATTTTGTTATAGAAGGCGACAATTCAAGGAAATTTTCATTTACATGGTAATGGCGAATAGACGCTGGTTCTTGATAAAAAATATTTTCAAAGTTTATCGAACACTTTGTTGATGAATTTCTGTTAAATTATGTAAGACTGGGAAATACGAAGTTTCAAATTAAATCCAGAAAAATAATGAAATACAGAGTGTTCTAATTAAAGAGCAATTTTTTTTGTATTTTTAGAGTTATAACAAGCGTTTTCACTCTGTATACTATTAAAAAATAAATTCAACAATGATTTTTTTTTTCCTTCAAAAACGCACGCGATTTTAGTTACTTGCATACAGGGTGAACCATTACACAGCTGACCTTAAAAAATACATGCTTTATCCGAAAATTGTTCCTTTCCATTATACAGGGAGTCAAAGTTTTTTTATTCCAATTTTTCACAATATTTCAGGAATATAAGAAACATTCTTTTTTACTAATTTTAAATGATGAAATAGAGGGCGGTAGTTACGCTTATTAAAAAAAAAAATCTTCTATGAGTGATTTTTCTAACGCAAATTTTTCATCATAGTAGACCTAGTGAAATTTGGACAATATTCAGTTTTGTTACGATTTTGTTTAGTTTAAGCCAAATCATAGGAAACTTTTTTGCATTGATGCTGATAAAATTGATAATTAAAAGAACAAAAAAGTTACAAGACTGTAAGTGTAGCTGTAACTAGCGCCATCTATGCTGTATAAAAATGTGAAATTCCTAAATCTCGCATCACAAAATGCAAAGTTACAAACACAACTTTACAGCCTGTATATAAATTTCAAAAATCGTCAGCAAATTTAAGTTTTTGTAGAAAATATTTTTATAGCTATTACATGGTGGTATCTCCAGTCCTGTTTTTTTAAAATAAACTGTCGGCCATCGACTAGTAAACATTTACCGCCTTCAAAGCGAATTATTTCAATTTTTACCGATTTGACATAATCGGATTCTAGTAAAACAGGATCTAATAAATTATGTAACTGGTCTGCTTAGTGTTAATATTTATTTTTAATGAGTGATACTGCTGATGCTATTTTTATAATTAGATGACTTGATGATGATACATTCGATTGATTAAATCTCTATATTTCGTGTCTTAAACCACTTGATTTTTTTTTTGTAAATCGTTCATTTTCTAGTAGCTTGCTCATCCATATTTAACCCATTAATACCATAGAAATGTCACATTTGAATTTTATGCATCTACTACAACTAGCAATTATGTTTTCATACCTTAATTTATGCATCGTCTGCGCGATAAGATTTTGACTCAGTAATTGTAGCTTTGTAGTTGAATAATGCGTATGCTTAATGCATTTCTTTAACAAAAAAATCATCACCATCTCCTACCTGATAATCACGATTTTCTCAGTACGAAATGTCAAAACCGACATATGTTTATGGAATTTATAGCAAGTTAATATAGAGTGTTTGTCAGTAAATTAACATATAGCCAATGGGACGTCTAAGAAGTAGTCATTTTTCTGTCAGTGGTAATACCGTTAAAAAAACTCTCACACGCATCTAACGGTTATGAAAAAAACAAAAGTAGACGATGTGAAAATGGGAAATTTTATTAAACTAACTTTAGACCCGTTATACAGAGTGTATATCCATAATTAATAAAATTCTAATAGCATATTATTGAAAAAAGGCAAACAAGTTTTTGCAAGATGATCTATCTTTCTAAAATATTTTCAGTGATTAGATACTTCCAGTTATGCCGGAAATATACTTTTATATTTTTAAATGATGCCGAAAATTAATGTCTCTGGAAATTTTGAGGCAAAAAATGGACTTTTCCACATCGTTGGAACACTTTATATTTTGTGTACAGTCAGTGCTAGAAAGATTGACACTCTTATAAAACCTATACTAATCTTAAAGGACTAAACTTGTAAATAAATTTTCTTGATTCAAAACTTTTTGGGTATACTATTTGTAACTAATTCAATCAATACATCTTAAGAAATTGTCACCAATAAGTTCTGCAAAAATTTCATATATTTTATTGACGATGAGTTGACAAGGATTCAAGAGACATATTCTTGGATAAAAGAGTGTTATTCTTTCTGGTACCGACTGTATTTAGAGCTTTTCGCATTTGATTCAGGCAGAAATTATTATTATTCGATTTTCATAATTTTCTCTGTGAAAACTTTATTTTTAAATTGTATTTTTTTTTATTAAAGCTAAAGACCGTCATAATAATTTCCAGCTAAAACAATATAATTTTTGACTTTCAAATACAGAGTGGTCCATTCACATCCATCAAATAAAAAACGAACTATACAGTCTAATGCCAAATTTTCAAGGCAAACTCAATACTTCAATCAGTTTTACGCTAATGTCTTTTGTTTTCCAATATTTTGATTTTTCTATAATTTTTGAAAAATGCTGAACTTTTTTATTTTTGAACTTATTCAAAATTTAAAAATTGATTTTTTTTTTAATATTTTTCAATTTTGGAATTACAAACTATAATTATATTTTTTAAATGGGAAGCATAGTTGGCTGTGTTATTTTTTCTGTTGCCAAAAATATATACTTTAGATGATTTTCCTCCATATTTTAAATAATTTTGAATTTTTTATTAAAAAACTATAAAATTAAAGCAGACTCTAGAAGCAAAAAAGTTTCCAATTTATGTTTTGAAAATTAAACATTTTACGCCTATTGGACAAAAAAGTTTAGCGATTTAAGAAGAATTTCACTGAGCAATT
This sequence comes from Latheticus oryzae, assembly GCA_030157265.1. Taxonomy (NCBI): domain Eukaryota; kingdom Metazoa; phylum Arthropoda; class Insecta; order Coleoptera; family Tenebrionidae; genus Latheticus; species Latheticus oryzae. The sequence continues at coordinate 16,510,247 of CM058050.1, forward strand.
GAGCATTTTTATGAAGAATCAGCACTAAAAAAAATCCATATAAAAGTAAAAAAATCAAATTTATAAATGTATTGCATTTCACAAATTTTTCACAAAAAAAAAACGAAAGGAAACAGATTTCAGGATATGAAACAATGAAATTTTTGGAATAGACCACTTTGTTTTTTGAAACAGAAAAAAATTAAAAATTTTCAAAATCATAACTACCTATGATAACCTGTCTGAAAAGTTGTTACTTAGATTTAGATCTTGAAATATTTCCAACAGTTTTTTTTTTCTTCCAAAGGCGACTACGATTTTCAAGTGTTGAATAATTTCTAATATTTTCCAAAAAAATGTCTACATTATATATATTCGTCGGCAGAAAAAAACAACCATTTTTTCAAATCATAACCAACTGAACCAACTTTGTCTCAAAAAAGTAGCACCAGAATGTATTCTTTGTTTTTTCGGTTATACCGGAAATAGATATCAATTTTCTTATTTTAAGTGGATTACTCTATATTTTTTTACATTTTTGAATTCTACAGAAAATTTTAGGTAAATTTTATACCAAAATTTTTTTTCTAAACTTAACCATTCCAAAGATACCTGCAATTTTATTAGAAAAATGGCGGATACAAGTAATCAGTTTTATATGTCCCACTGAAAAATGAAACCGATTACAGGTGTTCAAAAAAGACATTTAAATATTGTCAAAACTCAAAATTTTCAAATAAAAACCCCAATTTTTTTGATATTCAGATTCAACTTTAAAAATAAAAGCAAAAAAATCGTTTTTTTAAGTGAAAACAATTTCCAATTAAAAATTTTGAGTTTTGACTATTTGCAAGTCATTTTTCAAGTATGTTTTTCAAACATACTATAGAAGATTGGTTACATTTTTTAGTCACTGTTAAAATGTTTTTAAAATAAATAGTCCTTTAGCAGAAATAACTTTTTTTTCCAATTAAAATTACAGATATCATGGTTAAAAATTAGGAAAATAATTGTTGTAACAAAAATGACCCAAATTTTGTCGGAGAATTAAAAAATGTAAAAAAAATAAAGGATAGTCTATTTGAAATAAGAGTTATGCTTAGACTCCCATCATGGTAGGACACTCTGTATATGTGAATTTTAGTATTATTAACAATGCTGGCGGTTATTTAAAACGATGACGTCAAGGTGAGATTTTCAATTAGATGGAGCAAGGTTATGCAAGTGCTGGTTTTTATAAAGTTGAAAAGAAGACGAACAATCGACGAAGACTTTATTGGAATATTAATAAGCGAGTGGTCAAAGGATGATTAGTCATAGACGACGCCATGAATTCATTTTTATAACTGGATTTTCGTATAATAAACGACAAGGAATGTATAGTGTGTCTGGAGGTACAATGCGATTAGCTCTTTTCAATAAGACACGAATAAAACTATTAAATCGTATCATAGAGTTTTATAGATTCTATATCACAAAAGTCACCTGATAGTCTCTAACCCGTCTTGTAATTTCTAAAAAAAGTACCATTTCAAGATGATCAATCGCCAATGGTTGCCTCTTCCTGCTAACAACCATCGTTATTTCCGTTCATTAAATCTCGCGAAAAATCCATCGATAATGAGAATTGTTCCCAGCGACATATTTTTCCAAAGCCACGAAACAAGGAAACACGTGTTTATAGTATCTTTTATCAGAAAGTGAGATCAAAACGTGAGATGATGTTTCCATCTAGGAAAAAGAAGCTACATTTGTAACAGTAAAATGAAGGAATGTCACAAAGCATAAAGTTTAACGACCTGAAAAAAAAATATTGCTTTTCATAGCAAATTGAAACTGCAATGTTGAATTTTTGATGATGGTAGAATAAAATACCAAAAATTGAAGTAAAAAGTGTGAAATGGAAATGAGTAAAAGTAGTTAAAATTTTAACAAGCTTGAAATAAGTTGTGAAAAATTTTGCTATTTAGTTTAATACAAAGAGTTAGGAACGTCACAGATGGATGGTTTTGCAGCTCCGCAGGCTGAGGAATAGAAAATAGTTTACTTGTCAAGTCTATCGTTTAACGACCCGTAAATATTCCAGACGCCAACATGAACTAAGTAATATTAATGAACAACTACTACTGTTTAGAAATATGCATAATCCTATCCATCATTAGTAGCACTAGTACAATAAAATTTTTATTTAATTTTTTTGATAATAAATGAAGTACTTGATCGTACGCAGCACGAAACCGGAACCAATAACAATGCGTTCAGATATGTAGTAAATGGATCTTGTTTTTACCATTTGGTATAATTTGTAGGAAATGTGTGGAACATCTGGTCCGTTACAGAATTTTTTTTGCGTTAGCAACCACAAGAAGGAAGTTTCAATCAGCCATGTCGCCACAAACAAAATCACCTGTTTTAGGGTCGGGAGGTTTAGCGTCAATAATTACACCTTATTGACCGTGTCTTTTAGGTTACAGATCAAAGGTCAATGTGTGCTGACATTGAATGAAACTAAAAGTGGTAATTAACTCAGCATGAGCAAACGGAATTTATTCATTATTTTGAAAAGTTAAACATACACACCATTACAATTTTTCTTGATTGCTTGCTAGACATGGAATTTTAAGGTTATGTTGATTATTTTTAATTATTCGAATTAAGATAGAAAATTTCTGTGGAGTAAATAGGCCTAAAAAGCGGTAAATTTTAAATAGTTCAACTTATAACGATCTTCGCTGCAAAATCATTATTTTTTGATTGAATAAACAATTTCGTTATCAAAACTTGTCACAAGTGTCACTTTCGAATGCAAGATTGCCAACATTACTATAAAAATTCATGTTTATAATTCTACCAATCTTTTAGCACAAAAATAGTTTCTTAAAAATGTATTAATTATTACTAATCGCGACAAAAATATTGAAAGATAGCAAGATAGCCTTGTTTAGTTTCTATTATTTTTTTAGGTTGTCAGATATGATCGCTCTGTACCATTCAAATCAAAATCTATTGACTGCTTTTAATTAAATATGTTTAATAAACTGTATTAAATTCCTTATTATAAAAATCGATAAGATAATTACGTAAGATCTAAAACTAACAGAATGAAGAAACTCGCACTTTTATAGGTATCTGTAATAGCATCCTAAAGATATTACAGTTTACTTTGTTGACATTTAAATTAAGTCTATCAGAGCAAGTTTTATAACGCTTTAAATATTTAAAATATTTTATTACTTTCAAGAAATTTTATTGAAGAAAATAAAAATTTTATTTTGTAATTTTTTTTTGTATCCTCCTTCATGGATTTACTTTACAGTTATGAAATAAAAATGAGAGTGCATTGAGATGATAAATCACTTTCGGTAATTAAATCCTACGATAGTTATTACAAAATAATGTGGTGGCTGATTACCATAAGCGACTGCTGGGTTACCTTAACAGTCGAAGAATTACAACAGGCGGGTACGTCCAACGCCTACAATGGAGAGAAGAGGATACTGACTTTCGCTGGAAAATTCTAATGCAAATACTGACCTATAACGGGATTCTTTCAAATGGGAGTTATAATATTAAAAAAAAAAACAATTTCTGAATTTTGAAAAAATTTTCTAGTATTATGGTTTTTGATTTGTCTAAGAAAATCGGCAATTTCTTTTAAAAAAATATTTCCAATTTATCAAAATCTTGAATATTCTACTTCCTGGTTGAGCTCTTTAAATTGCGTAATGTTGTCAAGTCAGTTTCTTTCAACTCATTTTCTATTACCATTTTAAATGCAAGTGCAATTTATAGTTGACGCAGCTTGTTTTTACTCTCAATCTACATAATTAAGAATCAGAAAGTAGTAACACAGGAAGATTGTCTCATCCTGGAGAGAATTGATAAATTTAATAGTATTATGCATATAAATGTTGTTGATAACTTGTAGAATTATCATCCAAACAGCTTCCTGTTTCCATCAATCCAACAAAACTTTGAAAAAGAATTCAGAATAATACCTATTCTAACATTAAAATTTCATAATTGTATTCTGACAACAAAGAATTATTTCATTTTATCCAAATGGAATGTCTGCACGTCCATTTCACTGTTAACGAACTAAAAGCTGAATGCAATCAAGTGGAACTGTTCGAAAAGTGACATTATCAAAATTGTAACACTTTGTGGATTATATGTTAATTAAGAAAATGGAAAATAAAAGTTGGATGACGTTGGAACTAGTTCTGGTCGATGTACCCTAATAAGGACTGTCTTTGGATACAGAAGGACATCACATCCTACGCGTTTTGTGTCGTTTCGTATTCAAGGAACTCATAAGGCGGTGCCTGAACGAGCAATTATGCAATGTTATGAAGACAATCCATTTTTAATTCAACTGACGTAACTTTTACTGCAATTACATTGAAGAAGTTAACACTGAATTTGCTATAATAAAGCAATTATGCATCAAATGACTAAATCATGCCATTACCTACTTCCTCGTTGAATTTTACAATTGAAGATGCAGTCAAATGATAATGACAACACTTAAGTATCACAAAATTATGAAATTTTATATGTTGATAAATCCACTGTTACCCAAATTTCCAACAACTGAAAACAAATCAAAGGTCAATTCTGCCATAAATCGACCCAGTGGGTGGTTTGAAACAATCCCATTTCAATTTTTTTCAAATATCTTTGTTAATAATTGAACTGTCAAAACATTCTAACAGTAGATTTCTACATTTTTCTAAAATTTTAATTAACACCATGTGTGTTGAGATTGCATTTGTGTAAGTCGAGTTCTGCCAGATCGATGCTATTGTATGTCTTGGAAATGGAAAGCTTTTTGCCTATGTTCGAAGACAACGTGATATATTACCAACTAGTTTTATCGCTTGTATCGTTGCTTAATGACAATTAGTGAGAGTGGAAGCTTGCTAGAAGTAAAAAAAATGCACTTTAGTATCGGGTTGATACAAAAATAAACCGATTCTAACCTAAAAAAAATGTCAAAACAATCAAACGTCATCTGTCAAATGTGATTATTCGCGCCAGTTTTGAATATTCTTTGAGTTTTGACCATAATCGAGCATCTTGAATTACTTGTAGGTGCAAATGTGCACTATTTCATTTATGATTACAGTGCCCTCCAGTACCGTAACGGTATAATTTTATAGATTTTATTGAACATTTTGCACCAATCTGTTAGAATATTATAATCTAACAGTAAAGAGAGTTATGTTTCTTTTTCAAAAAAAATTCTCACTAATTTTTGGAAGATAATTATATCTTTGTATGAAAACACGTAGAATAAAATTTTACTGTTAGTGTTTGTTTAGATACAGGAAATTGTAGCGGAACTAAGAGTACAAAATAAATTTTATGAGTAATTTCATCTTATTATAAGTGAGAAAAGGTTAAAGCTCTTTTGTCAATTGGACTTAGAATTACTGAAAAAATAAAAAGCAAATATCTGATTCTCAAGCTGTATATTTCAAATAATAACATACTATGGAAATGATTGATCATAAAATTGGTATTGATAACGGTTTTCGAAGACATTTAAGCTTGAAGCTATAACACGATTTGATAATTTATCGAAATGATGCAAAAATAGCATCGTTTTTATTTGACCGGATATAGAGTTAGCAAGCGAAACCGTTTCCGTTTTTTGAAGGTTGGTTTCTAGAACCGTTACATTATGAAGGTTGTTATATAATTTTTATTTTTTTTAGTTTTTAAGTTTGATTGAATGAGATATTTGAATAAATGCTACATCATTTCGTTTTGTTATAATTTCATGTAAACATATTGCAAGGACATAACTGTAGTTTAGCAGTTATTTGTACAATCTATATTTGTTCATCAAAATAAACTTTGGATTCTTGGTATTAACGGTCATTATAAAGACTTAATTAAGACGGTGTCGTTGTATACTTTTGTTGTTTATTTTATGCACAATTAAGTTAACCTTCGGTTGATATACTATGCAAATCATTTTAGCCTTTGAGAATTTACTAAGCGGATGTGAAATTGTGAAATTTTTGTCCAAATTAAATATTTTTTTAATCGCAAATAAAAAATTATGTTTGATTGTTCTAAATGTTTGTTGTTTAATTTTTATTATTTGCTTTTCCTGCTTCTTTAAACGCTGTTCCTTATCGTTTTTATATTTTCTGCATATTCAACTTCCTCATCCTTTTTTCTACGTTTTTCCTTTCTACTCTATTGTTTGAACTTTTTTATTTTCTTAATCTTTTCCTTTCTTTTAAACCATACCCAATACATCAATGTAAATACTAAATCTATTAATTATTTTTATTGTTCCAGACTGCCCAGTCCTTCAGCGGGATTGGATATGGTATAAAACAAGAAATCTTTTTTCTGAATTTAGAAGACGGATATTTTGGCTGTCAAGTAAACGAATCGACTGATGTTCTCCAATTATTCGAATTATCAAAATTATGCGATGGAACACCGAATTGTTTTTTAGGTTCCGACGAACTCAGTGATAAACTAAAATGTACAAGTGAGTAAAAATAATAAAACTAGTTGTGTAAATTTACCACTTTCTAAACTATGTTACAAGAGCAATATCTTTTCATTCTTTTGACTTAACAAAATGTGCTTTTCGTATTATTACTTGTTGAAGTTTTCTTATTTGTCAGAATCAAGCTACTAACTTGACTAAACATGGACAAAACGACTGTTATCTGCAGAATATCAATAAGAACTAGTCGATTTCCTAGTTTTCAATTACTCGACCACCGTAGTCGGCTTGTATTTTATTCCTAACGATTTTTCTTGCAAAACTTCAACTAGTGGAAAAAATAACTAATTCGATCAAATTAAATCCTTGTACCTTATTGTTGCTATAATTTTATTATTAGACACACCTTCACTGAACTATATCTTGCATTCTTATTATATTAGTAACACCCATATTGTTACCATCTCAATCCAAATATGAATAATTTGTTATTTTAACCAAACCAATAAATAATAATTTCTTGCAAAAGTGTAACAAATTTGCATGAAATATATCTTTGATACTAAAGACAGCATAACGAATTTCTAGATTAAAAACTTTCATTAGAATTCTAAAAGAGGAAACATGTTGTCTGGATATTATAAATTCCTGACGGTATGTTTTTCAAGGACAAATGAAATTTTTCCTTCAGACAAAAGCAATAAATTGAAGAAAGCGAAAGCTTTAGATATATGTAGAGAGACAGCGATGTAGAGGAACAAAAGGTTCAATATTTAAATGCCAATGAATGATTCATGTGCACGAAGAAATTCTTCGGGGAGACAAAACAAGATTGCCTTCTTTTAGGTCAAATGTAGGATGAAGAGTTTTTTGGATTGTGTAGGCAATAGAGGAATAGATCAAGGCTGAGCGGAAATTCGATAAGAAATTTATTAGAACATTGCCAAAAATTAAAAAACTGGATTTGCTTTTTAATTATTAACGACTAATTAAAATTTTTTCAAAAATGTAATGTTGGTTGCATAAATAATTTTGTCATTTGTCAAATTTAAATGTTGGTAGTAATACGTCAATTTGAATTTTGTTTCAAAATAACTTGTGTTTTTGTGTTCCCGCTTTTAATTAATAAACGTCTCTGTGTACTACCATCGAATTCGAATCTTAACAACAAGACAACATTAAGAATATTCACGTTTCAAGATCGTGAGGTATTCAAGTAGGAACTTTTTTCTAATTTAATGTATCTTTAGATCCGAGTTTCTTTTGTTTTGGTTTGATTTTTCTCTGACTTTTAACCTTTTACCATTCGAACAACGCTATTTGCTAGAAATATAAATTGTATTGTCGATAATTCGAATTTCAGATAACTGTGACAAAGAAGACGGTTCTTCTTGCCAGAATGGTGTTTGTCTCGACGGTCAATGCCATTGTAACGATGGCTATGGAGGATGCAATTGCGAAGTTCCAGGTAAACAATAAAATTCAATTAAAAACGATTAAATCATTGTGATTTAATTTCAGACGAAAACGAGTGTAAATACCGTCCATGCGATGTTTTTGCTCATTGCACCAACACTCTTGGCAGCTTCACATGTACATGTTTTCCAGGCTATCAAGGCGATGGTTTTCATTGCGAGGGTAAGTCATAACCATCATCACAATCTATAAATCATCAATCAAATGAATCCTTTCGCCCAGCGGCATTCCATTTTACTGTTAGTTAGATCATGAAATGAAAACTAGCCAGTATGAATTTTATGATAACATGGGATATAATCTTCAATATTATAGTCACGACCTTCCTCACGGCCGTTGCATTCAACTCGATTTCAAATTAGAAATGAAAAAAATTACAGTAGCTATTTAAATTCAAGAAATAGCTGATGGTCATTGAACTTTGCCAAAAACATGTATCAATATGATTATACAAATCATCCAATCGATCAAACGGTTCTTTTACCATTTGTTACAATAGGAAAATAGACTAGACAGAATCCTTGAAGCGATGGTCTTGAATCTATTAATGATCATTTACCTCCAAGCGTTATATAATTGTTATGGTAATCGTTCCATCCACAAAAGGAATTACTAAATAACTTGCTATAAACACAAAAATTCTTAAAAGCTTTGTGTTTTTTTCTAGACTAAACACGAAATGTCTTAATGCCCATCATCTGAACCGGAATGCGGTAGTGTTTTTAATGTTTTGTTAAAGTACTTGAAGAACTTGCGTTTGATATGTTATAGCATGTTTAGAAGCCACAAATTACAGCCCTGCTAGTAGTCTTTTTTTTTTTCGAAAGAATGCCTGCTGAGAAACCAACATCATAAACTAATTTATTAAGTTTAACGGTAACGAATAAAAAGATTTTTCAAATTATTGTTATTAATGAGTGAAGGTACTTTAGTCTTTGGAAATAATACAAACTTTACTCATATAACAGTTATATCTACTTTGATCGTATTATTAAAATAAGATAACATATGTAAGACGCATACAATGAAGGTAACTGTAATAGAAAAACGCAATTACCGAGCAGAATGTGAAGAAAATTGAACGGTCTTGAGTTGAATGCAAATAAAAGAAGTCTATATTATGTTGAACGTCTTCAGAACTTCCAAGGAGGAACTTGATGATGGTTTTTGCAGTTTTATGTTTATCAACCAATTTTGATATGTAATTTTTAATTGTATTCTCTACGAGCTTATGCAAGAAATTTTGAGCTAGCTTCAAAAACAATTGCAGCAGGAAACAAAAATTGCAAAATTGATTTCTGAGTTTTCATGTTATTTTACATTTGTCATAACTTTTTTGTTCATAAACTGATTTTTATTGAACTTGTCTCTTTGGATTTCTTTTTTTTCTCTATTCTCTTGTGCAAAAATTTCCGAGTTAAAATCAGTTGTACAGGAAACAAAAATTGCATAATCAATTTCATTTTTTTTGCGATTTTACGTTTTGTGCCATAACTTGTGTGTTTATTAACCGAGTTTAATAAAACTTGTTTCTTTGAATTTCTAATTGTTTTCTCTATTCCTCTGTGCAAGAATTTTTAAGTTAGCTTCAAGAACATTTGCACAGTTAGCAAAAATTGCAAAATCAATTTTAGTTTTTCCGCCATTTTAAATTTCGTGCTATAACTTGTGTGTTTATTAACCGAGTTTCCTAAAACTTGTCTCTTTGAATTCCTAATTCTTTTCTCCACTCCTTTGTGCAAGAATTTTTAAGCTAGCTTCAAGAACATTTGTACAGTGAGCAATAATTGCAAAATCAATTTCAGTTTTCCCGTCATTCAGATTTTGTGCCATAACTTCTTTGTTTATCAATCGATTTTGATAATGCTCTATTTTTTTAGGTTCCTATGTTTTTTCTTCATTTCCTGTGCAAAAATTTCCGAGTTGGCTTAAAAAACTACTGCACAGGAAGCAAAAATTGCAAAATCACTTTCAGTTTTCCCGCCATTTGAAATTTTGTGTTATAACTTTTTTGTTTTCTACCGATTTTGATGATGTTTCATTTTTTGGATTTATAATTTATTTCTCTGTGTTTCTGTGCAAGAATTTTAGAGCTAGCTTCAAAAACAACTGCAACAGGAAACAAAATTGCAACGAAAACTTTTTTTTGTTTATCAACCGATTTCAATGAAAGTTATCTTTTTAAATTTCTAATTACTTTCTTTAATAATTAATAAATAATTCTGTCGCAACATCCAGAAGTTTTCAGTTCTAGAAATAGTAAACTTTTTCGTTTTCATGTTCTATCAGAACCCACAAAAGTGTTTCTTTCAGCTAGTTGCTTTTTGATTTGTCGAGTTGCTTTTTTCAAAGTATCTGAATACCCAATATTAATGGAGTTATCTTTTTCTTCGAAAAGAATTAATCTATTAGTAAAAATGCCACAAACTTCTAGTAACTGCTGTCTTCAACAAATCTTCAATTTTCATGCCAAGATTCCATCTGAGGTAAATTTCACAATAATTGCTCTATTCATTTTTTGTTTGCATGACAGCTCGTTGCTTTATCAGCTGATCTAATTCAAATTTGATTGTTAATTTAATTCTCATCAAGAGGAGGAGATAGTTAATTTTTGATAGAAAAAACTATAAAAAAAAAAAATGTGTTTAGTTGTTAAGTTTCTAAAGAAGATAGATCCGCCTTCCTTTTTAGAAATTCCTCCGTCTATCAGTTAGTTAATTCGCCTTATTTCAGGCGCCATCAATGCCATTTACCATCGCTAATGAAAAATATCGCGCGTCAACTACTTATGCGTAGTTCGTTGATCTCTTGCGGCCGTTGCTCTTCGAGCATTATGAGATGACCATTGGTACTAACCATCCTCAAACTGTTTTCCATCAATCTGCCAAAAAATCTAACGGCAATTTTCAATAATAATTCTAATTTTGTTTCTTTTGAATGATTGTCAGATTGTTTCCAATTATCACTATGTAATTGAAACTAAAAGATTTCATTTGAGATTACATTGCATTGTATAACTAGTGCACCGTTATTTGTAGTAGAATTTATTTCATGGTTTTTGCTCACGAATCTATCTAATTATTGTCATCAAAATAAATAAATTGGCATTAATTGATATCTTCTAGACATAAACGAATGCGAAGATCCCGCAATCGCCTCAAGATGTGTGGAAAATGCTTGGTGTTGCAATCTTCCTGCCCATTTCCTTTGTAAATGTAATGCAGGTTTTGAAGGAGATGGAGAAGTTCAATGTCTTGGTAAGATGTTAATTTTTAACATACTTTTAAGTTGAATTAGAGCACAAAAACAATAGTGAAATTGACACACTTGTTAATTAAATCTCACGTAACAGATATCGATGAATGTCTTCATCCGAATGCTTGCGGCCAAAACGCGATTTGTCATAACACACCTGGAAATTATTCATGTACTTGTCCGGACGGCTTTATTGGAAACCCATACGATGGATGTGTTGATCAAAACGAATGCGAAAATCCAAATGCTTGCGGACCTGGCGCTATCTGTACTAATGTTATTGGAGGACGACAATGCCACTGTCCGCCAGGCTTCGAAGGCGATCCTTATACAACCGGATGTGGGGATATGGACGAATGTTCGCGATCGAATCCTTGTGGACGCGACGCTATTTGCACTAATCTCGAAGGAAGTTATAAATGTGCGTGTCCGCCTGGATATATTGGCGATCCTCTAACAGGCTGCTCAGGTACTCATTCAATAGAATTATTTTGTAAATATGTATATACAATCCATCCATTGAGAAACAAACACGTGAAGACTGATTTTCTTGTACAAAAATGGGCAATAACCTGATTAACAGTAGACAAAAAAAAAATAAGAAAATCGATCTTCGATTGCTAATCATTAACAACAGCTAACGCTTTTAACATCGCTAGATATTAACGAATGCAGTTCGAATCCTTGTGCTACGACTGCGCAATGCGTCAACACTAACGGAAGTTACGCTTGTTTGTGTCCGGAAGGATATACAGGATCGGCGAAGGAAGAATGTGTGGATATCAATGAATGTGGACGGCCTGGAGCTTGTGGAATAAACGCTAAATGCATTAACGTACCCGGCTCATACAAATGTCTATGCCCGCAAGGTTTTACCGGGCAAGGACAACTTTACTGTGAAAGTTAGTTAAATTTTTTTCTAGCTTCGCATGCCTCCTAACAATCCAATCATCGTATCGTCTTTTTTTTTTATATAGAAACCTAGACCTTGTACTTGTAGATTTCGTACTCTTCGTACTACTCGTTCCAATTTATTATTATTATTTATTTTATTTATTTCACCTGTTAACACTTAGATGTTGAGTATCTAAAAGCCTAACTGTACTGTATACAATGTTTTTGTACATTTTGTATTATTTCCTGTTTGTTTATTAATCCCAAATTTCAATTTCAGATTTGGTGTTTTTATACATGATGTGTTTGTTGTCTTGTCTTTACCTGTTCTGTTTCTTTCAGTCTATTCTTCTGTAGGTTATCTTCTATAATTTAATTTTTAAAGAATATGTCGCAATGTTTTAAACTTATCCTCAGATATAAACGAATGCGAAACAAATCCATGTGGAGAAAATGCTCTATGCAAAGACACACTTGGAAGTTATACTTGTTCATGTAAAGAAGACTACACAGGCGATCCTTTCAAAGGATGTGTTGATATAGATGAATGTCACGCATTGGATAAACCATGTGGTGCGCATGCTGTTTGCGAAAATGCTGCACCTGGATACAATTGTATATGTCCGCAAGGATATCAAGGCAGACCGTCGCCGAAAATTGCCTGCGAACAAGTAAATATTCTTCTTCTAATTTTTATAATATTAATAATTCTAATTATAGATCGATGTCAACATCCTCTGCAAGTCTAACTTTGACTGCACTAATAATGCAGAATGCATCGAAAATCAATGTTTCTGCCAGAAAGGCTTTATTGCAAAAGGCGCAATTTGCGTTGATATTGACGAATGTCAAGCGCAACCTTGTGGTCCATATTCGATTTGTACCAACACAATGGGTAGTTTTCATTGCGATTGTGAAAACGGTTTTGTTGGGGCACCACCAATGGTACAATGTAAAGCACCATGTGAAGATGTTAAATGTGGAGATCATGCATATTGTAAACCAGATGGACAAGAAGCTTATTGTATTTGCGAAGACGGATGGACTTTTAATCCTGAAGATATAGCAGCTGGATGTATTGATATAGACGAATGTGATAAAATCAATGGTCCGAGTGGACGTTGCGGTGAAAATTCGTTATGTACTAATCTTCCTGGTACTTTCGCATGTCAGTGTCCACAAGGATATACTGGAAATCCATCAAATCAATGTCAAGATATTGATGAATGCTCGAAAGCTAATGCTTGTGGAATTGGTGCAGTTTGCGAAAATACATTAGGATCATATTCATGTAAATGTCCGGAAGGAACAGTTCCAAGTCCTGATCCTAGAACTAAATGTAATGAAATTGTCACGTGTAATTCGGATTCGGATTGTCCAGGAAATGCGATTTGTGATCAGAAAAAAAGGTGTTTGTGTCCGGAACCAAATGTTGGAAACGACTGCAGACGTAAGATAGCGCTTTAATGTACAATTTTCTATTTTTAGCAATAATTTTTCTTGCAGATCCTTGCGAAACAACAGTTTGCGGTCCAAACGAGCAATGTATGCTGGTTAACCAAGAAGCAAAATGTATTTGTCGTCCAGGCTTCACTGGTACTAATCTAGGCTGTGTAGATTTAGACGAATGTGCTGGAAATCCATGTCAATTAGGTGCAATTTGCAAAAATGAACCTGGAAGTTTTTCGTGTCAATGTCCTGGAGGTACAACTGGTGATCCTTATCGTACTGGTTGTGCTAAAAACGAAATCCCATTCAGTTGCTCTGATAGTAAACCGTGCCCACCTGGTGAACAATGTATATCTGATGAATTCATCGGCGGTAGTGTGTGTATATGTGTACAAGGATATCTCCGCGACCATTCAACCGGCAAATGTCGCGATGTTGATGAATGTACCGAATTTCGTGACAAACCCGCTTGTGGTGTTAACGCAATTTGTAAAAATCTTCCAGGAAGTTATGATTGTCAATGTCCTTCTGGTTTTAACGGAAATCCGTTTTTGGAATGTTTGGAATGTAATAGTCCCGATTGTCGATGTCAGCCACCGTATAAACTTACAGATGGTAATTGTGTTTTGGCAAGTTGTGATTCTGATGGTAGTTGTCCTAATGGAGCTGAATGTATTACAATTACTGGAGGTGTTAGTTATTGCGCATGTCCAAAAGGATTCAAAACAGCTCAAGATGGTTCTTGTGTTGATATTAATGAATGTATTGACGGAAAACAAGTGTGTGGTTATGGAGCTGAATGTGTCAATTCTATTGGATCCTATGAATGTCATTGTCCAAGAGGTTATAGCGGAGAACCATATAATGGTTTATGTTCGCCAGCGCAAAAAAGATGCATTCATGATAATGAATGTTTAGCTAATGAAAAATGCGTTCAACCTGGTGAATGTGTTTGTCCACCACCATTCTTCACCGATCCTTTAGATCACAACAAATGTAAAAGTCCATGCGAGAGATTTCCTTGCGGAATTAATGCTAAATGTACACCAAGTGATCCGCCGAAATGTTTATGCGAAGCAGGATACAAGGGAGATCCGCTACAAGGATGTGTCGATGTTGATGAATGTGTGGATGCTCCTTGCGCTTATGCAGCGCAATGTATTAATCAAAAAGGAAGTTATAAATGTATATGTCCTAGAGGTATGACAGGCGATCCTTATAAAGGCGGATGTATACTTGATATAGGAACTGGAAAAAGCGAATGTCAATCGAATGAACATTGCGCTAATACTTTAGCTTGCATTGAAGGAACATGCGTAAGCCCTTGCGGGAATCTTGTCTGTGGTCAAAATGCATATTGCGAACCTGAAAATCATGCCGCTTGGTGTAGATGTCGCGTTGGATATGCAGAAAACGAACAAGGAGAATGCGTTTCCAGTAAGTATTAAAAATTTTAAACAATTTTTTTTTTTTTGTAACAATAATTTACAGTTTGTGACAATGTGCTTTGCGCCAATGGCGCTCAATGCATTCCAACTAATCTCGGCCCGACATGTAAATGTCTTGAAGGATTCATGGGTAATCCATTCCCTGGTGGTAAATGCACAACTGACCTTTGTTCAGTGACTAATCCATGCGAAGAACCTTATGTTTGTATCGGCGGACGATGTAAGGAACGATGCGAAGGAATTGTTTGCGGAGTTGGTGCTCATTGCGACAGAAACACAAATAAGTGTATTTGCGATTTGAATTTTGTTGGAACTCCTGAGCTTATCTGCATGCCTCGTAAGTAACTCTAATTATAAAATTGTTAATTTTTAAATATTTTTTTGATTGTAGCAATCGCAAGTCCGGTGTGTATTCCAACTTGTGGTCAAAACGCTCATTGCGAATACGGCCAAAACGGCAACATTTGCGTTTGCAATTCTGGCACTAGTGGCAATCCATACGAACAATGCGCAAAAGTCGAACGTAAAATTTGTGATTCAAACACTTGTGGCCAAAACGCTGAATGTAGAGAAACGTACAATGATATCCAATGTATTTGTAGTCCTGGATTTACCGGAAATCCATTCATTGGATGTCATGATATTGACGAATGCAATGATAATGTTTGCGGTCAAAATGCTGTTTGTATTAATACAATCGGAAGTTATGATTGTCGGTGCAAAGAAAATTATGCTGGAAATCCATTTGTTATGTGTTCGCAAGTCCAAGGTGGTATTTGTAAAGATAGTAGAAATTGCAATTGCAACGATCGAGTGTTCTGTCCAAGTGGTTTCACTTGCATCCAAGGCAAATGTAAAAATTCTTGTGAAAAAGTTAAATGTGGTCCACGTGCGACATGTCATGACGGTCAATGTATATGTCCGCCAAATCATATCGGAAATCCAAACGATTTGCGCAAAGGATGTATAACTGAAGGACGATGTAATACTGATTTGGATTGTCACGATGGTGAAATTTGTTTCCAATTGGGCAAAGGAATAAGAAAATGTTTGGATGCATGTAGTAAAATCCAATGTGGACCGAATGCATTATGCGTGTCTGAAAATCACCGATCGGCTTGTATTTGCGCACCTGGGTATTATGGAGATCCGAGTGATTTAAATCTAGGTTGTCAGCCTGAAGAACGCGTTTATAAAAAAGAATGCGAACATGATAGAGATTGTCCGAAAGGTACAATTTGTTCAGTAAATGTTGAAGGATTACAACGTTGTATAAGTCCATGCGAAACAGTAGCTTGTGGTTTGAATGAAATCTGTAAATTGGATATAGCCGGACATCCGACTTGTACATGCAGAGATGATTACATCTGGAATCCGGTTAGTTCTACTTGCGAAAAACCATCAGTACCGGATTGTACAACTGATGATGATTGCCAACCAATTTCTGCTTGTCAACCCGACGCTTTAGGAATTTTGAAATGTGTTCCAGTTTGTTCACATTTTACATGTCCGAGTAATGCTGCTTGTGTTGCTGAATCACACAGAGGACAATGTCAATGTTTGAGTGGATACACAGGAAATCCGAAAGATCGGAACGGATGTCGATTAATCGTTCAAAGTCAATGTACAACCGATGCGCAATGCTCTGAACATGAAACATGCAAAAAACATAACGATGTTATGATGTGTAAACCAGCTTGCGATTTTATTTCATGTGGACCAAACGCTGTCTGCGTTAGTAATAATCATGAAGCGCAATGTCAATGTCCTCCTGGATCCTTTATTGGCGATCCGACTGATCCAAACGCTGGATGTAAATCAGTCCCGTGCGTCTACAACATCGATTGTCCACCATCCCAACTTTGCAATCGCTTAACACACACTTGCTACGATGTTTGCGATGAAGAATCGTGCGGAACAAATGCAGTCTGCATTGCTGAAAATCACAAAGCGATTTGTCAATGTCCGCCTGGTTACACTCCTAATCCAATCGCTGAAGTTGAATGTTTACCAGTCGAAGTATGCAATCCAAATCCATGTCATACTTCTGCAATTTGCGAAGCTACAAGTTTTGGACATACCTGTAAATGTCCATCGAATACTATCGGCGATCCTTTCACTTCTGGTTGCAGACCGAAAGGTAACTGTCCAAATGGTAACATCGATTGTCCTGAAAAATCTGTATGTCAATCGGGAAAATGTGTTAATCCTTGCGATCAATACCAATGTGGACCAAACGCGATTTGTATTGTTGAAAATCGAAAGCCTGTTTGTACATGTCCGGCAAAATTCATACCTGGTGCTAATGGTATTCAAGATGGTTGCGTCCGCACTGCTACAGCATGTTCTTCTGATATTGATTGCGGCAATGAAGTTTGTTTTAGTGGACAATGCCGTACAGTTTGTAGAAACAATGAAGATTGTTCATCGGGTGAACGTTGTTTGCAAAAAATGTGTATGATTCCTTGTGCAAGCCACAGTCAGTGTCGACAAGATCAAGCTTGTATCGACGGAATGTGTATTATTGGATGTCGAAGTAATAAGAATTGTCCGTCGGTATTAGCATGCATTAATAATAAATGTCAAGATCCTTGTAAATTAGAAGGAACATGTGGGGCTAACGCAATTTGCGCATGTCAAAATCATAAAACTATCTGTACTTGTCCGGAGAATTTCGAAGGAAATCCAACACCAGAAGAAGGTTGTATTCGAATACCATTAAACTGTCAAATCAATCGCAATTGTCCAAAAAGCCACATTTGTTACAAAAACCAATGTTCTTTGCAATGTCAAGTTAACACTGAATGCGCAATTGGTGAAAGATGCGCAAACAACAAATGCGTTAAAGTTTGTTACGCTGATAATAACTGTCTACCTGGCGAAGTTTGTCTAAAAGGAGTATGCGAGCCTGGTTGTGCTATCGATGCTGATTGCAGACCATCACAAGTTTGCCTCAAAGGTCAATGTAAATGCGGTTTAGGTTTTATTGGAACTCCACAAGGATGTGCAGACATAAACGAATGCGAAGATAATCCATGTCATCCGACTGCGATTTGTCAAAATCAACAAGGATCTTACAAATGTTTATGTCCTGAAGGAACAGTCGGCGATCCATTTATTGAACCCGGATGTTTATTACCAAATCAATGCGTACGCAATTCCGACTGTGCTGATAATCTCATTTGTAAAATTGGAAAATGTCAAGATCCTTGCGAAGAAATTCGATGTGGGCCTAACGCTGTTTGTAATGTTTTTAATCATAAAGTTGCTTGTTCATGTCCAGCGAATCATCTCGGAGATCCGTTTGATTTACGATTGGGATGCTTCAAAGTTGAGTGTTTGGAAGATAATGATTGTAGTAGCGATCGGATTTGCGATAAAAATACCAACAAGTGTTTGAGTAAGTTAATTTGAAATTTGTTAATTTAATTTATTGCAATTTTTTTATAGATCCGTGCGACGCTGTTAATTGTGGCAAAGGAACTTGCGCGGCGCAAAATCACCAAGTGTATTGCACATGTTTCGAGGGTTATCATTTAGTCAATGATAAATGTGTAGATGTTGATGAATGCCTCACGTCTAACCCATGCCATAAATCGGCAATGTAAGTTATTAAATTTTTTTATTGTATTATCTCTTATTGATTAATTTTAGTTGTTTGAATAACGACGGTGGTTTTACTTGCGTTTGCGGTGAAGGTTTAGTCGGAGATCCAACAGTCGGCGGCTGTCGTCGTCCAGGCGATTGTTTTACAGACACCGATTGTCCATCATCAGCAACTTGCATTGATAATTTCTGTAGAAATCCATGTGAAAATCCATCTGCTTGTGGTCAAAATGCTGAATGTATACCAATCAACCATGAAGCTACTTGTAAATGTCCACTCAAAACCAAACAAGACGCTAATCATAATTGCATTCCATTAGAATGCGTAGACAATAATGATTGTTCTCAAGACAAAACTTGCATTGATTCAATTTGTGTAAATCCATGTAGTTTATCAAACGCTTGCGGTCAAAAAGCCGACTGTCGACCACAAAACCACATCGGTGTATGTTCATGTCAAGCTGGAACTACAGGAAATCCGCATTTAGGCTGTGTAGCTGTACAATATTGTGCTATTGATACTCAATGTCCATCTGGATCGCAATGTTACAATGGAATTTGTACATCTGTTTGTACATCATCTCGAGAATGTATTTCTGATCAGTTATGTATTCAAGGAATTTGCCAGCCAACTTGTAAATCCAACTCCTCATGTCCTGATTATCAATTTTGTCAAAACAGCATCTGTACTCAAGAATTTAAATGTCGATCAAACGACGATTGTTCATTCAATGAAAAATGTCTATCAAATACAATCGGTCAAAATGATTGTATTGATGTTTGCGAAGGAATTCTCTGTGGTCGCAATGCAGAATGTGTATCCCAAAATCATGAACCATCGTGTATTTGCAAAATCGGATTTAAAGGAAATCCAAACGATGATAAATTAGGATGTCAAAAAGTTGAATGTGAAACGAATGAACAATGTTCAAACGATAAACTCTGCGATCAATATATGTGCAAAATTGCATGTTTGGTTAAAAATCCATGTGGAAAAAATGCATTATGTTCGGCTGAAAGCCACAAACAAGTGTGTTATTGTCAGCCGGGATACACTGGTGATCCGTATTCTGGATGTAGATTGATTGATTTCTGTGCAGATGCACCATGTGGACCAAATGCTAGATGTCACAATTCTAGAGGTAGTTTTAAATGTCAATGTCCACAAGGCTTAGTCGGAGATCCATATAATGAAGGATGTAAACCACCAGTTGAATGTAACACCAATCGCGATTGTCCATCTGTTGCTAAATGCGAGAAAAATAAATGTCGAGATGTTTGCGAAAACAAACAATGCGGAGCGAACGCCGAATGTCTTGCTTTAAACCATGCTGGACATTGTAGTTGTCGGAACGGCTATCAAGGAAATCCCAACGATTTAACTATAGGTTGTACTCCTAAACCAGTATCCTGCAAACAAACATCCGATTGTCCTGCTAATACTTACTGTTATGGAGACATCTGCAGACGTAAGTTACATTCACTAAATCGCCATCTCGCTTAATTTAGCTAATTTTAAGCGCCATGTCAAACAAACGAAGAATGCATATCTTCGGAGTTATGTCTTCAAGGCCAATGTCTTAATCCTTGCGATTTGCAATCAGCTTGTGGCATGAACGCCGATTGTAGAGTCACAAATCATGTGAAACAATGCAGTTGTCCGCCTGGATTCACAGGAAATCAAGAAATTGAATGCTTTAGATGTAAGTTTTATTTTATAATTTTTCTTTCTTGTGTTAATTTATTGTTATAGTGCCTGTTTCGTGCTCGTCTGAACATCCATGCAATCCTGGATTTGTGTGTAGAGACAATCAATGTCATCCAGAATGTGTAGTCGATAACGATTGTGCGTTTAACGAAAAATGTCTTAAAGGAAATTGCATTTTAACATGTCGGGTGGATAATGATTGCTTTTTGGGTCATATCTGTTTACATAATATGTGTATTTATGGATGTCATAACGATGATGATTGTTCTGGAAGCGAATCGTGCAGAAATAACAAATGTGTTAATCCGTGTAGTGACAGTCCTTGCGGACCGAATGCTCAATGCACAGTTTCGAATCATCGAGCAACATGTTCGTGTGGTGTTAACTTCGTTCCGAATCCTACTCCTAAAATCGGTTGTGTCCGAGCACCAGCACAGCCTTGTAACCAAAACAGAGACTGTGATCAAGGAAGTATTTGTATTGAACAATCATGTCGTACTTTATGTTCATCAGACTCTGGATGTTTAAACAATGAAAGATGTGATAGTAATACTGGAGTCTGTAAACCGATTTGTCGAAGAGACGACGATTGCAGAAATGGAGAAATTTGTGAAGGATTGTTCTGTAGTATTGGATGCCGAAGCGATTTGGGTTGTTCGCCGGATAAGAAATGTGTTGCAAATCAATGTGTTGATGTTTGCGCATCACCTACAGCTTGTGGTACTAACGCGGAATGTAAAGTTATTAATCATAATAAATTGTGTGCGTGTCCGCAACCTCTTGTTGGAAATCCATTTGAATATTGCAGATATCCAGTACAACCGTGCGATAAAGATTCGGAATGTGTTAAAGGAAGTGTGTGCTATGAAGCGCTGTGTCAGAAAATGTGCAGAACGTAAGTAGAAGTACTTCTTGAAAATCACAAAAAATTTGATTTAATATTCTAGGGATAATAATTGTCTATCGGACGAAAAGTGCGTACGAGGCGTTTGCCGCACTGTTTGCAATTCCGACGATTTCTGTAGTGTTAATCAAATTTGTAAGAACCGACTTTGCGAAATTGGATGTAGAAGCGATGCTTCGTGTCCGCAAAATCAAGCTTGTATCAACAATAAATGCGAAGGTAATTGATTGATAATTTTGTTGTTTAAAATCTAAATTTTTGTTCAGATCCTTGCAGCTACAACACCACTTGTGGCGTTTGCGCCGATTGTAAAGTAAAAAACCATCAACCGCAATGTAGTTGTCCACCAAATTTCCTCGGTAATGCTCTGATATCATGTACAAAAGCAGCAACAGAATGCGATGGTTTTTGCGAATGCGACGAATTAGGTTATTGTACAAAATCATGCCGATCGTCTAAAGATTGCGCTTGTGGTGAAACTTGCGCATCTAATAAATGCAGAAATAAATGTTCAACACAAAATCCATGTGCTCGTGGACAGATTTGTAGTCGTGGTGCTTGTTATCCCGGATGTCGCTCAAACACTGATTGTTCATCATCCGAAATTTGTCGCAATAAAAAATGTCAAAATGTTTGCAAAGATCCAAATAGTTGTGGTAAAAATGCAATTTGTCAAGCGACTGACCGTCGAAAAGTTTGTCTATGTCCGGACGGATATCAAGGAGATCCAAAAGTTGAATGTAAACCATACGAATGCAGACTAGATACTGATTGTGAAGCTAATAAGAGATGTAGTCCAGATGGTGCTTGTAAAAATCCATGTCTTGAAACTAAAGCTTGTGGTGTTAATGCTCAATGTCGGGTTATTGAAAGAAAACCGCATTGCTCATGTCCGCCAGGATTTATTGGTAATGCTTTAGTTGAATGTAAAAAGAGTGGAAATGAAGAATGTTTGCGCAATCCATGTGGAGCAAATACAAAATGTCGAGATCTTGATGGAACTTATGAGTGTTCATGTATGCCAGGATGTATTGGTGATCCATATAGAGGTTGCGTTTGCGAGCCTGCTTTAGTTGATTTATGTAAAAAGAAACTTTGCGGCATTGGAGCGCAATGTAGGATTGTGCATGGGAAAGAAACGCAGTGTTTTTGTCCAGCGGATGCACCAGCTGGAGATCCGACTATTGAATGTAAGATTGATGATATAAATGAAAAATTTTATGTAATTCTGATTATTAACAATAGGTACTGTAGAGGAGCGGAAAGACATTGATTGCCGAATTCTTGGATGTGGTAAGAACGCGGAATGTATTCGTCAACAGGCGTTGTTCGTTTGTCGTTGTTTGCCCGGACATACAGGTCGGCCAGATGTAGAGTGTCAGAGGGGTAAGCTGAATAGCTCATTAACACTATACCAAAAATCACAATTACATTGTATACAGTACATAGGCTTTTCGCAAAACTAATGCGAAATTTAATATTTTTTTTTCACATTTTGTACAAATGTTGCACGTTGTTAAGTCACATAATAACACAAAAAGTATTGATTTTGTAGACTGTATTCGTTTTATTATTATGTGTTATATTGTTGGAGTACATGGTCTAGGTTGTTGTTGTTGTTGTTGTTGTTGTTGCTGTTGTTATTGTTGATGTACATATTGTTGTCGCGACACACATGTGGAATGTACACTTCAGGGTTCCAATCTGCCTTTCACACGATCCCGACACGCCCTATCACCCAGCCACATTCCACACACACCAAAAATGTTTAGTTAAGAAGAGAAGAGACGCGTATCGAAGCGGGTATGATGGATGATAAGTCAGATTGGGAACTATGAAAGGAGCATTCTCACATTTGTATATTTATAGCATAATTATTATTATCTATCGCTTGTTTGTAAATACTGCCGCTTGTTCGGTGTCTCATTGAGATGGCCTCTTTCATTTCTCTCACCCTCTGACTGTCTTAGTCACGCCCGCATGCGTTGTTTGTGTATTGTGAGATGTATTATACTTCCTTTCACGGTTTTTTCTTACGATTGCTTTCTTTTTTTCTGCCCATCCCCGACGTATCCGTAGATGCCGAATGTATCAGTGACTTAGAATGCTCCAACGAAAAGGCATGCATCAACTTCCAGTGTATAGATCCGTGCACACTGCGCGGAGCATGCGGATTGAACGCCCTCTGTCGTACGGTCTTGCATCGTCCAAGATGCTCCTGCCCTGAATGTCATGTGGGCATGGCGAACACTGAATGCCGGCCCGACCCCAAATGTCTCTCGACGCAACCACGTCCAGCGATTCCATCGCATTGTCGCAAAGATTCACATTGTCCTAATAATCTTGCTTGTAATCCGGCTTCGGGCGAATGCTATGATCCTTGCAATAATCCAACATTTAAATGTCGAGGAAATAAAAAATGCGAAGTATCACATCATCGAGCTACTTGCGTTTGTAAAAATGGGTTTGTGGTTAATGAACGGGGAGAAATTGCTTGTGCTCCGGAAATAAGCGAATGCGCGAGAGATGATCAATGTCCGTCGAATAAGGCTTGTATTGATGGTGTTTGTCAAAATCCTTGCACTGCTTCAAAAAAATCACCTTGTCCGGCTGAAAAAGGTTGCGATGTTTTAAATCATAAACCGGTTTGTATTTGCTTGAAAAATTGCAATCCATCTTTGTCGATTTGCTTGAGAGACAATGGGTGTCCGGCGCACCAAGCGTGCAGAGCATTTAGATGCGAAGATCCATGTGCGACTGCCAGCTGTCCGGAGAACACTCCCTGTTACGTCGAAGATCATAGACCTATTTGCAAGTTTTGTCCACCCGGATTTATATCCGACCCAAAATATGGATGTCTCAAAGGTAAAGATATAAATATCGGTGCAACCTCTTAGTGCTTGACGACAAACATCAAAAGAACGATGAGTTCCGTTGCTTTTTTTTTTATTGTTTTTCGGTTATACTATGCAGTAATAGAACAACTTTCTATGCTACCAAGATAAACTGCTACAAAGACAAGCCGTTTACCAATATTTTTTTATTATTTTATTCTCATCACTTTATACATACCTCTTCTACTTTTTTTATTTTTTTCTATCAACAGGACATGTTTTATGCTATTTTTTTTTCCATCTTTATTAACCTTATTGCCTGCACTCAAAACTAATTCAGTGTTCTTGTAAATATCAAAATATTCTATGTATATATGTATGTGTATGATGTATTCACAGCTGATAATGCTACAAAAGTAATCTGCACTATGGATTCCGAATGTACACAAGCACAATCCTGCATTGGAAGCTTTTGTATAGATCCTTGCACCAAGAATTGTGGCAAAGGCGCCATCTGTCAAACATTCCAACACAAAGCAAATTGTACATGTCCGACTGGATACGAAGGCAATCCATATATTCATTGCTATCCTAAAATATCCACAATTGAAACAACCACGCTACCGTCCTCACCTAAACCATACAACCAAACCAGTACGACTCGGGAACGAGGCATACATTTAGGCCAAACCAAAAGTACCACACTGCCTAACATTGAAATTACCACTGAACACATTTCAAGTACTGAAAGCAGCACTTTGTCTAGTGAACAAACAACTGCAGTACCGAGTTTTTTCACTGAACAAAGTGAGGGTACTACAGAAGAAACAATTGTAGATGGCATAAAAACAACAACTGGTTTACAAGAAGAAGAATCTATGAAATCGACTTTTTCTACGCTTGAATTTACAAAACCAACTGGTTTTGAACAAAGTACTGAAGAAATAGTTGGTACTTCGACAAAAACTATAGATGGCAGAACAACAATTATTTCACAAGAAGTAGAAATGACAGAAACAACTTTATCCACATTCGAATTTACAAAACCAACCGTTCTTGAACAAAGTACTGAAGGAATGGTTGGTACTACCACAAAAATTACAGACGGCATAGCCACAACAACTGGTTCACAAGAAGAAGAATCTATGAAAACGACTTTTTCTACGCTTGAATTTACAAAACCAACTGTTTTCGAACAAAGTAGTGAAGAAATAGTTGTTACTACAACAAAAACTATAGACGCCATAAGAAAAACAACTGGTTTACAAGAAGGAGAAACTTCAGAAACAACTTTGTTTACATTTGAATTCACAAAACCAACTGTTTCTGTACAAAGTACTGAAGAGATGGTTGGTACCACTACAAGAATTACAGATGGCATAGCCACAACAGTTGGTTTAATTAAAGAAGAAACTTCAACCACACAATCTCCAGAATTACTTTCAACAAAAGCAGAAACAGCTAAAGCGTTGTCAACTCCTAGAGAGTCAATAACTGAGCCTACAACAGCCCAAAACGAGTCGTTACTGTTTCCAACTAATTGCACAACTTCTGCAAATTGTCCCTCTAACAAAACTTGTATAAAAAAAGCTTGTATTGATCCATGCCTTCACTATAATCCTTGTATAGCCGATGTAAATTGCACAGTGATAGCCCACGAACCTATATGTTTGTGTCCAAAGAAAGAAAAAATGGGTTGTTTAATAAAACCAGGTAAAGATAATCAGAGTTAGCGACTTCTGCAAGTCATTTCTTGGATCTCCATGATTTCTACAACCTCGTATACAACAGGAGGTTGCACAAGGTCTATACCGAACCTTGGATACATCATTTGCATGGCCGTTAGATTATGGATCATCAAAAAAAAAAAAAAAAAAAAAAAATGAAAACAAACAAATACTCATTATTTTTTATTTCCATTTTGTTCTATGTATTTTTTGTACATAATGTAGTGGATGGGTAATGTGGTGGTTGCTTTTCTTGGTGATGGATTGCTGTGTTTTAGTGTAGAATAGATTGTGCTTATGTTTTCAGCTTTTTTGCTTGTTGTATTTGTCAAAATTATAAATTTTTTTTTTCAATGCAAATTTGTAAATGCATTATCAATTTATTCATTGTGCTTTTCATAGACATCAAATGCTATCAACATTCGGATTGCACGTCGCAACATGCCTGCATCAATGGAAAATGCCACAATCCATGCTTAGTTTCTAATCCTTGCATAGAATCGCACGATTGTCAAGTACAAGACCATCAACCAGTTTGTGTCAAAGGTAAAAACAGCAAATTCTGCGTTTTTTTTTTGTTTACTAACCAAATCTAAAGTTTGTCAGTGTCAGAAAGACGCAGATTGTGGAACTGAGAACTTAGTTTGCGATGGATGTCAATGCGTTATTCGTAAGTAAAATTTAAAAATAATAAAATTTGTTTTTGATTATTATTTTTTCGGAAAACAGAACCGAAAGTTATCCCTGGCTGCGAGCATTGCCCGCCAGGCATTGCATGCGATCCAACTACTGGAGCTTGTATTAAAGGTAAGCCCAGCTCGTCTGGTTTGAATTTTGTTGATTTTATAAAACATGTGTTGCTGTTTTTTGCTCCTATCCTCCTTTCCCTATACCATCCATTTTTTGCAAAATTTAACACAACGAGAAAAAGCCATTTGAACTGGACAGCTTTATCATCATGCAAAAATGGTAAAGTACATCGTAACAAAGAAGTTATTGATGTTTACCACAAAATTTTTTTATTGATTGATTGTTTTATGTTACAGCTTTATCATCTAACTGTATATTCTTCCTAACATGTACCTAGATGTAAATTTTTGTATAAAAATAGCAACACACTTTTGTATTCTTTGTGTTCATTATGGCATTCACGCTCAATGCTGGTGTCAATATAACTGACGGTCTTTTATTTGTGAAACAAATATGACAATGTTCACATTTTTTATTTTTATTTTATTTTCTTCTTTAGTGATTTGTATATATATATATAGTTGTAATCTTTTTATTTCACATGTTGGTTTTGGGTACGCTTTTTGCTTTTCATTGCACGGTACTAACATCTCCATTGTATTATAAATCAAGTTTTAAAAATTAATTCACTTGTACTTACAGTAATTTTTTTTTTTTAATATAACAGATATGGCTTCAACACCAGGTACACTAACTGAAACACAAACTGTGACTTTTTCACAAATAACAAAACAACCTAGTGCTAGTACTACTCCCACTATGCTAACATTTAGTGAATTTGGAAGTAATGAATTAACAACTACAACACAATCTATTGAAAAAACTACAGAAATATCACAAGAAACTATGACACCTTTTACATCAGGACCTCCCGAAATGACAACTATCGAAATGCAATTATATACTTCTAATACTATAAAAAACCAAACAGCACAAACTCATATTACATCTAAGCCTGATATTTATACAAGTAAACCAATTTTAACAACAACAACTACGGAAAAAACTGAATTGGTTTTTCCTGTAAATATAACTACGGAAAAATTTGTTACTGTTACGGCGCAATATCCTGAAGAAAGTACGGTAGTACCGGAAAAAGAATTTATTAGTACTGAAACTAGTTTTGAAAGTAAGGTTGGTACGACAACGACTATTTCCAGTCAAACTGAAGGAATAACGGAGTTTTTAACAACTTCAGTTGCTAAAGTCGAACATGGTACTTCAAGTACTACCGAGGAAACTAGATTTACGGCTACAAGTGGAAGAGTTGGAACAGAAACAACAGAAAGAGGTATTGAAAGTACTTTTTCACAAAGTCACACGATCGCTCACAGTCCAACTGAAGAAAAAACAGAATTTTCAACAATAACAATACCATCAGCAGAATATAGTACTGAAGAGACTGTTGGAAAAACTACAAGGGGTAGTTTTACGACAATACCAACAATTTTATCCAGTCAGACTGAACAGAAAATGGAATTTTCAACAACTTTAGTACCAGAAATAGAACAAAGTACTTTAGGTATTAGTCAAGAGACTGTTGGAATTACAACTATTGAAATTGGAGGATTTACAACAGGAAGTAGTACAGGAAGTACTTTTCCACAAAGTCACACGACTGCTCAGGGTCAAACTAAAGAAAAAACAGAATTTTCAACAATAACAAAACCATCAGTAGAATATAGTACTGAGGAGACTATTGGAACTACTACTACAAGTAGTACTTTTACAGCAGGTCAGACTGAAAAGAAAACGGAATTTTTTACAACTTTAGGACCAATAATAGAACAAAGTACTCTAAGTACTAGTCAGGAGACTGTTGGAATTGTTCGAGCTGAAACAGAAAGAGCTACAGAAAGTACTTTTTCACAAAGTCACACGACCGCTCACAGTCCAACTGAAGAAAAAACAGAATTTTCAACAATAACAGTACCATCAGCAGAATATAGTACTAAAGAGACTGTTGGAAAAACTACAAAGGGTAGTTTTACGACAATACCAACAATTTTGTCCAGTCAGACTGAACAGAAAATGGAATTTTCAACAATTACAGTACCAATAGCAGAGCATAGTACTCCGATGACAACAATAGAACAGAGTACTTTGGGTACTACACAGAAGACAGCTGGAATTACAACTATTGAAATTGGTGGAGTTACAGACAGAAATACAAAAATTTTTTCATCAAGTCACACGACTGCTCAAAGTCAAACTGAAGAAAAAACACAATTTTCAACGGCTACAGTACCAATATTAGTACTTAGTACTGCAAGTACAGCCGAGGAAACTGATAGGACTACAACAAGAAGGATTTTTACAAACATTCCAACGACTTTGGCCAGTCTAACTGATCAGAAAACAGAATTTTTGACAACTTTAGTACCAGTAGGAGAATATAGTACTTCAGAACACACTACTCAGGAAACTTCTAGAACGACTACTGGAGTTGGCAAAGTTACAGTTGGAAAAAAATCGGCAGAAACAAGTACACCATATTACACGACTCGAACCGAAGGAAAAACTGAGTTTTTCACAACTTCAACACCTAGTACTTCAGCTACTACAGAGGAAAATGTTGAAAGTACTTTAGGTAGAGAAATTACATCTAAGACAGAATCAATGCTAACGAC
This sequence comes from Latheticus oryzae, assembly GCA_030157265.1. Lineage (NCBI taxonomy): Eukaryota > Metazoa > Arthropoda > Insecta > Coleoptera > Tenebrionidae > Latheticus > Latheticus oryzae. The sequence continues at coordinate 16,539,382 of CM058050.1, forward strand.
TTTATCAAATCAAACTGAAGGAAAAACGGAGTTTCCAACAACTCTAGTAACAGTAACAAAACACAGTACTTTGGGTGCTACTGAGGAAACTGTAATTTCGACGCTCGTTACTGAATATAGTCCGACTGCAGAAGCTAAATCAACTGAAGCAACTACAAAACAAATTATAGGTTATACTTCTACAGAAGTACCCAAAACTGAAAGTTTTACTAAGGAAATTCCAAGTACGTTTACGGAAAGAAGTAGTACTGAAAAAGTATTAATAAAAACTACAATTCCGTCAATAACAAAAGAAATTTCAACTACTTCAGAAAGTACTACTGAAAAAGTTGGTGTAACTGAAAGTACAACACCGCAAGTTTCAAAAATTACTCTGCCACCATTAGAATTTAGTACTTTACCGAAAACTACCGAAAGCAAAATTGAAAAATTATCTACCGAATCTGAATTGACGCAAAGTAGTACTACTGAATACTTAACGAAAATAACTGAAAAAGCATTTACGGGTACTGAAATACCTACTAAATTTATTGAATCAGCTGGTAGTACTACTAAAAAAATTACAGAAATTGCTGGAGTTTCAACACAAGTACCTTTACCTACGATTTCAGAGGAAATGTTAACAGTGGTAGGTATTGAAGAAACAACAAAAACATCTTCAACGACTATGAAAATGTTAAAAAGTACCACCGAAAGTAGTACTTTCGAAACTGAAAAAGTTACTAGTCATCCAACGACTATTGCAACTGAAAGTGCAACAAATTTGAGAAAAACAGAAATACCAACTGAAAATACTTCTAGGTTTATACCCAAAACAACTCCAGTTGAAATTGAAATAAATGAAAATGAGACAGAAACGCCATTTGTAGCTTTTACAACAGAAACATTTCCAGAAATTACTACGCAAGTGAAATTAGCGACTGATACTACAGAAATGGGTACTTCTACAGAACATACAAAAGTACCAACAGTAAAAATATATACTATCACTAAAGAAACACAATCTGGTACGGAGCCTACCATTTTGACTGAAATTCCAACTATTAAAATATATACTATTTCTGGCGAAGAACAAAAAATAACTAAACCAGTTTCAGAAACTTCAACTATTGAAAGTGGACAAGAAGTTTATTCTTCAACATCTGAAATAGAACTTAGTGAAACTACTTCTAGTTTAAGTAGTGAACGTGCAAGTAGAAAGTTTACAACTGTAGTACCAAAAACTACTGAATATCATACAATAACAACAATCACGCCTGCTGGAACTGAACAAACAATGATTTCTGAAACTGAAAGAATACCAAAAACGACAAGTATTTTAACATCAAGTTCTGAGGTAAGTCAGACAACAAAACAGTATCCAACGATGGACATAGAAAAAACGGAAATAAAAACTGAATATGGTCCTAAAGAAACAACGAAAGTTTCCATTACAGCATCTTCAGAAATCGAATTTACAACTGCTCGTACAACGCAGTATGAAAGTACTACTAAATTAGCTACAGAAAAAGAACAGTATACGACTAGAACTGAAGGTTTTACAGGAACAGAAACCACTCTAGCTGCACAGCAAAAACCAAGTACTGAAGGAGTAATTACAACTATTAGAACTGTAACAACAGAGGAAGCTGTACCTACCTACGAATTTACTTCGCCAACAAAGATACCTACAACTTTAGGTACCACCAAATCAGATGAAAAATATTTGACCACACCAGAAATCTCGACACAAACTAGTGGAGAAACCACTTTAAGTACTCAGTTTGTTGGTACAACTGAAAGTTCAAAAGAATACACATCAAAAACAAATCATATGACTACAACATTAGGTACGACTTTTGAATTTACATCACCACCTAAGACAGAAACTTCAATACCAACTGTTGGAGAAGAGTTCACTACACCAGGAATGACCGTTTTTACGAGTAAATCGATAGTACCCGAAACTACTACTGAAGTTTTGGAATCTAAAGGTACGACTTTTGAATTTACATCACCACCAAAAGTAGAAACTACAACAACAGTTGTTGAAGAAAAATTAACGCCAATAATACCGAAAATTGCGACTGAAAAAGAACAAACGACAGTAAGTTTTCTATATGTTAGTACTGAAAATTTCACAACGATACCTGAAAACATTACTGAAGAAGTATTTACAAAACCACAGGGAACGACAGGTACATCTTTTGAATTTACATCAGTGCCAAAAGTAGAAACTACAAGTTCAGTTTTTGGAATGGAAACAATTACATCGGCAGTACCTGGAATTACCACAGAAAAGGAAGAAACTACATTAAGACCAATTACTACAAAATATCCTATTACTACGAAAAAAGAATTCAGTTATATTACTTCTGAAAATGTTACGGAAGCAATAGGCACAATATTTGGAGTAGGTACGACTGAGGAATTTACATCACCACTAAAAACAGAAACTACGTCTGCCACTGTTGAAAAAATATCAACCACATCAGAAATTTCTAGGTTAACAAGCGAATCAGTAGTACCGGAAATAGAGAGAACTACATTAGGTTCTTTAAGTACTACTAAAATATATACAAGTGAAACTGAAAGAACGCAACAAACAGAATTTACAACGCCAGAAATTTCAATTTTGACAAGTAAAACGCCAGTACCGGAAGTTACAACTGAAAGAATTACAACATACAGAACTGAAAAACCAAAAGAAACAACAGGTACTAGTTCAAAAATAGAAACTACAACTTTAACTAGGAAAGAATTAACGACAGAAATTCCTGTTACTGAGTCGACAGTACAAGAAATTTCAACTGCAAAAGAAGGAACTACAAGTTTTCAGTTGAGTACCACAGAAAGATTAGATACTGAAATATACACAACGTTGGAAAAATCTGGTTTTACTTCTCAAATACCAACATTGATAACTGAAAAACCTGAACAAACAGAAAGTACTACTTTTGGCATTACATCGACACCGAAAATAGAAGTCACAACTCCTATTTCCGGAGAAGAATCAACAACGTCAGAAATGTCTATTTTGACAAGTAATAAATCGATAGTACTAGAGTCGACGACTGAATTATTAACAACAAAATCTTTTTCTACTTTTGAAAAATCTACTACAACATTTATAACTCAAAAACCAGAAGAAACAGTAGGTACTACTTTTGGAATTACTACATCATCAAAAATAGAAACCACAACTCCAATGTCTGGAAAAGAATTAACAACGTCAGAAGTATTGACAACTGCTAAATTAATAGTACCAGAGGTTACGACTGAAAGTTTAGGTACTGAAACATATGGAGCGACAACACCAAAAGAGATTAGTATTACGTTTCCAGAAAATATCACAGAAAAAATAACCACAACATTTGAGACTGGAAAACCAAAAGCTACTACTTTTGAAATTACTACATCACCAAAAAGAGGAACTACTCCTTTGAGTACTTTTGAATTTAGTGAAATTACTCAAAAACCATCATCAGAATTCATAACTACATTATATACACAAGGAGAAACAACAATAATACCAATAGAATATACATCAAGTACTTCGACTGAAGAATTAACAACTAACTTTGAATTAACATCGCCTCCAAAAACAGAAACTACAATTTCAAAGATTATCCCAGAAACTATTACTTTTGAAACTATAACTCCAACTTTACATGAATTTACAACTGAAACTGAAGTAGTACCAAAACAAACAACCGAATTCATTTCGTATTCAACAGAAAAAAAATCTACGTTTATATCATCGAAAGAATCTGAAAAACCAACTGAAATTTCACGTGTACCAAAAGTAACAATAGGGTTTGGTACTACAACTTCTGAGAAAGAAACTGAGTATACTACACATATTCCTTATACAACTACAGAAATACCTAAAATCACGATACCAACTAGTGAATATTCTAAAGTAACAGAAAAAGTTACAATAACGGAAAAGCCATTTACTGGATATACAATTCCTGTTGTTGTTATTGGACAACCAGGAAAAACGACAGCAGTATCTACTAATACGACTACTACTAAAAAGGAAATTTCAGCTTCTTCTACTACTACTATAACTCCTTCAATTGGTACTAAAAATATTGAAACAGAAATCGGTACTACCAAAACAAAAGAAAGAACAGCTGAAACTGTCAGTACCACGGCAGTACCAATAGAAAAATTCGAGAAAACAACAGTACCGTCGTTTAGTTTATACACAGCTGTTTCAACAGAACAAAGACTAACAACTCTAAGTGAAGAATTTACAACTGAAATTAGTACTTTGATTAAACAGTATCCAAATCCGACTGTTACTTGTAATACAGACACTGACTGTGAAACCTATGAGACTTGTCTTTGTCAACAATGTGTTAAAGTTTGTGCTATTGGAGGAAGTTGTGCTATAAATGCAATTTGTATCGCAGAAAATCACACAGCAATCTGTATGTGTCCACCAGGGTATTCAGGAGACCCAAAAAGGAATTGTTTACAAGGTATAAGACACAATGTAAAAAAATAAGTCACAAGTCCCAGAACACACAAAAATTGTAAATTTTTTTTTTTTGTAAAATAGATTCTATCAATAGAACTAATTGCACCAAATTGATTTTTTTGGATAATAGCATGCCTCTTTTGGTTAATGGTTAACATGTAAATAGCCCTTGCCTTAAATTTAATGTGAAATAATGTATATTAATATCTAACTGTCTACTAGAACCACCTCATCCAAAAATACCTAAACCGTGTGAATCCGATATGGACTGTCTCGAAAGCGAGGCTTGTTACATGTCATTATGTGAAGATCCATGTGCATTTACTAACGCCTGTGCAAAAACTGCCAAGTGTCAAGTGAAAATGCACAGACCTATTTGTACTTGTCCAATGGGATACGAAGGAAATCCTGCGATTAAATGCTTCAAATCCCCAACAAGTAAGATAACTATTTAACTTCCCATGTAAATAATAAAATCAATAATTACAATTAATTAAATAACTGTTGAACTAATCAACAAAAGATTGTGAATATTTTGTATATATGTTAGTGTATAGCACTTCTTCTTCTTACTTTTGTTTTGCACCATTTTTATTAGTGAGTTGCACCACGAACAACGATTGTCCATTGATTGAAGCTTGTATTGGACATGCATGTCAAAGACCTTGCGATGTGCATAATCCGTGTGCGCAAAATGCTGTTTGTATCAACACAAACCATGGTTCAGACTGTAGTTGCGCTGAAGGATTTCAAGGAAATGGATACGTTGGATGTGTGCCAGGTATAAAACAATCCAAAACTTCTTTCAAAACTATTGACTCTTTTTCTTCAGTACCAGATTATAAACCAATTTGTCAATACAACGAAGATTGTCCACCGAATAAACTCTGCGATAGATTAAACCGCGTTTGTATCAATCCTTGCTTTGATGATTCTTGTGGTGAAAACGCCGAATGTCTACCAAAAGATCATGGAATTGAATGTCGATGTCTTCCTGGATTCCAAGGAAATCCATATACAATCTGCGAGCAAGTACTTGGATGTAGATCAGATGGAGATTGTTCAACGAATGAAGCATGCATCAATGGACAATGTGGTTCACCATGTCGCTGCGGTCCTTATGCTATTTGTGAAGTATTAAATCACAAACCAACATGTAAATGTCCACCTGGTTATCAAGGAAATGCAGCTATAGGCTGCCAACCACCATCAAATCCATGCGATCCGAATCCATGTGGTCTACATGCTCTTTGTGAAATTGATCAAGGAAGTGCGGTTTGTTTCTGTCCTAAAGGATTAACCGGAAACCCTTTTGTCAGTTGCTGTAAGTTAAAATATTCACTTTATGAATTTTTATTAATAGTTTTATTTAGTCCCAGAAGGAGATGATTGTTCTCCTAATCCTTGCGGACCAAACTCTGGATGTAAAGTAGTCGGCGGCAAAGCAGTTTGTTTCTGTTTACCAGAATATGAAGGAACCCCGCCTCAAGTCCCTTGCGCTTTACCTGCAAATCCATGTAATCCATCACCATGTGGTCCGAACACTCAATGCACAATCCTTAGTAATGGTTTCGCTAAATGTACTTGTCTTCCTGGTTATTTGGAAAGTCCAAACACTATTCGAGGTTGTATTGAACCTAAAAATCCATGCGAGCCAAATATTTGTGGTCAAGGTGCTTTATGCGATCCATTAAGAGAACCAGTTTGTTATTGTCCTCCGGGTAGAGTTGGAAATCCTTATAGATTATGTGCGGAACCGGCAGTTGCTCCTATGTTGTGTAGTCCAGGACCTTGTGGTATCAATGCCGATTGTTATGTTTCTAATAATCAAGAACAATGTTATTGTAAGCCTGGATTTATTGGTGATCCTTATTCAGGATGTAGACAAGAACCTCCAAGTCCTTGTGTTCCTAATCCTTGTGGTCCTGGTGCTCAATGTGTAGTTTCACCTGATGGTAAATCAATGTGTCGTTGTCCGGATGGTATGGGTGGAGATCCGACCGGACCAGCAGGATGTCATGGATATGAATGTGTAGTTGATGATAATTGTGCTGACCATCAAGCTTGCATGGGTTATAGATGTCGCGATCCTTGTCCTGGTTCTTGTGGAATTAATGCCAATTGTCGGGTTGAAAAACACCATCCTGTATGTACATGCGAGCCTAATTATACCGGTAATCCGATTATTAGATGTTTCCCAATTCCGAAACCAATGCCTGCTAGAAATCCATGTCTTCCTAGTCCGTGTGGTGTTAACTCAGTATGTCAAGTTGTTGGAAATCGAGCTGTCTGTTCGTGTTTGCCTGATTTTAAAGGAGATCCTCAAACTGGATGTCATCCAGAATGTGTTCTCAACTCAGATTGTCCAATTAATAAAGCGTGCTTGGATCGACATTGTGTAGATCCTTGTTCTATTAATAATTTATGTGGTTTGCATGCTAATTGTCAAGTTCGAGATCATACAGCGACATGTCTTTGTCCAGAAGGGTATATGGGTGATCCATTCTATCAATGTTTGCCAACTCCACCAATATCTCCCGTTGCAAATGTTTCAAAACCGTGTTTACCATCACCTTGTGGTGCTAATGTCGATTGTAATAATTATGGAGGACAAGTTGCAATTTGTGATCCTTGCTTAGGTCCTGACGCTCCTTATAATCCGCAATGCAGGCCTGAATGTTTAACCAATGCTGATTGTCCATTCAATAAAGCTTGTTTGGGAACTGTTTGCGCTGATCCTTGTCCTGGTTCATGTGGTTTTAATGCTATATGTACTGTTATCAGTCATACGCCAGCTTGTAGTTGTCCTCAAGGTCTTGTTGGAAATCCATTCGAACATTGTTCAGTCCCGACAAGTAAGTATATCATTTTGTTTTAATGCAAATGTTATAATTTAAATTTTTTAGAACCACAAGAAAAAGTCGATACTTGCGAAAATGTAATGTGTGGTGCAAACGCCGAATGCAAACAACAAAACCGAGCTTTGGCTTGTGTTTGTAAAAAAGGATTCTTTGGTAATCCGTGGATTGCTTGTCGTCCTGAATGTGTAATCAATCCAGATTGTCCATTGGATAAAGCTTGTATTAATAGCAAATGCATAGATCCATGTGCTGGTGTTTGTGGTGTTGATGCTCAGTGCGAAACCATCAACCATATTCCTATTTGTTTTTGTCCGGTACATTACACAGGCGATCCTTTTGTTAATTGTTATCCATTTACACCACCATCTCCTCCTTTAATTCTTCAACCAGAAAATCCATGTGATCCATCACCTTGCGGACCATACAGTCGATGTCTTGTATCATCTCAAGGCTTTGCAACTTGTTCTTGTTTACCAAACTACCATGGCGCACCTCCTGTTTGTAAACCCGAATGTATAGTCAGTTCAGAATGTCCACAAACTAAAGCTTGTATCAATCAAAAATGTCAAGATCCTTGTCCTGGCACTTGTGGAAATAATGCTTTATGTTCAGTTATCAATCATAATCCGATATGTAGTTGTCCACCGGGACAACAAGGCGATCCTTTCGTTAACTGTATGGAATTGCCGCCTATCGAAGAACCAAGAATACCTACAAATCCATGCAATCCATCACCATGTGGTCCGAATTCAATTTGTCAAGTTAAAAAGAACAGACCGGTTTGTTCCTGTAGTCCTAATTATATCGGAAGTCCACCGTATTGTCGTCCTGAATGCGTTATTAGTCAAGAATGTCCTCAAGACAAAGCATGCGTTAAAGAAAAATGTGTTAATCCGTGCATTGACACATGTGGACAAAATGCAAAATGTGATGTAGTCAATCATACACCATTCTGTAGTTGTTTGGCAGGATATGAAGGTGATGCATTTGTTGGTTGCTCAAAAATAATCGAAACACCAAAAGATCCATGCAATCCAACACCATGCGCGGAAAATGCTCAATGTTCAGTGTTAAACGGAGCAGCAAGATGTAGTTGTATTCCTCCGTATATTGGTAATCCTTATGCTGGCGGATGCAGACCGGAATGTACAATCAATGCTGATTGTCCAAGTCATTTAGCTTGTTTGAGTCAACATTGTCGAAACCCATGTCAAGGTTTATGTGGAGTTCGTGCCGAATGCACTGTTGTTAATCATGTTCCTGTATGTGCATGCGCACGTGGTTTAATCGGAGATCCATTTACGTCCTGTCGAGAAGCACCACCTGAACGTAAGTATTAATTTTCACAAAATTTTAAAAACTAATTTGAGTTTAATAGCACCTAAAAACCCATGTGAACCATCACCTTGCGGTCCTAATAGCATCTGTCGTGTGAAAAACAACAAAGCTGTGTGTTCCTGTCAAGTTGGTTTCTTTGGAGCACCACCAATGTGTCGACCGGAGTGTTTAGTCAGTTCTGAATGTAGCCAACATACTGCTTGTATTAATCAAAAATGTCAAGACCCATGTCCTGGGACGTGTGGATTGAATGCAAGATGCCAAGTTATCAACCACAATCCGATTTGTAGTTGTCCACCGAATTATATTGGAGATCCGTTCGTCCAATGCACTAGAGAAGGTAAAATTAATTTTTGTCAATGTTTCAACTGAAATTTGTTTGTTAGAACCTAAAGCAGAAGAGCCGAAGTTGCCTATAACACCTTGCATTCCATCTCCTTGTGGCGCTAACGCCGAATGTCGACCAGTGGACAACCGTCCTGTTTGTTCTTGTCTCCCAGAGATGCTAGGCGCGCCGCCAAATTGCCGACCAGAGTGTGTTATCAACCAAGATTGTCCATCTCATCTTGCTTGTGTGAATAATAAGTGTAAAGACCCATGTGTTGGTTCATGCGGTTATAATGCTCAGTGTACAGTGTTCAATCATCAACCAGCATGTAGTTGTCTTTCTGGCTTTGAAGGAGATGCGTTTTCTGGATGTACCGAAATCAAAGGTAAGTACTTTAGAATAAACAACTCAATTCTTCTTTTTTTTTTCTTTACTTTATTCTTCTATTTCTTCTAGTCGAACTACCTAGGAATCCTTGCAACCCTTCACCTTGTGGGGTAAATGCTATATGTAAAGAACAAAATGGTGCTGGTTCTTGTACTTGTCTTGAGAATTATTTTGGCGATCCATATGCCGGTTGTAGACCGGAATGTGTAATGAACAATGATTGTCCACATGATAAAGCATGTTTAGCTATGAAATGTCGAGATCCTTGTATTGGTAGTTGTGGTTTAAATGCTGAATGTCGTGTTATTAATCATAATCCACAATGTTACTGTCGAAATGGATATACAGGAAACGCGTTGACTCTATGTCGAGAAATCCCAGCTAGTAAGATTAGCCCAATTGTGAATTCCCAAACAAATCACAATTTTTCTTTAGTTACTTACGAAGAACCTAGAAGAAATCCATGCATTCCATCACCTTGTGGTCCATATAGTATCTGTAAAGTCCAAAACGACAGACCTGTTTGTTCTTGTTCTCCTGGTTACTTGGGAGCTCCTCCAAATTGCCGACCTGAATGTCTAGTCAATTCTGATTGTTCACTCGATAAAGCTTGCTTTAAACAAAAATGTGTAGATCCATGTCCTGGAACTTGTGGTTTTAATGCAAGATGTAAAGTTGTCAATCATAATCCCATTTGTAGTTGTCCTTCTGGATACGTCGGTGATCCTTTCGTGCGATGCACTTTGGAAATAAGTAAGAATGAAAATTTGAAAAAAAAAAAAAAGATTTATTGATAATAATTGTAGAAGTCCCAGAACCAGTTGAAGTCAATCCTTGTATTCCCTCTCCTTGCGGTTTATTCTCAGAATGTCGTGAATTAAACAATCGTGCTGTTTGTTCATGCCTTCCAAATTATTTCGGCCAACCTCCAAATTGTCGTCCGGAATGTGTAGTGAATTCAGATTGTGCTCCAACAAAAACTTGTCAAAATGAAAAATGTCGCGATCCTTGTCCTGGTTCATGTGGAGCTAACGCTGAATGTAAAACAATAAATCATTCGCCTGTTTGTTATTGTTTGCACGGATTTACCGGTGATCCTTTTTCTGGATGTTACGAAAGTAAGATTTTTGTTAACATTTATCAATGTCCCTTCTATCAATGAAATTTTAGTTGTTAAAACTGAAGAACCGAAACATCCTTGCAATCCATCACCATGCGGAAGCAATGCTATTTGTCGTGAACAAAATGGTGCTGGATCATGTACTTGTATCCAAGATTATTATGGTGATCCGTATTCTGGTTGTCGGCCTGAATGCGTAACCAATTCGGATTGTCCACGCGATAAATCTTGCGTTAATAATAAATGTAAAGATCCATGTCCTGGAACTTGTGGATTGAATGCTGAATGTCGAGTGTACAATCATGCACCAACTTGTAATTGTTTGTCTGGATATACAGGAAATGCGTTTACTTCTTGTCATCTTCCACCACCTCGTAAGAATTTTAACTTTTCACTTTATTTCTTAACTTCTTGTTCTTTCTTCAGCTTTACCAGAACCAGAACGTAATCCTTGTCAACCATCACCTTGTGGACCTTTCAGTCAATGTAGAGAATCAAACGGACATGCAGTTTGTTCTTGTTCACCCAACTATATAGGAAATCCTCCAACATGTAGACCTGAATGTACAGTCAGTACAGATTGTATGCAAAATCGTGCTTGTATTAATCAAAAATGTCGCGATCCTTGTCCTGGAACTTGTGGATTAAATGCTCGATGTAATGTTGTTAATCATAATCCTATCTGTAGCTGTCCTCCAGGATTCCAAGGAGATCCTTTCATCAGATGTATAGTTGAAGAACGTAAGCTTCATTTCTATCTTCTTTCTACTCTTAACTATATGCTTAACAATTTAGGAAAACCGGTTATTGAACCAAGTGGAAATCCTTGTGTACCATCACCTTGCGGACCTAATTCTCAATGTAGAGTCGTAGGCAATCAACCTGCATGTTCCTGTTTAATTAATTATATTGGACGCCCGCCTAATTGTCGTCCTGAATGTACAATCAATTCCGAATGTCCAAGCAATTTGGCTTGTATTAACGAAAAATGTCGCGATCCTTGTCCCGGTTCTTGCGGAATTCAAACAACTTGTAGTGTAGTCAAACACGCACCGATTTGTCAATGTCAAATTGGCTATACAGGAGATCCATTTGCTGGTTGTTCGATTTTAATCCAACAACCAAAACCGGAAAGAATTGAACCGTGTAATCCATCACCATGCGGTGCTAACGCAATTTGTAAAGAACGTAACGGAGCTGGTTCTTGTATTTGTTTGCCGGAATATTTCGGAGATCCGTATGCAGGCTGTCGTCCTGAATGTGTCATAAATACGGATTGTCCACGAGATAAAGCATGTATTAACAATCGATGTAAAAATCCATGTCCGGGAACATGCGGCTTGAATGCTGAATGTCGTGTAGCTAATCATGCCCCAACTTGTTCTTGTCTTGTTGGATATACTGGAAATCCAGCTATTGCATGCCATCTACCTCAACCTAGTACGTATTCTTTTATCTTTTTTATTTTCTATATTACTATTTTCTTTTTGATTTAGTTGTGCATGAAGAACCTAAAACTGATCCTTGTCAACCATCACCTTGTGGTCCATATAGTCAATGTAGAGTTGTAAATGGACATGCAGTTTGTTCTTGTCAAGCTGATTATGTCGGATCGCCACCAATGTGTAAACCAGAATGCATGATTTCAGCCGATTGTCCATTAGATAAAGCTTGTTTGAATATTAAATGTCAAGATCCATGTCCTGGCACTTGTGGTTTAAATGCAAGATGTCAAGTAGTTAATCATAATCCTATTTGCAGCTGCCCTTTGGGTTTCTCAGGAGATCCTTTTGTTCGATGTATACAAGAACTACGTAAGCTTTGATATTTACTTCTTTGTATATTATCTTACTAATTGTCTTTAGCTGCCGAACCAAAACCACCATCAAATCCTTGTAATCCATCTCCTTGCGGACCAAATTCTCAATGTCGGGTTATAGGCAATACACCTGCTTGTTCATGTTTGCAAAATTATATCGGACGACCACCGAATTGTCGTCCTGAATGTACAATCAGTTCTGAATGTCCAAGTAATCTTGCTTGTCAAAATGAAAAATGTATTGATCCTTGTCCTGGATCTTGTGGAGCTAACGCTGATTGTGTGGTTATATCGCATAGATCGGTTTGTTCGTGCAAAATCGGTTATACCGGAGACCCATTCAGTGGATGTAGTATTATACCCAGTAAGAAAATAATTAACCATTAAAACAAAAATAAAATTATTATAAAATTTTAGTCATACAACCGGTTGAAGAACAACGCAATCCATGTAACCCATCACCATGTGGTGCTAACGCGGTTTGTAAAGAACGAAATAACGTTGGTTCTTGTACTTGTTTACCAAATTATTTTGGTGACCCATATTCCGGCTGCCGACCTGAATGTGTAACAAATTCGGATTGTCCAAGAGATAAAGCATGTACGAATAATAAATGTAGAGATCCATGTCCGGGTATTTGTGGATTGAATGCTGAATGTAGAGTTAGCAATCATATCCCATCTTGTTTCTGTTTGGATGGGTTTATTGGAAATCCACAAACATCATGTCATCAGCCTCCACCCAGTAAGACTATTAACATTTTTCTCAACAATATATTAATTAAAATTTTCAAGAATTTGAAGAACCTAAAGGCGATCCGTGTGTACCATCTCCATGTGGTCCATACAGCAATTGTAAAGTAATAAACGATCATGCTGTTTGTTCTTGTCAACCGAATTATATCGGAGCTCCGCCATCTTGCAAACCCGAATGTATGGTTAGCACTGACTGTCCGCAAAATCGGGCTTGTATTAACAATAAATGTCAAGATCCATGTCCTGGTACTTGCGGTATAAATGCTCGATGTCAAGTTGTCAATCATAATCCGATCTGTAGTTGTCCGACGAATTATATCGGCGATCCATTTGTCAGATGTATTGTTCAGCCAAGTAAGAAACTAACGAAAATTTTAAGTCCCATCTATTTTTAATAATTTCTAGAACAAGAACCACCAACACCCACTGGTAACCCATGCGTACCATCTCCTTGCGGTTTGAACTCTCAATGTCGTGTAATTGGAAACCAAGCAGCCTGTTCGTGTTTGCCTGATTATATAGGACGTCCACCAAATTGTCGACCTGAATGTACAATTAATGCTGAATGTCCTGGAAATCTTGCATGTCAAAATGAAAAATGTAAAGATCCATGTCCAGGATCGTGCGGATCGAGTACTACTTGTACAGTTGTTAAACATTCACCGGTTTGTGTTTGTATTTCTGGATTTACTGGTGATCCATTTACTGGATGTTCACCAATTCCGCCGCGTAAGATTCAATATTATTTTTCTCAGCAAAAAACTATTGAAAATATTGCAGCTGCTCCTGTTACTGAAGCTCCAGCTAATCCATGCAATCCATCACCATGCGGTGCTAACGCAATTTGTAAAGAACGTAACGGAGCTGGTTCTTGTATATGTTTGCCTGAATATTTCGGAGATCCATATAGCGGTTGTAGACCGGAATGTGTTACCAATTCTGATTGTGACCGAAGTAAAGCTTGTGTTAACAATAAATGTGTTGATCCATGTCCTGGTACTTGCGGAATAAATGCTGAATGTCGAGTGGTTAATCATGCTCCATCTTGTTTCTGTATTTCTGGATATACTGGAGAACCATTACGAATTTGCAATTTGATCCAACCTAGTAAGATTTACCCAAAACAAAACAAAAGAATCATTTTTTATCAATTTTTTTTTAAATAGTTGAAGAAGAACCTTCGCAAAATCCTTGCCAACCATCGCCTTGCGGTCCATACAGTCAATGTCGCGAAATAAACAATCATGCTGTTTGTTCTTGTCAACCAAATTATATTGGAACTCCTCCAATGTGTCGACCGGAATGTATCGTTAGTTCTGAATGTCCACAAGACAAAGCATGTTCGAATCAGAAATGTGTAAATCCATGTCGAACTGAAGCAAAACCTTGTGGAATTAATGCTGATTGTAGAGTAGTTAATCATAATCCGATTTGCAGTTGTTTACAAGGTTTTACTGGCGATCCTTTTACTCGTTGCTCTAAACCAGAACGTATGTTAAAACTTTCTATTCTTTCATTTTTCTACGTCTATTTCTATTCTAGCTCTTCCACCTGTTAGAGATGAAACCAATCCTTGTGTACCTTCACCATGTGGACCCAACTCTCAATGTAGAATTGTAGGAACACAACCTGCATGCTCTTGTTTACAAAACTATGTAGGTCGTCCTCCAAACTGTCGTCCTGAATGTATAAACGATGCAGAATGTCCTAATTATAAAGCATGTAAAAACGAAAAGTGTATAGATCCATGTCCGGGTAGTTGTGGAACAAATGCACAATGTACTGTTGTAAATCATAGTCCAGTCTGTTCTTGCTTCTCTGGCTATATTGGTGATCCTTTTACTTCTTGTACTCTGCCACTTCCACCATGTAAGAACTGTTTTCAATATTTTCTATTTGAAAAATTTTATTATACATTTCAACTTTTATTTTTCTTCTAGCAACTGAACGAACTCCACCTAGTACTCCATGCTTCCCATCACCGTGTGGACCAAACGCTGAATGTCGTGAGAAAAATGGAGCTGGTGCTTGTATTTGTCCTCCAGGATATCAAGGCGATCCTTATGACAACAAAAAAGGATGTCATAGAGAATGCGAAATTAATGATGATTGCACGCCGCAACTTGCTTGTGTGGCTTATAAATGCGTGGATCCATGTATTGGTACTTGTGGTACTTTTGCCGAATGTAATGTACTTAACCATGTACCAACATGTACTTGTCCATCTGGTTATACTGGAGATCCGTTCTTCCAGTGCAGACAAATACCACCAGAACCACCACGACGTCCTGAAAATCCATGTATTCCATCACCATGTGGACCGAACAGTCAATGCAGAAACGTCAATAATCAAGCTGTTTGTTCTTGTTTGCCTAATTTCATTGGAGCACCACCAAACTGTCGACCAGAATGTGTAGTCAGTTCTGAATGTTCTTCAGATAAAGCTTGTATTAATCAGAAATGCGGAGATCCATGTCCGAATACTTGCGGTTTAGGAGCTCAATGTAGTACTAGAAATCATAGCCCAATTTGTGCTTGTCCACCTGGATTTACTGGAGATCCATTTACAAAATGTTCACCACAGGAAATAATCTCAGAACCGACAACTGAAAGACCACCTTCTTGTTTCCCATCGCCTTGTGGTCCCAATTCTCAATGCCAAATCAGCGGAAATGTACCTTCTTGTTCATGTCTACCAAATTACATCGGTGCTCCGCCAAACTGTCGTCCAGAATGTACAATCAGCTCGGAATGTAGTAGTAATTTTGCTTGCATCAATCTGAAATGTCGCGATCCATGTCCTGGGTCTTGTGGTACAAGCGCTAAATGTCATGTTCTTAACCATATCCCAGTCTGTACTTGTGAAGATGGATACACTGGTAATCCATTCGTGCAATGCACTTTGATTCCTCCTGTTACGGAACCACCAGTACCTAAAGACCCATGTAATCCATCACCATGTGGACCGAACGCTCAATGCAACAATGGTATCTGTACATGTTTACCGGAATTTATCGGAAATCCATATGAATCCTGCAGACCGGAATGTGTTCTAAGTACCGAATGTAATAGAGATAAAGCTTGCATTAGAAATAAATGCGTAGATCCATGTCCAGGAACTTGTGGACAGAATGCCCGTTGTGATGTTATTAATCACATCCCGACTTGTTCTTGTTCAGATGGATATACAGGAGATCCATTTACAAATTGCCGAGTATCTGAACCCAAAACACCTCTTCCTAGAATAGACCCATGCAATCCATCGCCTTGTGGTCCAAACAGTCAGTGCAAAAACATCAATGACCATGCTGTATGTTCATGTCTACAAAGCTACGTCGGTACTCCTCCATCTTGTAAACCAGAATGTGTAGTTAGTGCAGAATGCGCTTTAACTAAAGCATGTGTCAATCAAAAATGTGTCGATCCATGTCCAGGTTCTTGTGGATTGAATGCTAGATGTGAAGTTATCAATCATAGTCCGATATGTAGTTGTCCAGAAGGACAAACAGGTGATCCGTTCCAAAGTTGTCGACCAATACCAAAAGCCCCACCAACACCAGCACTACCAACAGATCCTTGTCTACCAAATCCTTGTGGACCGAATTCAATCTGTCGACGTGTAGGCGATTCTCCATCATGTAGCTGTGCTCAAGACTATACCGGAAGTCCTCCAAATTGTCGTCCTGAATGTGTCATCAATTCCGAATGTCCAAGCAATTTAGCTTGCATTAATAATAAATGTAAAGATCCATGTCCAGGCAGTTGTGGAATTAACACTGAATGTAGAGTCATCAGTCATACAGTTTCTTGTTCATGTTCGCCAGGATTTGCTGGAAATCCATTTGTTCAATGTTCGAAACAAGAAAGCGAACCGATTAATCCATGTGAACCATCACCATGTGGAGCTAACGCTATTTGTACTGAAAGAAATGGAGCTGGCGCTTGCACTTGCATCGATGATTATCAAGGAAATCCATATGAAGGCTGTCGACCAGAATGTGTGTTAAGTTCAGACTGTCCAACTAATAAAGCTTGCATTAGAAATAAATGCAGCGATCCGTGTCCTGGAATTTGTGGACAATTTGCTGAATGTTCAGTTATTAATCATGTTCCGACTTGCACTTGCATTAACGATTATGTTGGAGATCCGTTTACTAGATGCACACCACCACCTCGTAAGTTATTAATTTTATTGTGATAATAAGCACTAATGTTCTTTTAGCTGTTACAGAACCAACAGTTTACGTGGATCCATGCAATCCAAGTCCTTGCGGTCCGAATAGTCAATGTAGAAACGTCAACGATCAAGCTGTTTGTTCCTGTCTTCCCGAATACACTGGTTCTCCACCAAACTGTCGTCCAGAATGTGTTGTCAGCTCGGAATGTCCTCAAAATCGAGCGTGCCATAAATACAAATGTGCCAATCCATGTGCCGGAACTTGCGGTGTTGGAGCAAGATGCGAAGTTATTAATCATAATCCTATTTGTAGTTGTCCAAGTGGATTAACAGGCGATCCATTTACTAGATGTTATGAATTACCTCCTCTACCAACACCTAAACCTATACCAACAGATCCTTGCAATCCTTCGCCGTGTGGTGCTAATGCTCAGTGTAGAGTAATCAACGATCAACCATCTTGTTCTTGTCTTCCAAATTATATTGGAGTACCACCAAATTGTCGACCGGAATGTGTTGTAAACACTGATTGTCCATCGAATTTAGCTTGTATCACAGAAAAATGTAGAGATCCATGTCCAGGATCGTGTGGATTTAATGCAGAATGTCGAGTACAGAATCATATTCCTATATGTACATGTGTTTTGGGATTCGTGGGTGATCCATTCACACAATGCACACCGGAAAAGAAACAAGAAGAACCGAAAATACCAATCGATCCTTGCAATCCATCGCCGTGTGGGGCGAATGCCCAATGTGATAATGGTATTTGCTCATGTTTTCCGCAATATTTTGGAGATCCATATAGAGGCTGTCGGCCAGAATGTACAATGAACACTGATTGTTCACCTAATAAAGCATGCAGCAATTTGAAATGTATTGATCCATGTCCTGGAACATGCGGTCAGGATGCTGTTTGCGATGTTGTTAATCATATTCCAACTTGTAGTTGTCCATCTGGATATGAAGGCGATCCGTTTACTAGCTGCAGACCTATTAAACCAATCGGTGAGTTTTTTATATAACTTTTCCAACAATTATTTATAATTTTTTCAATAGAAGTACCACGTGATCCATGCAATCCATCACCTTGCGGTCCAAACAGTCTTTGTCGAGTTAATAACGGTGTCGCTGTTTGTTCATGTCAACCAGGACTAATTGGATCTCCGCCATCATGTCGACCCGAATGCATCGTAAGCGCTGAATGTTCACTGACTAAAGCTTGCTTAAACAACAAATGTGTGGATCCATGTCCTGGTACTTGTGGTATCAATGCTAAATGTCAAGTAGTCAATCATAACCCAATCTGTAGTTGTACTGAAGGCATGTCAGGCGATCCTTTCACTCGTTGTACACCAATCATCGTACGCGAACCGATCAAACCATGCGAACCGAGTCCGTGCGGACCAAATTCAATCTGTCAAGTTCGTGACGAAAATCCCGCGTGTTCGTGTCTCGAAAATTACATCGGCATACCGCCTAATTGTCGACCCGAATGTACTATCAATCCGGAATGTTCGAGTGTTACAGCGTGCATTAATCAAAAGTGTCGAGATCCGTGTCCGGGAAGTTGCGGACAAAATGCTGTGTGTAATGTTGTCAATCACAATCCAGTGTGTAAGTGCAATCCTGGATTCGAAGGAGATCCGTTTGTTAGATGTGTACCAGCCATCGTACCAGGTAGGATGTTAAATTTTTTTCAAGTAAAAATCAGTACTTATTGATTGTAATGTTAAAGTACTGCTTTTTACTATTTAAAAATCAGTACTGGTTTAAAGTACTGCTTTTTTTGCATGCTGAGCTGTACATACTAAATCGCTTACGCTTTTGGGATATACAAGGTAAGGAAAATGATATCCCACAACGATAACAACGAGCTTTACCAAACGCTTAAAAAAAAATGCGTTAAATGTCCCTAGTCCCTTGCGCAAAATCGTTACACTGGCCCTAATTCCACAATAACAATCGCTTTTGATACAAAAACGGAAAACATTGCGGTTTTGATTATATTACACCTTGAAGCTTGCGGAAATGGCCCTAATACGAAAGCTTAAAGCAAAAAGCAGCTAATAATAAAGCGTAACGTAATAGTCTTATGATAATATTTCAGTCCAAACACCTCTGGAAATCTTAAAGCCTTGTTCCCCATCACCATGTGGTGCAAATGCAATTTGTAAAGAACGAAATGGAGCAGGTTCTTGTATTTGTTTGACCGATTATATTGGAAATCCTTATGAAGGATGTAGACCGGAATGTATACATAATTCGGATTGTCCTTCGAATAAAGCGTGTACTAGAAATAAATGTATTGATCCTTGTCCTGGTACTTGCGGACAAAATGCCAATTGTCAAGTGATTAATCATTCGCCTTCGTGTAGTTGTATACCTGGATATAGTGGAGATCCTTTCCGATATTGCACTTTGCCACAGCCTGAACGTAAGCATCAGATTACCAAACAAAACTCAAAATAATTTTTATATAGCCCCTAGAGATGTAATTCCAATAAACCCATGTCAACCGTCACCTTGCGGACCTAATAGTCAATGTCGAGAAATAAATCAACAGGCAGTGTGTTCTTGTTTGCCTAATTATATAGGCAGTCCACCCGGATGTAGACCTGAATGTGTCGTTAGTTCCGAATGTCAATCGAACAAAGCTTGTATCAATCAAAAATGTGCTGATCCATGTCCTGGAACATGCGGACAATCAACTATATGTCAAGTTATCAATCATAGCCCCATTTGTAGTTGTCGACCAGCTTATACCGGCGATCCTTTCTCTAGATGTTACCCAATTCCACGTAAGATCATCAACAGGCTTTTTTTTTCTTTCTTACCAAAAATTTTAATTTTAGCTCCACCAATTGTAGAACCCCAGCCTGTATCTCGAAATCCTTGTTTACCATCACCATGCGGTCCTAATTCTCAATGTCGTGATATAGGAGGTTCACCATCTTGTTCCTGCTTGCCAGATTTTATCGGAAATCCTCCGAATTGTCGTCCAGAATGTTTCCAAAACTATGAATGTCCAAGTAATTTGGCTTGTATTCGAAATAAATGCACAGATCCTTGTCCTGGTACTTGTGGCATTGGAGCTAATTGTCTTGTCAACAATCATCTTGCACTTTGTGTATGTCCAGAAGGTTTTACTGGCGATCCATTTAATAATTGTTATCCAAAACCACAAGAAATACAACCGATTGTTGAAAAAGATCCTTGTAATCCATCTCCATGTGGTACTAACGCTCAATGTAACAATGGTATATGTACATGCTTGACGGAATATCAAGGAGATCCGTATCTAGAATGTAGGCCAGAATGTATTCTTAGTGATGATTGTCCATTGAATAAAGCATGTCGAAGAAATAAGTGTATTGAACCTTGTCCTGGTACATGTGGCCAAGGTGCTATTTGTACGGTTGTTAATCATATACCAATGTGTAGTTGCCCATCTGGATATACAGGAAATGCGTTTGTTTTTTGCAGTGTGTTGGAAAGTACGTGGTAATAGTGTTAATTTCTCAGTCTAATTTTTATCTTTTAGCACCTCCTAAAAGAAACCCATGCCAACCATCACCATGTGGTCCTAATAGTCAATGCCGTGAAATAAACGAACAAGCAGTTTGTTCTTGCGTTCCTGGCTATATTGGCAGTCCTCCAACTTGCCGACCTGAATGTATTACTAGTTCTGAATGTCCTTTAACTCAAGCTTGTATCAATCAAAAATGTGTTAATCCATGCCCTGGAACTTGTGGTTTGAATGCTAAATGCCAAGTAGTTAACCACAATCCGATCTGTATTTGTCCTGTTGATTTCACTGGTGATCCATTTACAAGATGTTTCTTAAAACGTAAGACTTCGAGAATCTGGAAATTATTATTTAAACGATTTCTTTTAGCCCAAGAAGAACCAGTTCAAATAAATCCATGTCAGCCTTCACCTTGCGGCCCCAACTCTCAGTGTAAACCAATCGGCGATTCTCCATCTTGTTCTTGTTTGCCAGACTTCAAAGGATCACCTCCAAATTGTCGTCCAGAATGCAGCAGCAATAGTGAATGTTCTCTTAATCTTGCTTGCATCAATCGTAAATGTGTAGATCCATGTAGAGGAATTTGCGGTTCAAATGCTGAATGTCGTGTTGTAAATCATGCTCCAAATTGTGCTTGCATTTCTGGATTCGAAGGAGATCCATTTGTACAATGCTTACAACGACCACCACCACCACCACCTGAACGTATAAACCCATGCATGCCTTCACCTTGTGGTTCGAATGCTGTTTGTAAAGAACGTAATGGTGCTGGTTCGTGTGTTTGTCTTCCGGAATATATTGGAAATCCTTATGAAGGTTGCCGACCAGAATGTGTCTTAAGTTCGGATTGTTCATCAAATAAAGCTTGTGTTAAGAATAAGTGTGTCGATCCGTGTCCTGGAACATGTGGACAAAATGCAAATTGTCAAGTTATTAATCATTCGCCTTCATGTTTTTGTAATCCTGGTTATACAGGAGATCCTTTCAGATTCTGTCAATTGCCAGCTCCAGAACGTAAGTTGTTGGATAAATTTTTAATAAAATTTCTGACATTTATCTTTAGCTGTGCGTGATGAAATACTTGTAAACCCATGTCAACCATCACCATGCGGACCAAATAGTCAATGTCGTGAAGTAAACGGACAAGCTGTTTGTTCTTGTTTACCAAATTATATAGGTAGTCCTCCAGGATGTAGACCTGAATGTGTAGTTAGTTCCGAATGTCAATTAACTAAAGCTTGTGTCAATCAAAAATGTGTTGATCCTTGTCCTGGAACTTGCGGTTTAAATGCAAACTGCCAAGTAATTAATCATAGTCCTATTTGTAGTTGTAAGTCAAGATTTACGGGTGATCCTTTCACTCGTTGTATACCAATTCCACGTAAGATTATTATTTTTTTATTGGTTTGTTACAATATTAACATAGATATTGTAGCTTCTCCTGTTGAAACACCAAAACCAGTAATAACAAACCCATGTGTGCCTAATCCATGTGGTCCAAATTCTCAATGTCGAGATATAGGCAATTCACCATCTTGTTCATGTTTGCCTAATTTCATTGGATCACCTCCAAATTGTCGACCAGAATGTACAATCAACTCTGAATGTTCAAGTAATCTAGCTTGCATTAATCAAAAATGTAGAGATCCATGTCCTGGTTCTTGTGGAACTAATGCCCAATGTAATGTCATCAATCATACTCCAATTTGCACTTGCTTGGAAGGATATACTGGAGATCCGTTTAGTTATTGCCAACCAAAACCACAAGAAGTTGAACCGGTTAAAAGCGATCCTTGCAATCCGTCACCTTGTGGTGCTAACGCACAGTGTGATAATGGTGTTTGTACTTGTTTGTCTGAATACCAAGGAGATCCTTACAGAGGATGCAGACCTGAATGTGTTCTTAACAACGATTGTTCAAGAGATAAAGCTTGTGTAAGAAATAAATGTAAAGATCCTTGTCCTGGTACTTGTGGTCAAAATGCAGAATGCGCTGTTATCAACCATATACCCACATGTACATGTATTCAAGGATATGCAGGCAATGCTTTTATTCTTTGTTCACCTATACCTCCATCATTGCCTAAAAATCCATGCCAACCATCACCATGCGGTCCGAATAGTCAATGTCGAGAAATAAATGGACAAGCAGTTTGTTCTTGCGTTCCTGGTTACATTGGCAGTCCTCCAACATGTCGACCTGAATGTGTAACCAGTTCCGAGTGTGCACTGAATCAAGCTTGCGTCAATCAAAAATGTATAGACCCATGTCCTGGAACTTGCGGCATTAATGCAAAATGCCAAGTTGTAAACCATAACCCAATTTGTAGTTGTTTGCAAGGCCAAACCGGCGATCCGTTTGTCAGATGTCTACCAATACGTAAGCTTACATATTTTTTTTTTCAGTTGATGGTTTATATAATAACTCTTCTTTAGCTGAAGAGGAACCACTACAAATACCCACAAATCCATGTCAACCATCACCTTGCGGTCCAAACGCTCAATGTAAAGAATCAAATGGTGCTCCATCTTGTTCTTGTCTTCCCGAATTTATAGGATCTCCTCCAAATTGTCGACCAGAATGTGTTAGTAACAGTGAATGTCCAAGTCATCTTGCTTGTATTAATCAAAAATGTAAAGATCCATGTCCTGGTACTTGTGGAGCTAACGCTGAATGTCGTGTTGTTAGTCATACGCCAAATTGTGTTTGTGTAGTTGGATTTGTGGGTGATCCTTTCACTCAATGTACAACTCCTCCAACACCAGTCCAAGAAAATTTAACACCTTGTAATCCATCACCATGCGGTGTAAATGCTCAGTGCAAAGAACGAAATGGTGCTGGTTCATGTGTTTGTATTCCTGAATACATAGGAAATCCATACGAAGGTTGTAGACCTGAATGCTCTATTAATTCCGACTGTCCATCAAATAAAGCTTGCATTCGAAATAAATGTCAAGATCCATGTCCTGGTACTTGCGGAGCTAATGCAAATTGCCAAGTTATCAATCATTTACCATCTTGTACTTGTATTACTGGATATATAGGAGATCCGTTTAGATATTGTAATGTTATTCCTCCAGAACGTAAGATAATATTAATCTAATACATCGAAAAAAATTAAATCATGTAAATTGTAGCTGTAAGAGACGAAACTCCGAAAAATCCTTGTCAACCATCACCATGCGGACCAAATAGTCAATGCCGAGAAGTAAACGGACAAGCTGTTTGTTCTTGTTTACCAAATTATATCGGAAGTCCACCAGGTTGTAGACCTGAATGTGTCGTTAGTTCGGAATGTGCCCAAAATAAAGCTTGTGTTAACCAAAAATGTACAGACCCTTGTCCTGGCACTTGCGGCTTGAATGCAGATTGTCAAGTCATCAAACACAGTCCGATTTGTAGTTGCCAAAATGGTTTTACAGGAGATCCATTCACTAGATGCTACCCAATACCATGTAAGATGATAAATCAAGATTTTTTCTTCCAGTTTGTGAATTGGTATTTTCTAGCCCCACCAGTTGAACCACCCCGTCCTGTTGTACAAAATCCGTGCGTGCCTTCACCGTGTGGTCCCAATAGTCAATGTCGCGATTCTAACGGCTCTCCTTCATGTTCTTGTTTGTCCAATTATTTAGGAAGTCCACCGAATTGTCGCCCAGAATGTGCAATTAATTCAGAATGTCCCAGCAATTTAGCGTGTATCAATCAAAAATGTAAAGACCCATGTCCAGGATCTTGTGGAGCTAGCGCTCAATGCAATGTTATCAATCATACGCCAATTTGTACATGTCCTGAAGGATACACCGGAGATCCGTTTAGTTATTGTCAACCAAAACCGCAAGAAGAAGAACCGGTTAAAACCGATCCTTGCAATCCATCACCATGTGGTGCTAATGCACAATGTGATAATGGCGTTTGCACTTGTTTGCCTGAATATCAAGGAGATCCATACAGAGGATGCAGACCTGAATGTGTTCTTAACAATGATTGTCCAAAAGATAAAGCTTGCATTGGGAATAAATGTAAAGATCCTTGCCCTGGTACTTGCGGTCAAAACGCAGAATGTGCTGTTATCAACCATATACCCACATGTACATGTATTCAAGGATATGCAGGCAATGCTTTTATTCTTTGTTCACCTATACCTCCATCATTGCCTAAAAATCCATGCCAACCATCACCATGCGGTCCGAATAGTCAATGTCGAGAAATTAATGGACAAGCAGTTTGTTCTTGCGTTCCTGGTTACATTGGCAGTCCTCCAACATGTCGACCTGAATGTGTAACCAGCTCCGAATGTCCACTCAACCAAGCTTGTGTTAATCAAAAATGTATAAATCCATGTCCTGGCACTTGCGGCATTAATGCAAAATGCCAAGTTGTCAATCACAATCCGATTTGTAGTTGCGCTCCAAAATATTCAGGAGATCCGTTTATTAGATGCACTCCAATACGTAAGATTTCTATTTTAAAAATGTTCCAAATTTTACTTATTGTTTGTAGCTGAAGATGTTCCTCCGCTTGTACCACTAAATCCATGTCAACCATCACCTTGCGGTCCAAATTCACAGTGTAAAGTTTCTGGAGAGTCTCCATCTTGTTCTTGTTTACCAGAATTTAAAGGTTCACCACCAAATTGTCGTCCGGAATGTGTTAGTAATAGTGAATGCGCAAATCATCTTGCTTGTATTAATCAAAAATGTAAAGACCCATGCCCTGGTACTTGTGGTGCTAATGCTGAATGTCGGGTTATAAGTCATACACCAAATTGTATTTGTCCGCCTGATTTTATTGGAGATCCTTTTGTGAATTGTTCACCAAAACCACGTAAGATTTTGTAATTTTTTTTCTATACAAAAGTTTTTGAAAATTGATTATAGCTGTCCCATCTGTGATTTTATCGCCATGTTCACCATCTCCATGCGGAGCTAACGCTCAGTGTAAAGAACAAAATGGTGCAGGTGCTTGCATTTGTCTTCCAGATTATATAGGAAATCCATATGAAGGATGTCGTCCTGAATGTGTTCTTAATTCAGATTGTCCATATAATAAAGCTTGTATTAAAAATAAATGTCAAGATCCATGTCCTGGTACTTGTGGGCAAAATGCTCAATGCCAAGTTGTTAATCATTTACCATCGTGTAATTGTAATATCGGATATACTGGCGATCCTTTTCAATATTGTTCATTGCCACCAACAGAACGTAAGATTTCTTTTTAACAAATATGCAAAATCTATGTTTTTTGCTCTCTAGCTGTTTTGGAAGAACCTACAAACCCATGCCAACCAAATCCTTGCGGTCCGAATAGTCAATGTAGAGAAATTAATCAACAAGCAGTTTGTTCTTGTTTACCAAATTATATAGGCAGTCCACCAGGATGTAGACCTGAGTGTGTAGTTAGTTCGGAATGTACATTGAATAAAGCTTGTTCCAATCAAAAATGCATAGACCCATGTCCTGGAACTTGTGGTTTGAACGCTAAATGCCAAGTTATCAATCATAGTCCAATTTGTAGTTGTCAAGAACGTTATACCGGAGACCCATTCACTCGTTGTTTCCCAATTCCACGTAAGTTGAAGAAAAATTGATGGTTCTTCCATTTATATAAAAATTCTAGCACTTCCACCTGCTCCAATCCAACCTGTTATAACAAACCCATGCGAACCATCACCATGTGGTCCGAATAGTCAATGTCGAAATATAAATGGAAACCCATCTTGTTCATGTTTACCAAATTATCAAGGATCACCACCAAATTGTCGACCTGAATGTAGTATCAATTCCGAATGTTCAAGCAATTTAGCTTGTATCAATCAAAAATGTAGAGATCCATGTCCAGGATCGTGTGGTTCTGGTGCTCAATGTAGTGTTATCAACCATACACCAATATGTACATGTCCTGAAGGATTCACAGGCAATCCGTTTAGTTATTGTCAACCAAAACCACCACCTACACCTACACCAGTTGAAGACGATCCTTGCAATCCATCACCATGTGGTGCTAACACGCAATGCAACAATGGTATTTGTACTTGTTTACCTGAATTCCAAGGAGATCCATATAGAGGATGTCGACCTGAATGTATCTTAAGTACAGAATGTACAAAAGACAAAGCTTGCATTCGGAATAAATGTCAAGATCCATGTCCAGGAACATGTGGACAAAACGCTGAATGCTCTGTTGTTAATCATATTCCAATTTGTTCTTGTCGTCAAGGATATACAGGCAATGCTTTTGTTCTTTGCTCTCAAATACCTCCATCTTTGCCGAAAAACCCATGCCAACCATCACCATGCGGTCCTAACAGTCAATGTCGAGAAATAAATGGGCAAGCAGTTTGTTCTTGCGTTCCTGGTTACATCGGAAGTCCCCCAATGTGTCGACCAGAATGTGTTTCCAGCTCAGAATGTGCTTTGATCAAAACTTGCGTTAATCAAAAATGTGTTGATCCTTGTCCTGGCACTTGCGGAGTTGGGGCGAAATGCCAAGTAGTTAATCATAATCCAATTTGCACTTGTCCTGTTCAATTTACAGGAGATCCGTTTATTCGATGTCTCCCAATTCGTAAGTTTTTCAATTTCAATTTTGAAATTTTTGGAAAAAATTTGAAATCTTTTAGCTGCTGAACCGGTGGTAACACCAACAAATCCATGCCAGCCATCCCCATGCGGAGCAAACGCTCAATGCAAAGAAATCAATGGATTACCATCTTGTTCATGTCTTCCAGAATTTGTAGGTTCGCCTCCTAATTGTAAACCAGAGTGTGTTAGTAACAGCGAATGTCCAAATTATCTTGCTTGTATCAATCAAAAATGTAAAGATCCATGTCCTGGAATTTGTGGTGCTAACGCTGAATGTCGTGTTGTTAGTCATACACCGAATTGTGTTTGTCTTGCTGGATATACTGGAAATCCATTCTCGCAATGTCAATTGCCTCCTCCAAAACAAGAAATTTTAACACCTTGCAATCCTTCACCATGTGGTGCAAATGCACAATGTAGAGAACAAAACAAAGCAGGATCTTGTATTTGTCTTTCTGATTTTATCGGAAATCCATATGAAGGTTGTCGACCTGAATGTACAATCAACTCGGATTGTCCATCGAATAAAGCTTGCGTTTTATATAAATGTAAAGATCCATGTCCTGGTACATGCGGACCTAATGCTAATTGTCAAGTTGTTAATCATTTACCGACTTGTACTTGTATTGTTGGATATACAGGCGATCCGTTCAGATTTTGTAATCCAACTCCAGTCCAACGTAAGTTATTTCGAATTTTTTTGAACACGTTTAATATTCTTTTTTTTTGTATTAGCAACATTAGAAGAACCTGTTAATCCATGTCAGCCATCACCTTGCGGACCTAATAGTCAATGTCGCGAAGTTAATAATCAAGCAGTTTGTTCTTGTTTGCCAAATTATGTTGGTAGTCCACCAGGATGTAGACCTGAATGTGTAGTTAGTTCTGAATGTCAATTAACTAAAGCTTGTGTCAATCAAAAATGTGTTAATCCTTGTCCTGGAACTTGTGGTTTAAATGCGAAATGCCAAGTTATAAATCATAGTCCAATTTGTAGTTGTCAGAATGGTTTTACTGGCGATCCATTTACCAGATGCTTCCCTATACCACGTAAGAATCAACAATAAGATTAGAATTTTTCCACAATTCTTAATTTCTAGCATCACCAACCTTACCACCAACTCCGGTAGTACAAAATCCATGTGTTCCATCACCTTGCGGTCCGAATAGTCAATGCAATGACAATCGAGGAATACCATCGTGTTCTTGTTTACCAAACTTTATCGGATCACCACCAAACTGTCGTCCAGAATGCACAATCAACTCAGAATGTTCTAGCAATTTAGCTTGTATTAATCGAAAATGTAAAGACCCATGTCCTGGTTCTTGTGGATTTAATGCTCAATGTAGTGTTATTAATCATACACCGATTTGTACATGTCCAGATGGATATGCAGGCGATCCGTTTAATAATTGTTTTGTTAAACCACCACCACCAGCAGCAGAACCAGTAGTAGCAGATCCTTGTAACCCATCACCATGTGGTGCTAACGCACAATGTAACAATGGTATTTGTACTTGTTTACCAGAATATCAAGGTGATCCATACAGAGGTTGCCGACCTGAATGTGTCTTAAATTCAGATTGTCCAAGAGATAGAGCTTGTGTTAGAAATAAATGTCAAGATCCATGTCCAGGAACATGTGGACAAAATGCCGAATGTAATGTTTATAATCATATCCCAATTTGTACATGCCGACAGGGCTATATTGGCAATGCTTTTGTAACTTGTACACAAATTGTAACACCAATTCCGCAAAATCCATGCCAACCATCACCATGCGGTCCTAACAGTCAATGTCGAGAAATAAATGGACAAGCGGTTTGTTCTTGTCTTGTTGGTTATATTGGTAGCCCACCGACATGTCGTCCAGAATGTGTATCCAGTTCGGAATGTTCACTCACCCAAGCTTGTGTTAACCAAAAATGTATTGATCCATGTCCTGGAACTTGCGGATTGAATGCAAAATGTCAAGTTATTAATCACAACCCAATTTGTAGTTGCTTTTTACGATATACTGGAGATCCCTTCGTACGATGTACTCCTATTCTTGAAGAACCTCCACAAGTACCAACAAATCCATGTCAACCTAGCCCATGTGGGCCAAATTCTCAATGCAAAGAAAGCAACAATTCGCCATCATGTTCCTGTCTTCCAGAATTTATAGGAACACCTCCAAATTGTCGGCCGGAATGTGTCAGTAATAGTGAATGTGCGAATCATCTTGCTTGTATTAATCAAAAATGTAAAGACCCATGTCCTGGAACGTGTGGAGCTAACGCTGAATGTCGTGTTGTTAGTCATACACCTAATTGTATGTGTTTGGTTGGCTATACTGGTGATCCATTCAGTCAATGTAACATTTATCAACCACCAACAGCAGTTTCGATTGTTTCACCATGTCAACCATCGCCATGTGGAGCGAATGCGCAATGTAGAGTACAAAATACAGCAGGTGCTTGTGTTTGTCTTCCAGACTTTATAGGAAATCCTTATGAAGGATGTAGACCAGAATGTGTTTTAAGTTCAGATTGTCCATCGAATAGAGCTTGTATTAGAAATAAATGTATGGATCCATGTCCTGGGACATGCGGGGCTAACGCTAATTGCCAAGTTGTTAATCATTCGCCATCTTGTACTTGTGTTTCGGGATATACAGGAGATCCATTTAGATACTGTAGTTTACCTCCACCAGAACGTAAGCAGATTAATTGTGTTAACACACATATTTCACGTTTGAAATTTCAGCTGTTAAAGACGAAACTCCACAAAACCCATGTCAACCATCACCTTGCGGTCCAAATAGTCAATGTCGCGAAGTTAACAATCAAGCAGTTTGTTCATGCTTACCTAATTATATAGGTAGTCCACCAGGATGTAGACCAGAATGTGTAGTTAGTTCTGAATGTGTCCAAAACAAAGCTTGTGTTAACCAAAAATGTACAGACCCATGTCCTGGCACTTGCGGCTTGAATGCAAATTGTCAAGTCATCAACCACAGTCCAATTTGTAGTTGTCAGAATGGTTTTACAGGAGATCCATTCACTAGATGTTATCCTATACCACGTAAGTTTTCGATAAGCTAAAATGAAATCCGTCTCTTCAATTTTTTTTTTTTTATTAACAGCACCACCTCCTGTTATATACGACGAACCAGTCAAAGACCCATGCCTACCATCACCTTGTGGTGCTAACAGTCAATGTAGAAACACAGGTGGTGCCCCGTCTTGTTCTTGTCTGCCAAATTATATAGGAAGTCCCCCAAATTGCAAACCTGAATGTACAATTAATTCCGAATGTCAAAGTAACTTAGCTTGTATCAATCAAAAATGTAGAGACCCATGTCCAGGATCTTGTGGTTCTGCAGCTCAATGCAATGTTTTGAATCATACGCCAATTTGTACATGTCCTGAAGGATATACCGGAGATCCGTTTAGTTATTGTCAACCAAAACCGCAAGAAGTCGAACCGGTTAAAACCGATCCTTGCAATCCGTCACCTTGTGGTGCTAACGCACAATGTGATAATGGCGTTTGCACTTGTTTGCCTGAATATCAAGGAGATCCATACAGAGGATGTCGACCTGAATGTGTTCTTAATAATGATTGTCCAAAAGATAAAGCTTGCATTGGGAATAAATGTAAAGATCCTTGTCCTGGTACTTGCGGTCAAAACGCAGAATGCGCTGTTATCAACCATATACCCACATGTACTTGCATTCAAGGATATGTAGGCAATGCTTTTGTTCTTTGTTCGCCTATACCTCCATCTTTACCGAAAAACCCATGCCAACCATCACCATGCGGTCCGAATAGTCAATGTCGAGAAATAAATGGACAAGCAGTTTGTTCTTGCGTTCCTGGTTACATTGGCAGTCCTCCAACATGTCGACCTGAATGTGTAACCAGTTCCGAGTGTGCACTGAATCAAGCTTGCGTCAATCAAAAATGTATAGACCCATGTCCTGGAACTTGCGGCATTAATGCAAAATGCCAAGTTGTAAACCATAACCCAATATGTAGTTGTCCACCAGATTACACCGGTGATCCATTTTTACGATGCATACCTCGACCACAAGAAGAAGAACCAATTCAAAACCCTTGTCAACCATCTCCATGCGGTCCTAACGCTCAATGCCAAGAAATCAATAATGCACCATCATGTTCTTGTCTCTCTGATTTTATAGGAACACCACCTAATTGTCGTCCAGAATGTGTTAGTAACAGCGAATGTGCGAATCATTTGGCTTGTATTAATCAAAAATGTAAAGACCCATGTCTTGGTGTTTGTGGACAAAATGCTGAATGTAGAGCTATCAGTCATACACCAAACTGTGTTTGCATTTCTGGCTATGTTGGAAATCCGTTTGTTCAATGTCGTCCACCACTACGTAAGGATTTTAATTTCAATCAATACAGTTCGACAAAAAAATCCAATTTTTTAGCATCTCCTCCTCAAGAAGTTATAACACCTTGTTCACCATCACCATGTGGTGCAAATGCTCAATGCAAAGAACAAAACAACGCTGGTGCTTGTATTTGTCTGCCTGATTTTATAGGAAATCCATATGAAGGTTGCAGACCGGAATGTGTTCTTAATTCTGATTGTCCATCGCATAAAGCTTGTATTAATAATAAATGCGCAGATCCATGTCCTGGTACTTGCGGTACTAATGCTCAATGCCAAGTTATTAATCATTTGCCATCGTGTACTTGCATTTCTGGTTATATTGGAGATCCATTTAGATATTGTAGTCTTCCACCGCCAGAACGTAAGAATTATAGATATGTTTTTACAAAAATTACGTTTAAATTTTTAGCTATTAGAGACGAAACTCCACAAAACCCATGCCATCCATCACCTTGCGGTCCAAATAGTCAATGTCGCGAAGTTAACAATCAAGCAGTTTGTTCATGCTTGCCTAATTATATAGGTAGTCCACCAGGATGTAGACCAGAATGTGTCGTTAGTTCGGAATGTGCCCAAAACAAAGCTTGTGTTAACCAAAAATGTACAGACCCATGTCCTGGCACTTGCGGCTTGAATGCAAATTGTCAAGTCATCAACCACAGTCCAATTTGTAGTTGCCAGAATGGTTTCACTGGAGATCCATTCACTAGATGCTATCCTATACCGCGTAAGAAAAACTTTGCGAGTTTTGTTTTTGTCCTACAGAATGATATTTTAGCTCCATCTCCTGTTATGGAAATTGTACCAGTACGAGACCCATGTGTCCCATCACCATGTGGTCCTAATTCCGAATGCAGAAATATCGGTGGAAACCCATCTTGTTCGTGTCTTCCTAATTATCTGGGAAGTCCACCAAATTGCAAACCCGAATGTACTATCAATTCACAATGTCAAAGTAATTTGGCTTGTATCAATCAAAATTGTAAAGACCCATGTCCTGGTTCATGCGGATCTGGCGCTCAATGTAGTGTTATAAATCACACACCAATTTGTTCATGTCCTGATAGTTACACTGGCGATCCGTTCAGTTATTGCCAACTTAAACCACAAGAAGAACCTGCTCCTACAGACCCTTGTAACCCATCACCTTGTGGTGCTAACGCACAATGTAATAATGGCATTTGCACTTGTTTACCTGAATATCAAGGTGATCCATATAGAGGATGCCGACCTGAATGTGTTCTTAATAATGATTGTCCAAGAGATAAGACTTGTATTCAAAACAAATGTAAAGATCCATGTCCTGGTACTTGCGGTGAAAATGCTGAATGTTCTGTTATAAATCACATCCCGGTTTGTTCTTGTATAAATGGATACACTGGAAATGCGTTTATTCGTTGTTCACCAATTCAAGGTATTTTTATTAAAAATTTTAGAATTTTTGAATTCAGTTGAAATTTCTAGCTCCTGTTGTTACAAATCCATGCCAACCATCACCTTGTGGTCCTAACAGTCAATGTAGAGTCGTGAATGAACAAGCTGTTTGTTCTTGTGTCCCTGGCTTTATCGGTAGTCCACCAACATGTCGTCCTGAATGTATATCAAGTCCAGAATGTCCACTTAATCAAGCTTGTGTGAACCAAAAATGTATAGATCCATGCCCTGGCACTTGTGGATTGAATGCTCAATGCCAAGTTGTAAACCACAATCCGATTTGTAGCTGTCCTCAAGGCCAAACCGGAAATCCATTTACAAGATGTTCACCAATAAGTAAAACAAATTGTAAAATTTTTAACAAAATAATTATTGATAAATTGTAGTTGCGCCAGTTGAACAAGAACCAACCAATCCGTGTCAACCATCACCTTGCGGTGCTAACGCTCAATGCAAAGAAATAAATAATTCACCATCTTGTTCTTGTTTACCGGAATTTATAGGCTCACCTCCAAATTGTCGTCCAGAATGTGTTAGTAACAGCGAATGCGCAAATCATCTTGCTTGTATTAATCAAAAATGTAAAGATCCATGTCCTGGTTTATGCGGAGTGAATGCTGAATGTCGCGTTATTAGTCATACACCAAATTGCGTCTGTTTGTCGGGATATGTCGGAGATCCTTTCAGTCAATGCAATTTCCCAAAACGTAAGCTATTATTTTACGTTTATTATTAGCTGCTTAAAAATTGCTTTTGATTACTAATCTCAATGTGATGGGAACTGACCCAAATTGATTCCTTTTTCAGCTCCACCTAGCGAAATTATTTTGCCGTGTTCCCCATCACCATGTGGAGCTAACGCTATTTGTAAAGAACGAAACGGTGCTGGATCATGTACTTGTTTACCCGATTATATCGGTAATCCTTATGAAGGATGCAGACCAGAATGTGTCCTTAATTCTGATTGTCCATCAAACAAAGCTTGTGTTAGGAATAAATGCCAAGATCCTTGCCCTGGAACATGCGGTCAAAATGCAGAATGTCATGTTGTTAATCATTTGCCTAGATGTGACTGTATATCTGGATATACAGGAGATCCTTTCCGATATTGCTCTTTACCAGTTGAACGTAAGATAATCGAAATTTTGAAATTTCCAAATAGTAATTTTGATAATGTAGCTCCAAAACAAGAAGAACCGACAAATCCTTGCCAGCCGAGTCCTTGCGGTCCTAATAGTCAATGCAGAGAAGTTAACAATCAAGCTGTTTGTTCTTGTTTGCCTAATTATATTGGTAGTCCACCAGGATGCAGACCTGAATGTGTAGTTAGTTCGGAATGTTCTCTTACCAAAGCTTGCATTAATCAGAAATGTGTCGATCCGTGTCCTGGAACTTGCGGTTTAAATACAAAATGTGAAGCAATTAATCATAGTCCAATCTGTAGCTGTCAATCGGGATATACAGGCGATCCATTCACTCGATGTTATCCTATACCACGTAAGACAAATTAAAAAAAAAAAAAAAGCCACAACTGACTTGAAAATTTTTAGCACCTCCACCAGAACCTATAGTGACTGTTGTTAAAGATCCATGCGTACCATCCCCATGCGGTCCCAATAGTCAATGTCAAAATATCGGTGGTAACCCATCATGTTCCTGTCTACCCGAATTTATTGGAGCTCCACCAAATTGCCGACCAGAATGTACCATTAATCCAGAATGTTCAAGCAATTTAGCTTGTATTAGACAAAAATGTGCTGATCCATGTCCTGGTTCTTGCGGTTCAGGCGCTTTATGTACTGTTATTAATCACAATTCAGTTTGTACATGCCCTGAAGGATATACCGGCGATCCGTTTAATTATTGTCAATTGAAACCACAAGAGACAGAACCGGTTAAAGCCGATCCTTGTAACCCATCACCATGTGGTGCTAACGCACAATGTAACAATGGAATTTGCACTTGTTTACCAGAATATCAAGGAGATCCTTATAGAGGGTGTAGACCTGAATGTGTCTTATCTTCTGATTGTCCAAGAGATAAAGCTTGCATTAGAAATAAATGCCAAGATCCTTGCCCCGGAACTTGCGGACAAAACGCAGAATGTACTGTTATAAATCATATTCCAACATGTACTTGCATTCAAGGATACTCAGGGAATGCGTTTGTTCTTTGTTCACCGATTCCAGGTAACTGTTCAAATTTTCGCTACAGAATTTTAATTTTTTGTATAGCTCCAGCACCGATCAATCCATGTAATCCATCACCTTGCGGTCCAAACAGTCAATGTCGAGAGATAAATCAACAAGCTGTTTGTTCTTGCGTTCCTGGTTATATAGGTAGTCCACCAACATGCAGACCTGAATGTGTTACCAGCTCCGAATGTCCATTAAACCAAGCTTGTGATAATCAAAAATGTATAGATCCATGCCCTGGCACTTGCGGATTGAATGCAAGATGCCAAGTTGTAAGTCATAATCCGATTTGTAGCTGTCCTCCAGGTCAAACTGGAGATCCATTCACTCGATGTACACCTATTAGAGGTAGATTCTTTCTTAGATCTTTGAAATGCGATTCTATAATAAACAATTGTAGAAGAACCACCTGCGATTCCAACAAATCCTTGCCAGCCATCTCCTTGCGGTCCAAACAGTCAATGTAGAGAAATTAACGGATCTCCATCTTGCTCCTGCTTACCAGAATTTATAGGAACTCCACCCAATTGTCGTCCTGAATGTATAAGCAATAGTGAATGTCCAAATCATTTGGCTTGTATGAATCAAAAATGTAAAGACCCATGTCCTGGAACATGTGGAGCTAACGCTGAATGTAGAGTTATCAGTCATTCGCCGAATTGTGTTTGCATTTCTGGATTTATCGGAAATCCTTTAACTGGATGTTTACCACAAAGTAGTATAATACATTTTTTTGAAAAAATATTTATTATTAATGATCAATTCTTAGCTACACCCCAAATTGTTGAAAGACCAACACCATGTTTGCCCTCACCATGTGGTGTTAATGCCATTTGTCGCGAACAAAACGGAGTAGGGGCATGTATATGCCAGCCGGAACATATAGGAAATCCATACGAAGGCTGTAGACCTGAATGTGTTCTTAATTCAGATTGTCCTTCGGATAAAGCTTGTGTTAATCAAAAATGCAAAGACCCTTGTCCTGGTTCTTGCGGACAAAATGCTCAATGTCAAGTTATTAATCACTTACCATCATGTACTTGCATACCAGGGTATACTGGAGATCCATTTAGATATTGTTTATTGCCTCCTCCACAACGTAAGATTCTTTAGACTTTTTGTTAATAATTTGTAACACTATTATTTGAACAGCTGTTTTGGAAGAACCAACAAACCCATGTCAACCATCACCATGTGGTCCAAATAGTCAATGTCGCGAAGTTAATAAACAAGCAGTTTGTTCATGCTTGCCTAATTATGTTGGTAGTCCACCAGGATGTAGACCTGAATGTGTTGTTAGTTCAGAATGTGCACAAAACAAAGCTTGTGTTAACCAAAAATGTACAGACCCATGTCCTGGCACTTGCGGTTTAAATGCCAAATGCCAAGTTATAAATCATAGTCCGATTTGTAGCTGTCAGTCTAGTTATACCGGTGATCCATTTACTAGATGTTATCCTATGCCACGTAAGACATCTTTTTCATTAATAAAATTTATCTAAATTATCATATTTTAGCACCCCCACCTACACCAACACCTCCACAACCAATCAACCCATGCGTTCCTTCACCGTGTGGTCCCAATTCTCAATGTAGAGACATTGGAGGTGCACCGTCTTGTTCATGTTTAGCTAATTATATCGGCAATCCACCTAACTGCCGTCCCGAATGTACCATCAATTCAGAATGTTCTACCAATTTGGCCTGTATTGCAGAAAAATGTAGAGATCCATGTCCTGGCTCTTGTGGTGCTAACGCCAGATGCGATGTTATTAATCATACTCCAACATGTACATGTCCTGAAGGATTTACTGGCGATCCATTTACTAATTGTTATCCAAAACCACAAGAAGAAGAGCAAGTTAAAACCGATCCTTGCAATCCATCACCTTGTGGTTCTAATGCACAATGTGATAATGGTGTTTGCACTTGTTTGCCTGAATATCAAGGAGATCCATACAGAGGATGCCGACCTGAATGTGTTCTCAACAACGATTGTTCAAGAGATAAAGCTTGTGTAAGAAATAAATGTAAAGATCCTTGTCCTGGTACTTGTGGTCAAAATGCAGAATGTGCTGTTATCAACCATATACCCACATGTACATGTATTCAAGGATATGTAGGCAATGCTTTTGTTCTTTGTTCGCCTATACCTCCATCTTTACCGAAAAACCCATGCCAACCATCACCATGCGGTCCGAATAGTCAATGTCGAGAAATAAATGGACAAGCAGTTTGTTCTTGCGTTCCTGGTTACATTGGCAGTCCTCCAACTTGTCGACCAGAATGTGTAACCAGTTCCGAATGTCCACTCAACCAAGCTTGTGTCAATCAAAAATGTATAGATCCATGCCCAGGCACTTGTGGATTGAATGCAAAATGTCAAGTAGTCAATCATAATCCAATTTGTAGCTGTCTCCCAGGCCAAACTGGCGATCCTTTCACTAGATGTTCTCAAATCATCGAAGAACTTCCATCTGTTCCAACAAATCCATGTCAACCGTCACCATGTGGACCTAATTCGCAATGTAGAGAAGTTGGTGGTGCGCCGTCATGTTCATGTCTTCCTGAATTTACCGGAACGCCTCCGAATTGTCGCCCCGAATGTGTTAGTAACAGCGAATGTGCAAATCATTTGGCTTGTATTAATCAAAAATGTAAAGATCCATGTCCTGGAAGTTGTGGAGCTAACGCTGAATGTCGGGTTATAAGTCACACACCAAATTGTGTCTGTATTTCTGGTTATGAAGGAAATCCATTTGTTCAATGTGTTGAAAAAATTGTTATACCAGATCAACCACGACCAACACCTTGTGTACCATCACCATGTGGTACTAATGCTGTTTGTAGAGAACAAAATGGAGCTGGAGCTTGTTCATGTCTTCCTGAACATATTGGTAATCCGTATGAAGGATGTAGACCTGAATGTACCCTAAATTCTGATTGTCCATCGAATAAAGCTTGCATTAAAAATAAATGTTTAGACCCATGTCCTGGTACTTGTGGTTTGAATGCAGACTGTCAAGTTATCAATCATTTACCGTCTTGTACATGTAAGACAGGATATACAGGAGATCCTTTCAGATATTGTAACGTAGCACCTCAACCAAGTAAGATTTAAAATTTATTCATTTACCATTTCAATTGACAAAATTTCCTTTAGCTGTTGTTGAAGAGCCAACAAATCCATGTAGTCCCAACCCTTGCGGTCCGAATAGTCAATGTCGCGAAGCTAATAAACAAGCTGTTTGTTCGTGCTTACCAAATTATATAGGCAGTCCACCAGGATGCAGACCTGAGTGTGTAGTTAGCTCTGAATGTGAATCCACTAAAGCTTGTGTTAACCAAAAATGTATAGACCCATGTCCTGGCACTTGCGGCTTGAATGCTAAATGCCAAGTTATCAATCATAGTCCAATTTGTAGTTGTCAAGACAGATATACTGGAGATCCATTCACTAGATGTTACCCAATACCACGTAAGACAATCCCAAATTTTGATTATAAATCTTCTAAGAGAAATTTTACAGCTCCTCCTGTTGAAACACCAAAACCAGCAATTGTAAATCCTTGTGTACCTAACCCATGTGGACCAAACTCGCAATGTAGAGATGTTGGAAATGTTCCGTCCTGTTCTTGTTTACTAAATTATGTAGGAAGTCCACCGAATTGTCGTCCAGAATGTGCAATTAACTCGGAATGTCCAAGCAATTTAGCGTGTATCAATCAAAAATGTAAAGACCCATGTCCAGGATCTTGTGGAGCTGGTGCTCAATGTAGTGTCATAAATCATACGCCGATTTGTACGTGTCCTGAAGGATACACCGGAGATCCGTTTAGTTATTGTCAACCAAAACCACAAGAAGTCGAACCGGTTAAAACCGATCCTTGCAATCCGTCACCTTGTGGTGCTAACGCACTGTGTGATAATGGTATTTGTACTTGTTTGTCTGAATACCAAGGAGATCCTTACAGAGGATGCCGACCTGAATGTGTTCTTAACAACGATTGTTCAAGAGATAAAGCTTGTGTAAGAAATAAATGTAAAGATCCTTGTCCTGGTACTTGTGGTCAAAATGCAGAATGCGCTGTTATCAACCATATACCCACATGTACATGTATTCAAGGATATGTCGGCAATGCTTTTGTTCTTTGTTCCCCTATACCTCCATCTTTACCGAAAAACCCATGCCAACCATCACCATGCGGTCCGAATAGTCAATGTCGAGAAATAAATAGACAAGCAGTTTGTTCTTGCGTTCCTGGTTACATTGGCAGTCCTCCAACATGCCGACCTGAATGTGTAACCAGTTCCGAGTGTGCACTGAATCAAGCTTGCGTCAATCAAAAATGTATAGACCCATGTCCTGGAACATGCGGCATTAATGCAAAATGCCAAGTTGTAAACCATAACCCAATTTGTAGTTGTCCACCAAAATACACCGGCGATCCATTTACTCGATGTCAACCAATTATTGAAAGTCCACCAGAAATCCCAACAAACCCATGTCAACCATCACCTTGTGGTCCTAATGCGCAATGCAAAGAAATCAACAATTCACCATCTTGCTCGTGTTTGCCTAATTTCATAGGAACACCACCAAATTGTCGTCCAGAATGTGTTAGTAACAGTGAATGTCCAAACACTTTGGCTTGTATTAATCAAAAATGTAAAGACCCATGTCCTGGAACGTGTGGAGCTAACGCTGAATGTCGGGTTGTTAGTCATACGCCAAATTGTGTTTGTATTCAAGGATACGTTGGCGATCCTTTCAG
The DNA here is from genome assembly GCA_030157265.1 of Latheticus oryzae. NCBI lineage: Eukaryota > Metazoa > Arthropoda > Insecta > Coleoptera > Tenebrionidae > Latheticus > Latheticus oryzae. Next base: position 16,579,564 of record CM058050.1, read on the forward strand.
TAATTGTCAAATTTATGAATCACCAAAACCAAACGAACCGATTAATCCATGCTTCCCATCGCCTTGTGGTGCTAATGCTATTTGTAAAGAACGTAACGAAGCAGGATCGTGTGTTTGTCTTCCAGATTATATCGGAAATCCATATGAAGGATGTCGACCTGAATGTGTCCTAAACACTGATTGTCCATCGAACAAAGCTTGCATTCGAAATAAATGTATGGATCCATGTCCTGGCACGTGCGGTCAAAACGCAGAATGCCAAGTAATTAATCATTTAGCGTCTTGTACTTGCATACAAGGATATACCGGCGATCCATTTAGATTCTGTAACTTAATTCCACCAACAGAACGTAATTAATATACCTAATTGGTGATTTTGTTTCTAATCATTAATTTTACAGCTGTTAAAGTTTCGACAAATCCTTGCCAGCCATCACCATGCGGTCCAAACAGTCAATGTCGGGAAGTAAACCAACAAGCTGTTTGTTCTTGTTTGCCAAATTATATAGGAAATCCACCAGGATGTAGACCTGAATGTGTCGTTAGTTCGGAATGTCAATTAACTAAAGCTTGTGTCAATCAAAAATGTGTCGATCCATGCCCTGGAACTTGCGGATTAAATGCTAAATGCCAAGTTATCAATCATAGTCCAATTTGTAGCTGTCAGGACACATTTACTGGTGATCCTTTCACTAGATGCTATCCAATGCCACGTAAGACTTCTAAGTTTCCAATGAAAATTGATTCTAGCAACTAAATTATTACAGCACCACCGAAAGAATCACCTGCAGTTCCTGTAAATCCATGTGTCCCATCACCTTGTGGACCATATTCCATATGTCAGGATATCAACGGATCGCCATCTTGCTCTTGCATTGCTAATTATATAGGCACACCACCAAATTGTCGCCCAGAATGTACAATTAACTCAGAATGTCCAAGTAATTTAGCTTGTATTAGGGAAAAATGTAGAGATCCATGTCCAGGTTCTTGTGGAAGTAACGCCCATTGCAATGTTATCAATCATACTCCGATTTGTACATGTCCGGAATCATATACAGGCGATCCATTCACTCTTTGTCTATTCAAAGTACAAGAAGCACCTCCACTACCTGTAGATCCTTGTAATCCATCACCATGTGGGGCTAACGCTCAATGTAACAATGGTATATGCACATGTTTGCCTGAATATCAAGGAGATCCATATAGAGGTTGTCGTCCAGAATGTATTCTAAACAATGATTGTCCGAGAGATAAAACTTGTATAAGAAACAAATGTCAAGATCCATGTCCTGGTACTTGTGGTCAAAACGCAGAATGTGTTGTTATCAATCATATACCCACATGTACTTGCATTCAAGGATACACAGGAAATGCTTTTGTTATTTGCACACTAATCCCACCATCTTTACCGAAAAACCCATGCCAACCATCACCATGCGGTCCTAATAGTCAATGCAGACAAATTAATAACCAAGCTGTATGTTCTTGTGTCCCTGGTTTTATTGGTAGTCCACCAACTTGTCGACCTGAATGTATATCAAGCTCCGAATGTGACTTGACTAAAGCATGTGTTAATCAAAAATGTATAGACCCATGTCCTGGTACATGTGGATTGAGTGCTAAATGTGAAGTTCGAAATCACAATCCAATTTGTAGTTGTCCGCTCAGATTTACAGGCGATCCATTTACTCGATGTCTTCCTATTAGTAAGTACTTTTTTGAGTGAAAACGCAAAAATTGTAATCAAAATTTTAGTTGAACCATCTCCACCTCCGGTTAACCCATGCCAACCATCACCATGCGGACCCAATAGTCAATGTCGCGAAATTAATGGATCTCCATCTTGTTCTTGTCTTTCGGAATTTATAGGAACACCACCCAATTGCCGCCCAGAATGTGTTAGTAATAGCGAATGCGCAAATCATTTGGCTTGTATTAATCAAAAATGTAAAGATCCATGTCCTGGTACGTGTGGAGCTAATGCTGAATGTAGGGTTATAAGTCATACACCGAATTGTGTTTGCATTGCTGGATTTATTGGTAATCCGTTCCAAAGATGCAACAAAGCTGAAGGTAGAATATTTAAATAATTATTGATTTTTACTATTTGACAAATTGTAGAACCTAAACCACCAATTGCCGATCAAATAAACCCATGCGTCCCATCGCCTTGTGGCGCTAACGCTATTTGTAAAGAACGCAATGGGGCAGGATCATGTATTTGTCTTCCAGAATATATTGGCAATCCTTACGAAGGTTGTCGTCCTGAATGTGTGCTTAATAGTGATTGTCCATCAAATAGAGCTTGTATTAATAGTAAATGTACAGACCCATGTCCTGGTACTTGCGGTGCTAATGCTGATTGTCAAGTTATCAACCATTTACCATCGTGTTCTTGCGTGCAAGGATATACCGGTGATCCGTTTAGATTTTGCAGTAGAATCCCACCACCAGAAGGTAAACAATCAAATTGTAAACATCCCAATTTAACTGTTATTCCTTTAGAACCGCAACCACCTAAAAACCCATGCCAACCATCACCTTGTGGACCGAACAGTCAATGTCGTGAAAACAACGGTCAAGCTATATGTTCTTGTTTGCCTAATTATATTGGAAGTCCACCAGGATGTCGTCCAGAATGCGTAGTCAGTTCTGAATGTCCTTTAAATCAAGCTTGCGTCAACCAAAAATGTGTTAACCCATGTCTTGGAACGTGTGGTATTAATGCTAGATGCGAAGTTATTAATCACAGTCCAATATGTAGCTGTGAGCAAGGATATACTGGTGATCCTTTCACAAGATGTTATTTAATACCACGTAACTACACTACTGTCTTTAAGTATCAAATATCTAAATTAAATTTTACAGCGCCACCACGTGAAAGTCCTAAACCTGTAGTACTAAACCCATGTGTTCCATCACCATGTGGACCTAATTCCCAATGTCGAAATATAAACGACGCACCATCATGTTCATGTTTACCAGATTTTATTGGTACATCACCAAATTGTCGACCAGAATGTAACATTAATTCAGATTGTCCAAGCAATTTGGCTTGTATTAACAGTAAATGTAAAGATCCATGTCCTGGAAGTTGCGGAATTAACGCAATTTGCGAAGTACGAAATCATAATCCCAATTGTAGATGTCCTTCAGGATATGAAGGAGATTCGTTTATTGCTTGTAATATTAAACCATCACCTCCACAACGTAAGAATTTCAATTAAGAAAAAAAAAATCGAATATTTATGATAATATTTTAGCGCCTAAAACCGATCCTTGTTTCCCGAACCCATGCGGAGCTAACGCTCGATGTAATGATGGTATTTGCACTTGTTTACCAGAGTACCATGGCGATCCATACCGTGAATGTCGTCCAGAATGTGTACTAAATTCTGATTGTCCAAAAGATAAAGCTTGCATTCGCAATAAATGTCAAGATCCTTGTCCTGGAACATGCGGAACTAATGCTGAATGTAACGTTTTCAATCATTTCCCATCTTGTAACTGTATTGAAGGATATGAAGGAGATCCTTTTGTTAATTGTCGCAAAATCGAAAGTAAGATTGAAACAATTGGAAAAATAAAAATTTTATCTGAAAATTTCAGAAACTCCTCCACAAAACCCCTGCCAACCATCACCTTGCGGTCCTAATAGTCAATGCAGAGAAATTAATAACCAAGCAGTTTGTTCGTGTCTAATCGGTTATATTGGTAGTCCTCCAACATGTCGTCCAGAATGCGTCAGCAGCTCAGATTGTGACTTAAACAAAGCTTGCGTTAATCAAAAATGTGTAGACCCATGTCCTGGTACTTGCGGCTTGAATGCTCTTTGCCAAGTTGTTAATCACAATCCGATTTGTACTTGTCCTCAGAGATACACAGGCGATCCGTTCATCCAATGCAAAATTATAACCGGTTTGTTTTTAATTAAAATAAAACTTTTCCTTATCGACATTTTTTTAGTACAAGAACAACCAATCGAACAACCGAAAAACCCATGCGTTCCATCGCCTTGCGGACCTAATAGTCAATGCGAACCATCACCAAATGGTACACCTAAATGTACATGTCTACAAAATTATATCGGAAGTCCTCCAAATTGTCGTCCAGAATGTGTAACTAATAACGATTGTTCCAAAAATCTTGCGTGTATTAATTTAAAATGTCAAGATCCATGTCCTGGTTCTTGTGGTTTAAATGCTCGTTGTATCGTTGTAAATCATATACCGAATTGTGTATGTTTGGATAATTATGTTGGGGATCCTTTCACTGTCTGCACTGTACAGCCACGTAAGCACTTTTTTTCAGTTTAAAATTTTAACAAAAAAACTAATATTGCATTTTTTGGCAGCACCAACACCTCCACCAAAAGCTAAAGAAGATCCATGCTATCCATCACCATGTGGTCAGAATGCAAGATGTCGCGTTGAAAACAACTACGCAGTTTGTGAATGTCTTCCAGAATACCATGGCAATCCTTACGAGAGTTGTCGTCCAGAATGTCTTACCAATTCTGATTGTCCAATGAATCGAGCTTGCATTCGCAACAAATGTCAAGATCCATGCCCAGGCACTTGTGCTATTAATGCAATTTGTACCGTAACCAACCATGTACCTATCTGTTCGTGTCCGGAAAAACACAATGGAGATGCTTTCCGTATTTGTACACCAATAATCGAACCAACATTTGTCGATCCATGTAATCCATCGCCTTGTGGTATTAATACCATTTGTCGAGTATCTGGACAAAATGCAATCTGTGAATGTCTTCCTGGATTCTTCGGTACTGCTTCATCTGGTGGTTGTCGTCCAGAATGTACAATCAGTGCTGATTGTCCACGGAATAAAGCTTGTGTTAATACAAAATGTGTAGATCCATGTCCTGGTGTTTGTGGTTTTAATGCTATTTGTCAAGTGATTAATCATAGTCCAGTGTGTAGTTGTCCAACGCCTTTACTTGGAGATCCATTCACGTTATGTAAAGAACAACCACCTGAACCAAAAGACCCATGCAATCCATCACCATGCGGTTTTAATGGACAATGTCGCGTTATTAATAACGTAGCAAGTTGCACATATCCAGAATGTGTGATTAATCAAGATTGTCCACGAGATAAAGCTTGTTATAATCAAAAATGTAAAGATCCATGTAGAGACGCATGCGGTATTAATGCTCTCTGTCAAGCTATCAATCACAAAGCTGTTTGTTCGTGTCCACCTAATTATATTGGATCACCAGAAGTCCAATGTCGATTACAAGACATCGAAGTACCTAAACCTAAAGCTGAATGTCTTCAAGATGCCGATTGCACTAACGATAAAGCTTGTATCAACGAACACTGCCAAAATCCATGTCTTGTATCACCTGGAATTTGTGGCGCTAATGCCGAGTGTCGTCCACAAGTCCATCGAGCTGTTTGTATCTGTAAAGTTGGCTACACAGGCAACGCCCAAAGAGCTTGCTTTGAAATCGGTTGTCGATCTGATAGTGATTGTCCACCAATCCAAGCTTGCATCAATCGAGAATGCGTCGATCCTTGCACTTTTACATCTTGTGGTATTAATGCTCATTGTCGTGCTGATTCCAATCATAAAGCACGATGCTACTGTCCGGAAAATTTCCGAGGCAATGCATTAATCCGATGCGAACGACCTGAATGTCTACGTGATGATGATTGTCCATATAATCTTGCTTGTAGAAATGAAAAATGTGAAGATCCTTGTAATTGTGGCAATGGGGCTATTTGTCGGGTTACTAATCATCAAGCTCAATGCTCATGTTCAGCTGGATATACCGGAAATCCGTTAGTTTCTTGTCAATTTATACAACCCGAAATTCGACCAGAATGTAAAATGGATGCAGATTGTGCAAGCAAATTGGCTTGCTTTAGTGGTAATTGCAAGAATCCTTGTATAGAAACGAAACCATGTGGCACGAATGCTGAATGTTTAGTTGTGGATACTTTACCATTGAGGACTATGTCGTGTCTTTGTTTGCCTGGATATGTAGGTGATGCGGATATTGAATGTAAACTAGGTAAATATTTGATTTCAAAAATTTTGATTCACTTAATTTGTTATCTAACAAATGATTCTTTTACAGGTAAATCTTTAATCCTAACTCCTAAATCCTTAACAGCAACACATTTTAACAATGTTTTCAATTTTGTTTATTTGATTTAATATTTAATTTAAGGTCCTAAAGAAGAACCTGGATGCAAATCCAACGACGAATGCTCTTTAAGCGAAGCTTGCATTAACCGAAATTGTGTAAACCCATGCGCTGTTGGCAATCCTTGCGCTTTAACAGCTGAATGTAAACCAACAAATCACAAAGCTGTTTGTAGATGCCCATCTGGACTTGTTGGAAATCCATTTATTAAATGCTACGAAGGTAAATACACAAATACTAATTGAGAATTAGCCAATTTGTTATTTATCATTTTAGAACCGAAAATAAAACCGGAATGTACTTTGGATTCTGAATGTTCAAACGACAAATCATGTATTAATCAACGCTGTCAAGACCCGTGCGTTGTTTCCAATCCATGTGGTACGAACGCTCAATGCAAAACCAGCTTGCATCGTCCAACATGTCTTTGTCCAGATGGATGGGGTGGAAATCCACAGATCGTTTGCTATAAACGTAAGTTTTTTTTCTCAAATCTAATGGAAAATAATCAATTTTTTGATAACAGCTGAATGTACCGCCGATGACGATTGTCCATACAATAAAGCTTGCATCAACAAAAACTGCCTCGATCCTTGTGCTTCACAAAATTGCGGCCGTGGTGCCGAATGCACTATCCAAAATCACAAAGCATCTTGTTATTGTCCAGCGGGAATGCAAGGCAATCCGTTGATAGCTTGCATTGCTGGTGTTTGTCAATACAATGAAGATTGCGCTGATCATGAAGCTTGCGATCGTTTAAATCGCGTCTGTCGATCTGTTTGTGATGAAGATAGTTGCGCTGAAACTGCTACCTGTATTGGTCAAAACCATCAACCGAAATGTCATTGTCCAGTTGGTACTACCGGAAATCCGTTTATTGAATGTATAGGCGAACGACGTCCCGAACCAGAATGTCGCTCCGATTCGGATTGTCCTTCACAATTGGCTTGTATTAATGAATTATGTAAAAATCCGTGTGCTAATGCTAATGTTTGTACACGCGATCAAGAATGTAAAGTTTTGGATACATTACCATTACGAACGGTACTTTGTCAATGTCCAATTGATACAATTGCTGATAGTGCAGGAAATTGTAAACCATTAAGAGTGCAACCTGAATGTAGAGTTGATTCGGATTGTAACGACAACGAAAAATGTATTAGAGATAATTGTATTGAAGCTTGCAAAATTGATACTTGTGGTGTGAATGCTCTTTGTAATTCGATTCATCATCAAGCGGTTTGTACGTGCGCGCCTGGATATACAGGAAATCCGCATCTGGAGTGTACCAACAGTAAGTTAACTTTTTTATATAATTTATTCGAAATTTTTACAATTTTATTTCAGTACCAAGAGTACCACCACGTCCTATTCCTGAATGTTACACCGATACTGATTGTTCATATGATAAAACATGCATCAAAGATGTGTGTGTTAACCCATGCTTAGATCAAAAACAATGCGCTATTGGTGCTTTCTGCTCGGTTGATAACCATCAAGCTAAATGTAGCTGTCCAGCTGGCTATGAAGGCAATCCTCGAATCGAGTGCATTCCTCGTAAGTTTTTTTTTTCTTATTTTATTTTGCAAAATTCTAGTGATATTTTACAGCTTTAGGTCCGACTGTTGGTTGCACATCAAACTCCGAATGCGCACAAAGCGAATCGTGTATTAACGCTTTATGCGTCAGTCCATGCAATTGCGGACCGAATGCCGAATGTAGAGTGAACAATCACTATCCGATTTGTTATTGTCTGCCTGGATACTCTGGAAACCCACAAACTGGATGCGTGAAACGTAAGTTTACAAATTTCTAAATTTGCAAATAATAAATTTATCATTTTACAGTTGGATGCCAATCTGATAGCGAATGCAACAACGACAAACAATGCTACAATGGTCAATGCATAAACCCATGCATTCTCGGCGACCCATGCGCACGCAATGGCGAATGTTATGGTACAAATCACAAAGCATCATGTCGATGTCCTCCAGGCTATTCCGGCAATCCATTTGATCGTTGTCAACGCATTGAATGTCATACAGATTCCGATTGTCCGAATAATCGCGCATGCATTGAGCAACGTTGTGTCGATCCTTGTTCAAATATAGCAAATCCACCATGTGCCCAAAACGCTATTTGTTATGCTCAAAATCATGCAGCTGGATGTATATGTCCATCGCATTTACCCGAAGGCAATCCATTGTCGTATTGTATGGCTAAAGCATTAATACCAGGTCGTCCAGAATGCGATCTTGATATTGATTGTCCATCGAAATTAGCATGCATCCAAAATAAATGTGTTAATCCATGCGAAAAATTATCACCGTGTCATCGTACAGCGCATTGTAGTGTTTTGGATACAGTACCAGTACGTACTATGATTTGTACATGTCCAGAAGGATGGGTACCGAATGATAATGGAGAGTGTCATGCGATAGTTGTACCAATTCCACCAGGGTGCACGTCAGATAGTGATTGTCCAAGTAATGAAGCTTGTATTAATCGATTGTGTCGCAATCCTTGCGATTGTGGTACTCATGCTAGTTGTTTCGTACAAAACCATCGACCGATTTGTTCATGTGAAGAAGGTTTCGAAGGCAATCCGAATATTGCATGTCGGCAAATTGGCTGCAGAATTGATTCAGAATGCGAATCTGGTAAATCTTGTATTAATGGAAATTGTATCAGTCCATGTCTTGTGAAAGATCCGTGTGGAATCAACGCTGAATGTTTCGTTTATCAAAACCGAGCTGAATGTAGATGTCGTAGCGGATATCGAGGCAATCCTTTAGATCGATGTCGTGTTGTTGGATGTCTTGCTAATAGCGATTGTCCAAACGATCGACAATGCATCAACGGTCAATGTATAAATCCGTGCGTTTACGATAATCCATGTTCAGCACGAGCAGAATGTCGAGTCCATAATCATATGGCACTTTGCCGATGTCCAAATGGTTACATCGGCAATCCATATGTTGATTGTCGCAAAGAACCACAACCAGAATGTACAGAAGACAGTCAATGCCCGACTAAACTTGCATGTATTAACAAAAAATGCCAAGATCCATGTTCAGTCCTTGAGCCTTGTCAACGTCCAGCTGAATGTCAAGTCGTCGGTTCAATACCAGTCCGTACCATGATCTGCGTTTGTCCATCTGGATACATCAGCAGTGGAAGTGGTACTTGCAATCCTGTAACAGCCATCATCGAAATTGGTGCTTGTATTATCGACTCCGACTGTCCAGCTGATAAATCTTGCTTGAATAATATCTGCAAGAATCCATGCAATTGTGGACCGTTTGCTGATTGTCGTGTTAAAAACCACAAACCTGTATGTACATGCAAACAAGGCTATGATGGAAATCCCGAAATTGAATGTACTAAAGTTGGATGTCGATCGGACGATGAGTGTTCCAATCAGCACAGTTGTATTAATCGACAATGTGTGCCAGTTTGCGCAACTGATAGATCTTCGTGTGGTGAAAAAGCAATATGTTATGGTTATAAACATCGTGCGATTTGTGAATGCCCATCTGGGTTGATTGGAAATCCGAAAGTTGCATGTATAACAGTCGGATGTAGATCGAATAGTGAATGTCCAAGCAATAAAGCTTGCATTAACAACAAATGTCAAAATCCTTGTGTTGAATCAAATCCTTGCGATAGTCCAGCGGAATGTAAAGTATACAACCATGCAGTAGAATGTGCTTGTCCTGTTGGAACAGTCAGCGATGGAAAAATGGGTTGTATGGAAATTGAAGAAAAATGTAAGAAAGATTCAGAATGTCCGTCGCAATTTGCTTGTATTGGAGGAGAGTGTGTTAATCCATGCACGGCCACACAACCTTGTGGTGTTAATGCTGAATGCAGAGTCTTAGATACTGAACCAGTCAAAACAATGGTATGCGAGTGCTTGCCAGGATATCAAGGCAATGCAGCTGTGCAATGCGACAAAAGTAAGTATTTTCACTCTAAACAAATTGTTTTAATTAACAAAACAAAAAATGTTTTCAGTGGCTTGCTGGACTGATAAAGGCTTCGTTACAACCCCTGATGGTAAATGCGTCTGTCCACCTAATACCGGACTTAACGACAACAACGAATGCATTCCATGCTTGGAAGAAAAAGGTCTTAAAGTTGACGAAAGAGGTCGATGCGTTTGCGCTCTTGAAAAAGGACTATATGTCGATGAACGCGGTCATTGCGTTTGTCCAACTGAATTTGGCTATAGATTAGATAATCATGGCAATTGTATTTCACCACCTGGTCCAGAATGTGAAACTGACGATCAATGTTCCGATGATAAATATTGTAATTTAGAAACAAAAACTTGTCAAAATGCTTGCCGCAACAAAAAATGTGGAATTAATGCTTTTTGTAATGCCACCAATCATGTGGGAGTTTGTCAGTGTATTTCAGGATTTAGAGGAGATCCGAAAGTTTCGTGCAGTAAGTTATGTTTAATTGAATTTCTAGCAAGTTTTTCATTGTTGTTTTTTTTTTTTTTGTAGATATTCCGACAAGATATAAAACTAATTTCCCACCGCCTGAACTTCAAGTCAGTTGTATGTCTGATGGTGTCCATGTCGAGATTCATATAACTGAGCAAGGATTTAATGGAGTTCTTTATGTCAAAGGCCATAGCAAAGACGAACAATGCAGGAAAATAATAACACTGCCATCTGATTCTAGTCCTGTAACTGAAATTTTCAAAGTCCATTTCGGCAATTGCGGATTGATTCATGTTAATGTAAGTTAAATAAAAAAAAAAAATGACTAATTTTTGCTAAATTTTATATCATAGGGTCAAGCAAGTTTCGTCCTTGTTATTCAAAAACATCCCAAATTAGTAACATATAAAGCGCAAGCATACCACATTAAATGCGTCTATCAAACCGGCGAAAGAAATGTCACTTTAGGTTTCAATGTTTCCATGTTAACAACAGCTGGAACCATTGCAAACACAGGCCCGCCTCCAACTTGTACCATGAAAATAGTAACACCAACTGGTCAAGAAATCAATTCTGCTGAAATCGGCGATAATTTAATGTTACAAGTTGATGTACAACCAGGTTCGATTTATGGCGGTTTTGCTAGAAGTTGTGTCGCTAAAACAATGGAAGATAATGTCGAAAATGAATATTTAGTAACAGATGAGAATGGTTGCGCGACTGATCCGACCATTTTTGGAGAATGGGAACATAATCCAGATACGCAAAGTCTTCTTGCGAGTTTTAACGCTTTCAAATTTCCGAGTAGTGATAATATTAGGTTCCAATGTAATATTCGAGTCTGTTTCGGCAGGTGCCAACCGGTAAGGAATTTTTGTTTTTATTTTTGTATTTTAATAAAATTGTTTTTAAATAGGTAAATTGTCGCGGATACAATGCATTTGGTCGTCGCAGAAAACGCGACATTGATGATGAAAACAGCACAGATGTTGCTTTAAGTGGAGATTTAATGACTGGACAGTTGAGAGAAGAAATAACAATTCAATCGAATGCGATTTTGACGTTTGAGCGACGTGAAGAGCGATTTGTCGATCCAACTGAAGGTTTGTCTTTCTAATAAATATATATAAGTATATTAATGTTAAATTTTAGCGCCAAATGCGCAAAGAGTAGAGGATATTTGCGTATCAATGATTGGTTTTATCATAGCGTTGATTATAACAGCTCTTTTGGCGCTTGTTGCTGTCGCTGTTGCAGTATCATGTTGGCTAATGGCCTATCGTCGAAGACCGAAAGAAACAGGACCATTGCCACATCCACCCGAGTTCCCAAATCCATTGTTTACAACACCGGAACCAGTAGCAGAACCAAGTCCCGACTACCTCACTTGAAAATTTTCAATACTCCACATTTAAATGACATTTTTTTTTATTATTATTTATTAACGACAATACTCGATTTATTAACGATTTTTATTTAATTGGTAATGATTTAATTCTTCGTCCGTCCGTTTTGCTACTCACTTAAAAATACTGCCAAATGAAGAATAAATCATTACTTTAGTAAAGCAAAAAATTAATGATAAAAATGTGTACAATCATAAAAATCGAAATATGATCGGTATACATTTTGACTATCTTTTCCAATGGCTTAGCAGTTGAATTGTGTCACAGACAAGGGGTAAAAATCAATAAGGTGGTGGTTCTTTTCTTTAACATTTAACTAAAATTGAAAAATAGAAACCCTTGAATCTGTTTACTGTTTCATGTTGTACATAAATTCAAAATAGTTTATTTTCTTTAAGTTTGAGCCACTGGAAGATGTAGATGTTTAGTTAAGACTATATAAATATATATTTTTTTTTTAATTACTTGTATAAAGTGTATGAATGCGAATGAATGAGGAGAGCCTGGCTCAAGAATTTTGGTGCTGACTGATAGATTTTTACTTGAAACAGTCAATTATTTAGTCAATCATTTTCTTATTCATAGTACCTATTTATAATACTTGTAAGTCTCAAGGAGACGAAGTACTATTTTTTAACCAAAAAGTATTAAAGCTACTAAGGTTGATTTTGGATCGGTTCAATTTTTTTGTTTGTTTGTGTTTAAGCTTGGAAAAAATTGGTGCCGATTGTTACTTAACTAATTTTGAACTTTGTATGTATATGTTTCTAACGATGATTCCTTAATTGTCATTTTTTGTGATAATCGCTTCCTTAATAAAAAAAAATGGTTTAATAGTAAGTTATTTTTAATTACAACCCTTTGTGGAATTCAGAAATTGTAATATAGGCAACCAACAATTTTCGTACAAAAAAATTATCCAATGTGTATAACAAAAGTAAGCACTTGAATTTTTTTTTTTTTTTTCAAATAATTGATAATAAAAAGTCAACAATTTTTTATATTATAAAATTGTTTTCTTTAATGTTAAATTTACTTTCAAGTCGAAATTTCTAAAAGCACTAAAAACAGTGGTTGGTAACACTTTTAAATGAAATGTCACAATTATTCAGAAAAATTTTTCTTATCTGGAAAGACTGAAAAACATTGGAAGAAGAGGTCATTTGAAGAAAAAAAGTAAGGTTTGTGTGAAACTTCTAAGAAAATTTCGTTTTATCACCTCCAACCTTATCAAACCGCAAACTTTCATTCAAACGACAGGAACTGCGGTCAAGATTTGAAAAATGCTTTAGTTTAAACAAAGCCTTCAATCATAATGCTACTGAATTATTTATTCTTTCAAACCGTGCTTTTGCAATTATTTCTAGTGAACTCTTTAGAATGGCATTACCACGACAATACCCAATTAGAACTATTTTTAAAAAATTTCACTAAAACCACCAAGAATGGACTGAAATCAAGACTATATTCCATTGGAAAATCTAGAAGAAGTAAACAGACAATTTGTACCTTTTAGAAATAATTTTTTCAATTTAGGAAACGATTTATGGGTTGTGGAATTAACTGCTGTTAAGAAAGGAAAAGTTGGAATTCCAAATATAAAACTGATTGGGACTGTGCATGGAAATGAGCCTGTTGGACGCGAGATGCTTTTACATTTTATGGAAGTACGAACATTTTATTTATAAATTTTGTTTGCAAAAATACCATTTTAGTATCTTCGCGATAATTATGGAAGTAATTTGGAAGTAACTTGGTTGTTGGACAACACAAAAATTCACTTTTTACCAGGTATGAATCCTGACGGTTTTGCTTTATCTTATGAAGATATGTGCTTTGGCGAACATGTCCGAAATAATGGTCTAACAGGCAAAGATTTAAACCGCAATTTCCCTGACTTTTACTACGACAATCGAATCCCAGTTGAACCTGAAACCATAGCTGTGAAAGCCTGGATGGATCAAATACCCTTTATCCTATCAGCAGCATTACATGGAGGCGCGCTTGTAGCCAATTATCCTTTTGACACCGTCAAAGAAATGAGTACGTGTTAACTTTTAAAAACAATCTAAATTAAGAACATTTTCAGCGTCTTATAATGAAAATCCTCCATCGTTAACACCCGACAACGACGTTTTCGTTCATTTAGCTCAAGTTTATTCCGAAAATCATTTGACTATGCATAAAGGTGATGGTTGTAAAAATTTTCAATTTAAAAATGGTATTACTAATGGAGCTGCTTGGTATCCGCTTATAGGTATAACAATTATATTATTTATATTCATGGATTTATTTGAATATTTGAATAGGCGGAATGCAAGATTATAATTATGCATTCCATGGATGTATGGAATTGACGTTGGAAATTTCTTGTTGTAAATATCCAAAAGCAAGCGAGTTGTCTAAATTTTGGGAAGAAAATAAAAAGGTTTAGATTTATACAAAATGACTTAAAATTACAAAATCAAATTTAAGGCTTTATTGAAATATAGTTTAGAAGCTTTAAAAGGTGTAACTGGGCAAATTATTGATGGTAATACCTTAAAACCTATATCTAAAGCGTCTTTGAAGATTTCCGGACGGAATATGACTTTTTATAGCTCGATAAATGGTGAATTTTGGAGATTATTATTGCCGGGGAATTACACACTCCACGTATGTAAATCCGCTGGTTTTTTTATATATATATTTCAATATTTAAAATTCCAGATTTCGGCTAATGGGTATTACGACGAAATTATTCCATTTATTGTAAAAAATTATACAGTTTTACCTCGATTAACATTTTTGAATGTTTCAATGTTGAATTCAAGTATCCCGACGACTACTTTTAAACAGGAAACTGTAAAACTTACAACACGTTGGGATGTAGATGGCGTTTCTACTACTGAATTTTTAAAAGTTGAAAATAGAAGTGAAATTAAACCGACAGCCGCTAGTCTTATCAATGGCGTTAGTAGAAATTATTTTATAAAAAATAATTTCTTCTTTTTTTTGTTTGCTATGTTTTTAAATTGGTGATTTATGATGCTTTGTTGTCTATGAGGAAGTTATCTTTGGAGCTGTTTAAATAAAGAGAAATGAAATTTATGGCAGACGAGGATTATTGAAGAGAAATTTTTTACAGATTTAGTTTTTTAAGATTTTGTGAATTTTTGAGTTCTTGAAATTTATATATTGTCTAGAATCTCTAAGTTATTTTAAAATATCTATTCTTTTTATTAGGATTCTGAGAATTTTTTTCAAATGTTGGAACCTTTCAAAGTCACAAAATCTCTAGAAATTTTTATTTAAAATCCAAACAAATTACTTAGCTTTAGGTTGGTAGTATGAAATGTCAATCTTAACATTGAAAAAAATTATAAGTAATGAGTAAACATCAGAGCCATCTCGTAGCCAACTCTATACTTGTATTATTAATGCATTCTGTGTTGTCTATACTAATTTTTTTAACATTTTATAACAATATTATTTTTTTTTTTAGTTAATAATTGAATTAATAATAAAATTATCAATAATTTTTAATAAATAGAAGTAAACTGTGACTTAAACCATATTTTTATGTGTTTATAACAGATGTCGCACAAATTCGAACTTGTCCATTTTTTTATCTCCCTTCTCTAATCTGAGATAGAGACAAGTAAACTACAAAGCCATGACGTCAGTATTATGATCAGTATAGTGTCATTATCAAGCTCGTGTTAAACAATCCCGAAAAATTCCGCAAAATTTCTCATAAAAATAATGTCAAAAATTTTCTAAAAATGCCTCAATATACCCCGAATTTAACCACCACAAAACAACCATTATTAACTCGTGAACCACCTGTGATATTTTGTAAAAACCCAAAATCAATGATTAAAAGTAAATGCAAGAATAAAATCAAATGTGTTATTGTTGGTGACAAAGCTGTTGGTAAAACAGCTTTAGCTGTAGCTTATTGTAATGATACATTTCCACAAGAATATGTACCAACGGCTTATGATAATTACAATGGTAAGAATTAAATTTTTTTTAATACCTTTAAAAGAAAAAAAAGGTCGAGTAGAAGGTTACGCTATAGCCTTGCCTTTCTCATTAATTGAGATAATTTTATTGGAGTTTTTTGGGGACATAATGAAGAGGTCGAGGTATTTAACCTTCTTGACTTCGACTCCGATCGACTTAAAATTATAACAATTGAGATTTAATTTTTTTCAGAAATTATCGATAAGTTGATTTATTATTTCAGCGTTAGACGACTTTAATTTTTTTTTCTTTGTTGTTGTTTCAGTGGTGGTACAGGTGGATGGGAAGCCAATAACACTTGAGGTCTGCGATACAGCTGGCGAGGTATTCTTTTTTTTTTTTTTCTACCTCTTCTATGATACCACCTTTACCTGAAAAAGTACAGTTTTGTTATAAATTTAGAACGGATGGTTTTTCTTTCTCACTGACTCATGAACGTTTTCTATTACTCATAAGAGTTCAGGTAGACGAAAATAGATCGGGGTTTTGTCAAGGATAGAATACAGGAAAGGACAAAGAGCTGTTTTTTATATTCGATATGCTTTGATCATGAACAAAAAACTCTCAATTAAATAAAGTAATTATTTGCTTACCTTATCTTACATGATTATGTTTATTTATTGATTATCATACTAGGAGATTTATTGCTCAATGAATCATTTTTTTCGAAAAAAATTATCGTGCTTAGATCTATCATTGATATTAATTTATATTCGGAGAATGATTATCTCTCGTGTGACGAATAATGAAAAATTTTTGTAAAATGAGAAATTTTCAAAATTTACTTTGAACTGTCATTGGTAATTTAGGGATTTTCAATTTTTTGAAAGTCGGTATAGTAGATTCCTAACACTTAATTTATTAATTAAATAAAATTGTCTTTTTTAGGACGAATTCACGCCTCTCCGCAGTTTGTGCTACCCCGGCACCGACATCTTCATCCTATGCTTTTCTGTGGTCAAACCCTCAACATTCCACTCGGCTTGTACTCGATGGGCAGACGAATTAACTCGTTTAGATGCTGCCGTCGTTCTTGTCGGAACTCAATGTGATCTTCGTGAAAACTCAAAAACTCTCAATAATTTAAGACAACGCAAACAACATCCTGTCATTCCGTCCGATGTTAAAGACTTATCTGAAAGACTCAATGCACCTTATGTTGAAACATCAGCAAAAAATTCATATCATTTGAAACAAGCTTTCGATCTTGCCATCACTTTAGCTTTAAGAAAACACCGAACGCGGAAATGGTGGAAAAGACTGTGCTGCATTTAAAAACAAAAAAAAATTCAATCTAAACTAAAATTTCTTTCTGTTTGTTCAATTGACAGTTTGTCTAACCTTAATTTTCACAACTGTCAGTTTTGAGACAAATAGGAATGAATTTTAGTTAAAGTATTATTGTTAATCGTTAGACTGAGCTAAATTTACATAAGTTCTTCCAATTTGTGATAATATTGTTATGTAGATATATATAACAATTATTAAGTGAATTACTTTTATCTATTTTAATCAAGTTTTATTGTTAAGATGTCAAGAGTTAATAATACTCAATTGTATGTATAATTACATAATAAACTATTTATTACACGAAAAGAAATCAATTTTTCTAGAAATTTCCACTTCTAGAATTTGAATCTGGTACCAAAATGTTAATTTCGACAGTTGGTACTAACGCGCTTGCTTGATTGTCATACAACAAAAATTGAAACGTATCACAAATTTTATCAAAAAAATGCGAAAAAATGGATTTAAAAGGAGTAATAGCAACCACAGCGTCGATTTCAACTATAATTCAGTTTTTAAGTGGAACGTAAGTAGTTTTTTCATTGAAAAATTTCTAACCAAAAATTTCAGATTGATTTGTTTGAAAATCGTTAAAAATAAAAGCACCGGAGACTTGTCCCCATTCCCATTTATAAGTGGCTGTCTTTCTACAAGTTTATGGCTCCGCTATGGCTTCTTCATTGAAGAACAATCCATAATTATAGTAAATACAATAGGGGCAAGTTTATTTTTTGCTTACGTTGTTACTTTTCTTATCTACAGTCTTAAAAAAGTATAATTAACTTTGAAAACTATTACTTTTATCTAAAAATATGCAATTTTAGTCAATGGTTCTACGTCAAGCAGCACTTTGCAGTTTTATTTTAATCGCAACTTTGGTTTATATCCACAATCAGGAAAACTCGGACCAGGCCAAAGAATTCCTAGGAATTGTGTGTTGTTTTGTCACAATTTTATTTTTTGCAGCTCCACTCGCCTCAATGTTGCATGTAATAAGAGTAAAAAATACCGAAAGTTTGCCATTTCCCATTATTTTTGCAAATTTTGTAGTTTCGCTGCAATGGCTTGTCTATGGAATTATTATCAATGATAAGTTCGTACAGGTATTTTATCAATTTTGTTATTTATTATTGATAAATCAGAAAGTTATATTTCAGGTGCCAAATTTTTTAGGAGTCATTTTATCGGGATTGCAGTTGAGTTTGTTTTGTTTTTATCCAAAAACATCAAAAGGACATTTAAATGAGTATGTTTAAGTGGGAAATGACTGTGAAAATGTTATATTTATTGATTAATTGTGATAATTTTATTAATAGATAATATTCATGATAAATATTTTATTTATATTTTTAAATATTGCTATTTACTGTTGTAATAATAAAATTTATTACCGCAAAGCTGTTTCCTATAAAATAAAACAATAATTGACAATTTTCACAAATTATAATTGAATTTATGTTTATATTTTGACGTTTGATGACAACTGACAGCGCAGAAAACTGTACAAACGACGTTAATAAAATTAATAAAATAATAGAAAGTAGCACAAATTGATAATTATCTAAACACTGTACAAACTGTTAGTCAATTTAGATTTTAGTAATTTAATATTAAATATTTAACATTGCCTAAAACTTGTTACAATTAAAAAGTTAAAAAAGGGAACTGTATTATTTGATTGTTTAGGTTATGTTGTTGTGTCAAATTGACGTTTGGATATTTTCACTAAAATGCCCAAAATTTTCAATCCCGATAAAATTGTGTGAAATTAATGTTAAGAATGTTAGTTTCCTAATTATATTCCTTGGTTAATTGTAAAGAAATAATGTACGTGAATGACATTTACCATGAGAAGCAAGTTCGTGAATTGTGTGCTTTACATGCTTTAAATAATCTATTTCAATCGAAAGATGCATTCACAAAAATGGAATTGGATTTTATTTGTCATTCTCTATCGCCAGACAATTGGATAAACCCCCACAAATCGGTTTTAGGACTTGGAAATTACGATATTAATGTTATAATGAAAGCTTTACAATCGAGAGGCTATGAAACAATTTGGTTTGATAAACGCAAGTAATTTTTATTAAAAAATTATTTATTTTTTTAGTTATTGATGAGTTTAATTGCAGAGACCCTGGGTGTTTGAATTTTAAGAATATTTCTGGATATATTTTGAATGTTCCAAGTGAATATAAGATAAGTTTTGTCACACTGCCTTTTTTAAATCGACGACATTGGATTACGATAAGACAGTTAAATGGGTTGTTTTATAATCTGGACTCGAAATTGGACAGACCGCAAATAATTGGAAGGGTAAGTTTTTCAAATTGTGTCAAAAGTGACATTTAAAAAAAAAAAGGTTAGAGACGTTTGTCACAATTGACAAGACATACAGCGCTGCCAATCTTACGACTTATATTTTAAAGGAATTTGATCTGTTGAATTATTTGAAAGAAGAGTTGGACTGCCGCGACAAAGAATTATTCCTTGTTGTAACAAACGATGTAAGCAGAAATCAGTTGTGGTTAAAAGACCATTCTTCTTATAGCAATAACACGTTGGAAGAACGCGAAGCTGAAATTCTCCAACTCAAAGACATCATCAGCGACGATGTAAATATCACAATCAATCCTTTATGCAACAATAAAACTGATTGCTAATGTAAATAACCATTTTTTTAATTCTTCATGATGTTTAAATAAAAAATAGTGAATTGAAGTTTTTTTTTTATTTAAGTATCACTACAGTTGCCATTCTGTGGTAAAATAAGTCTTTCCGAATCTAACCGAATTTTGTCGAGATGATTATAAATATGAGCTCGTTGATCAGCGGTGATTTCCCGACGTCGTCCCCATATCCAAATAAAATCCGAATGGACCAAACCGAAATTGGAACAAGACCAAAGAATTGCATAATTGTCGTAATCTGTATCAATAATTTGATAAACGCCAGCTCCTGGCAAATACCTTCCTAAAACTTTCGGCAATTTGGTTACAACTTTATAGACTAAAATGCTTGGATCGCGTCTTGTGGGCGAAGCTACTCCTTCACTAACAGTAAAACTCCCAGACCTATATGCAACCAACAATACACCTAACATTTCCATGTACTCTTATTAATTAAAATTTTACCATCGACTTTTCGTCTTAACATCCACTTCCAACTGGCCTTTAGCATTCTCAGTTAAATCAACACTAACACAAGTTGAAATAATTTGAACTAAATAAAATGAACGCTCAATTTCATACCAACGACCTGTAAACTAAAATAAGCTGAATCATTTTGATTATTTTAAGGAATTTTGTATTACAAACCCTACTCAAATTGAAATTGTTGATGTAATCTAATTTTGGACATTTTCCTAAACCGGAACTTGAGACTTTTGACACGCAAATTAAACTAATTATAACAAACACGAAACGATACGTATCAAACATCACCATTTTATTATTTAGTCGCGCATTTTCATTCATTTATACATTATTTGCATAGAAGTGAAGGAAATTGATGCAAATTATAATAAATGGACTTTAGCATCGGTGCAAAATAATTTCACAAAACACTCATTTTTCTATATTTATTGCTTCTTTTTTCGGAAAATAATGGCAATTTATTCTATTTCTAACAATGTAAATAATAATTTAATTAAATTTGAAAATTAGAGAAGGAAACTGTATTACCGACTATTATAAAAATTGAATTTTTGTTATTGTTATATGTTGACAATTATTTAAAACTGGTAAATATAGTTAAAATTCTTTAAATATATTGGAATTATCAACAATTGGCGTGCGTATGTTCAAATAAAGGTTATCTGACGTTTTGACGTCTATTGAATTATCAAGCCGGCACTTTATATTTCATTGATATAAATTTCGTGTAAATCGAAAATATAAACAGTGAATTGTTTCTTTTAGTATTTATATTTATGTCGAAAATTGAAATAAATGCACACTAATCATAGGGTTTATATTTTTTGAGGTTGGTAATAGATTCTAAACTATATTTAAAAAATTGATACACACATTTTGCTTTTCAATTAGAATAAAACAATGTATCATGATTTTAGAATGTTTTTTGTTGATGAATTATAATAAAATTTTAGTTTTACTATTAGATTAATGTCAAAATTTTATAGTTGGTAGCTTTGACAGTTTGACATTTGTAAAATAGAAGTAGAGTTTTGCCAATTAAATTCAAGAAAAGTCCATATAATACCATTTGAATTTTGTTGAAGGTGAGATTTGTGTTTTAGGATCATTTTCCATATGAAATAATTTCAATGTTGACGCATCATGGGGCAAGTTCAAGAGTCTTTGAAGTTAGCGAAAAAAATTTCAAACAAGAGATATTGATCTAAATATTAACTGTAATTCTGCTAAAATTATGCAAGTTGATTAGCAGAAACTGAAATTTCCCCATTTCCAAAATTGAGGTGTTTTATCGAATAAAGGAATCTGTATTACCGACTGGATAAAAGTCAGTTTTTATTTACAATTTATGGTTTAATAGTGGACGTAAGAAAGTTTTAGCATTCAGCTTTGATTTCAATATTTCCCCCAAAATGACGCAAAGTAAATTAATAGAAGAAAATTTCTGATTTAAGTGCATTTATTAGGTAATTGATAAAAAAAAGAAATCTGTATTATCGACTAGAAACAACTAAATGTACGAATGATCGTTTAAATTTCCACTTTCTTCTTCATTTTCGCTTTTATAATCACACAATTTCGTGATAGTAGTCAAAATCCCTTTCAACTGATCCAAATTGTGCATTTTCTCTACATTACAACACAACAAACTCGTCGTTTGATAAATTTCATTTTTCAAAAATTCAATTTCTGTTTCTTCCTGTCTAACTGCATCTACTTGTATAATAATTTCCTCTTCACCACCATCATCATCATCTTTTTCAACAATCGATTGAAAATATGTCATCCAAATGTAATGAATATGAACACAAATTGAATTTCCTATAAAAAAATCTACACAACTACAACTAAAACAATGCAAACAAATATAACAATGATTACAAATTAAATTACAACATTTCTTATCTAAAAACTTTTGAATAATAAAAGTGGTTTGAGTTTCTTCATCAATAACATTCCATAAATCGTCATTTAAATTTGTACTATTAAAATGTTTTTCAAGCATTAATCTATGCCGATGATCATTAGCACTAATAAAAACTCCACGATCAACTTTTGTCGATAATTTTGCATTAACACTTTCATCTCTTAAAAATCGAATCAACGAATGAAAGATTTTATCAAACCGAACTTCAGTTTCTTCGTTGAGATATTGTTTTAAAACATCGCCGACTACATTCAATTGATTCATCGGTAATTCCCCGATTTTGTAACAATCAGCCCAAAGCTTTGCGTTATTATATTTTGATTGAAAATATTGTCCAAAATCGTTAAAATCTTGGTCACTTTTTAAAACTCTAATTGTTTCTTCAAGACTGTCGATAAAATCACTTTCATCTGGATTTTTTTCTAATGATTTTATCGTATCATAAACCCATTTCCGTTTAATTCTTGTCACTTCCGATTCGTCGCAACAAATTCGATTCATATTTATTTTCCAATCGACATCGACTGAAACTGGATTGTAATAAACATTAATCACATCCATTGTACGTTTCCAAACTTCTGCAAACATTTCATCACAGTTTGTAATCAAAACTGATGGTTTTACAATCCCAACTCGTTCCTTTATTTTCATTAAAAACAATTCAAACGTATTTGAATTTATGCAAGAAGTAAACATACAAGCAGCTGGAAAATTTTCCCATTTTTCTCCAATCACAAACAAAGTAATTAATTCAAAATCACAATTCTTCAATAAAGTTGTATTTACTACAACAATTTGTCCGTCATTAATCGCTTCCGATTGATAATCAGTCATTATCATCACACAAATATCATCATCAGGAAAATCTTCAATATTACTAAACAAAATCGGATTCAACTCATGATTATTACACTGTAATAAAAATGAATTAATAAATGATTTTCCACTAGAGTCGATTTTGAACGATTTTCGAATATTAACTATATCTTTATGTCCTAATAAATTGATGCGTTTATTGCCATTTGGATTTTTTACAGAATGAAGAACTGAAGATGCTGGAAGTCCAAGAAGAAGTTTTGAAGCGATTGCACCTCGATCTTGACGAGATAATTTAACATGTTGAAGAGTGGTT
The DNA here is from genome assembly GCA_030157265.1 of Latheticus oryzae. Classification (NCBI taxonomy): domain Eukaryota; kingdom Metazoa; phylum Arthropoda; class Insecta; order Coleoptera; family Tenebrionidae; genus Latheticus; species Latheticus oryzae. The sequence continues at coordinate 16,603,111 of CM058050.1, forward strand.
TCATGGCCATAATGTGTTTTAAAATAATTAACTGAATACGAACCGTCGTAGAATTTATTAACTATGATTTGACTTGTACAGCCGCGGTTTAGTTTTGTTAACCATTTGCGAGAACGACGTTTACGGATTGTGTCGGAAACATAGCTGCGTTTACCTGGAATTCAAATTTGGCATTTTTAATTACAGGAAACTGTAGTAACTTTTACATTAAATTATAACAAAACTTTCACCAATATATAATAGTCAAAATATAAAACCTTTGATTGCGTTTTTATTAAAATGTACAATTTTTGAATCAAAATTACTGAAATTGAGATAATTATCAAAAGAGTTAACTGTAATATCGACATAACCTAACTTTTGCAATTTACTGAAAAAATTTAAAAAAACTGATGATTTTTTATTAAAACATTCATAAATTTATTGTTTTTGATATTATTATGATTATAGTACGATTTTGACTGAATTTTGTACATAACCTCACCTGTCCTGCTACATTCGTAATAGTAAGTCTCAGTTCCTGTTGTTTTTCGCTTTGTGGCCGTTAAATGAATATATTGTACGCAATTACTTGTTTCTTCATTATGTAACCATTTATTAAACTCTAAAAATTTGGATAAATTCGATAAAAATTGTACTTTTGAAATTACCTTCAGAGTTCGGAAATTCCAAGTTGAGTTCAATCAAGTTGATTTCATGTTTCAATTTTAAATGTTTTCTCAACTCTCGATTATATTTAAATGAGATATTGCATCCTTCCAAGCATTTATAATGATATGCGTTAAAGTCCCCTGGCAATATATCAATTCTTTCCACTTCTATACTATGCACCATACGTAGATGTCTCGTTAGATTACTTTTAATCGAAAAATTACGACTACACTCTGTACATTGTAAAGACATAATTGAAAATTTCTCACTTGTGTCCAAATAATAAAAGTGAGGTTAGAAAACACGCGCGAAATTTAAATAAATGTCAGTCACATTTGACTGATTCTTACATTACAAACAACGGAAATGAAAAATGTTTCAACAAAAAGAAATAAAAACGTTTCCGAAATGTGCAGATTATACGCCGTACAACAACGATAATTTTATGACAAATTTGCAAAATAATAATGTTAGTTTGAATGTTTGTAAAGTGATAATTTTGGGTGATCTTTTTGTTGGAAAAACATCGATTTTGAATAGGTAATTGGTAGAAGATTGAGAGTTGGTGTTAATTTGTATTTTAGATTTTGTCTTAAACAATTTGACTGTAATTATCGGAGCACGATTGGAGTGGATTTTCATACTGAAGAAATTAAAATTCGGGGAATACCCTACCACTTGCAAATGTAACTAAAATTTGAAAAATACAATATGTTAATGATTTTTTTCAGATGGGATACCGCAGGTCAGGAACGTTTCAAATGTATTGCTCAATGTTACTACAGAAAAGCACGTGGTAAAATTAAATTTCTCAAAAAAATACTAAACTTCTTCCAGTTATTATTCTAGTGTTTGATTTATCATCAATACGAACGTTAGCTAATTGTAAAACATGGCTACGAGACGCTTTTGACGTTTGTAAAGACACCCAACCTTATGTTTTTTTAGTAGGATCGAAAAAAGACCTTTTGGTAACATTTTATTATCAATAACATAATATTTAATATTTTTTCAACAATTTTCCAGGCGTCTGAATCGTACAAAAATACAAAAAATATAGCCATTGAGACTGCCAAAAGTCTCAATGCTGAATTTTGGGGTGTTTCATCAAAAACTGGCGAAAATATTGATAATTTATTTTATAGAGCGGCTGCTTTGAGTTTTGATCATCATTTGAGGGAGTTTAATGAAAATAATAAATGTTTTGTACCTATTGGCCATGATTTAATTTGTGAGTAAATTGAAAAAGCAAAAATTATAATTATTTGTGGCGTTTTAGCGTTTAGTAAGAACCGGAAATTGGAGGAAAAGCGCAAGTGTGAATGCTGATAGAAAAAACTTGAAATAAATAAAACCTGAAATAGTTTTTATGATTTATGATACACATAAATACCTCCTAATCCAATTGTAAACATTTGCAATAAGTTTAATATATGATTGAAATTGATAATAATTTAGTGGGAATGTTTTTAAGAGACGGAATTCAAATTTCGCGGGTGCGTCATATACAGCAACCATCCGTCATTTGTTTTCTAATTGTTTATTCGAAAAATTTTCAACAATGTTTTTATCCTTTTATAATTATAGCAAGCAGGATAGAAGTGAATCCTTTGAGTATAATTCTAGTGAAATCTGATAGTAAATGTGATCATCTTTTATTCCGATATCCTTTTTATTACACGGAAAAAATGAACCTTTTAGTACCAAACGTCGCAATCCTTATACTCTCCTCCCTAATTTGGAGGACCTCCTCCAGTCTCCTTCACAACCAATTTCCGATATAAACAAAGGACAATTAACTGGTTTCACCGATGAAGTGCTGTCGTCTATTTTTGCCGTTCAATCCAAACTTTGTAACAAGAAGTTTGAGTTGAAAGTGAATGATGTCCGATTTGTAAGTCATCCAACATTCTTACAATTAAGAGACAAACAACAAGACGCTTCTGGATTGATGCTAATCAATGTTGTGTTTGCGCTTCAAGCTCTGGCTAGTCATTCAAATGGTAAATATAAAATTAAAAGAGTATTTTCGATCAGAGTTTTATCCTTCAGTTACTTGTTATCATGATCTGAGCAAAAGGATTGGAATTGCATTAAGATATGAAGAGAAACGATGCGGATATGTGAGTGAGCAGACTCAGACAATGACTCAAGCTCATGATGATGGATATACAGGAAACGCAGAATCGGCGTTTCAAATTATTTTGAAAAAATGCACACTTGCGAGTAATATTAAAAAGATGTATGATGATTTATGCAGCTCGGGGATTGTTAATATACAAATTAATAAATGGATCACAATGAGTTTTTGCTTGCCGCAGAAAGTGCATCAATGGCATTTAAGAGGAAAAATTGTGGAACCAAAGGATATCGACAGGTTTTAACATAAAAGCTCAATTCTTAAAGTAATGCTCAGTTTTAGGTGTTTGAAGGCGTTAAGACCATACCACAGTCTTCTTCTTCTACATCCAATACAACAAATGGCAGATTTCACCGGCCTTGATGGTTCTCCATCATTAGAAAGAATGTTAAAACAATATTCACCAATCAAGAATTTACAAACTTTAGCAGCAGACGCCGATTTAACTCTAAACCATGTTTTTGAATTAACCGCGCATTTAGTATATTGGGCTAAAGCCACTGTTATTTTCCCAATTTGTTTAACCAACAAATATGTAATATCACCTGACGCTCACATTCATTTAAATTCACCACTTATTGATAAATTCTCCGAAGCTTTCCCAGCTTCGAATTTAATCCGAGTTATATCCGATTTTTTATTACCGACGTCTTTAGGACAAAGATGTAATCCTTTATGTCATCCTGCTCAACAATCACAATTAGTGCAAACTATAATATGGATGTTACAACATCATTTGTTGCTGCAATTGCATACTTATATTCAATATATACCGACAGATCATGGCGTTGCTAATAGTAGAGAACGCGATGATAGATTTCAGGGGAATTACCGGCGTAGTGTTTTATCGAGTTCGTATCAACCGAGTGCTAGTGAACATTCACGAGCTGAGTCGGAAAGTGGCGCGTCAACTGTATCCGAAACGCCGGAACTAAGAAGCGAGTCGGATTTACTTGGCAGGAGTTTGAAGTGAGTTAACACTTAGGGGAAGTACAAGGATTGATTATTGAGTTTTAGTTTAGAAAATATTAGTTTTACGTCGCTTGAGGATGAGAAGCAAGACTATCAAGAGGAGTTGTTGTTGGATTTTCCGTATGAAGAACGAGGGAATATTTTTAAGGTAGCGATTTTCTGACTAAAATCAAAAAGCAAAAAATAATTGACTGAAAATTATCAATTTGCTAGATATTTATTTTTAAAGTTCCGACTATAGGAGACACTCTGTATAGTTGGTGCTATGTCTTTAGCATGTTGTAAATTTAATTTAAATGTTAATACATCTCAAAAAAATGGGAATCCTACCTTGATGACTTCTTAGGGCGATTCTCCTCTTCTGCAAAGAGACTGCTAATCCTGGCACTCCACTTAACACCACTGACACCTCACACAAGACTGAATGAAACAAAGATTTGATAAAGTGTTAAACCTTAATGACCAATTTTTTACTGACGTTCTTAAAGATAACTTTTTCTAGTTACGCAATCGAAGAATAAATCGATAATTAACAACAGTTTCAAAGTTTATATACAGAGTGATTTATCCTAACACAAACTACTCTGATTATTCTATAACTTAAACAAAAATTGGAAAATCGCGAAACAGGACTATTTTTATTAGCAGGACATGTTCGAAATTTTTAGCATTTTTAATATCCTTTTTGTAATACAGAAAACTCTCAAAAATGGGAGACTTTAATAAATATTAAATTTCGTCGATTTTTTATTTCAGATTCCGGCGACGAACAATCCGGAAGATTTGAAGCTTTTCGCACGATTATGTCGAAAGGGTTATTTTCATGGCGATCATCACATCGAGGAAATAATGTATTTAGAAAATTTAAGACGCAGTCAATTGTTACAATTGTTGGATAAATTCAGAGATATTTTAGTAACTTACGAGACGGAAGATCCAGCTATTGCTATGTTTTCCTATTCGTAACTGCAAGTTTTGAAAAAATGTATTAATAAAAAATGAAACATTGTTTTGGTCATGTCATACATTAATTAAATAATTTATAACCTATCGACTTCCTTAACATAATGCTGGAAAAATCCATAATTGATTCAGTCGTGTAGGAGGGAATATGGACAATAAGGGTCTTTTCCAAAGGTTAAAGTAAAACTTTAACACCTTTTTATTAATTTTTCATTTTTCAGAATGTTATGGTCTTCGTTTTATATAATTCTTCTTTCGTATACAATCTACATGGTGACTAATCTCTGGAGTTGTTTTTTAAGCCATCCTACTGTCACATCCCTAGTCAGTTCCACATATCCCGTCAGCAAAATCCCATTCCCAAGCGTTGCTGGTTTGTGGTGTTAACAAAATAAGCAAACGTCGAGCACGCGATTTAACTGCTCATATGTCAGTATAAAAACAATAAAATCAAAACGTTACTAAAAAATTTTACAGCGCGAATGTAACTCATCACAAGCCTGAAGAAATAATGTCATATATTCGCTTCCTCGGACAATTGTACGATTTTGATTTTGAAGCATCAACAACATCGCAACTTTTAGAATTTCAAAAAATGTTAGATTTGCCGAAAATGACTGTAATGGAAGTAACAAAACGCATTGCAACACCATGCGAAGAATTGTTAAAAAAATGTTGGTGGCATAATATTGAAGTGAATTGTTCGGATATTTTTTATACACGATTGACTTATCAAGGTTATTGTTGTGTTTTCAATTATTTTAAAGAAGCAGAAGATTGGCAGTGAGTTGGATTAATTTTTGGATATTTTTACTTGGAGATTTTTTAGGGAAAAACGGGAGGTTTTGACTGCTAATGCAAGAGTTGAAAACGGGCTTTACTTTTCGTTGAATAATATTGTTTGGGATTATTATTATACGACTTTATCATCGCCTGGAATAATGGTAATAATAGTTTATTAAAAATATGAAAAGTTTTATTTTTTTTTAGATTGATATTTTCGTGCATTTTGATTATCCCGATAAGGCTAGTGGTGGAGTTACTGGAATTTTAACAACTCCAAATAGTGAAAATTTTATTGAAATTGTTCCAACGACTGTAGTTTCAGTCGATGACGTCTCGTATTATTCCAAAAAAAAAGTATTCAAATTTTAGTTTTGATTGATTGAAAACGATTTATTTTAGCGCGAATGTGTGTTAGATTATGAAGAAAAAACTGTATTTAAAGGAGCTTACTCGCAAAGCGATTGTAAAGTAGACTGTCGAGTGACTAGCATCCAGGCAATGTGTCAATGCATTCCATTTATGATTCCATTCAGTACTAATAGTACAGTTTGTACTTTATCCGACATTCCTTGTTTAAACAGATATCGAGGTGCATTTTTGTTCTTAATTTATCATTTCCATTAATTTTTTCTTTAATTAGATAAATGGAGTTCATTTTATCCTGATTTTGATTATGGGCCGTATTTGAAACGCGAGAAACAGGATTCGTTACGATGCGAAAAAATATGTTATTCGTCCTGTAATGAGATATCATATCAAGTTTTAGTGACGTCATTTCCTATATTCAAGTACGTAAATAAAAAATAATAATAATAATAATAACTTTTCTTTACAGTAAAACAGAAAATAAAAAAAATATTACACATGTTTATGTTTACTATTCGAATCGATTTTCGCAATTGTATAAACAGGACGTTTTGTATTATTGATTAGTAATGTCATTGGACAATTGTACATTTTTGATTTTGAAGAATCAACAACATCTCAACTTTAATAATTCTAAAAAATTGCTTTGTTTCACAGTCCCGTGCAAAAAATCAACTTCAGATGAAGACTATTTTGGGTTTTTATTATCTTAAAGCAATAGATTTCTATCAAAATTAAAAAAGGACATCAATCAATATAATTTGAAATAAAATTCATATTGATACTGCTCAAACAATAAAGCCACAATATTTCCCTTGTAAAAACGCATGTATAATGTGTTGCCTAACCTAATAAGCTATATAAGCAATAAAACAGTTCTGTATTTCTATCTCCATAATTCATAATGATGAATGTGCAACTGCTTGTTGGCGACTTGAAGTTGTGAAAGTGCTTGTTAGTTGTTGGTTTATCGTCATCTCTTAACAATTTTTTTTCTCAACTTTGTTAATTGACAATTCCATTTACCTTAGTGTAATCTATAGATACTACTTTACAAACGTGAAACGTAAGTTTTCATCAACTATAATTAAAAAACAATTAGACTAGTAATGATATAACCAAACAACTTTGAAAGTGTATTTCTTTCCATTGATTAAATTACATTTCCAATCAAATTTTCCTCTATTGAATTTAGATTAATTCCATAAACGTCAATTAGGTAATTTACATAGAATTTCAACTATAGTCACGTAGACACCAACCAACTTGAGATTTTCTAAATTACAACAATTCAAATATAATTTCGAATTACATATATAATTATTGTTTAGGGCACCTGGTCAAGGTTACATGTAGTCAAATCATAAACAGAATATGCTATTTAATATTTCGCTTATCTTTATAGTAATTAAATTCAAGGAAAAATTGACAATTGTGACAATTCACATAACCTAATAAAAATGACAAATGTCATTAATAAAAAAAAAAAATTTGGATTATTACGTCGTGACCTGTCATTGAACTTTTGGCGGTAAATTTGATTATTTCGGAAATAAAATAAAATTTGAAAAAATTAGCATAGGATTGAAATCGACATGCGTAAATCATAAATTAAAATGATAACGCGACAACCTTGGTCATTTGAGTGCTAACCACGCTAGCGACCACTTATTTATTTATTTATTTATTAGAAAAGTGCTTTATAATGATTCGAATCATCGCGTGCTTTCTCATCTTAAAAGTAAGATTGAAAAGATAACAAGTCATTTGATGATTTTCACAAATAGAATTATTATATTTTTTCTAATCATTGAAATTCAATGAGTGATTGTATTATTTAAAAATTCGGTTTTTTAAAAATCACCAAATTTTAGTTTCAACAAACAATGACCCTGCAAATCGTCTAGCTTTTATCAAATTTTTTCCGTACAAAGTTCAAATTTATTATCATCGATTGCTTTATCATCCAATTTTCATTGCAGATTGTAAAAATGGACGAAGCTGAAGCAAGTCTTGGCACGCAACAAATTCCCGAAGCTTCGGAATCACTTTTTAGTACTATTGACATTATTCTTTTAACTCTATTAATCGGTGGTGTTATTTGGTGGTTTTTGAATAAAGAAAAAAAGAAGGATGTCACTCCGACGCGTTCCTATTCCATTCAGTAAGACTTTTATTTATCAAAAATTTATAATTTCCTGTCAATTTATAGACCCACATCGATGACTCTACAAACAAGCACTGATAATTCATTTATAAAAAAATTAAAAACGTCAGGACGTAGTTTAGTTGTGTTTTATGGCAGTCAGACAGGAACTGGTGAAGAATTTGCTGGAAGATTAGCAAAAGAAGGAGTTAGGTATAGAATGAAAGGAATGGTCGCAGACCCTGAAGAATGCGACATGGAAGAATTAGTCAATTTAAAATCAATTCCTAACTCTTTGGCGGTTTTTTGTATGGCAACTTACGGCGAAGGGGATCCTACAGACAATGCTATGGAGTTTTATGAGTGGCTCCAAAATGGGGACGCCGATTTAACTGGACTTAATTACGCCGTAAGTAATCTTATTAATAACACTAAAAATTAATCAATATCAATAAAAATAAAGCTAAACTTAATGCAATTTTACCAAAAATTGTGATTTTATACTTTTAAATTTGAGTTGACAAATGACTTTTGCGCAAGTTACCAACTGTAGTCAGTGTGAAGTTGATACACTAATGATTTTGTTACGACCAAAATCAGCCAGGCGCTGATTAAGGACACGGCGGGAATCGAGGCGGCGCGATAGACACAACAACCAGGCGATGAGCGGTGAGACGGCGCGGGAGCAGTGTCGAATCAACGGCGACACGGTGGTTGTGTGCTTCTACTTTGTATTTAAAACTTTCTTGAAAATAAAGTTATTTCGAAAAAGTCTTCTAACAAATCAGAAGTGGGATTATTTCACGTGCTAGTTGGACTTGCTCGGGTGAAAAACGTCAGCGCAAAAACGGCGATAAGAAAAGTCGACTGTTACTTTGGGTGTGGCAAGACGAATTTCGGCGAAAAGTGTCTGAGGAGCAAAGAGGCGACGAAGAGGGAATTACTTTGACGATGGACGAAGACATCGACTTGGAGGAGGCGGCCCCAAGGACGATTTCGGCGACAACCCAGGTGACGTCAGAGACCTTGGATAACCCAATTGCGCGTACCCTGGAGCAATTATTGGGATCGGAGTTAAAATCCCAAATCGAAAAGGCGGTAAAAAGGCAGGCGGCACTAATTTTAGGCGAAATTACTGATACCCAGGCGGCGGGTACAGAGGGGGCGGAGGTAACCTTACGCAATAGGATAGCTGAGATGGGCGCGTCGGCACAGCAATCGCCGGCGACAGGCTCTGATTGTTCTACAGTGCGGAGCTGGAAAATTGGAGCCGAAATTGTCGACTATTTTGACCCAGATGATGCTGATTGCAATATCGAGAGGTGGCTCGCAAAAATTGACCAGCTGGGGCAAGTTCACGGGTGGTCAGAATTGGAAAAGGCGGGCATTATGCAATCACGATTGATGGGGGCGGCGAAAGCATGGTTTAATCATTTAGGCGAATACAATTTGACCTGGGATTCTTGGAAGGCGAGACTCCGAATGGCGTTTCCTCGGCGACAGGACTTTGCCATTACTCTCGAAGAATTAGTACAGCGTCAAAAGTTACCAGGCGAGGTAATGACGAAGTACTATCACGAGAAGTTGGCGCTATGTGACAGAGTCGGCATTTCTGGCGAGAATGCTGTCGCTGTGATCATAAGGGGGCTGCCAAAGGAGCTTCGTGCAAATGCATACGCGACTAGAAGTACCACCTCAGAGGCGCTGTATAACAACTTTCTTGTGGGACTGGAGTTTTATGAATATCGTGGGGCGACGGCAAAGGCTGAAGGGGTGACACGGCGTGAGTCAACCTCCTCCGGCCAGACGATGAAACGGCGATCGGACCAACCAGTGGCAACAACAAAGGCGAAGTCCGCATTAATTCGCTGTTTCAACTGTCAGCGATACGGTACCCACAAGAGTCGAGAGTGTCCTTACGAGAGGAGGGAGAGATGTCGAAAATGTGGGAGACCAGGACATGAGGCGTCAACCTGTAACCCCCAAGCAGACTCCACGGCGGTGAAAGGCGCGAACCCACAGGTGAGAATTTTACAATTAGGGCTAGAGAACACTTATAAAAAGATGGGTACGGCATGCGGCGCGCAAATTCGTGTTTATATTGACACCGGGAGTGAGCACAACATTTTGGCGTGGTCTTGGGCGCAAGGGCGTAATTTAAACATAAAACCAGGCGAATGGATACTACAGGGGTTTGCAGGCGGGCAAGGTGTAGCGATTGGCGAGGCGACATTTGACATTAAGGTTGATGAGGTAACATTGAGTATCACGGCGTTGATAACCAAGTGTGATCTCGGGCGAATCGAGCTCATCTTGGGTCAACCAGCAATTAGTACCTCCGGCGTAGCACTTGTAGTGAGAGGCGATAAAGCATGCGTTATCAGGGACGAAGATCTTTTCGAAGTTTTTAAGAACTTAACCTTGGAGACGGATCGACCAAGGCCACGAATCCTCGTGAAGGAGGATACAGTTATCCCGGCGGGGCTGTCACTCCAAATGGGCGTTACAATAACTGATTGTGAAATAGGCGAAATAGTTTCAATGGCTCCTGTGACGTTTCAAAGCAAGGACGACATGGTGGCGATACCCGGTGGCGTGTTAAAATGCCGAGACGACAACAAAATCCTCATCACAAATCTTGCACCCAGAACACTGGTTTGGAAGGCTGGACGATTAGTGACAAAGGCGGAGAGGTGCAAAGAAGGAGTTCCGGTGACAGAAGTCATGAACATTCAGCAGGTGAGCGCATGTTTTGACTTATCTAGTGTCACTGTAGGCGAAATAGGTGATTATTATAAACAACAGCTATTTGACTTATTGCGTTCTATGTCGTGTTGTTTTTCGGCGAATGATGAGGATCTAGGTTTAACTCAGTTAGGGTTCATGTCGATAAATCTAACGTCAGACATTCCTGTGTATTATCGTCCATACAGATTGTCACATTCAGAACGAGCGGTGGTTCGACAAAAGGTGCAGAGTCTGCTTGACGGCGATGTCATCAGAGAATCTAATTCAAACTATGCGAGTCCTATTTTGTTGGTCCCTAAGAAAACAGGCGAAATGCGTCTCTGTGTTGATTATAGGGCACTAAATGCAATTACGGTGAAAGATAGGTACCCTTTGCCACTGATTGCGGATCAGTTGGATCGGTTGGCGGGAAACCGATACTTTACATCCTTGGACTTGGCGCAAGGATATCATCAGGTACCAATGCATTCTGATTCAATTCACAAAACGGCTTTTGTAACACCTGATGGACATTATGAATACTTGCGAGTTCCATTTGGGTTGGCAAATTCTCCGGCGGTATTTCAGAGAATTATCAACCAAATGTTGGGCAACATGCGACATGATCAGGTCTTGGCGTACATGGATGATCTTCTGATACCTTCAGTAGATGTAGCGACGGGGTTAGAGCTACTTCGAAAGGTGTTGGAACTAATTAGAGATGCAGGCGTGAAATTGAAATTGGCGAAATGCAGTTTCCTTCAAGAGAAGATCGATTATTTAGGCCATGAGATCAGCGTTGAAGGCATACGACCTGGACAACGCAAAGTGGATGCAGTTCTAAAGTTCCCAGAACCCTCAGACGTACATAGTGTTAGACAGTTTATGGGTTTAGCTAGTTACTTCAGAAAATTCATTCGGAATTTTGCCCTGTTGGCGAAACCTTTGACAAATCTCACGAAAAAGGACGTGGAGTGGCGATGGGGAGAAGAGCAGCAGGACGCTTTCCAGAGACTTCGTCACTTGTTGTCTGAGAGACCGGTTTTGGCAGCTTACAACAGCAGTTTTTCGACAGAGTTGCATACAGATGCAAGCAAAATTGGCGTGGGAGGAATTCTGCTACAGAGACAACCAGATGGTGAGCTAAAGCCAGTTTTCTACTTCAGTAGAACTACCACACCTCAGGAGCAGGTATATCATAGCTATGAGTTAGAAACCTTGGCGGTGGTAGAGTCAATTAAACGTTTTCGGGTGTATTTGCTGGGTACACAATTTAAAGTTGTAACTGATTGTTCAGCGGTAAGAGCAACTTTCTTAAAGAAAGACTTGGTCCCTCGAATAGCTCGGTGGTGGCTAGTAATCCAAGAGTATGGCATGACAGTAGAATATAGGCCGGGCGTACGGATGCAGCACGTTGATGCTTTAAGTCGAAATCCTGTTCAGATTTCTATCGTTCATGCAGATGAGGCGGATTGGTTTCTTACAGTTCAATTACAAGATCCCAAAGCGCAGGAGCTGGTCACTGTATTGACAACCGGCGTAACACCGCGAGATGTAAAGGCGGTGTACAAAGTGAAAAATGGGCGTCTGTATAGAATAACACCAAACGGCGACAGACTTTATGTGCCAGCCACGGCGAGGTTTACTTTGGCTCACAAACACCACGATGAAATAGGGCATCCTGGTTACAATAGGGCGTTAACATTGATGAAAGAAACATATTGGTTTCCTAAAATGGCGCGATTCATGTTGAAATATGTACGATCCTGTTTGCGATGTGCCTATGGCAAAGGTGATTATGGTAAGGCGGAAGGGCGACTGCATCCAATAAAAAGGTTACCCATTCCTTTGGATACAGTACATGTAGATCATTTAGGTCCTTTCATGAGAAGTAGCAAGGGCAACAGTTACTTGCTAATGGCGATAGACGGATTTACAAAATTTGTCTGGGCGAAACCAACTCGAACACTGAGATCTACAGAGGCGATTGAAAAATTGAGAGATATTTTTGGGGTGTTTGGGTATCCGCGAAGGGTAATCACAGATCGTGGATTGGCGTTTCAGAGCAAGGCGTTTGGTGATTTCATGGCGGAAAAAGGGATTCAGCATATTCAAAATGCGATTGCTACCCCTAGGGCGAATGGTCAGGTTGAAAGACCCAACCGAACCATTGAAGAGGCGTTGACGTGCAGTGCAGATTCCGAAAATCGGTGGGACGATGGGTTACCGGAGATAGTTTGGGGTTTGAACAATACAGTTAATGCGAGTACTCGATTTTCTCCGGCCCAGTTGATGTTCTCCCACAGGCGGGGCGTTGTAGCTAATTTGTCGGATAATGTGGTACAGGCGACATTAAATTCGATCGAAAACGGCGAAACCGGCGCGAACCTAGTAAAACACGGCGAGGCGGTACCACACGGCGAGGCGAGCACAACACCTGGTACCGGGTGCAGTGCGAATGCTCAGGGCGGAGCAGGGCTTAGTCAGCATGCGGGACCTTCGAGTGACGACTCGGGGTACCCAGTTCTAGCTGAAGCACTCAGTGAAGAGCTACAGGCAAATAGGGCCGAGGCGGAAAGGAATCTGAAAAGGACTGCACTACAAATGAAATCTAGGTTCGATAAAAGGCGAAAGGTTGCAACCCTGTATAAAGTAGGCGATTTGGTCTTGTGGCGTCAGTCGGCGACTGGTTGTTTGGATCCAGGTACTAATAGAAAGTTGGCGAATAAGTACGACGGACCATATAGAGTGTCACGTCGGCTTGGTAACGACAGGTACCAGATCGAGGCGATTAAAGGAATGAGAGGGTACAAACGTTTTAAGGCGGTTGTGGCGGTGGATTCACTCCGGCGCTATTGCAGTACTGCTCAGGAGGCGAATGACAAGGCGGATGGCGAGGAAATTGATCGGTTAGATCTGATCGATCTCCTCGAGAATTAGGCTACGAATTAATGAGGACATTAATTTTGCAGGAAGGCCGAATGTTACGACCAAAATCAGCCAGGCGCTGATTAAGGACACGGCGGGAATCGAGGCGGCGCGATAGACACAACAACCAGGCGATGAGCGGTGAGACGGCGCGGGAGCAGTGTCGAATCAACGGCGACACGGTGGTTGTGTGCTTCTACTTTGTATTTAAAACTTTCTTGAAAATAAAGTTATTTCGAAAAAGTCTTCTAACAATTTATTAATCAAATAGTACAAATCGACAAATTATCGCAAAACATTAAAAACACACTACTAATAATAATAATAATGTTGAATTTGTTATCTTCGTTGCAATTTTGCCGAAAATTGCGATTTTTACAATTGTGGATTTAGTGACTTTTACACTTGAAGCACTACCAACCGTAAACTTTCACTCCAAAAAAAAAGTTATTTTTTTTATCTAGTTTAATTTTTTTTTTCTAACCTCACTTTTTAGGTTTTCGGCTTGGGCAATAAAACCTACGAACATTACAACCAAGTCGCAATTTATATCGACAAACGCCTTGAAGAATTAGGAGCTACACGTGTTTTCGACTTGGGATTAGGAGATGACGATGCCAAGTAAGTCTAGATGGCGCTTTTGTTCGGGGGATTTACATAAAAATGTTACAGCATTGAAGATGACTTTATTACGTGGAAAAATAAATTCTGGCCGGCAGTTTGCGAGCATTTCGGTATTGAATCAACCGGTGAAGATGTCAGTATCCGTCAATATCGCCTGCGGGAATTTACGGACGAAATTCCTGATAAATTATATACAGGTGAAATGGCTCGATTGCACTCATTGAAAAACCAACGACCACCATTCGATGCAAAGAATCCATTCCTTGCGAAAATTTTAGTCAATCGAGAGTTACATAAAGGCAATGATCGATCGTGTATGCATATTGAGTTTGATATTGAAGGATCAAAAATGCGATATGATGCTGGCGATCATGTTGCTGTTTATCCAGTTAATAATCAAGAATTGGTAGAAAAACTTGGTAAATTTTGTGGAAAAGATTTAGATACGATTTTTACGTTGATTAATACGGATGAGGAGTCAAGTAAAAAACATCCGTTTCCGTGTCCGACGACTTATCGTACTGCACTTACACACTATTTGGATATAACCATGAATCCGAGAACGCATGTTTTGAAAGAATTGAGTGAATATTGTTCGGATTTATCCGAGAAAGAAAAATTAAAATCAATGGCGAGTACTTCCCCGGAAGGAAAAGCATTATACCAACAATGGATTATTTCGGACAATAGAAATATAGTCCATGTTTTAGAAGATATGCCATCGTGTAAACCGCCATTGGATCATCTTTGTGAACTTTTACCAAGACTTCAACCTAGATATTATTCGATTTCATCAAGTCCGAAATTATATCCAAAAACTGTACATATTACCGCAGTCGTCGTTGAATATACGACTCCTACAGGACGAGTAAACAAAGGTGTAGCTACGACATGGTTAGCTTTGAAAAAACCAAAAGATGGTGAAGAACTCCCAACTGTTCCTATTTTTATCCGAAAATCGCAATTTAGATTACCGACAAAAACTCAAACGCCGATTATAATGGTCGGACCAGGGACGGGCTTAGCTCCTTTCCGTGGTTTTATCCAAGAACGTGATCAGTGTAGAGAAGAAGGCAAACCAGTGGGTGAAACCGTCCTCTATTTCGGCTGCCGCAAACGTGCTGAAGATTTCATCTATGAAGAAGAACTGCTAGATTATGAAAAGAAAGGACTTTTAACACTACATTTAGCATTTTCTAGAGATCAACCGCATAAGATTTACGTTTCGCATTTAATGGAACAAAATGCAGATGAAATTTGGAGGATTATTGGAGAAAACAACGGACATTTGTATATTTGCGGGTTAGTATATTTATTATTCTGTTTTTGAATATTATCTATTGTTTGTTAATTAGAGATGCAAAATCGATGGCACCGGACGTGCGTAACATCATAATGAAAGTTCTTCAAGAAAAAGGCCAAATGACTGAACAACAAGCTTCCGCGTATTTAAAGAAAATGGAAACTCAAAAACGTTATTCAGCCGATGTGTGGAGTTAATTCAAAGTTGTTAAGTTTAGGTGTTTGGTGCTATTTTCACATTCCTCCAGACAATACAAAAGGACGGGTTTGCAATTTATTTCAATCGTTGTTAAATGAAATTATATATTTATAATTAAAAAAATTGGTATAGTTACGAAATGTTTCATTTCTAAGCGAAAAAAAAAATTCACATTCTTATAGACGTAAAAAAAAGAATACACTTCCGTCTGCAAATTAAAACTAAATCCAAAACCGTAGGAACATTTTCCAATGAATGAATGGAAAAAAAAACAACCTACTACCTATTTACTCCCAAAAAAAAACAAAAATATTCACAAAAGCTAAAATTAATAATGTTATGAAAAAATACGATTCTTATGTACAGTTTAAATAATAACATCACTAACATAATACACTACAACTAACGTTAATAATTGAGCACAATCAACGATAATGAAAGAACAGCAGTCCGATTTCGATTTATACAAAAATCACGAATTTAGTACAGAAAAATAATCAAATTTGAGAGAAAAAAAAAGCTTCATTAAATCAAAAAGAAAACGCGTCTAACTGCTTTACAAAACTCACAATTAACAAAAGCTTGATTCAAAACGATCAAGTGACTATATAACAAAATAAATTACGCAACAGTCACACCTGAGGCTTCGTCTCCGCTACTTAGCCATTCAGCATATCCTTGATTCACTAACTCTTGATTTAAATACACTACCTGCTGAAAAAATTGATTATAATAAAGAATATTCCATCAATTATTCACTCTGCTGATATTTCATACTTACTCTTGGACTTAAAATTAAATAGCAAGAAACTAAAGGAATCCCTTCTTCTGTATAATCAACAATTTGCGTATAAATAATCGCTCCTTTTGTCATTTCTGCTACAGCAGTATAAGCTTCGTCGCGCCATCCCGACTCTATTAAAATAATAATAATAATAATCCAAAACAAAAAAAAAATAATAAAATAATAATTACCATGAATGGGTTTAATATTAGCTAAGAAACATTCAGCTGCTTGAAATGGTAATAACATAAAATCAGCACGAATTTGTCTTAAATTTGTATTTTCAATAACAGCATATCCTCCATAATCCAAAAATTTCACATAACAAGTTCCATTTGTTTCGTCTGTTGATAATACAACAGCTCTATACCAACTTTCTCCTGATAATGCAACACAAATTGTATTTTCTGGAATCGGTGTTGGTAACATTGGCGAATTGCTTTCAGAATAACAAACATTCATATAACCATTCAATACATTTAAATTTGGAAAAGATGGATGTGTTGGTTGTTGTAGGAATAAATGATTTGGAGATACTATACAACTGACTATTGTATCATTATTAATACCTTCAATTAATTTCAACTAAAAATAAAATAATCAATTGAATTAATTATAAATTAAACTATTCTTACATATAAATGATCTGGAACTATAGGAACAGTCGATACTTGAGGTATAAATGAAACAGCTTCGAGAGTTACTTCAGGAAAACGTTTCAATGGAAATTTATCACGGATTAATTTAAGTGCACTGTCAATTTCCTTTTGACTACCTTCAATTGAACACAACTTCAATTTATTATTTGTTGGATGCTTACGAACAACGACATGAGCCCCAGTTTTATCTTTTATATTCGCTACTGAACTTCCATGTTTTCCTATCAATTTACCAACGAGTTGTTGCGGAATTATAAATTCATAAACAGCAATCGTGTTACTGTTTAATGAACGCGACGGTGGAGGTGTCACTACATCGCTGCCGCCCTTCCCACTATCATTGGACCCCTGCTTAAAAAAAAAAAAAAAAAAAAAAAAATTAAAGATTTTCAAAACTTTAAAATTTATACCTCGCTATGATTGTCGGAAATGCTGCTTAATGATGGACTAGCTAACATAACATCCGCTGGACTATGATTCGCCGAATCTCGTTCGCTATTTTGTCTTTGTACTTCCCGCGCTGGCGATTTCGCTGGTTTATTTGCATTTTTTTCTTCTTTCGTTTGCATTGGTTCGTCTTTTTTATTAGTTTCAGTTTTTCTGATATCAATCGATCCTCCGTACCTCATTGATTTAATTTTTTCAATTTCCAAATCTAAATCTTCGTCGGAAATAACAACAGGATTTGATTTAACAGCTTTTAGTTTGGGCGGTATAACAATATCAATAGGGGCGGAATCAACACCAGATAATGAACGTGAATATGGAGATCGATTTGGTGTTGTAGTTTTAACAACAACACTATCGCTTGTTTTAATCGGTGTTTGTGGTTGTGTAGTTTCAATTTCAATAGTTTTATCACTTTCTGTTGGTTTCTTTCGTTTGTACCAGAAATAACTGAGAATAACAGCTATTGTTGGCAATGTCCAAATTAGCAACTGACGCGATTGAGATGGGGCCATATCTTGAATAATCCACGATTGACCCCAACACTAAAACGCTCCTAAAAAAAAAAAATTAAATGTCAATCATTTACAGAACGTATGGAATGTCGATGGAAAAGTAAATTTAAAGGTCAGCATGTTAATTATAATTCGATCAAAATTTTTAATTTAATAATATTGATACTTTTTTTTTATATATTCCAACTTCTTACCATTTTTTATATCAATAAATAAACAAATAATAACAAAAATGATGAAAAATACTAAAAACGTGGCTTACAATATTGAACGCAGACAACTCACTAACACCGGTTGTTAATATTACCACGTGGCTATCGCCATCGCCTGTTTCGTTTTAAAGCGCTTGCGCAAACACATTTCCCAAACATTTATTTTCGAATTTCGATTAAAATTGTTCACTTTTATATTTTTTTCCGATTATTTGCAAGTTGAATAACCGACATTTGAAGCAGGAACGAGACCAGTGGACCTGTTTGACTTTCTTCTTTTAGGCGTGACAAAGGTTTCTAAATCAAGCAAAAAAATTTCAACAACAGTTTCACTAAATTGTTATGTCACGACGATAAAACAGAACTTGAAGAATTCTATCTAATCTAAAAAAAAATTGATTAGGAAAAATGTTAAAAATTTTTGACATTTCTCAATGACTTTTTGACATTTAATCACAGCTAACTATTTTTTATTTTACGTATCTAAATAAACGAAAAAAACCTTGACTAACTTAAATTAAGAACACTCATCTATTTCCGGTACTCGACGCCAAAGTAATCATTACTCTCAAACGCAAAAAATGCCATTTTGTTTTTAAATAACTAAAGTTGGGTGGGTTAACACAAACATTGAAATTTTTAGTAAAACTAAACAAAAACATTGTAAATTTATAAATAATGACGATTTCAAGCGATTAAAAATCAATCAAGTGTGAAAAAAACGACTAAATATTGAAAGCCGGTCACACGTATCAAGCTTTGACATAGAAACAGATTCTTTAAATTTTACTTACCTTGTCGATGATTGATACTATTATCAATTGACAAGGCGGATTCAACACAAGTTTAAGCTCACACTTTAATGAAAAAAACAAAGGAGTAGAGTGAAAATTTTGGAAAAAATTTACAAGCAATTTCCACGTGCTCACAATGTTTTCCATATAGACTGTAATGGCGGACGGAGTGAGCGTCGATAAAATAGAAATTTAAAAACGCGACATCGCGTATCTAATAGCCAAACTAAAAATCGCGCAATCGGTTAAAAGCTCGACGATAGATGACGCTTGATTACCAAATTTTGAAAATTCAAGCTTTTAAATAATAATTTTGAGCTTTTTTTGAAAAAAATTAAATAACAGTATTATTTAAATATATTATTTGATAAGAGTAAATTTGTGGTTTGTTTCTATTATATGAAATTGCGCCGTATTTTGTAAAGTCCTTGACCTGCACAATACCCTTGAACTTAAATTTTGCGTGTGCGCACAATCCGGGCTTAAATACCAAAATCCGTGTAAAAACATCGGATAGTTTTTTTATAGTTAGAAGAAAGGGGTTGTAAATGATCGATATTGTCGCTATTATAGTTAGAGACGCCGCCCCTTCACCAAGGTCAGCGGCCTGACCCGGCGGCGGCGATTGACCTCGTTCTGCAGTATTTAGAGACGCTACCCACCTCTACTGCAGACTTTTTCATTTATTCATCGAACCGAATAAAAAATTTATATATTTACTATCACTTTTTTTTTCTATCGACTTTCACTTCAAAGCTTTTAAGATTGTCTCTGTTAGGTTGAATGCCCAACGGAATGTCGTGCGACTGATGATGGCGAATTCAAGCAACAGCTTTTTCTAGCGCCTGTTGCGGCCATTGGCACAAGCAGTCTACGGTCAAGGACATGATGGCCAGGACAATACTCTTTCACACAACTCCTTTTTTTTTAAAGCTTCCGAAAATAAAATATTTAATGATAAAATTAATAAGTATTTTAGCCTTGGCCTTCTAGTGTTATCGTTATCTATTGCTGATAAATTAGAGCGAAAACGTTCAAATGAGGAATTTATAAACATTTTTGATCTGCGCTGTTGATGATGGTGAATGAGCCAACCTTGAAGAGTGGTCTTGGGACCGGAACAAAAAATCAACACTTCTGATTTAATTCAGCAAAATGTTGTTGTACAAAAATCCCCCAATTCCTTGAGGATTAAAATAAAATGCACCGTTATTCTTTGACCCTTCGTTACCGTCTCATATCCTCCCCTTTTTCTTCCCTCGTGGTGTGAGTGTAAATGTAGGGACGTCGCCGTCGCCGCCACATTGATCACTCTCAAAAGACAGAGTAGAGCATTCACAGGGTGCAGTGTTCCTACAGGTCGACGGCCGTAAGTCAGGCCATTGGCATGCCACCACCTCTCTACACATTATTATTGCACATCTCTAACGATAAGAACATTTAAATAACATTTAGAATGTTCTATATTCTCATAAAAAATAATAATAATAATAATAAATAAAAAGTAGTATTCTTTAGTCGTACGTTTTGGCCATTCACCCGAACACTCGGCCAAGGACGTATCGTCCCTTCCGTCGCGACGCCTCCGACGCTTTCCCCCTGTAAGCCGACGCCCACGTCTGGCATTCATTGCATCGACGTTCGCGATGAGTTTACTACTGCGTACATCGGTCACTGACCATCCCGAACTTTCCACAAAAAACTACAAATATTAAAAATATTCAAAATGATAATTTTATTTTGCGTCGTCTTTGACGTCCGGCCCTGACCTTCATCTTGTTATTGTAATTCAATGGTAAATCCGTACATTTCCATATGACAAGGTTTTTCTTCATTTCCGCGATAAATTTAAAAACGAGAAAAATATCAAAAAGACAATGACTGTCTCTGACTGACATTGAAAATGTTATCATGTTTTGTATTATTCTTTTTTTCTGTATATACCTACACTATTTTGCGTTTTATATGTTGGTATGCTGCTTTAATGTAATTCCCAATAAGGGAAACGTCTGGTGAATTGGAATAATTGCATCGAAATGTCAAAAATAGTTTGAAAAACTTTAAGCAAACAAAATCGGTATCTAAGTCGACTTTGACTTTATATATACGGCCTTGCAAGGGTCAAATTATTTTCGTCTTGGTGTTTCTATCCCTCTCTTTTAAATTTATATTTCAACATTTCGACGATCGATTATGGAATTCATTTCTAGTTTTTTTCTTTCAATTTTTTTTTAATCCAAAAAAACTGTTTGTTTACTGATTTGATAAACAAACATTCATACTGATAAGTACAAAGTAGGTGTTAAAAGTACGTTGAACTTTTTTTATCGAACCAAATGCTCTACAGGGTTGGTATTTTCATTATCACGGTTATCAGATATAACGCCGATCACGTGGCACGTTGAAATATTCTGTCAAGTCACAATTTCTAGATTATATTATCAATGTCAACTTTGACGTTTCAAAAATTAGGACAACTTTGAAAAGAGCTTAAAGCAGTTTTAAAAATTAGAACTACCACCACAAACTTTGAAAAAATCAAAATAATTAATTGACATTTAGATTGATTATTTGTATTCAATCAAAATTGACATTTCCAAAATCCCACATAATTGAATATTTTTCATAATAATATTAATAGAAACTTCTGTAAATGAAATGATGATGGAAAAAGAATATAAATAAATCGTCCTTTACGTCATTTCATTCAAATATTGATTGATACATTATTCAAATCACAGACGAATCCAATTTCAAGAAAACTGCCAACTTAAGAATAATGATTTACTTTTTAAAAACATTCCTTTTATTGAGTAACAGTGCTATAATGAATGACTTTACCCACTCGCTGTATGAACATATAGAATGTGATCAACAATGACTGAGTCTGTTGGTAGCACTGAAAATTTGAATGAAATTGGTGTCATTGCAAGACGAGATAGTTTCCTGTTGTCACTTTTGACAGTTTTTTGACAAGCGTTTCTGAAATTGATTCCAAAAATCAAACTTGACATTTCGAAATTGTGATTATCCTGTGTACTAATTGCAAGGAAAAAAAACATCCAACAGCAGTCAGTCATTTTTGTTCGTTTTATAGGAAAGAAATGAACTGCTCACTAAAAATTTGAAATTTAGGGAGTTTGTGATTTCCAGGTTAGTAAACAATTGATTTTGCTTAACTCACTTTAACTTAACCTTAATTTGTTTAAAATGACAGGTGTAAACATTTTTCACTAGAATCAAAGGAAGAGAAATGAAGTACCAACGTAGCAAACATTTATCCCAATTTTTTTCCCATATATAAAAGTGCTGTAAACAACACATTATGAAAATTCTTATCGCTATCAGTTTCTTTTATTACCTATTTGCATATACAGAGTGGAGTAACCTTACAGTTTTCTCCTCTCTGTATATTCTGTGGAAAAGAGGTAGAAAAAGTTTTATTTTGTTAATACTGCAAAAAAGTCAAATAGAATATTATATCACAAGTGAGTGAAAATTTTTTAGTAATTTTTTTGGAAATTTTCTAGTAGGTCAACAAGTGAAAATATTTCGTATGTTTTTTACGATTCGTTTTTCCATAGTGAAAATAAACGCAAACTTTTGAGCACTTTGAATAGTGCTAGAAATAGCTTAAACGCATCATGAATGTCATTACAGAACTAAAAATAGTGCGAAATGTTTTTTCAAAATTAACCACATGTGCGATAAAGTTACAATAATCATTGACACATATAGTGTAATATTAAATAAGTAATCCATCATTGCATAAAATTTCTTTTTAGTTAGTCTTTGGCCGTTGTCGAGAGTGGCTTCCCGCGACCTGAAATCGATAAGCAGTTCGCGCGCTGGGTTCAGAAGCCGCGTTCAAGGACAAGGCCAACACACTCTCAGAGAGCGAACGCGAGCTACTGGCTCAAGCTCATTCGTTCGCGACGTTTCTGCCGCACACATCCACGTCGTCGACGCCGTCGTTCGTATAATCGTCAGTGTTTATTTCGTCGCAGTCGCCGCCACCTCTTCAACCCTCATCGGGGGAGAGAAGTGCATGTGCCAGACATACAGACCGTGGGGCGTCTAGGGTGCAGCGCTTGCGCGCCCCAAACTTACAAACTGCATCGGGTCCATCCCCGATTTCACTTTCATTCGACCCGCATACACACCAAGACGTGTGTGTTAAGAAATAACGATGGTGACGGTGTGATTTAATTGTTTTGATTTCTTTTTGGGAATGACCATGCAGACGACAACTATCGTTTTCAATACGAACGAAGTGAAGGAGTTTGTGTCATCATCTACGTCGGCTATGCCACCTCCTCCACCACCGCCAAAAATGATTAAAGAAAATAAACTCGAAGAGCCGTCCAGTTCCATTCCTGATCTCGGTAAGTCAATGTTTATCAGATAAAAAATGAATGATGATAACTGACCCTGACAATTACTATTTTTATTATAAAAGGACGAGCTTATCTTAAGGTAAATTTACAATTTCGTTCAATGCACAACCTTCAATTTTTCTATTTATAAAACTTACGAATACAGACAATTATACATTGATGTATAATGGGTTGCATACTTTGAATTGTGGAAATCAGTTTAAAGCGCGCTTTTCCGACCAAATTTCCACAACGCATCGGGGTGAACTCGTGCCATTAACCTTGGCCCAGCGTCGGAGCAAGAGAGAAACATTGAAAAGTGGCCGAACTGTTTCACCTCTTTCATTTCATCAACTCCGTCATTGGAAAATTCTATGACTTTTCATTATTCTATTCTGTTTAACGAATCGAACGAATAAAACTCACCCCTCGCTTTATGCAGAGAGAGGCGGAATGCAAGCGCCGGACGGACGGGGGTGAGGAGTGGAGGCCGAATGAGGTCAGGGACCTGACGGTGACTATTCTACCCTTCCTATATTTATTTTTAATACGTCTGAAACTCGCTTTTGAAAAACAAAATTTTTATGATTCATTCGATTAATGTACATCATTTCGAGGATAGAACGTAAAATGCATTTCACCCCCTCTTGTTTCGTTCTATTATTGTCTTCCTCCAACCTCACCTGTCTGGGGTTATTCCTCCCCCATTCTCCAATGTTAGTGTAAGAGTCGACGGCCGGTGCATAACCGTCTGGATGCCATCGGTGGGGTGTTGTCATGGCGACTCTTAACCCCCCCTTTTCGACCCTTATCAATCGATAGAAAAACACAAGAGGGTGACTTATTCCTTATAGTTCAAATTTATAATAAAACAACAAAAATAGTTAACAACTTAATTTAGTTTTAAATATTTTGTTTAAATTTTGAAAAATTCGATAAATGCGCCATCTGCAGATATTTATTTGTAGTGAAATGAGTCATGCGCGCCGCCACCGCCGCCACCAATCGATGAAGCTTGCACTTGGCCTTCAAAAGTCGCGGGGAAGTGACCACGTGGTCGTGGCTGAGGGTTTTCACCCCGATTTTCCCGGGAAAATCCGCCCCCTCATATTCTAATAATAATCCATTCTACAAATGTTTTTAATTTTTAAAAACGTAAGGTATGTTGATAGTAACGCAGTTCTAGAACAAGGTATCGGTGTCGTCAACCTTTGAATGGCGCTCCTATTAGTTCATTATTTTTCACTGTCACTTTTATCGTATGATACAATCGAAATCGTCTATTTCTTTTCAACACATTGTATATTTTATTTATTTGTATATCGTTCTATCTCGTACAACTTTCAGTAGATTACATCGGCCTAGTTTTGGAACTTCGGTTCAAGAAACTCTAACCGGGTCCGAGGTAAAACTGTGACGTTCAACTTTCTCATGGACGTCGCATACCTTTTATGGACTCAAATCCCATCTGCAATATTTTGACTATTTTCAACTCCAGACCTTGAATATGATAAGAAAAATGGAAAAAATAATCAATTGATTGAATTGTTATCATTAAGGTCGATGACCATTGGGTAGATTTAACCTCAAAAATTGAGGTCGACGTATTTTTGTAATGAATATATGGAAAATGGAATGACATAGATCGTGTTCATTGAACTTCTCCTCTCGTTTCGTTTATACCCTCGAATTTCTAAAGATTCAAACTATTTGCCTATCACAGATTTGTTTACTTTTTTCCAACCGAGTGAAAGTGGAGTAGAAATAGACCACAACAATATGAAAGAGAGAGTGAATGTGTATACATCTATATGTGTGAAACTTGGTAATTTCACATTCTAAACTAATGCTGATGAGTTCTGTCTAAGAAAGTTCAACTCTCGTTTATTCGTAATTGCTTCAGGATGAAAATTGAAAGTTGTTATTGGGTGGAGAATTTTTTATCTTCTATTTTCACTCATTTGAAATAGAGTGGAAAATTAGTTTTATTTTTGTTAATTTATGGAAAATAAATTAAAACATTTTACTTTCTATAAATATCTTTAGTTTTTAATGTGGAAAAACTTAATTATCAGTTCTAACACTATAACCCAAGTCATTATCCACAAAAAAAAAAAAAGAATTAGAAGAAGCGAAAGTTTCGCAATTCTGTGACAAATCTTTCAATTGTGCAACCGCATTTTCATACAGGGTGAAACGCGTAATTTTATCAACAAGCTATCAAATGTTTAACAATTTTTTTTAATTGAGGGCAAAAATTGTTTCCGGATTGATATAAGAATAAAAATACAGTCATCCATCAGTCCGGTTTTTATTTTAAATTTCCGCCCTGATGTTTCCAGTTTTTTGAAAAATTGAAGAAATAAGATGGAATTTTTTCCGACAATAACCCAGGTCATTATACAAAAAGTGAAGAATTCAAAAAAAAAAAAAACTCCCATTTATCAAAGCGAAAGTCTTGCGAATTTGCAATTAGTTCCATTCTTGAATAAAATGAGTAAATGAAGACAACAGCTCGCACATTCACAGTACAGAGAGTGCGCTGACCGGAGTCGACGACTACGGCGACGACGACGACGAGCGAAATCAGTTAGTGGGTCAGTCAGCACCATCAAGAAGTAAAGTTCTCGACAAAACACTCTCGCTATTCAGTCGCTGAAAGTCGTTGGCAAAGTTTGCATCATTCGTTTTGTGTTAAAATCAATCAAATTAGACAAAAAACTGCTATGTTTAAGTGAATTAAATAAATAATAATGACGGTGAATGATTTTAAAGAAACAACATGCGCTACTGCCACTCGCGAAGAGATGGAGGCGGTGGAACACCACCCCCATGTAGGCGGAATGGTCGACAGCGAGAATCTTCTCGGACGAGTCTTAGCAGGTAAAAAAAAAAATTAAATAATTTTAAAGAAAAAAATTCTTTAGTCTCGCTATAAATTTGTAAATTTTCACTTTTCGGTCGGTATCTAGGGCAACGTTACCCCGTTTCGAGACTAGTTCATTGCCCCTCGGCCTTCCGAGCTTGTTTCATTCTCTCTTTTCATCGTTATTTCCGTCCTTGTCCCATGCACTCACTTTTCATTCGACAAACAGCCCGAGGTTTAAAGATCCGTGTCAGTGAAGCAAGTCTCTTACCAAGGCACCATTATATAGTCTTGTTATAAAGACGAAATTTCAACTTTTTCATCGAGGCCATTCCAACCATGGAACGAGACTAGTTCGTTCACCTTTTACGTCGACCGCTTCGAATCTGGGGCAAGATGAAATTAAACTAGAGGTTGAATGCGAAAACAGCACATGTGCCTAGGTTTAACCAATCGGCGTTAGGTTTTTATCTCCCACTACTTATTACATGGTAACCTCGAATACGAGAGTTCAACGCTCGACGGATAAATAGGTTACCTGAGTAACCCTCGACTTTCTTTTTTAAAAAATGTTACTAATTCTGTTACCACCCAAATAATTGAAATTTTACTATTTATTTTATAGTTCCACTTTCACCCAACGTTCACTTTCATTTAGAAAAGTGAAGACGCTTCAAAATTGTTTATTATATAAAACACGTTTTTTTTTCACAGTTGGCAATAAATAACAATTGTTTGATTCCTAGTTAACACGATTTTTTCATGACAAAGACAATCGTCTATTTCTAATATGATAAAAAAAGATGCAGCAGCATCTATCCCATCTGGCATTTATTTGTGTATAAATGTGTCGTAGTCGACCTCAAAACCATTCGAAGCCAATGTCCTAGTCTCCATCATGGCATGCTTTGACCTCGATTATTCTGGTATTCGCGATCTTTATGGTAAAACCCGTTGACGAGATTACATCGTCGACCCCGAGAAGGGATCAATGAACTAGTCTCGTCATAGGTTCACTATGACCTGAATTTCTTCTATTAGTAGCGAGGCTAGTTTAACTTTTGTCCTACATTTTGCAATTATTATACATTGCCAAGGCAAAAAAAGCGTTTTTCTCTTTAAAGTGAAAACAAAAAGTGAAAGTTCTTTTTTGGGTGAAAGTTGATCGAGATGAGTGGAATGGTTGTACCACTCTCACTATCGGCTCGACTGACTGCATTTCAACCAGCTTTCGATGATGGGTGTGACTTGAAAAAAAAAAAATTAAATTGTTTTTCCAAGTCTTCCTTCTGTCGAAATCGTCATTAATTATGTGATTTATTTTGCAATTTAACCGTGTTAGATGTGTCGAAACGATCTGCAGTTTGAAAGACGAAGAAATATTGTGAAAAAAGTGAAAGCTTACGAAATTATAATAGACAGGCGGAAGATTCACAATTCTGTTGAATATTTTCCCAAGAGGGTGGTGTGTGAATTGGAGGCCGACAGGTCATTCACACTCACCAGCGAGGTCAAATCTATATGGGTCATTTGCTCCTTTCGTGGATTTACGCAACTGTAATGAGTTATTGGAAACCTTGCGGTCTTTCTATATCCTCTCCTGACCAAAGCTTAAAATTTTAAGCCAACATCTCGGCTCATCTTGTAGCCTTATCAAAAATCATTCATCTTTAGAAATAATAGCGCTAGGAATTACTCAAATTTGTTTTTTCCATGCAAATTTTATGCGAAGGTGATTGGTATTACTGCGAAATTGTTATAGAATAGTCCGGTCGTTGACCAAACGATGAAAGTGGGACGCTACAACAACACCAAGGCCTTTTATTCCATTGCAAATCCACCCCTTCACTAATTTTCAAAAATTACAAACACATGCCATCGCATGTGAAGCTCGTTTTTACCAAATGAAAAAAAAAATTCCAATGACGTACATTAACATAACACTAACGTCATTGTTTCAATCACGTGGCTACGTTTATTAACAAAACGAATGCAATTATCAAAAAAAAAATATATATATATATATATATGTCCTTCAGTTTGTAAAATTTATCAGTGTTGACATAAAGATAGCAATTTTTATTTAATTAATTTTTTTTTTTTTAAATATGCATTTGCACACGTGAAAGCGCCCGTCACATTCCACAGGTGTAAATCGGGCTTGCGCTTGTGCGTCCCGACGCCCACGTTGCCGGTCTAACAACCCCAGCGCGACCGCTCCCGGCGAGCCAGTCCATCTCTGGATACATCCAGAGTAACACGGAAACAATAGTACCAACTAAAATTAATTAAAAAATAAAATTCAAGTGTGATGGCTACAACGAAGCTAACGCTACCCACAGTCCAGGTTTTTCCCCCAGGTGCGATATTTATTTTATCAATTTTTTTTTTTAGTTTTAAATGAGTTTATTTTTTATTTTAATTTTTTGATAATTTGTCGGTCAACAACGTCTTGAACCACGACCGTGACACTGAGAACAGCTTTCAAATTGGTTGCGAATACTTAACTATCGCCATCTAACGAGCGCTTACTTAAGTAATGATTTGCAAGGCGGCGCGTCAGGTGGCGCTAAAAAATTGAGATTTTTTTTTCTAATTATGGATGTTATTGTATTGTTTCAATGATTTTATTTTTATCAAATGATAAAATGGAAAAAAAATTGGTAATTTATCGAGACACCTAAATTTATAATTTTTAAGAACTTTTTTCGACTGTCATTTTAACATTTGTCAATATTCTAAACATCAGCTGTCACATTTGATAAATGTTTCTAATCAAAATTTTGTAATTATTTTTTAATAAGTCTACGACGATTCTATTTTTATTGCCAATAAATGATAATAAAAAGTGGAAAAACATTTTTTGATTTAAGTCCATATTCCGCGTAGAAATAAAAACTGAAATCTAGAAACTTTATCGTTTTTAGATTGGATAAACAAGTGAATTTGTTCAGTGGGTTATATTATTATAAGTTTTTTGTCTGACAGTTGTCATCTGCATTTGCGTTATCAACTTAACCTCAATTTATTAAGTAAAAATTTCTCATTTTAATCAAAGAGAGCAGCAACTTAAAAGAAATGAAGTACCAACTTGGCAAACATTTATCCCTATTTTTAGTGGGCAGTTTATTTCCTTTCCGACTTTAGGTGTTATTTTGACGTTTCATCAAGTCTTACATTTGATTCTATTTTTAATTTCAATAAAAAGTGAAAATAAAACATTTTTTTAATTGAGTCAAATATAAATTACCTACTGAAAATTTCAAATCTAGGAAATTTATCGTTTTTGGGTGGGATGAACAAGCGAATTTATTCAGTGGATTGTTTTATTATAAAAATGTTTCAATTAGCTTGACGTTTTCGTCTGACAGCCGTCATCATAACCTAAATTTATTTTCCGACTTTAAGTGTCATTTTGACGTTTTATCAACTGTCACATTTGACAGGTATGTTACTAAATCAGAGATGCAACCTAAAAACTAGTTACATAATTTGAATCGTTGATAAATGGCATCATAAAATTGCAGCAAAACTTGTACATAAAATAATCAAAGTTTGTCGAAATGTGAATCATAAATAATTTGAAGATTTCCAAGAATTTTTTATGACTGTTAAATTAACATTTCATAATCGGAATGATTTTTAAAGATAATAAAAAAATGTTTGTAGGATAATTATCATTAGTATCAATTCAAAGAAGTCGCTCGAAAATGAATTCCTCCAGTTCAAAGTGATGTTATTGAACTCCGACCGGTGTGTGGTATCGTAGAACGGTTAGAGAAAAGATGACATAGTGTTTAATGCGAAATTATAAAGAGGTTAAGAGAGGTTCGTAACCGCGAATGGGGTCAAAGCATGCTGTTGTACTCTTGATAAAATGTGAGTAACCTCGATCGAGGAATTAGAAGAAGATGGAAGAAAAGAAGAAGAGATACCCTTTTATACGTGCTATTTCAATATAAACTAAAGGAAGATTTAATAGCACAAAATAGTAAATAGTAATCAACATCTATATACAGGCAGTAGGTTAGTGACCCGCTATGGGGGCACTGGCTTCGACGATGCTCAATTGCCACGCGCACCATTACGCAACTTGCTCTCTTTGCATTGCATTTATTTGGTCAATGCACTAGAGAGAGGATTTTTCTTGGAGGGTAGTGACGCCGACGACGACTAATTCTAAAGGGACTCCAAGTCGCGAGTTCATCGTTCGCGAGGTCGTTGTATTCATGACATAGACACACACACATACATATATATACACAATGGCGGAGCAGATCGCGCCAGATTGCCACTGGAGGTAAACCTAACGGTGCAAGAGTTCGATGGACGCAAATGGCAAGTGCATTTACCCTTTTATGTTACAACATATTTAGTGGTTGTACCTTCTAAGAAAAGTCTCTAGAAAATTTCATATTAGTTCCGCTTTGGTCATTTATCAACCCCCAAAAATTTTTTCCGGTCTTTTAAGCGTAACAACAATTCACTTTTCTGTACTAGTGGGGTAAGTGACTCGGGATGACCTCGACGCGAATATTCTCGAACAAAGTCGCGAACGCGTTTCGCTATAGGTCACTGGCCCGAAGCAACCTCTTGATGATGATGTTGTTGTCGATGATGATGGTCAAGGAAGTGTTAGATAATGACGACGAATACGTCCAATTCTTTGTCTTCTATAAATTCAACAAGGTTGTTAACTTTAACTAAACCTTGAACGAAACACGATTATAAAAACCATTTTGGTCATTTTCAAGGTTAGATCATACAGGAAAGACCATCGCAATATCTGTGTGTTCGATGCACCCTGAAGTAGTTTAGTGACCTTCCCCACCAACTTCAACGAGTAGTCCTCCACATTCTTCACGTCCGATGACCATCATCGCAAATAATTGCCACGGACTATTATTAAGTATCATAATAATAAATAAAACCCTTCTTACTTTCACAATATTTTGGCCTTGGTGACAAGTCATAAAACCCAAAAAGGACATGGCAATTATGGGCCATAATCGGTCGGTACTTTTGAGAATAAGGGTGCTGCACAATATTTCAAACGACTTGATTTGGGACGGACTCAAGTCATAAAGTCATTTCCTATTATGACAGTCATAACAATAAATATCTGCAAAAGTGAATTTCAAAAATATATCAATAATCATAATGACGTAAAAAACAATTGATTGTTGGAGTAGTAGGGGTCATTTCATTCGTACACAGGTACTTCCTGTCGCGTCATTAATATTCGCTATTTATACATCGAACGTCATCCGTTAAAATAATTTTTATGTTTCGATTATTTCAAATAGTTAAATCAATTAAAAATCGTTTTTTGTATTTCTAATTAATTAAATAAGAACACAGAAAGCAGCGCGTTCCAAGTGAAAGGAAGATTGAGAACACATCAGCCAAGCCAGAACAGGCAGCAGTCGTTTTCGATGTATAAAGTCAGCGCACGAGAGTGAGCGCGTTCGCGATCTCACCCATCCGCACCATACCATAATAATAGTACCATCGGTGGAACAAGAAGAGCGCGCGTTTTGGTCGTTGGTGTTGTCGAATGCGGCCTTGGCCGCTGAGCTGCACGCTTGTCTGGGTAATTCAGTCAAGGTTCGGGCCGATGAACTTCCTTCCTCGACCGTGAGTGACTCCTCGCTCTCTCTCTCTCTTTCTCTTTCTCTAATAAGGCGGTGCTTATGTTAGAGTTTTAACCAATTGGATTGAAGCAAGTGAATGGTGATTGGTTGACGATGGCATTGTTGTCAGTGACCTCCAACTTCAAAATGCGATGAACCCGCAAGTTCGCGGCTACGTTTCCTAACTTGAAACGCGCTCTGCTGTTCTTTACACCTCCCTTCGCCTCTCTTTATCCTCCACCTCCTCCAACATCGGTCGTGTGGTACACCGACCGCATGGTCGAGAATCGCCCGACGCCCTTCAGGTAGTACGGACGATATTTACTATAACGTCGGAGTCGACGGAGCACAGTCGGTACCGCGACTTTCACTCTCGGCAGTTCTTCAAAGCTGATTGCTGCTTCAACTTCGATTTGTTTAGTGTTATGTGGCAGTGATTTGTGATTTTTTATCAATTTTTTTTTTAACAATGATTTTATCGCCGGATAGCAGTGCCGGACATTTGCAAATGCCGGAATCAACCACCATGGATACTACTTCCAATAATAATAATAATACAATGACAAACCATCGCGAACCTGCCCTCAATTTAGGTACTTAATTTTTATCGCATTGCATAATCAAACATACGACGATCCTTCTATACTTTCACCTTTCTCTTTACGTAACCGCACTGAAGGAGAAAGTAGCTGCTTTCTTCTTCTTTCTTCAATTTATTTATTATAATATAATATTTTGTTACAGAATTTGACGGAACGACGGTTTTGTGTCGTGTTTGTGGCGATAAAGCTTCAGGATTTCATTACGGCGTCCATTCCTGTGAAGGATGCAAGGTAAGAAGGAAATTTGAATATTATCCTTGACGCGGAACAAGGAAGTAACCTCGCTAAAATTCAAAATTAGAGGCGAAAAAACAATTTTTAATATTTTTTGATGATGATGATGGTTATTCTATTCTAGTCTGTTTCTTTGTTTTGCGCATTCTTACCTGAGTTTTTGTGGCGCAAAAAGAAGGTTGAAGGTCGGTTGTTGTAATGTCAATGTCCGGTGCACGCGCATTCTTAGATCGTTATAAAAGTAAGGACGTAAGGAGGGGAATTGACGCTATGTGTTTATAATACATGTTTTTGGGGAGTGGGTGCCGCCACCGCCACCGCCGCCTTCTACATATCAAAAAAATATATTAGAAAAAAAAAATGGAGCTGATTGGCTGTTAGCCAACAAAATCGTTTTCCATCTCACTCTCCCGGTTTATTTCCACACAATTTGACACCATCTTGGTTCTTAGCGTTTGATGAACTCAATCGGTTGACAGTTCAAGGTTGTAGATTTTCAACCCGCTCGTTTTGATGATGGTTCGTCTTCGTTCAACACCTGCGCTTTTACTTTCTTCGTCGATTGGTAAAAAAAAATGTACTTCCGCGACCAAAACGGCAGATGTTGAGGATTCAATATACCTGATGATGATGATGATGGCAAAGGGTTTCAAAATTTGCGATGGTTAAACCTTTTTTTTGTAAAGGATTCGATTTTTTTTTTATAATTGAAGATTTCCGATTGTTCTATTTTTTCTTTTCAAAGTTCGTGCAGCTTGCCGGCAAATAATAGGTTGGTGAATGACCGCAACTGTGGCGCTCTCTCGCGGAATTTAACTTTGATAACGGTACTTGATTCGCGCAGAGGGGAAAGCCCCATCATCGAACCTTCTAGAATTTGTGGAAAATGATAAATATGAGTCATTGACCGAGTTTTCCGTTCTTTCAACTCTCTCTGTAAAAGAAGTTTGACTGGTTTATAATAATGATAACAATACTTTTACTTTTTATTGTATTATATTTTCTTTTTTATTAGTTATCATTTTATTATAAGCCATTGCTCTTTGTTGTTTTTATCGTTCAAGTCATGGCCTTATTCTTCTATGCTAAATATAAACTATAAAATATGAAAACATAAACAGAAGGATGATACGTTTTTCGTAAGCATTTTTTTGTTTCTAGATTGTTCCAAAAACAAAAATTGAGGTCGATTCTTTCTCTTTCAGCATCAACTAAATATATTCGATATAATCTTGGACATTTTGTCCTAAATAGTGAGTGAATTCTTCGTGCATCCATAATGTCACAAATACGTAACATTCGGGCCGTTGAACTCATTTCTTTTAAACGCATGCGCCAAGACGTCACCGTTATCGCTCGCTCGCGAACTCTGATGCAACTTCCCTCTTCCTTCTCCCCGCTAATTGTTATGAAGTACAACAACCTACATTTGAGAACGTTGACCTGCAAAGACCAAAACAGGCACAAACAGAGCTGCACTATTATTATAAATATAACCCTTCGATAAAGTTTTAATATACCTGGTGCTAATGGTCAATGCAATTTGAACCAAATTTTAATCTGTTTGTGGTAGAGTTCATTGCACTCAGCTGACCTTATGTCGTGGGTGATGGCCGATTTTTTAATAGCGAGCGGAGTCACTGACCACTACAATATTTTTCGACCTGAGCTTTGTCACGCGTTATCGCCGGAAATATAAACGGTGGAAAAGTCCATTCTCAGCATTAAAACTACACTTAATGGAAATATTAACATTTTTTCAAAATTTGTTGATTGGTCGCTATAGCACAATAGTAGTAATTTTTTGGTTAATATAGTTGGTAGTAAATTTGAAATTGTAAAAATTCGGTTCGTTGACTCGTAACGTTACATGTTGAGGTAGTTCACGTTCCCGCAATGACGTAACAGTGATAGTGCGTGACGTCAGAGAAATATTCTCGAAACCCATATTCGGGCCATCGACTGTTTTGTCATCTTGAGAGAGAAAGAGAGGGAGGTAGTAAGAAAGAGTCTTTGACCTATTGGTTCAACGAACTTTTGATTCATAATAAAATCCGAAGAAGTAATTAACATCTCAGTTCGAAAATTTGCGTTAATTTTAAAATAAATAATGAAAGAAACTAGATTGAAAAAAAAAAAATGGTGGCGGCGCCTTATAAATAGTGGACGTCGAGGCCAGCGACACCAAATGACGAAAGAAGTGCTTGTTGTTCTTTGTTTAACTCACGTATTGGTGCATTAAAACTAGAAAAGGACACAAAATCGACTCTCACTTTCACGCAGTGAACTGGCCTCGCGAACACACTTCGGCGGGTGAACAACCGGCAACTGGGTCAGCTGGTTAAAGTGTGGCGAACTCTCGAGCTTCAAGCTCAGTACAGTGTTGAATTCGGTGTGGTGCGGTCACGTTATTGTGCACCCCCTTAAATTAAATACCATGTGAGCAAAAGCGATGGCAGTGCTTTATAACAGTATAAACCAATCATCATCATTATCAAAAAATCAAAGTGTTGAGAAAAAATTAAAGAAAAATCGCCATTTCCAGGGTTTCTTCCGAAGAAGCATCCAACAAAAGATCCAATATCGGCCGTGTACGAAAAATCAACAGTGTTCGATTTTACGAATTAATAGAAATCGCTGTCAGTATTGCAGATTGAAGAAGTGCATTGCTGTAGGGATGAGTCGTGACGGTAAGTGTACTCAAATATAGGTCATCCAGGTCTCGAGGTGAATGACCTACCGAACTGCCACAGTTCGCGAATTTATAACAGCGCCGCGCACCGAGAAAGTTCACAGCGACTTCTGCTGCTGTTACTCTTAAAAAGGTGAACGAACCTGACGACGCCTATTATTGACAATATCGGTTATTGTATTACCACTCTTGCACAATTTTCTTCATGGATTCGTGTTAAGGCTAGCCACTTTTACAATTATTTATCTACTTTTACAACGATGCGATGTGAAATAGAAAGTCATTTAATTGGATTTTTTTTTGTACTTTAGTGAAATTTGTTAGAACGTTGACTCCACGACAATTTTTATTTAAAAGAAAGTTTCAAAGTATGTTGAGTTTTGTAATCGAAAAGTTTTACTTCTTATTAATGATTACATTCTATTTGTGATGCAAATTATTGTAAATTAGGTAATGAAAGTAAACAAAACAATATTAGATAACAAACTCATTTATTTATAGTAATTTTGACAGTTGATAATTATTTTGACATCTGTCACTTTGACATTAAAAGAATTGTAAAAATAGGTTATAAAATGTTTGAAATTCTAGTCGCTAGTGGCGCCTAGCGTTGCCCTTTGGAAGTTCGTACGTCATTAACCTTCAATCTAAATGTTGCATTGCAAACACATAAAACAATGATTCATCTATTAACATTTAACTGTTTTCCAAGCTGACTAAATAAATTTTGTAATTAAAAAATAATAGTAGATGTTGGTTGGTGGCGCCGCCTGGCAGCGACGCTTATAAGTTTCGGCGTCGCCGTCGACCTTGACTTGTAAGCGACGCCCGCGCGCGCGCGCAATCACTCACACATCCACACATACAGTTTTCGCGACGACTCTCAAGTTCAAGGGTGATGGAGGGGAACCATAGTAGTGGGGAAAGCATCGTCGAGAGGGGAGTCGCAACCGTCGTGGGTGCCGTTCTCCACATTAAGCCTGCTGGCATTCGTTGGTTTGCGCGCCACTGCAGACTAGCGTTAATCAGTCCGATTAAATTTCAAAAAAAAAAAAAGTATCGAATTTTTTTTGGTAGTTTTCGGTTAAATACGTTGGGAATGCCCGCGCGAGCGTCTTGCAGCCCGACGATTTTTAATCGAGGTGGTTATAGTGATGTCCATGTGACGATGAGTGACGGAATTAATAAGCAGCAGCAGCAGCAGCAGCAGCGATCGAAAATGAGCGAAGAATTGCCCATACTCAAGGGTATACTGAACGGCGTAGTCGACTATCACAACGCACGTATGTGTTTTTTCTATTATTTAGAAAATTTTGGGAATTGTTGCGCGCACTTTCTTTCCGACACGATTGACCTACAACACTTTCATCCTCGTGAAAGCAAATTTCTCTCGGTGCGTAATAGAGACAAGACACTTTCTCCGGGGTAACGGCCGACAGATGTAGAGCAGATGGCACGCGCCTATACACCTGGATCACTTCTATTCATTCTATTATAATTTTTTGTTTTTTTTTTGCAGCTGTAAGATTCGGTCGTGTTCCTAAACGAGAAAAAGCTCGCATTTTGGCAGCCATGCAACAAAGTTCCAATTCGCGTTCTTTGGAAAAAGCAGTTGCTGCTGAACTCGAAGATGAACAAAGATTATTAACAACAGTCGTACGAGCACATATCGACACTTGCGATTTTACCAGAGAGAAAGTTGAGCCGATGTTAATTCGAGCTAGAGAGCAGCCCTCCTACACCGCCTGTCCTCCAACTCTGGTAAGTCTTAACTTAGTTTAACCATTTCAAATCGTAATAATTTGTTTTTATTGCAGGCTTGCCCTTTAAACCCAAACCCTCAACCCTTGACTGGTCAACAAGAGCTTCTTCAAGATTTTTCAAAACGTTTCTCTCCAGCAATTCGTGGTGTGGTCGAATTCGCGAAACGCATCCCCGGTTTTTCGCTTTTAGCTCAAGACGATCAAGTGACACTCCTCAAAGCCGGCGTCTTTGAAGTGTTGCTGGTGCGATTGGCGTGCATGTTCGACGCACAAACTTCTAGTATGATCTGTTTGAATGGACAAGTGTTAAAACGTGACTTTATTCATAACAGTTCGAATGCGCGATTTTTGATGGACTCGATGTTCGATTTTGCTGAAAGAATGAACGCTTTACGTTTATCTGATGCCGAAATTGGTTTATTTTGTTCGATAGTTGTGATTGCACCAGATCGACCTGGTTTAAGAAATACCGAATTGATTGAAAAAATGCAAAATAAATTGAAGACAGCATTACAAATGGTTGTTAATCAGAATCATCATGGTCAGACGCATATTTTGGATGAATTGATGAAGAAAGTGCCCGATTTGCGTACGCTGAATACTTTACATTCAGAAAAGTTGTTGGCGTTTAAAATGACGGAACAACAACAGATGATGCAACAACAACAACATAATGTTTGGAATAATTCGCCGATGGAAGAAGATGGGAATAGTAAGAGTCCAACGGCGTCATCTTGGTCATCATCGTCTGATGTGACTATGGATGAAGCGAAGAGTCCGTTAGGTTCAGTGTCAAGCACTGAGTCGATGTGTTCGTCGGAGATTACTTCGTTGAATGATTATCATCAAATTAATGGAGCTAATGGGCATGTTAGTGCTAATGTTACAAATGCTCCTCTTCTTGCTGCTACTTTAGCTGGTGGTGTTTGTCCTCATCGCCATCGAGCAAATTCTGGTTCAACATCATCAGGCGATGATGAATTAGCAGCAACATCGCATCTTATTCATAATGGATTGACGATAACACCAATAGCAAGACCTCATCCCAGATTCCGGAAGTTGGATTCACCAAGCGATTCCGGTATCGAATCAGGAACCGAAAAAGTGGAGAAACACAGCGCGCCGACGTCACTATGTTCCAGTCCGCGTTCATCAATGGACGATCATCATATCGTTGAAGAAATGCCCGTTTTGAAAAGAGTACTCCAAGCGCCTCCACTTTACGATACTAATCTTCTAATGGACGAAGCATATAAACCGCATAAAAAATTTCGAGCGTTACGTAATAATAAAGATTCAGCTGAAGCCGAACCTGTTGTTATAATGTCGACAACATCATCATCATCAACAACAACAACAACTTCGTCGACGTTATCGAGTACGCATTCAACTTTGGCTAAATCGTTGATGGAAGGTCCGAGAATGACAGCCGAACAGATGAAGAGAACGGATATAATCCATAATTATATAATGCGAGATGAACATCCGTCGGGGGCGGCGTCGCCATTCGTCACAGCCGCGCCCACGTCATGTCCATACAAAGTGAATACGAGTGGAGGTGGATCGTTGTTGCAGCCCGCGTGGGCGACAAGCGTCATTACAACCACTAACCGCCACCAACAACAACAAGAGTACAACAATCGAATGTTTTTGCAATCGCCACATTCAACATCACCAGCGCCGCCACCAGGCTCGCCATTGAAATTAGTCGAATTGCAAGTTGATATTGCAGATTCGCAACAGCCTTTGAATTTGTCCAAAAAGTCACCGTCCCCGTCGCCTAGACCGATGAAGATTGTCACGTTAGAAGTTTAGGAAGATGCGATTCAAATTGACTGAGTTTAGTACAAAAGTGGAGTGCATGTGCGGGACTGATTTTTTCGATGTATTAATACAAACCAAATAATTTATGATGCACTTAGTAATGTATCTGTTATGTCTTTGTATGTATAATCTGATGTGTGACAGTTTTGTGTTGTCGTAGATTAGAACTTGAGGGCCTAAGCCCTTTATTATATTTACTTCCGCCATTGTTGAAACGACGAACGATTTATATATAGTGGACCAACCCCTGGACGTCGTTTCAATTCTTTCTATTTTTTAATTAGATAAGATTCAGCTGATTTAAACAATCACTAATTTAATGGCTACAATTTATATAAACTGGCATCAGCACCAACTATAGATTTATCAAGAAAAAAAATCCTATATCATTTAATTGAAAAAGTGGAAAAACCCTAGTTATATCTATTATATGTATATGTGATAATTTTCATGGTAGATTTAAAAATTCTTGTGCATAAGTTTCGTGTTATGTATCTCAATTTGTAAAGAGACTTGTTATTTCGTAATCGTTCACCGATTATCATCAATCACCCCTCATTATACGTGTTGTAGTATCACCTTTCTCATTTCAATCGAACGAATTGAGAAAATTCGACTATTCGTACTAATAATACACCAAATTTTTTTTCTCAATTCATTCGAACTCCCATTTTCAGACAAGTAAGTTCTGCCCTCAATGTCTTATATTAAAACCATCTGTGTGTAATAATAATTTTGTAAAAATGCTAGGCTCGTTGAGGCTGTCAGAATAAACCATGTCTTGGTGATATTAAATTGGCGTTTTCTTACTTACAACCTTGTTTTTCAACAGATAATGTATTTAAACAATTCGACAACCTTGGCCTTGGTTTCATGTACTTGACGCGTGGACGAAATTCAAAAATTTTTCATCGATCTTTTGCGTCATTAAAATCCTACAATTTTTAAATATTTACATTCTGCGAAAAAAATAGGTTTTTTTTGTTTGTCGCTATTATACAATAAATTAGTGCGACTCTCAATTATGATAATCTTATTTATAGTTCGTTTGAAGGTTAAATGACGAATAGTAAAAATTGTTCGAAATACAATAGAGCGAAACGTTTTTTGGATTTGCGGTCATTCACTTTGATTCAAAAAAAGATTTTTATTTCTGGATGAGACGACAGTAAAATTGTCCTATGGATCAGTATAAATCCTTTTCTGATGGATAAACATCAAACTTATTTGTGTGTTGTTTTCGACGAAGTCGCCAATACAAACAAGCAAATGATTCACTCTAATGGAAAAAAAGTTGGAATTAAAATGTTAATAAACGCCCTATAAGATATAACCTCGTCTTTTATTTAATCAAGGCCGGACTGAAAGTTTCCCTATATTTAATAAAAGCCTTTGTTTAAGTGCGCCACCTGTCGCAGGTGTAAATTTTCGACTTTCGTTAATTTTTAGGTCATTTCAACATCTGCAAAAAGTCAAATCCTTGGTCTTTGACCGCGCTCTAAATGAATAGTTTCCTTATTAAAATCTAGTTTTATCCTTGGTTTAAGTGAATCACACATTAGTTTGAATTAACAAAGAGAGAAGTATATAAATGAGGCGTGTCAGAGCAGATGCCGCCGCCCTTGAACATCCCAAGGCCGTAGCATAAAACCGCCACCCAGTGGGCCAATAACCGCACGCACCTCAAATCCACTGTAACCTTCACAGTCGCTCGATAATAAGCAGACAAAGAAAAACGAAAAGAAAAAAGCAGAAAGTCAATGTATGAATAAAATTTAATGGAAATTGAGAAAAGCGGTTTTCGTGTGTGTAGGTGAAATATATTTTTATCGCTTTCGGTCGTCAAGCAATTAGAAAATGACCTCGAATATTTTTAAACTCAAATACATGGACGTTTTACGTTATGTATTAAAATGTAAATAATGCCGCTAAATTCAAACAATTGATTTTCAAACAGACTTGGGAAATGGAAAGGTCAATTGTTACGCAAGTTGTGGGACTGGGAATTTCCGCAAAAAAAAGATTTATTGATTTCTATCTTATCTGCTGATTTATTCGACATTTTTTAGTTACTGTTTGGTGTAATTAGAGGTCAAATATTTTTACAATTTTCCTAGAATTAGATTACACATTTGACTTTCCTACGAAACAGTCAAACGATTTTCGATGATGGGAAGCGTGCTATAAACACTTTTTTTTATACACTGCAAGTTGTAACAGAAACAGAAAATAGTAATTTTTGTATTAAGTGCGCGAAATGAGTGTTTTTTTAATGGCGCCTGAGAATGTTATTTTAGTCGAGACCGCCAGGTCGAGACCTAAAAGACATTCGAAGGCGCCATTAAAACATGAATTTCGCCACGAAATACAAACAACGTTTTTTCTACAGCCTCCAGATGAAGAAAAAAGTAACAGAAATTAGTTGGAACAAAATGGTCTGATAAATCGAGTTGCTTGCATGGTTACGATGATAAATAAAAGTGATAGTTGCGAAAAATTTGTCACAATAGGTATTTTTGTTGAAGAAGTGTGATGGATTTTAGCAGCGAAAACGAAATAGATGCAATTGCAAGCGCGGCAGTGTCGAATCTTTTGCCTGCTAAATCAAGACCGCAGTACGAAAAAACGTATCTTCAGTTTCGGCAGTGGTGTTCTATGAAAAAGATTGATCAAGTAACGGAAAATGTTTTGTTGGCGTATTTGGAAGAAAAGTCTACCACCTTAAAGCCACCAACACTCTGGGCCCTTTATGCGATGTTGAAAGCCACCTTAAACGTTAAAGAGAATATCGATACACGTAAGTTTCCGAAGTTAGTGCCCTACCTGAAAAGCAAAAGCGTAGGTTACAGAAGCAAGAAGTCGCAAATTTTAGACAAAGAAGACATTAGCAAGTTTATTAATGAAGCAGATGACAAGATATATTTACTGATGAAGGTAAACTTATCATATTAGTGTAATACAAATCAAAACAACTCGTTTTATTTATAGACTGTGCTAATTTTGGGTATATCGGGAGCCCTTCGACGTGAAGAATTAGTTAAAATGAAGCTAACTGACATAGAAGATAAACAGTCTGTCTTAATTGTGAAGGTGCCTGATACAAAAACCCACTGCGAACGAATATTTACTGTTTCAAATTTAGAAAATATAGAAATTGTCAGAAAATATAGAGCTTTGCGGCCTCCACGGGCGACTAGTGACCGTTTATTTTTAAAGTATACCAACGGAAAATGTGTGAATCAAAATGTTGGAATTAACAAAATCGGAGAGATACCAAGTTTGATTGCAAAGTGGCTTAACAAAGACGAACCTAAAAAATATACTGGTCACTGCTTCAGAAGAAGCTCTGCCACTCTTTTGGCGAATGCTGGAGGTGATCTAATTTCAATTAAACGTCATGGGGGCTGGAGAAGCAGCACAGTGGCAGAAAGTTACATCGAGGACTCTTTGAATAATAAAATTGAAATTGCCAATAAAATTCAACCTTCTTCCTCCACAGAAGAAAACAAAATCACTCAACCTTCTACATCGGCTTCTTTTAATGGCGAAAATAACTTTCATTTACAAGCGTCTTCACTCAGGCCTCTGGGGATAAACGGGGGCACGTTTTCGTCATGCACATTTAATTTTCATATGTCAAAGTAAATATCTATTATTATTGTTTTGTAATATTGTTCTGTATAATTATAAAACCTTTAAAACTACCTCTCATTATCGATCCGTCTCTTCATTTCGGTTGCTGTTGATGTCTTTTCGTGTTACTAAAATTGTAACAGAAATAAGTTGGAACAAAATGATCTGAAAAATCGAGTTGCCTGCACAGTTAAAAAATATTATTTTTTCACTGTGAAACCGTGAAAAAATAATATTTTTTCACAGTGAAAAAACGTCAAACTTCGCGCATAGGTAACCATG
Organism: Latheticus oryzae; assembly: GCA_030157265.1. Classification (NCBI taxonomy): domain Eukaryota; kingdom Metazoa; phylum Arthropoda; class Insecta; order Coleoptera; family Tenebrionidae; genus Latheticus; species Latheticus oryzae. Next base: position 16,646,231 of record CM058050.1, read on the forward strand.
CATAAATGTCACGATTTTTTGACGGCTGTAGAAAAAATAATATTATAGCACAAGAAAATAATATCAGAGTTTTTTTTACAAAAAATTTACTTTCACTTAAATGAAAGAGAAAAATTGAAACGTGCTTGCAATTAAACTTCGGAAAAAAAATATCCTGTCCACTAAAAATTGGGATAAATGTTTGCTAAGTTGGTACTCCCTTTGATTCTAGTGAGAAATGTTTACACCATGTCATTTTCAAGAAATTGAGGTTAAGTTGCAGATGACAGCTGTCAGACAAAGATGTCAAAAAATGTCAAGCAAGTTAAAAAAAAAAATGCCAACTCGTAATGATATAATCCACTGAACAAATTCACTTGCTTATCCAATCTAAAAACCATAAATTTCCTAGATTTCAAAATTTTAAAGGGAAGTTTGTTTCTGCGCGAAATATACAGAAAAGTTTTATTGATTTTTTCTAAAAATTAAATAATTAAAGAATTTTAAATCTAGGAATTTAGCGTTTATATTATCATAAAATGGCGTAACTTTTCAACTACATTGACGTTTTTTGACATCTATCATCTGTATTTGCGCTTGGCTTTATGTAAATTTCAAAAAGCATAATCTCAACTCCTTTGGATTGGCATAGTGTAAATCTTTCATTTGTTTCTCACTAGAATCAAGAAATGCCAACTTAACAAAAAACAATTTTTAGTGAGCAAGTTTTTTTTTTGACTATACGCTTTGATTACAATCAAAGTTAAAAAAGAATCACGCACTAGTCTTTTTTTGGAAAATTGGTAACCCTCCTAAACACGATTAGATAAAAAATTAATTAATAAATTTCGAACAGTTATTTGGCAAATGTCAGTCAGATGCAACAGAACTCTTTAATCTAACCTAAAAACACAAAATTTCCTAAAACCCTAAAATCTATAGCGTGATTCATTTTGCTATTTTTTCAACTCTGTCGAAAAATTGGAAAAGAATTTTCTGGAATATTTGAAACGGAAAACCTCGAAATGTTTACACCAGAAAACACAAAGATAATAAAATTATAAATATTTCGTAACGAGGAAGAAACATTCTATTTAAAAAACTATAACCATGATATTTTTTTTTATGAATGACTTATAAACAATACCTAATTGAAAAAAACAGTTACAAGTTTTTTCAAACAACCTTGTCCTTGCCAATTAACAGTTATTTGAAAAAAATTAAATCAATTTTTGAATAATAAGTTAAAATCCATCAGTTTTAGTAACAAAGAAAGTGTCTTCAAACAGTTAGGAGTTGTTTGAAGCAGCAACCTTCACATCTAATCGTCCATTTCTTGGACCAAACCCAGAAAAACAAAATACATAATCCCGACTAATGAATAATAAAAAACAACCTTGATAATCGACCTTTAATCAAACTACTCTCAATTCGCTGAAAATTTTTCCCTCTTCCTGTATCCAACCTCTGAACTGAGAAGTTGAAGGAAAGCGGAAAACCTCGCCAAGTTTTTATGTAGGCCGCTAATACCTTCACACACCATTTCCTGATCTCTATGATTTTATTTATTAATACGTAAATATTGCACTATTATACACAATGTGCAAGCAATTTATTTCAACCTTGGCCTCGCCAAGTTATTATTTTTATCAAAATCTAAATTATCGAATCGATTTCAACACCAATTTTTTGAAACGCAATGGACAAAAAGAGTGAAGTTCAAGTTTAGATTCACGTCAGCGGACGTCGTCTTAGTAACGGTCTCCACCCTGGGTGACGTAATTCTGACGCACAACGTCCCGACGCACAGCCTTGGCCATAAAAATTGATAAAAAAAAACACAACAAAATGCAAGATGTTATTTATTTTATTGTAAAATTCCAGAATGGAATAATCCAAGGGATGATGGGGAAAAGCGTTTAAGGACTTGAACCCATGTAAAAAACAAGGAAGATTCCATTGAAATAAACTTATCGATTTTCCTTACCTCGAATGTGACATTTGAGGATTAGTGGCGTAAAATTCCTAGTATATACACATTGATAAGAACGTTTCAAGTGCACATTCAAGGTTATTTGACTATTAATAACCTTCTCCTTATCAACAAGCACAATATTTGCTGTTATAGCTGCCAAAAAATTTTCTAAAGCGCATTTCCTGTGCTGATCAACATGTTTATAATTAATTTTCTTTTTTTTTTTTTTTTTTTTTTGAAATTGTAAGTGGCGCTGCTGCGTACTTCTCTCCTCATACTGATTAGACGCAACCTTGACTGGTGGTTTGAGTTCCGTTAGTTTGAGCAAGGTCATGAATCGCTGTTATTCCATAACATTCTTAAGTTACGTAATTTGTAGTGGTTGATTTAGATTTCATCCCTTAGAACAAATTTTGTTTTTCTTTGTTTAGAAAGTAAAACAATAGCTTTCACTTTTACCAATCTCTATTTAAAAGTAGGTATGTGTGTCGACTGGTTCTTCTCTTACTTTCACTCTTTTGGACATAACACAAGAAGAATTCAATACAATGAATTTTAAATCAGGTCGCAGCTGGATTTTTTTATAGTTAACCTAAATCTTCCATTGCCTTGACCTAAGCATCGATTGGGCTTTTACACTTTTACAGAGAAAATAATACGATTCTAGGATATCCTTGACATTTTCTTTGTCGTGCTTTATTCCAGTTCCGTATTATCATTATTATAATACAAGAGATTGATGGAGTGGATTTAGACGTGACCTACCTTCAACAGTACACGAATTTCCACACTTTGATTTATTACAATCTAAAATATAAAAGAGGGCAACTCTGTTTGCTTACCTTCGCAACTCATCCTAAATGTGGGTTATCAATGTTGACATTTTGACAAAATCAGTAATTGTATCCTTGGACTTTATATAAACGCATCCCTAATAGGTGTGTCTATACGAAAAATTGGATTCGTCCATAATAATATGAAAGTTTAAATATTTTCCGGTCTAAATTCTCAATCATTTTGTAGCCTTGTGTTAAACCTATTAAACATCCCTTTAAACAAATAGGAAACAACAGTAATAAGAAGTGAAAGCTTGGAGGTCGAAGGTGACGGAAGGTTGAAAAGCAAGGTGAAATCACTTTCCATAATAACCAGGAAAAGAATCTTAAAAGGGAAAAAGTCTACGACGATCTTGACATTTCTAAATGCCATCACCTACACCCTTAAATCTCCAACCTGCGATGCTTTTTCCCCGCTCTTGAACTTAACAACAGCCTTGAACTAAAGCCAGTTATTTATTTATTTATATAACGGTTAAATAAAGAATTTGCAATAAGGAAAACGACCTTCAAATATGTCTATACCAGGATGTCGTCGTCAAAGGAAATGCGTCGAATTATGATGTTTTATTGAGAGGTCTTGGTGACCTTCTTCATGACCGCGAGGCCTTGGCATTGGGGCGCCGCCCTAAATCAATACTGGGCTTGAACCTTGACCTTAAAGCTGCTTCCACACCGTGTGCATTCGAACCTAGTGATATACCAAAGCTAAAACCAGAAACGAGGTCGTCTTATGTAAAACGGCTATTTTTACGCAATTAATCTATAAAAACGATGCATAAACACTTAACTAATTCCGTTCTTTCGATGCTAATAAAGCAAACGTGTAAGTCGCGACCTCGACCTTGCTGTTTGCCCGGTGCAGCTGCATCGATTCGCAGGGGTGACTCTGATGACCCATTTAGTTATACCATCTTCCAAATATAAACAATATTCCGGAAAAAAAATGTTAATAAAATCGATTGACGATTTTTTTTTTGTCAGTCGGGTGTTATTATTGCTAATAAAAAGCTGGATCGTTCAAGGTTAAGCCTTGAATTTGATTAGTACACGTCATCGAAGGAGGGGATTTAAATAGAGATGAGTCGGAGCAGGTGCGACCTACGTGATCATATTTCGCTTTTATTAACCTTTGACTAACCTCTATGACATTCATGGGGGCCGACGCACGCCTATTTTCCTATAAACAAAAATATACAACTTTGACCATTTTGAATAAACCCAAAGAACCAAAACAAATGTTCAATAAAAATTGCGCAATCTTGCATTTAGAAATTTTCTTTGCGTTTATTGCGTCTTTCCAAGGATTCTGTTCATAGTTAATTTGTTCGATGAATTTTTATAACGGTTTTTATTTTGGTAATAGTACACCTGAATGTCGACTAATCGATGTATATTTTTCAGGGGGAGTCGAAGTGCGCTACTGAAATAAATCAAGGTCAAGTTTAGCAAGGTCAGTCGAGCGGTCGCGTCGGGGCCGTCGGTGGGTGTCCGTCCGCTCCCCTTCATTCCCCACTCTTAACGTCAACAAAAGTTCTGTTTTTAAAGTTTTTTTATGAACTTGTTGTCGTGATGGTATATCGAGGTTCAAGGATGTGCGTGTGTAGGGTATATATCCATACCCCTTCTCCGTTCCATCAGCCACGAAAAATGTTGCATCAAGTTGTTTTGTACGTGTTTATCGCGCTGATAACGAAAGGTTCAAGGTTACCGAACGCTTGACTTGTGTATGCTCACAATCGTTTTCATGGTCAAAGTGATAGAGATAATTAGTTAATAATACTCGTTTAATTCAATTTGCGTGTATGACATAAATGACAATGGACACTTGGAAAATTACTTTTTATACTAAAGGAAGTCAAATTCAAGGTGATGGTCAATCTCAGATTGATCATGAAAAATAATAAACATCATCTATTTGAGCCTAATTTAATCGAAAATAACCTTCAATATCAATTGTATTAATTAATAATAAAAAAAAAAAAGTCCAACTCACTTTATTTACCGTTCTTTTTGCCCCTTTTTTGTGTTTTTAATTTCGATTTTTGTGCTTTTAAATCTTTTTTCATGCGTGCATCAACAATTTTATAATGACCTTTTACACCCGCAGGACGTTTCATTTTCTTTGCTGCCATATGTTTTTTGGCTACCACATAAGTCACCTCCTTTTTCGGCTCTTGACGCGCCTTTTTATACAACCTGAAAAAAGGTGAAATTTAATCCTAAAAACTTCAATTCAAATCAACTTACTGTTTAATTTGCTTCGCCTTTTCCTTATCGGAAATATCAACATTATCCATCAAATTTTCAACTTTCTTTTTTGCCTTTTCCAATTTTTTCAAAGCGCGCTTCTTCTTTCTTGCTTTTGCTTCAATGACTTTCTTAATTGGTCGTACATTAAGCTCTTCTAGATGTTTTTTATAATCATTAACCAACTCCTACAATCAAAAATTTCAAATTTATTCAAGTAAAAACTGAATGAATTTACTCTAGGAACAGCAACTTGCTTCTTCATATGTTTTTCTTCATCTTTAACAAACCAATCTGGGAGATTATCATCATTAAAAGCATAACGATTCCATGCTTCATCAATTATATCTCTTTTTGTTTTTTTACTATTAATCATCAAAGTCCCTAATGCTAATTCTTCTTCACTTAATTTTTGTTTACGTTTTTTACCAATTTTTTCCGAAGCGACTACTTCAAATCCATCCTTTTTTGCATTATTTGAAACAATTTTAATTTCTTTTTCGACTTCATAATCCGAATCTGAACTATAATCACTATCACTTTCTTCTTTTTCTTCACCTAAAATTTCAGCTCCTTTATTTTTATATTCTTCAATAACTTTATCCAAATCGGCATCTTCATCATTTTCTTTGATTAAATCTTTAAAAGCATCTCTTTCAAACCATAATTCAGCTTTATGTGTTCTTTTTTCCTCTTTACTTCTATGATCTAAATCAGTTATTAATGGATGTTTAATTTTTTTAGTTTTACTTTCAGATTCAACATCGCTATTTTCATTATCACTCAAGCCTAAACCTTCTTGTATTTCTTCATCATTATCGCTTGATCCACTTTCCATTTCTAATTCAGAATCGGAATCTTTATAATACAATCCTGAACTACTCAAATGTTGTGCGTCTTTGTCATATCTTAAATATTTTGATTTTTTTATATCTTCATCTTCGTCTGATTCTGCAAGAATATCTGGATTTTGATCCATCACCTTTTTCATTTCTTCTGTACTGTTCAATTGTTTTAAACTAAACATTCCTTCGGCTTCTAGAGTCGGACCTGAGTCTCCTTTTAACACCATTTTTAAATTTAACTTTTCATTTAATTTTTTCCGTTCTTTTTGAACTTTTTTCTTTTTGCGTTTAATCTCGCGCAATTCATCAGTTTCTAACTCTAAAATTTCTTCATGGACTTTTTTTAAATCATCATCGTCTGATTCTCTTTGTTCTTCTTCAACTTTATCAACTTCTTCGTCAATTGTCTCTTTATATAATTCATCATGCAGTGTTTTTCTCCAATTCAAAAGTGCTTTTATATCTTTCCGTCCTAAAACTTTAATGTCTTTGCAACATTCTTTAACTTCGTTTGTTGTTTTAGGATGATTGATAATTTCTTCAGAATCAAGAACAATCTCTGATGCTGCTTCAAGTAGTTCGATTCCAGTCGGATGTTTAATAAAATCTGAAGCTTTTAATGTGTGATGCAACGTATAATCATTTTCGGGGTATCCCCCAGCTTTATCTTTCTTCTTCTTTTCTGGATGATAAATATTTAGTTTATTTTTCGGCTCAATTTCCAACTCCTCGAATACATATTTCGAGTCCAAAAATTTAGCATCGATTTTATCCGGAGCGATGTAATACTGACAAACTACGAATATTTCTGCCGATTCGTTTCTACTAGCTTGGGGCTTAGTCGCGTGTACTTTTTTAAAAAATTGCTTTAAAACCCAAATCAATGGATGGTAGTCTTTCGATCGGAAAACTTTAGTCACAAACCAACCACCCTTTTTCAAAAATTGAGTCGCTAATTTTAAAGAACTCAAAGTTAAACAAGCTTGCTGATAAGCATCATGTAACCAATTTTTTCCAACGTTTGGAGCACCGTCATGAAGAACTACATCTGCTTTCCATGTTTGCAATTCTTTAGCTAACGCTACACGACATTTCTCTGTTGTTATATCCTCAGTTAAAGAAATACAGCCAGGGATTGGTTTAATAGGGAATAAATCTATGCCAATTATTACACTTGAAACTGGCATGTTTTGTTTGGCGACTTGCATCCAGCCTCCTGGAGCTGCACACAAATCGATGCATACTCGAGATTTTTGTAAAAATTCGAAACGACGGTTTAATTGAATCAACTTGAAAGCAGCCCGAGAACGATAACCTAAAAAAAAAACAAAATTTATAAAATTTTCAACACGAAATGTTCAAACTCACCTGATTCTTTAGCTAATTGATAGTACTTATCTTTACGCTGTTTACCAATTTTAGACTTTTTGCCCATTTTTTCAAAGTTTTGTTAGAAAAAAGCTAAACACATGTCACTTTGAGGTTAGGATTAATGTCAATGCAGAAATCTGCATTACCAATTTAAATTATTTAAAAAAAATCATCAAGTATTATAATTGGCTCAATTTAATTTTCGGAATAACTTATAAATAAATTTAAAGTTGTTTTTACGCAAATAATTTGATAAATTGTTTTTCTTGTGTGATATAGTAGCGACTCTAGTGGTGAGAAGCTAAAGTAACTGATAATCATTTGTGACAGGAATCTATATTATCAATAAAACCCAACCCAAATTTATACTTTTTCTGTTATATAGTGTTTGTTTTTCGTTTTCGATACAAGTTGGAGACCTACTTATTCGAATAAAAAAAGCTAAAAGCTGACGTCACATTAACAAATAATAAATAGTGTCGTCCAATTCCCTTGTTAAGGTCACATGACGCACTTTGTTTCGGCCAATCAGAAAGCTTCTGGAATGGTCCGAGTTTATTCTAGATTGTTTTGCATGACGTGTATTATACTTTGTGGATTATCATTTGAGTGTGTAAAACAAAGCATTAGATACGATTACGTGGCTGAAAGTGCAACATCATACCATTATTGAGCATTTTTGTCCCAGAACTGGTATATTTCTGCACATCTAGAGTGTTTATCTGTCTAAATTAAAACAGTTGAAAGTGCAAACATTATGGCGCCGTCAGTGCAATCATTTCTAAATTCTTTCAGTAATTCTCTGTAAGTAATATCAAATTTATAAATTTAGAAAGTAACTAAAACAATTTTGGTTTATTTCTACAGGGAAGCCCCCGTCCGCCAACATTTAAAGAATGTCTACGCGTGTTTGGCAATGTCAACAATGGCAGCCGCCGTTGGAGCGTCCATCCATCTTTTCACAAATATTCTTCAAGCTGGATTCCTTTCAGGATTTGGCGCTTTAATATTTTTCGGTTTATTAATGGCAACTCCAGATGATCATGGTAAAGGTTTAAAGCTCCGTATGGGTTATCTTTTGGGTTTTTCTACTCTGACCGGAGTAGGAATGGGGCCTCTTCTTGAACACGTCATGGCCGTTGATCCAAGTATCATCGTTACAGCTTTAATTGGAACAGCTGTAGTTTTTGTCTCATTTTCCATTTGCTCCATATTGGCTGAACGAGGCAAATGGTTGTATCTTGGAGGCACACTTATGTCTCTTCTTTCCACACTTATGATTCTATCTCTCGCCAATTTGTTCTTCGGATCGGTTATGTTATTCCAGATTCAACTCTATCTAGGACTGTTTGCAATGTGTGGATTTGTATTATACGACACACAATTAATTATTGAGAAAAGACGAATGGGAAGCAAGGATTTTGTAACACATTCATTGGATTTGTTTGTTGATTTTATTGGCATTTTCCGAAGAGTACTTATTATTTTGACACAGAAGGTAATTAGAGACAGGTTCGTCCTTTATCCTTACCTTTTATCCTGTACTTTAAATCCTAATTATATATTTATTATTGTTTTTTTGAATGTTTTTTTTTTGTTTTAGGAGCAGGAGTCGCAGAAGAAGCGAAGAAACTGAATAAGTGAGCGCGTGAAATGTTTTTTTCTGTTAAATTAGGAAGTGATGAGGTGTGTGTAATATATTTTTCCAATTAAAATAATGTTATTTTTGTTTGATTATTGTATAATGTAAATTTAAGTTAAATAAATAATTTTTGTAAAAAAGTGTTGCAATTGATTAGATAAAATTTCAGGTATAGGTTGTTAATTATAAGGAAAATTACAGAATTCTAGAAATGTACTTTAAATGTGTTGCCAACTTGAATGACAACAAAACCAAAAAATAACTATTAACTTATTTTTTTATCTACGAAACGATAAATTTATTTATAATCAATACAAATCATCAGGAATGTGCAATATCTCAACAACTATTAAAATCAAAACAGTGAAAAATAATAAACATAATAAAGATCATTTAAATCAATAAGTTATAACTCTTATAAATACTATAATATTTACGCACAATATACTTTTTTTTTAAACAGTAAATCTCCAAATATAATAGTCATAATGTATAGATATTTAATCTGCAATAAAAATAACGTCTTCATTTTTTTTGTCTAAATGATATTATTGCAGTGAATCACAACATGTTACCAGACACTAGTAGATTCACTACCTTCGGAAAAATCTAAGCTCTACACATAAATATACTGTTGAGTTTTCAAAATTGTACCCAATTGCTATTAGATTGAGGAGGAACTGGTGATGTCGCACTGAAAAAAATAATCAATTTAGAAAATAAATTCACATATTCAAATGTCAACATTTCAACTTTTAACCTCACTTCTAAGAATTGTCAAATTTACAGTTTCTGTGTAAAATCGAATTCCAGTCTTAAATCAACTTACTTTCCTTGTGCCGAAGTAAACTCGCCCCATGATTCTCCAGCAGCGTCATTTTTCGGCGCATGCGCTGGCGAGCCAGCCGGGGAACTCCCCGGTGGTGCTGGTAGTTTTCCACTAGGTGGTGGTGGTAACAATCCACTACCATTTCCAGCTTTCACTTTCGACTTTCCACTTCCTTCCGAACCATCTTTTTTCGTAATTTTCATATTAATTTTGATAGTTTCGCCTTCTTTAAATCCCAAATCTAACGCCGGCTTATTAGGTTCTTCACTAATCTGTTTTTCTTTTTTAAGCCATTTGAAATGATCTTGAAGTGCTACATTTAAATCAAACGAATCGGATCTATCGCCAAAACCAATTCCAATAAACGCGATTCTACCTGGAATAAAATTTCAATTGTCGATTATTAAAACTATTGATTCAAATACCATTGTCGTCTTGTAAACGAAGCACAAAATATCGAGACGAATCAGTCACAGGTTCAATAGCAATTCCTGGATATGTATCAATAGGACATTTAGCAAACAACTCCCCCGTGTTTTTATCTTCTAATTTAATTGCACATTCGTTTCCTTTTGAAACTAAACGCATACGACCTTTCCATGACGGTTCAGCTAGATTCCAATCAGCAGCTCTGGAAATTTATCAACAAAAGAAGGAAATTGGAGGCGGATTTGATAACATGAAAGACACTTACCTGTAACCGCGATTTGTCGAACGGGGTGGTAAATTAAAAACAAACACTTCCGGTTTCACTAATAAAACACTTTCGTAAGATTCCATTATGTTTAAACGAAATAAAAAAAACTTGAGTGAATCAACCAGAAAACATTCGACGTTGACGTTTAAATGTCAAAAAACACAACTACCAACATAAAAAAAGTTAGGTTAGGTTTTTGAACAAAATGGATTTGTGGAATAATCGAAATTTAAGCCCGCCGCCAATAACCAGCTGCAAATGCAGCCTCAAAGAAATAGGTATTTTGATAAATTTAAAATTCTTACCTTGGAATTTATCCTCTAATTTCAGATGTGCGTCTGCTGGATATAACGCTCAGAAAAGCAATAGATTTCTTCAAAAATCAGCAGCATTTATGTGCAGAAGCTGCGCTTCTATCTCGAGCTATTTATCGCTTCAAAATGAAGTTTCGATCGTCGAAAGAATTCAAAGCTTTGGAGAAACTCAGTCGTGTCTTGCGAACATACTTGCAGATAAATGTAACCAAATTATTTGAAAATCTTTTGAATTCGCTACCTCAAACTTTGAAATCGAATTCTTTTATTTTCACGAAGAATATGTTAGATTATGTTTTAGTCCGTCTTCAAGGTTTAGGCAAAGTTTTATGTCGAGCTCTTGAAACCTGTAAAATAATAACAACTCTTTTACATCAACGATTGAAAATTGGACATTTTTGGAGAATAACTTTGATAATGTATGCAGCAACTTCACGAATATTTGTAATAGTCAAAAGTATATTGAAGTATGTTTGTGAGGTGTATAGTAATTTATTGCCGTTTTCTTCGACTTTGAATAATTCAGCTGTGAAATGGTTACCGGATGATTATAATTTGCCAAATCGTTTAGACGATTGGTTGGATATTGATTGGATTGAATTAGATAATAATGTTATTGAAATAGAAGACGAAACTCCGCTTTCGTTCTTCAATTTAATTGATTCAGACGACGAAGATGTAGAGTTCTGCGATGAATATATTCTTGTCAAAGATGAAAGTTTTGTAGAAGATAGTGAAGAGGTTGAAGTTGTGGAAGATATTGAAGTTGATTTAACAAACGATCAAAGTGAAATTGACATCGGAGAAGTAATCAATATAAATGACTCTGAAAATAAAAAATCGAAGAAACGAAAAAGGAGATTTAAAAATATAAATGAGATAAAAAAGAAACGAAAAAAGAAAAATAAGAAAAAATTATGTAATTTGTAAAAAGTAATAAAATTATGCAACACATTATACACCAATGACATTAATCCTAACCTCAAATTATGACATAACCATTGTGAAATTTCAACTCAAAAATGTTGTTGCGAGTAAATCCACCATTCTTGAGAGCCTCCTGTCGTTTTTTAGTACAATCTAGTCAAAAACAAGTCACTAGGTATAATCAAAACAATAGAAACGTTTCAACTGTGATTGATTAATTTCAGTGCTCCGCCACAGTCGCTTTTCATCGAACAATATAAAGAAGATCCAGTTATAGTAATATCCGAAAACGACGATGTCGATATTATTGGTCCTCCACATACAGTATCAAACTTACGACCAATAATTCGTAAAAAACAACTCTTCGAAACAAATCTTCAACGCGAATTGAGAGAATTGCAAGATGCAACGCAGAATTGGAACCAACAGTTTTGGGCTACTCATAATACCAATTTCATTCAACAGAGGAATGAATATATGAAAAAGTTGAAACTAAAAGGAGATGAGTATCAACCAACAGCTGATGAAATGAGTGAATTTTATAAAAAGTTTTTAGATGAGAATTGGGAAAGACATTTTAGATATAATCTTGAATGGTATAGAAAAAATTTCGCATTGTTAGTTTTAGCGTTTAGAGTAAATTTGGAAAAAAGTTTAGCTAAATTGAAATTTTGAAAATAAATCTAGTTTGTAATTGTCAGTGTCATTTCCATCATGTTTTTCCTTATAATTTTCCTTTTAATTTTCCCAAGTTTTGCTAGAAGTGAGTTTATTAATTCGAAAGTTTTGATTAAAGTCGATTTAAAATCGCAATCTGCGACTGAAAATTTTATAATTTCGGTTAAAAATCCAACGTTTGAAGTATTAACAACTTACAAGTTCGTAATTGAGGAAACTTCCTTATTCAGAATTGATTTTTTTAATGAAAATGGAGAAAAACTTAATTTTACAATTTTCTCATCGGATAAACTAATTTATTTTGATATAAATTTAAATGAAGAGTTGACACAAAATCAAGAATTTGTTCTATTGTGTAAAATAATTTATCCTGAAAAGATAATTCCAGCTTACAGGAAGCGTAATTTTGATGAAGATCAGATTATGAAGTATCAAGGAAAAACTCGATATTTTTCACACTATCCAACGGAATATTCCAAAATTGAGTATTTACTGATTGATGGAAGTTTAATAGAAATAATTCCAGAGTCACATTTGAATAAAAGCGATTCTGTTTTTTACACCTTTCAGAATTACAAAAAATATGAAAATGAAGAAACAGAAGTGTATTTTATTAATAATGATCCGTTTTTGAAAATTGTTAATTTAGAGAGAACCATCAGTGTTAATCATTTTGGAGCAGTGGTTTTTCAAGATAAAGTCTATTTGAAAAACTATGGAACAACAGTTTCAGGACCTTATCAATTTCATGACAAAGGAATTGCTTATTGGGGAGATACTTATTTACCATCCTCAGCTCAAAGAATCCAATATTTCGATACTTTAGGCAACAGTAGTTTAAGTTCAGTCCGCACCCAAAACGACTTTGTCAAACTGACTTTTCGCTTAAGATATCCTTTATATGGAGGATGGAAGACTTCGTACATTATCCAATACGAAACTCCAATCTATGAATATTTATTTCAAACTGAAAACAGCTATCATTTGAAAATACGCCCAATCGAACAACTTTTAGATGATATTCTTATTGAAAATGTTATTGTTAAGATTAATCTACCAGAAGGAGCAACAATTCAAAAATTGAATATTCCAGACACATTTGAATCCACAATTGAAAAAGGATGTCCCGATGGACTTTGTGTTTTTGGTCAAACAATTCTTGTTTTGAACGGAAAAAAAATACTAGAAATTCACGAAATTGAAATTGAATATTTATTACCAATCTGGATGATCCTGCGCACACCTTTTTTAATAATTGTTTACGTTTACAGTTTTTTTCTTTTTGTAATAATAGGTAAACGTGCTTTTTGACAATATTTTATTAATACTTGCACGTACATTGTTCTTGATGTTTTTGCTGAAAAATAAAATTTAATTGAATAAAAAATCTATAAGTTTTAGTAAAAAAAAAACATTTGCATTCTCTTGTTTTTTTTTTCAATACAATTAAAACTGTGATTTAACAAGATTTCTCGTCTAGATAACCCAATTTTTTTGCCCCTATTTTCCACACGCAACTCACCTTATTCAAACTATTTCTACAAAATTGCTCTCGAAGTATTTTCAGTTCATTACGTACACAAATCAATTCTTTTTCTTTCTTAGACAAAGCACATTGCATTTGACAAATTTTCTCATTCTGTAATTGAATCTGTTGATCTTTTATTGAAGTTTTATCAATTTCTTCATAAAGTGCAGAACTGAAAAATATTTATATTTTCAATTTTTTTTTTTAAGAAATCTTATTACATTAAAGCTTGTAATTCTTCAGTCAGATGAATTGAACAATCCTCAGCACAATCATAGTTTTTATTTAATGTAATTCGTAACGAAACAATTTCTTCTTGAAGATCTAGAATTTTATTTTTAAGTAATCCTTCATTTTTTGTTAAAATTTCAATTTGTTTATTTCTTGATGCTAATTCGTCTTTTTGACACCGAATTATTGTATCTTTTTCATTGACTGAACTGTTCAATTGAGCTATCGTAGCTCCATGCATTTTATTGATATTCGAAAGTCTTTCAGTTAAACTGTTGAGTTTAATTATTTCAGTTACTAAATGTTTTTCGTTATTTTCAATCATCTGCAACTTTTCCAATCTGATTAAATTAAATGTAAAATATCGCATAATCGATTATTACCTCTTTTTATCGTTTGTTTTATAATAATTCAATTTTTCACATAAACATTTATTTTTATGCAAAAGCTGATGATAATGATACTCCAACGCGTGATTCTTCGACATTCTTTTACATTTTTTCAATTGTTGCAACTTTTCATTTAAATCTTTAATTTTATTCTCTTTTTCATTTAAATGAAAATTGAAACATTTCGTCTCATTCATTAATTTGCACAACTGACATTTTAATTTATTAATTTCTTCGATTAATTTTTTATTTTCTTCACAAATCCTCATTTCATTCTGTTTAGTTTTCTGAAATTTATCCATAAACTCTGAACATTTAAAACCATTCTGTTCAATCATTTGCGAGATTTGTTTAGATGAATTCATCATTGATTGATACTCTTCACTTTTTTCCTTTAAACACTGACACATTTTCTCGCGGTTTTCGTCCATAATTTTCGACGCATCCACAAACTCTTTATACAAAGAATTCAACTTAGTTTCGTACTCATCCAATTGTAATTTTTTCTTAACTGCTTCTTCTTGATCAACTTTTCTCTTAAGCTCCTCATTCTTTTTCTTCAATTCATTTATTTGTTTTTCTTGCATTTCAAATTTCAATGCCATTGCTTTACAATTTGTGTTTGAATTATTCTTTGTTTTTCCTGTTAGGAGAAACAATTGCTCTTTAATTGTTTTCAAGTCGTTCTTCAATTCGTCAGTAATTTTTGATTTATCGTTTTCTTTCATATTTTTTACCTTTTTCAATCCTGATGTAAATTGGACTCGTTTTTGCAACATTTTTGAATCAGACGATGAGTTTTTCGATTCTTTCAAATTACATTTTTTATTGCTTCGTGATGATTTCACACTATTGGCACTTGAAGGTCTCGATTTAGCTTTTTTGCGTTTATTATTAACATTTTCTACTAAATTTAAGTTTAATTTTAAATCGATTCAATTTGTATTACCTTCAGTTGAAATCTTCTCTGAATAAAAATAAACAGGTCTAGACACTAAACAATGACACGGATTACAAAATTTCCGCGGTTTTTCCATTTTTCACACTTTTTTAACAATAACACTCAAAATTTTGTTGAAATTTTGCATTTTTAAAAACTTACTTTCAAACTGACAAATTGTCAATAAGACATTTTGCTACTATAGTTACGAAACAAAAATCAACTAATTGGATTAAACCGCGAAATTTGAATAAATTTCTAGAAATTTTTAATTAACATAATATTGAGTCATTATCTATAAATTATGATTTTTTTTTTGACTGGATGATTCCTCACCTTCACAATCAATGATTCAATCATTGTAATCATTCCAACATAAAAATCATCGATAAACTACTAACGGAAAAAAGACGTAATTCTTCAAAAATCCTTGAACGAAGTAAATAAACGCTTATTTCATAGAACAGTATCCAATTAAAAAATAGTAATCGTAGAGGCAAGGATGAGCACAGACCCGTAATGTACAATTTTATGACGACATCATCAAACGACTATTTATAAACGCTCCTTCCATCTTTCTTTTATTCAAACAGTAAATACCAATCAATGATGTCTCTCAAATTAATCACAAATTTGTGTTTTATTCTATTTTTTATTAATAAAAGCGAAAATGCGGCGTTACAGGCAATGGGTGTGCGTAACGCCCTGTACGAAGTACCAGGATTAGGAAGCCGCCCTTTAGTTATCAAAATGTACCCCGCAGTTGAAAATTATCAAAGTGATGTGTATGAAGTTTTTGCCGAACCTTATAATTACGTAACTTAGTTATTATTTATTATTATCGTTATTTGTTATTAATTTAGAAGAATTACAGGATTTGCGAGCGGCTAACGCTGTTGCAATCATCCAAGGCGAAGGCGAAAGCAGCGCAAAAGGCGAAATCGTCTTCTATCAACGCCATCCTCCCGCTGGACCTATCCTAATCAAAGGCAACTTGACCGATCTGCCGCCGGGGAAGCACGGACTGCACATCCACCAATCGGGGGATTTACGCCAAGGTTGTGAAAAGTTAGGCGCGCATTTTAATCCCTATCTGGTAGTATTTTTCCTAAACTTAAATTTTTTAATATATTTTGCGTAATTTAGTTACAACATGGCGGCCCGTCCGATTCGGTACGACATGTTGGAGATTTAGGAAATATCGAAGTTGGTGAAGATGGAACAGTTGAATTTAATATAGTTGATCCGTTTTTGTCTCTAATGGGAGGGCCTAGAGGAGTAATTGGACGCGCGATTGTTATTTCAACAAATGTCGATGATTTAGGAAGGGGCGGAACTGCGGAAAGTTTAGTTAATGGAGATTCGGGGAAACCATTAGCTTGTGGTGTTATTGCTTATATAAAATAGGAAAAAAAAAGTTGTTTTTATTATAATTTATTTTTATATTTTTGTGAATTGAATAAACAGTTTTTTATATAATGAGTTTTTTAATGGTAAAATACATAATTTAAGAATGACTAATCAGAGTTTTGCGTGTTTATCAAATGAATAATTTGTTTTGTTGTTTATTATGTAATTTTAACAAAAAAATTTAAATGAAAAATAAGCAACCAAAAATACACGAAAAATTGTATTGTATGTTGCATAAGCTAGTGAATGCATTGTCAAACAACTTCAATTTTGTGAATTGTGTGTTGCATACTTTCGGTTTTAATAACCGACAAAAGGCCAATTCTGTGGATTTATCACAAAACAATAATAAATTTAATTTGAAAGAATCGAAAAACTCGTCGTTTGATTCAAAAATGTTTCAAAAACAAGTCAATTTAGCATCAGGATAAAAAAAAGTGAAAAATTTGAGAAAAAAAAATCGAATTGAAGAATGACTTGAAAACGAGTAAAGAACAATTATTTCTTCTAATAGTAAAAACGAAGAATTGTAAAGCAATGGCATTGAAATTTGAAATAAATGTGTTGAAGATTAAGAATGAGGAGCTTAAGAGAAAAGTTGATCAAAAAGAAGCAGTTAAGAAAAAATTACAATTGGATGAGTACGAAACTAAGTTGAGTTCTTTGTATAAAGAGTTTGTGGATGCGTTGAAAATTATGGATGAAAACCGTGAGAATATGTATCAAAGTTTGAAGGAAAAAAAAAATCAATCAATGATGAATCTCGCAAATGATTGAGCAGAATGGGTCTGAATATTCAAAGTTTTTGGATAAATTTTAGAAAACTAAAGAGAACGAAATGAGGATTTGTGAAGAAAATAAAAAAATTATCGAAGAAATAAATAATTATAATGTCAGTTGCGTAAATTAATGAATGAGACGAAATATTCCAATTTTGATTTAAATGAAAAAGAGAACAAAATTAAAGATTTAAATGAAAAGTTGCAATAATTGAAAAAAAGTAAAAGAATGTCGAAGAATCACGCTTTGGAGTATCATTATCATCAGCTTTTGCATAAAAATAAATGTTTATGTGAAAAATTGAATTATTATAAAACAAACGATAAAAAGAGGTAATAATTTTAGTTTTTTTTTTATATTTGGAAAAAAATTCAGTTAAAAATGAAAATTACGAGTCTTTTTATATTTAGTGTAGTTTCATTTGAAACAATTTGGAAAACACACTGTGTAGGTCCATTACTCAGAAACGAACAATCAATGTAAACAACTTACAATACTTATATAAAGTCCATTCGCAATTAAAATCAATTGTCAATGTCAAATTTGCTTGGGAAACCAATCTGTTCCATCCTAAAATGTATATCTACGGAACAGCTGTATATAAAATATTTAAAAACATTGTAACCCAATTAAGTGAGGTTATGTTGAGTATATTTTGACATGAAAAAATTAATTAAAAAAAGTAGATATGTAAAAATACAACGATTATTCTTGAGTATCAGTTTGAATAAAGCAAGGAATAAAAAAGAAGAAATGTCACCCTTGTCACAATTAACAATCAATTGACAAATTTGAAATGCAATCATACCAACATTGATTGGTATATTGTAACTAGACATACTTTACCAACCTTAAAACACTTTGACAATTGATTTTAAATCCGAATAGGTTTTACACATATGTGGCTCCATAAATTGTGTTACATAATTCGAAAAATTAATCTCTTTTTTTCTTTAATTCAACCGGAAAAATTAATAGTAAACGTAAAAAACTGAATAAAGAGCTTTAAACATGAATTTTAAAAAAATATAAAAAAACAATGAAAGAATTGAAAAACTCGTCGTTTGATTAAAAAATCGAATTAAAGAATGCTTCGAAAACCATTAAAGAACTTTGTTTCTTCTAACAGGAAAAATAAAGAATTGTAAAGCAATGACATTGAAATTTGAAATAAATGAGTAGAATAAAAAGAATGAGGAGCTTAAGAAAAAAGTTGATCAAGAAGAAGCATTCTAGAAAAAATTACAATTGGATGAGTACGAAATGAAGTTGAATTCTAGAAATATTCTAGAAAATATGTCAATGTTTGAAGGAAAAAAGTGAAGAATATCAATCAATGATGAATTCTTCTAAACAAATCTCGCAACTGATTGAGCAGAATGGGTTTGAATATTCAATTTTTGGATAAATTTTAGAAAACTAAAGAGAACGAAATGAGGATTTGTGAAGAAAATAAAAAAATTATCGAAGAAATTAATAATTGAAATGTCATTTGTGTAAATTAATGAATGAGAGGAAATGTTTCAATTTTCATTTAAATTCATTTAAAATCATTACCATCAACTTTAGTAGAAAAATAAATGTTTATTTGAAAAATTGAATTAATTAAAAAGAGGTAATAATCGATTAAGCGATTACATTTAATTCAATCAGATTGAAAAATTGCAGGTGATAAAAAAATAAAAGCATTTAGTAACTGAAATTAAACTCAATAATTCGACGAATTATCATTAAAATACAAACACGTTACGACTTCTACAAAAATCAAGAATTACTCAATGTTGACAACTTACAATACTGAGAAATCTGAATTGTGTGTTGCATACTTCTATCCAAACTTTAAAGGTCTGCAGTTTAAAAATATATATCGACTTCCAAAAGCATTTTTTTCAATAATACACTTAATCATTTGCAAATTTCAAAATTTATCAGAAAAACGGTATGGAACTCCAAAAAAAACAAGCAATTAAACTGATAATACCCAATTATTGTTCTGTCACTGTCATTATCATTAAACTATTTTTATCATTCGACGTGCCACGATAAGCGCATTCTTTCAATTGTCAAAACAGAATTATATTATTCGAGTAAGTACTTAAGTGTGTCTCTTAAAAACTATTTTCCTTCTTACAAATTGTAAGTACTTTAGATTACAACATACTTCTATGTTTAATATCAAATTGAGACGATTTCGTTTATTATTACTATTTAATAAAATTGAGAAATGAAAAATCCTTGAACTCTTCGCTTACTTTGAATTCTTGACTTGTTGTTAAATCAACAAAAGTATAATTAATCAATCAGTCAAAAGCTTGGAAATGGATATAATACATTGCAAATATTAAAGTCCTTGTCATTTTACTTTCATGCATATGTTATAGCGACTATAATAACCTGTTTGCATGTGAAGCAACGCGCTTTGGAAAAATTAAAGAAAAATCAACCATCAACCACTTGACATGAAATTTTATTTTTAGCTTGATTTTGGCGCTTTTAATTTTTTTTTTTCATAAATTATCTATTTGATTATATGCAATTTATAAGAAAAAGTAATACAATGTCATGATCGCGGAAATTACTATCATTAATTTAATATTTATTCCTAAGATATGTAAGATATGTAATTTTTTTGTAACGAGAAATTATTGATGAATAATCTTGGCCTTAAAAAAATTATAAGATCAATGAAGACTGATGAGTGTTAACCCAGATTCTTTTCTTAAGGTGATGGGTACATGTCTGAGCAAAAAAATTTTTTTCAATTTATTTTTTAACAAAATCTTATTACAAAAAACTTGCAATTCTTCAGTTAAATGAATTGAACAATCCTCATCACAATCATAATTTTTATTTAATGTAATTCGCAACGAAACCATTTCTTTAGATTAAAAATTTTACTTTTAAACTATTCAATTTAGCTATCGTAGCTCCATGCATTTTATTAATATTGGAATGTCTTTCAGTTGAGTTTAATTATTCCACTTTACTAAATGTTTTTCGTTATTTTCAATCATCTGCAACTTTTCCAATCTGATTAAATTAAATGTAAAATATCGCATAATCGATTATTACCTTTTTTTATTATTTGTTCTATAATTCATTTTTTTCACATATTATTTTTATGCAAAAGCTGATGGTAATGATACCACAACATTCTAGTACATTTTTTTAAATTGTTGCAACTTTTCATTTAAATCTTTAATTTTGTTCTCTTTTTCATTTAAATGAAAATTGAAACATTAATTTACACAACTGACATTTCAATTATTAATTTATTCGATTATTTTTTTATTTTCTTCACAAATCCTCATTTCGTTCTCTTTAGTTTTCTAAAATTTATCCAAAAACTCTGAATATTCAAACCCATTCTGCTCAATCATTTGCGAGATTTGTTTAGAAGATTCATCATTGATTGATATTCTCCACTTTTTTCTTTCAAATATTGACACATTTTCTCGCGGTTGTCGTCCATAATTTTCGACGCATCCACAAACTCTTTATACAAAGAACTCAACTTAGTTTCGTACTCATCCAATTGTAAATTTTTCTTAACTGCTTCTTTTTGATCAACTTGTCTCTTAAGCTCCTCATTCTTAATCTTCAACACATTTATTTCAAATTTCAATGCCATTGCTTTACAATTCTTTGTTTTTCTTGTTAGAAGAAACAATTGTTCTTCAATCGTTTTTAAATCATTCTTCAATTCGATTTTTTTTTTTCAAATTTTTCACCTTTTTCGATCCTGATGTTAAATTGACTCGTTTTTGAAACATTTTTAAATCAGACGATGAGTTTTTCGATTCTTTCAAGTTAAATTTATTATTGTTTTGTGATAAATCCACATAATTGGCACTTGCAAGTCTCGATTTAGCTTTGCGTTATTATTAAAATTTTCTGTTAAATTTGTATTTTTTTATGTAATAAAAATAATCACTTGTGATTAATTTTAAACAAAGTGAGTAATCATTAAATGATGAAACAACAAAACCAGTTCGATGTTGCAATCTCACCTTCAAAAAAAATCTCGTAAAAGTAGGTCCAGATGTACCCATCATTCCCCCTATTCTATTTTTACTCAACTCAAAAAAAATAATCAACATTCAAGCCGAGCAAAATGAAACCGGTTGAAGATTTATCTAAATAAATTGATAATTGCGACGTTGTCTCTTATAACAACAACAAACACACGGCGTAATCGTCAGTAAACTTTCTACCTTCACGACATAAATAACAACTTTACAGGTGTTAACAACATGTTCAAGATTTGTGTTTTAATCAGCATTTTTGCCTACGTTTATGGCGTAAGTTTTACAAAGTTAATAAAAAAATTGAAAAATTATTATATTTTTTTCAAAAAGGTTCAACAAGCTGTTGTTGTTTTAAACAAAGGAGATATCCAAGGAAGAATAACTTTTAGTCAAACAAGCGATGGTGTTAAAATCGAAGGAACTATCACTGGATTACCATCTGGAAAACACGGTTTCCATGTTCATGAAAAAGGCGATTTGGATGATAATTGCACAGCAGCTGGTGGACATTTCAATCCATTAAAAGTACAATTTGCAAAAACAATATGTATAATTCTTAAACATTTTGTTTTATAGAAAGAACATGGAGCTCCAAGTGACGACAATCGTCATGTCGGCGATCTTGGAAATATTATTGCTGATGATAAAAACATCGCTAAAATTGATATCACCGACAAGATTATTACTTTAGATGGTGCTAATTGTATAATTGGACGAGCTATAGTCGTGCATGCTGGTGAAGACGACTTAGGAAAAGGAGGTTTTGATGATTCGAAAACAACAGGGCATGCAGGAGCTAGATTGGCTTGTGGAGTTATTGGAATATTGTAAATAATCGCTTTTGTGTGTTGTTTTTTTTGTGTTTTTTTTTTTACTATAATACACGCTTTATATGTGTGCTTTTGTTGTTATTAATAAGAAGAAATTGCGGTCATGGGTTGTAACCACAATTGACATTGAATCTTGTCAAGGTTAGGTATTTTTATTTGCGATGGAAATGATTTGTTAAAAATTACATAACAATAATGTAAAGCAAGGAAAATTCAAAAGTCCAAATTAACATTTTTTGATTATTGTAAACAAAAAATAAAACTTAAAAACATGAAAATCTGATAAAGCAGTTTAATAAAAAAAATTCTCAATTGCGTTTTAGTACTTTTTGGATACTCAATCTACAGGGTATGAAAAATTTGATTTGCCATATAATAAAATCAACCAAATTTAATGTTAATTTTATTTTTTTCGCTTTGAACAGAGCAGAATCTGAGGATAACTAACCCCAAGTTAAGCCAAAATTTCGTGTTGTAAGTGAAATAACCACAACAGAAAATTGATAACTGAATATTGAAAATTTTTATACCAAATTCTCTGTTTTTATTTCAGAGCTAAAGGTGAAAACTCTGGCTCATCAGTCTATGGCGTCTTGACAATTATTACAATAACACAAATAATACCAAAGTTTGTATAAATAAATTTCAAAAAAACAAAAATTTATTTTTGAATATGAGTCACAGCAATCCTTGACCTTTGTTCACTCCATCAAAGAAAAACTCCTTCTTAGAACCCCTTTATTTACAAAATCAATAATTCAACCACTTTACGGTTCAAATTCGACATGAAAAGAACACCGAGTGAGAATTTTCTTATTTGCGTCGAATTTTATTGATTTGAACACATTATTAGAGTTAATTCATCAATTAAAAAAATCAAAAATTACAAAATGTGCAAATTACTTCCAAGAAAACCTCTAATTCAGATAGCATCAACTTTCGCCAAAGGTCATTCCGTAACAATAACCGCGTTACCATAACAAGACCACTCAAAACACACCCCAGCCAATGAAATACCTCAACTCTTTTATCCAACATTCCTCGACTTCACTGTTAGATCTTCATCAACTTTCAAGATGCAAGGTTGCGAATTGAACATCATCAAGTATATCCTCTTCGCTTTCAATTTAGTTTTTGCTGTAAGTTACTAATTGTTTACTTCTTGTTTAAATTTCCAATAAATTTAGATTTCTGGCGTTGGTTTAATCGTTGCCGGAGCTTTAGTTCTTTCCGATGTCGGCGAATTTGAGCATTTTATGGAAGGCCGAATCCTAGCACCTCCTATAGTTTTAATCGTCGCAGGATGTATCGTTTTTCTTGTAGCTTCCTTAGGCTGTTATGGAGCAATTCGCGAATCTTACTCAATGTTAATTGCTGTAAGTTCTTCATTATAAAACTTCAAAATATTAACTTAAAATTACAGTTTGCTTTATGTCTTTTGATCATTTTAATCGTGGAATTAGCTGTTGGCATTGCTGCTGCTGTCTACAAAAACGATTTCCAAATGACCATGAAAGATATAATGAAGAGTTCGATGGAAAGATACGAAAACAGTAAATCAGATAGAGTTGCATGGAATAATCTCCAAACTAAAGTACTCTTTCTTTCAAGTTTTTTTTTTCAATTAAATTTGAAATTTTTAGTTGAAATGTTGCGGTGTTGAAGGACCAAACGATTGGCCTGAAAATACCCGACCTGTGACTTGTTGTCATGCAACACGTGAAGGTTCACCACCTCCTGAACCGCATCATTGTCGATCGGCTGTACAAGACGATGGGATTTTATACATGGATGGATGTTTTTATCAATTGCAAGAAAAAGCGGAATCTGCTTCGAAGGTTTTGATTGGTGTTGGTATAGGGATTGCTTTTGTTGAAGTAATTTGAATAAGTCGCAAAAAAATAAATTTATTTTTATGATTTAAGGTTATTGGAATTATTTTGGCGTGTTGGCTGGCGTCTGCTATCAAGAATAAGCAATAGCAAGTCGAACCGAGGGATTTTGACTGTTTTTAAAGAAATAAAGAGTAATGTCGAACAATTCCAGTAATATTTAGTTTTCCAATAGGAACTTAAATTAGAGAAAATATTTTTTGTTCTGCCAACTTAAACGCAATAAAGTTTCTAAACATTTTGGACAATTTTATTCAGTCGGCTGGCGAAAAATATACCTTCTACCTCTTTCAATAAGTTCATTGACTTGCAATCAATCTTGTATTTAATAAAAAAAGAGAAAAACTAAGTGTTTCCTTTTATTTTATTACAATTTTTTCTTAATCATATAAAAAAAAATTCCCGGTAATAAATCGATTATATCAAATACATGTTTGCGTTTATAGTAAATGATGAACACAATTAATTTTGAAAGCTTCCTTAAATAAATAATGCATTTCCGCCTTATTACCATTTCTGTTGTTTTTTCCAATATTATTCATTCATAAATTTTACTACGACACAGAACTGTAGTTGGAATTTTTACTGCCTAAAAAGTACATTTCAGAAAGAAAATTTTTATCAACAGCAGACATACTAAAACAAAACATGGACAATTTTTTAATGAGTGTTTTTATGATCCATAATAAGTACAGTTTGGAGCGACTATTATTTCGCATTAAAAAAAATCGCCTTTAAAATTTTGTCGTGATTTAATTTATAATAAATTATTGTTAATTTTTGAAAAATAGTAGTTTAAAGTCCGTCAGAATAGAAAGTTTGGCTTAAAAATTCTTTAATTCTACAGGGTGTCCCACGACGGTGGACATCTATTTTTTATTCAAAAAATACTGATAGCATATTTGAAAATTTGGTAACGTATTTTTTTTGCCGTGCTCTATTTGACTAACATATTTTCAAAAATCTGACACTTCTGGTTACACCGGAAATATACAATAATAATAAATAGAACACACTATATTTTTTTGAAGTTTTTGAATTCTACGTCGTATTTTAGGTCACTTTTATACAAACAATTTATTTCCTAAACTCAATTATTTCAAAGATATCTGCAATTTTATTTGAAAAATGGCGAATACAGAGTTAATGGTAATCAGTAAATATGGTTAAACTTATCAAATACCAAAAAAATATTTTGGAATGGATAGCCGTTTAGCCATAATTACTGATTACTCTTAACTCTGCATCGGCCATTTTTCAAATAAAATTGTAGATATCTTAAGAATAGTTGAGTTTAAAAAAAAATATATAAAAATGACCTAAAATTCTTTGCACAATTCAAAGATGTAAGAAAAGTTTGGAGTGTTCAATTTAAACATAAGGAAGTTTATGTCTACTTCCGGTATAACTGAAAGTGCGACATCTATAAAAATGTGTTAAAAAGATATCTCGAAAAAATTTTGATACAAAATTTTCAATCAGTATTTATTCACGCCCACCATCGTGGGAATTAATGAATAAAAGTATTTTCAATTTCCTAAAGTCATTTTTTCTGATTCGTAAAGACGAGTTCATTTCTATCTGTCCACTCCCTATGTAGATTTTGAAAATTTGTGGGGTTTGAAAAGCGGGAAATTTAAAATAGTGCAATTTGGAGGGAGTAAAATTGTAATGTAAGGTCAAGTAATGAAATAAGTATCTTTGCAGCAAAATTTATCATTCTTATGAGTGAATCAAAAATTTCGTCATTATCACCTGTCACAAGTGTCATTTTCGTTGTCAAAAAGATTACCAACAACACTTTTTACTGAGTGGATGGATAGAAATGAACTCGACTTTATGTCTATTAATAGAGTACTTTCTTCTCTAAATTGGATGAAACTGTTTAAAACTATTGTCTTCTTTGTGTTTCTACAGTTTTCGGACATTTCTAAAAATTATTTCTTTAGAAATAAACGCGCATTTAATGTTTAAATTTTGGTAAAAATGGTGGATGCGTAGGTATATTATTCTAAAAATTGCCCTAATCAAATATTCCAGAAGTTTTCATTAAAAATAATATTTCATTTTTTAACGAAAGTTATTACTTCACTACCCAAGGTGTACCATTATAAAATATCAAAAAAATACTCCAAAGTAAGTTACCGTTTAGCCGTAATCAATGATTACCTCTAACTCTGCATCTACCATTTTTCAATTAAGATTGCAGATACCTTCAAATTAATTGAATGTAGAGAAAAATATTGTAATCAAAGTGATCCAGATTCGTAGTAGAATTCAAAAACGTAAAAAAAATTATAGTGTTTTCTATTTAAAATAAAAAAGTTGATGTCTACTTTCGCTATAACCAGAAGTGTCAGATTATCCAAAATATTTTAGTCAAATAGAGTATGTCAAGAAAAATAAATTACCAAACTTTCAGTAATATACTGTCAGTATTTATTGAGTTATAGATAGACATCCTGTATTGTTCTCTGATGAATAAAGTATTCTCAATTCTCTAAAGTCTTTTTTTTATGACTTGTAGAGTTGAATCCATTTGTACCTGTCCACTTCCTGTAGATTTCGAAAAATTGTGTGGAGTACCTAAATGGGATTTGAAAAGTAGTAAATGGAAAAAATGTAATGTAAATCAAAAATTTCGTCATTATCGCCTGTCGCAAGTGTCATTTTCGATGTCAAAAATGCAAGATTGCACTTTTTACTGAGTGGATGGATAGAAATGAACTCGACTTTATGTCTATTAATAGAGTAGTTTCTTTTCTAAATTGAATAAAACTTTCCAATTTTTCGTCTTCTTTTAATTCTACAGTTTTTATATATTTTTAAAAATTATTTTCTCGGAAATAAACACGCATTTAAAATTTAAACTTTTGGTAAAAATGGTGGATACACTAAAAATAATATCTTATTTTTTGATAACAATTTACTGTCTTCATTGACCCTTCACCTAATTCTGACAACCCAAAATCAAATTTTCCTTAACCACTACAACTTTTTTTCCGAAAAAGTTACTTCTAATATTCAATTCAAAAAAGCAATGGTTAACAGAATTAAATTTTCAAATGATCATTCACGCAAAAATTTAAAAACTTATTCCATTTAACACTTTTATTTCCACTTCAGACGTTTCTGTCCAAAATGGTGGATGCGCCGGGCGAATTTCCACCCCCAAAAATCAATTACGCAAATAAACATTTATTTTTCTTTTTTTTTTCGGAATAAATTCACCAATCGATTAGTGGTTTTTACCACTCTCAACCACACTATCGTGAATGTGAGTTATAAATAAATCCTCGTAAAACAGTCCTTATAGAGGTTAATGCTCCACATTAAATGATAGTAAATTTTTGCTTTGACCTAAAAACTAAAAACCTACCTAAATTTTGAAATCAAACCCTATATACTTTATTATTCTACGTTTCAACTAAAATTAGTTTGATTTATAAATGTGACCCAAACATGTACCTAATCATTAGTTTCACATAAGTCATTGATTTTTGTGGTCGATTTATTATTCATAGAGTTT
This sequence comes from Latheticus oryzae, assembly GCA_030157265.1. Classification (NCBI taxonomy): domain Eukaryota; kingdom Metazoa; phylum Arthropoda; class Insecta; order Coleoptera; family Tenebrionidae; genus Latheticus; species Latheticus oryzae. The sequence continues at coordinate 16,674,131 of CM058050.1, forward strand.
ATTCACATGGAATAACAAAAACAACATTTAATTAAGAAAAAAATGCCCAAATTAACTTTAAATTTAAAAGTTGAAAATGTTAAGTAATTAGTTTTCACAATTCTCTGTAGTCTTATAATTAAATAAAATAAATTAGGAGCGAATTAATTTAGTTAAGATAACGTGTGACCTAGTCTTCTTTTTCACACGAAAACTACCCTCCATTTGCTATACAATTAACAAAGTCATTCGTTCTCTTTTATTATGATGTTCCACATATAATGCTTTGTTTGGATTGTAGTTTCAGTTTAATTTAAGGGCTGCTATAGAAACTACATTGTAAACGCTAACAGAAAATTACCAAACATATTCACTTCTTCTTTGTTATTTGAGTGATAAAGTGCTAATTCGTATCCATTTAAAAATGGAAACATGCGAAATGAGTTTAATCAAATACATCTTATTTATTTTCAATTTAATATTTGCTGTAAGTTTCAATTATATAAATTTCTAATAAATTCAATTTAAATCAGTTTTCCGGAATTGGAATTATTGTTGCTGGCGCAGTTGTTTTATCCGATGTTGGCGAAGTTAAACATTTTATGGAAAATGAATTATTAGCACCTCCTATTGTTTTAATTGTTATTGGAAGTATTGTGTTTCTTGTGGCATTTTTGGGGTGTTTTGGTGCAATTCGGGAATCCTATAATCTTCTAATTGCTGTAAGTTAATTAATTTTTTTTCAAATTTATTATAATTTTTCTAAAGTTTGCAGTTTGTCTTTTGATTATTTTCATCGCCGAACTAGCAGTCGGTATAGCAGCTGCAGTTTATAAAAACGAATTTGGTTCAGCTTTTAAGGACGCTTTGAAAAAATCAATGGAAAAGTATTCGACGAATGAAGTTGATAAAAATGCTTGGGATAACGCTCAAATAAAAGTACTTCTTCATATTTATTTTACAAATAGATTGATAATTTTTTTTAGATTATGTGTTGCGGTGTCGAAGGCCCTGCCGATTGGCAAACAACTCAACAACAATTACCTTATTCTTGTTGCAATCAAAATGAAGAAATTGAAGAAGGGAATTCATTAAGTACTTATTGTTTAAACGCTGCTAAAGGTAAATTTATGTATCAAACTGGATGTTATGAACAAATGAATATAAAGATTCATCAGAATAGTAACGTTCTTATTGGTGTTGGTATTGGGATTGCATTCGTTGAAGTAAGTTAGAATGTACATGATTTAGTTTTTTTAACATTTTATTTCAATTTTTAGATTATTGGTATTGTCTTAGCTTTGTGGTTAGCTCATACTATAAAAAAAGAAAATTCTGATAAATGAGAAACTATCGTTGATATTTATAATCAAAGAAAAAATATATTTGTATATTGAAATTTTTTTATCTATTTTCTAGTTGTGTGTTAGTGGTTTTAGGATTTAGAGCACTTAATGGTTCTAGTAGTTTACAAGAAATACTGTGTGGCGTCAAGTAGAATAGAAAATTTGTATTAATAAATAAATGTAGATCAAAAAATTAATAATAAATAGTAGTGAAAAAAATCAAGTGTACCGAGAGTTTTCTGACGTTTAGTAGCTTAAAATCAATCACTCAGACAGTTGGCTTCTCTATTAGCATCATACGGTATACAGGATGTGATATTTTATAATGCAACACCTTGGATAGTAAAGTAATGATTGTCATTAAAAAATGAGAAATTGCTTCTAATGGAAACTTTTGGATTATTTGATTAGAAAATTTTATAGAGCGAAAATTATGCCGGCGCATCCACCATTTGTACAAAGAAATAAATTATAAAAATATCCAAAAACTGTAAAATTAAAAGAAAACAAAAAATTGGGTAGTTTTATTCAATTTAGAGAAAAAACTACTCTATTAATAGACATAAAGTCGAGTTCATTTCTATCCGTCCACTCAGTAAAAAGTGTTGTTGGTAATCTTTTTGACAACGAAAATGACACTTGTGGCAGGTGATAATAATAATTTTTTTATTTAATCATGAAAATGATAAATTTTGCTGCTAAGATACTTATTAAGATGTTTTGCAATTTCATTACTTGAGCTTTCATTACAATTTTTTCAATTACTTCCGCCAAATTGCACTATTTTGAATTTCCCACTTTTCAAACGCCACAAATTTTCAAAATCTACATAGAAAGTAAACAGATAGAAATGAACTCGACTTTTAGAATCAGGAAAAAACGGCTTTATGGGATTGAGAATACTTTTATTCATTAGAGAACAATACAGGATGTCTATCCATAACTCAATAAAAACTGATAGCATACTACTAAAAATTTGGTAATTCATTTTTCTTGACATATTTAATTAAGACAATTTATAGAATGAAAAATATCCCGGCACATCCACCATTTTTACCAAAAGTTTAAACTTCAAATGCGCGTTTATTTCCAAAGAAATAATTTTTAGAAATGTCTGAAAACTGTAGAACCACAAAGAAGACAATAGTTTTAAACAGTTTTATCCAATTTAGAGAAGAAACTACTCTATTAATAAACATAAAGTCGAGTTCATTTCTATCCATCCACTCAGTAAAAAGTGTTGTTGGTAATCTTTTTGACAACGAAAATGACACTTGTGACAGGTGATAATGACGAAATTTTCGATTCACTCATAAGAATGATAAATTTTGCTGCAAAGATACTTATTTCATTACTTGACCTTACATTACAATTTTACTTCCCCCAAATTGCACTATTTTAAATTTCCCGCTTCTCAAACCCCACAAATTTTTAAAATCTACATAGGGAGTGGACAGATGGAAATGAACTCGTCTTTACGAATCAGAAAAAATGACTTTAGGAAATTGAAAATACTTTTATTCATTAATTCCCACTGATTGAAATACTGATTGAAAATTTTGTAGCAAAGTTTTTTCGAGATATCTTTTTAACACATTTTTATAGATGTGGCACTTTCAGTTATACCGGAAGTAGACATAAACTTCCTTATGTTTAAATTGAACACCCCAAACTTTTCTTACATCTTTGAATTGTGCAAAGAATTTTAGGTCATTTTTATACTTTTATATATATATTTTTTAAACTCAACTATTCTTAAGATATCTGCAATTTTATTTGAAAAATGGCCGATGCAGAGTTAAGAGTAATCAGTAATTATGGCTAAACGGCTATCCATTCCAAAATATTTTTTGGTATTTGATAAGTTGAGTTAGTAAACCTTTCTAAAAAATTAAACCGATCTTCCATAAAATGTTCAAAAAATATATTTGCAAACTGACATAAACATGTCGTCAAAACTCGAAACGAAGTTTTTCTGTACCTAAACCTTATCGTTTCTTATTTATCTAAGAACTTTTTTCTGCTTAGTAAAATGTTATACCAAACAAAACTGTTAATTTCTCAAGAGGTAAAAAACAAACTTAGATAATTTTTGATAAAATTTTGACATGTTTTGGCATTTTTGAAAACTTTATCAAGCTAACAGAACTAAGAGACTATTTCAATAAAAACTGCATAACATTTTACTAGATAGAAAATAGTTTTTCCTAAATAAATGAAAAACTATAAAATTTGGGTATACGAAAACGTTTTTATTTTTAAAGCTAAACCCAAATATAAAAAAATAATTAAAGGTTTCCATTTTAAAATTTTGGATTTTCGTTATAAAATGCCGAAAAACTGTTTGAAATAAATAACCGTTTAGTCATAATTACTGATTATCATTTTTCGAATACAATTGCAAATAGTTTCAAAATGGTTGACTTAAGAAAAAAATCTTGCTAGAAAAGTGTCCAAAAATTCTTCAAGAACGTAAAAAAATATAGTGTTAAGCATTTAAAATAAGAAAGTCAATATTTACTTCCGGCATAAGCGAAAGTGCCACATTTCTAAAAATAACAAGATAGAGCTTCTCGAAAATTTTCAAAAATATGCCATCAGTATTTATTGAGTTGTGGATAGACGCCTACCGTTGTGGGACACCTGTATATTCTTTCAGAATCAGAGACCGTAGATAATTACAAATTATTATAAGTAAAATAAAAATTTTACTAAAAAAGTAAAAGTTAATTAGCAATTAGAATAATTCTGAACACTTTCAGTTGTACCCATTCTTGATCAACCTCAAAAAATTGGAAAAATGAGTCATCAAGGTCATTCTAATGTATATAGAGTTGTCTACATCTCTCACTACATACCACATCGATTAAAATCCTATTGGTTTCCCAATAAAAAATAAAACTCTAAATTAACAAAAAGAATATTTATTCATAAAAAAAATCATAAATAAATAAATAAATAACAAAAAAATAAGGAAGCAATTTACTCTGGTTTATAGTCCGGCTGTAGTCCTAAAGGCAACGGCATATCAAAACTCCTGCCATATGAAGAATGTCCATAATGTCCTCCTCCATGTTCTTCATGCGAAACTGAATGCGTATTTGAATGTGTATAAATCGGTTTAGCTATAACTTCATAAGTAGTCTTTTTTTCGCCTCCATGTGCTAAACTCTTCAATCCAATCACAGCTGATAAAACTAACGAAATCAAAGCAGTCATTAATGCTTTTCCTGCAAGTGCTGCTAATCCTCCTAAGGCTAATGCAAACAATGTTCCTTTCATCATAGCACCAGCAGCTAGAATAGCTCCCATTCCTCCACCGCCGCCTTTCTTACCACCGCCACCACCACCGCCGCCGCCGCCGCCACCTCCACCACGCGCAGTCACTTCCGATCCTTTTCCATCAAAAAGATTCAATTTAATCGAATGAGTGTTGAGATAACTCGTGACTTTCTTCATGAGATAAGCATCCAAACGAGCATCAGGATCGTTGGGGAAATCCCGAGCTAATTCGGCGACTATATCAGCGGTGTTGGATTTCGACGAGTTGAGATCTTCCCGAATGACGGATACTCCAGGAAGGACATTGTAATCTTCTTGTTCGTTGAGTTTATCAACCCATGAAACTATGTCCAATTTAAGACATGTCGCTGTGTAGGAGGATGAACAATCGCGAGATAACGATGGTTTCTTGAATTCTTTTTCGGCAGATTTTGGTAAAGCGTTATCAATGGCTAAGGCCGCACTTAAAAGTGTTACTATTACTACCACACGTAGCATCTTCAACGATGGTGTGGATGGAACTGATGGTAAAACTGCAAATAATTGCGGTTTATATAGTTGGAATATCTAGAGTGAGAAAAAACGTTATTTCCTATTCCTTAATTTACTGACCATCTATCGATGAATGGAGTTAGTGGAGCAAGAAGTTTTCTCGCTACTAGTGACGGGGATATAATAATTCGATAATCTCACTGAACATGGAGCGCACGGACGGATGTTGCACTATCACCGCCGCTCTAATTTTTTAATATCATCTTGATGATGATTTTTTTATGCCTCCTTCAATTTGAATTCTTTTCAATAACTGTGCGACTTCACACTTTGTAGCATTCTTCGCAACATGTGTGCAATTGGGATGCACTTTCAACAATTAGACTACGGAAGATTTTCGCAATTAACTCTAAGATGCTTTCATACTCGTTAGCGAAGCAATAAAGCGAAGATGAAGTGGCGAACAAAAACCGACCGTTTCAATTAAAATAGAATTAAATAAAATTACCCCAAATTACTACCACTGTTAAAAAAAAATTAAAGAAAAACCCTGCAAATTCTTTTCAGAATTCCAACAATTTAAAATAAAATAAATGAATTACTCTAAATTTATTCATTATTAATCGATAGTAAATTGAAAAAATGTACAAGGTGAGTCATTAATAATGACTCAGTGACAGCTGAATTTTGAAGAATACGTCTATACTCCATCAGTTATTAATGTGCATCAAAAAGGCTGAGAAGCTCTAAACGCGGCTTTAATTTTATAACTAAAATTAGTTACAAAACGTGAACGACGCTTTATATTCTTAACTTCAAAATTTAAAGTAAACAAGCATCTGAAATTTACAATTTGCAACTTCAATAGAATTTGCTGCCAACCGTAAAGAAAATACCTAGGATGATTTATGATTAATGTCACCTCTGTGACTACCTTAAAATCTGATTTTCATGGCTATATTAATGGAGTATAAACACAGCACGCTTAATCCAAATCCTTCTTTTCATTATACTGAACTTTGTTTTTTTTATTCCAATTTTTGACAAATATTGAATGAATCAAGTTCAACATTTATATACTCCATTTGTTATTAATGTGCATCAAGAAGGCTGAGAAACTATAAATGCGACTTCAATTTTGTCCCTATGACTATATATAGACAAGAAATAAATTTACCACTAAAAATTGGAATTACTGTTTGCTAAGTTGGTACTTCATTTTTCTAAGTTGGTGCTCCCTTCGATTCTAGTGAGAAATGTTTGCACCACGTTATTTTAGAGAAATTAAGGTTAAGTTGAAAACACAAATGTAGATAACAACTGTCAAACGAATACGTCAAAAAACGTCAAGCTAGTTGAAAAAAAAAGCCAACTTATGATAATGAAACCCACTGATCTAATTCAATTGTTTATTGAACAAATTCCAAATTTTTAGTGAACATAACGACGCTTTATATCCCTAACCTCAAAATTTAAACTAAACAAACATCAATCTGTTTGCAGTTTGCCAACTTTGATGATTTATGAATCAATGTCACCAGTCTGGCCACCTCAAAATCTGATTTACATAGCCGCCCTTTATGCAGATTAATCACAAATGGAGTATATATGTAGGTTTTATGAAACAAAAATTTAATTTTTTTACTATTTACTTTGAAATTATAAAATAGAATACGTTAGTTACGCTTTATTTTACACAAAAATCGGATGTTTCTATTTTCAAAATTTTAACATTTCCGTATTAAAATTATTTTATTTTTGAGTGAAAATGTTGTACTTATTTCAAGTTAAAAATGCACTTTCCTAACGCAAGTAGGCTTAGAAATTAGAAATCTAGCGCCCTCTAAGCTATAAAAAAATGAGTTTGCAATTGTTGATATTTGCATCAAAACGCAAAACTACCAATTTTTGACATAATTCACTGAAACACGCTCAAATCAAAATTTAATAAAAAAAGTTCTACTTCAACACCCTGTAGATCGATAAAGATCCACATTTGGTTGAGTTATATCAAGTCCATTGCATTTATCTCTCTTTAAGCTATGTACCTTTATTAATAACTCATTCTGTATATTCATTTGGAAACAAGAGCGTTTGCTTTAATATCGCATTTTTTTGTTTTTCAGTAAGCAATAAAAAAATGAATTATTTTCAAAATCGCAATAAAGTAGGCAGAGATAAGAAGCATCAATTTAGAAAAATCAAAGCAAGCTGTGTCCGTATATATTGCCTATTTTCTATTTCTAATGCAAAATTATAGCAAGAGTAAATTAGCATCTAGTATGTAGCTGTCAGTTTGACAGTAAATCTAGCCTACTTTAATCTATCTGAAAGTAATTTAAAATCTAATTCAGGTTAATAAAATAAATCTTGGACAATATAATGAAGTAAAAGCGTAGATTGCTGTGGATAAAAAACTAACAATAAAATTTGACATATGACAGATGGAAAATGAATTTTAATAAAATTGCCATTGTCCAGCTTGGTTTGACCTATCCAATATAGTAAAATTCTAATTTCATTCAAAACGCTTTCATTTGTAACAATTAAATTATTAAATTTAAATGATATTCAAAGAAAAGTGTATCAAATATTATATAATGAAGTGTTCCAAATTTCTTTTTCGTTTAACAAAAAAAAACCACACAAATGACTTGAAGATTGAAAGATAGAGAAAAGTTAATAAATCGGAAAATAAATAATTTATTGAAGCAACAAATAAATAGAACAAATAAATATGTAATCTTTTTTAGTTTATTGAGCTGGTTTGTAATCTTCTTGTAATCCAAGAGGCAATGGCATATCGAAACTCCTTCCATAGGAAGAATGTCCATAATGTCCATGATCTTCATGTGACACTGAATGTGTATTAGAATGAGTGTAAATTGGTTTTGAGATAACTTCATAAGTTGTTGATTTATGTCCATGATGAGTTAAACTCTTCAAACCGATGATTGCCGACAATAATAAGGAAATTAAACCAGTCATTAGAGCTTTGCCAGCAATTGCAGCCAATCCACCGAAGGCTAATGCCATTAAAGTACCTTTCATCATAGCACCAGCAGCTAAGATGTATTCTAAACCGCCGCCACCTTTCTTGCCACCGCCGCCACCGCCGAAACCGCCACCTTCGCCGCCTCCTCTAGCTTGTACATCATTGTTAGTATTCCACAAGTTGAGTCTTAAAGAATGTGTATTTAAATATCCGGCCACTTTCTTCACTAAGAAAGCATCCAATCTCGCATCAGGATCATTGGGGAAATCCCTTGCTAATTCAGCGACAATATCAGCGGTGTTAGCTCGAGCACCTTCGCCTATTTCGCGCACTACTGATACACCTGGAATAACACTATAATCGTCGTTTTCGTTCAATTTATCCACCCATGAAACAATGTCCAATTTGAGACATGTAGCCGAATAAGTTTTATCGCAATCACGCGACAATGATTTGCGAAAATCGGTTCGATCACTTTTTTCATCAGCGGCAAAACATGAACCACTCAATAAAAACAACAGCACTAAGTTCTTAGTGAACATTGTGCCTTTTTGTTATTGATCAGATGATGGTTTTTCAAACTGTGATGATTCCGTACAACGGCTTTAGTTTATATAGCAAACGCCCAAACGAGAAAAAAGTATATCATCCGGTGTTTTTCCTTATGAAACGCGTTTCTTGAATTAAAAAAAAATGTTTATCTCGTTTAGCTTTACGCCTTTCTAGTTTAACCATATATGAAATATACATAAAGCTCAAACAAACGGAACGTTTTAATTTTCCAACAGGTTTGGTCAAACGGAAACTAGTTTTGATTCTCGCATCTTATGAATGAAATGGGAACGGATCGACCATAAACTTGTACCTACATTTACTTCTGCTGCAAGAATGCACGAAAAAAAAAATCCATGGAAGAAAGTATGGCAAATAATTGGACTATATTTCTAAAACTGTCTCTTAGATTTGTTCCAGTTTCGTTTTATCATCATACACTGATTTTTCTTCAAGTTATTAAGGTCAAAAATCATTCACTTTTCAAACAGATGCACTCTATCAAATTTTTTTCGCTCATCAATTTTTTTTCCATTGAAAATTGCATTATTACAATCAATTAACAAGGTCAAGAGCGAGCGGAAATAAGAAATGTCCGTTCTAAGCCTTTCAGGTTAGTAAGTCGTTCAAATTTTTGCAATTCATTTAATTACTCATTTTTTTTTCATAATTCGATGATCGTAAAATTTATTATAAAACAATGCTAATTTGTTAATTAGCAATTTGACTTTAATTTGATCAATTTTTTTTTATATATGTTTTCTCTCATAAATATTACAACAAAAAATTATGTATGTCACCTATTTCAATCAGAAACCACGCCTTTTACCTAACCAGGTCAGAAGATTGTGGCTTTAAATAATCAAAAAAAGTGCCGAAGGTAACATTTTTCTTCATTCAGACATTTGATCTAAATTTTTTCTTTACTAGACCAACAAACAAATTACTGATGAAACAGTTTTATTTCGACAAGGTGATTATCCGGAAAAAGTTCAAAATATCTGTCATTTTTTCAACAATCCGAGCGTGAAAAATGGATAAGATGTAATTTATGGCTTTTAAACGTACAAATGAGTCAATTGTTCAAGATTTATGGGAACTGAATTAATTTCAGTTACAGAAGTCATCATTCCTAGCTACAATTTTCATTTCATTTCAATAAATTAAAAAACTTTTATTTTGTTGAGACCTTTAAACTGGAATAAAAACAACGTTAATTATATATTTGAAGCCAAATCGCACTAATTCCGTTTTTAATTATAGATTTAGATTACTGCTCTTAATTTTTGTTACACTTAATTTTTTATTTACTGTTAGGTATGTGACAATATTCACTAATTTATTAAAAAATTTTTACCGTTAAATTCTCTAACTATACATTATCAAAATTTATTTGATGTTCGATCTGTACAACTTTAATGAAAATTTCATATCTAACTGTAGATTTTTTCTATTCTTTTTTAAATTTCAGATTAATAGAATCATTTAGATGCAGTTTTTTAATATTGTTTCATTTAAAATTCAAAATTGTTCTGATAAATTAAAAAAAAAATCTGGGGTTTGATACTAGACTCTTGAAAGCTATCTCTTTAATTTTAAGTAAACGGCTTGCACAAGGCCATGCGTAAAACCAAAGTTCAACTTCTTTCTTGTTCAGTCAAAAGTTCACGTAGGGAGTAGTCCAAATGGACATCCTTTTCCTATTTTAGGTTCAAATATGTCTGGATTTTTGATTTTTGAATTGTTGTTCCTTCTAGTAGATTAATATTAACAATAGTATTTTCAATAATAAAATCACCTAAAAGTTAAGCGATTGTTTCGTATCAGATAATGTACGAAGTCTTCCATCCTCAATATAAAGGATATCTTAAGCGAAAAGTCAGTTTGACTTTTTTCTTAAAAGAATTTCGCACTCAGTAAAGGTGCTCTTAATAAATTTTATCAAATTTCATGCAAAAAGAATTGCTACTATTGCCTAAACTATCGAAATATTGGATTCTTTGAGCTGAGGATGGTAAATAAGTATCTCCCCAATAAGCAATTCCTTTGTCATGAAATTGATAAGGTCCTGAAACTGTTGTTCCATAGTTTTTCAAATAGACTTTATTTTTAAAAACCACTGCTCCAAAATGGTTGACACTGATGGTTCTTCCTAAATTAACAATTTTCAAAAACGGCTCATTATTAATAAAATACCCTTTTGTTTCTTCATTTTCATATTCTTCGTAAGTTTGGAAGATGTAAAAAACAGAGTCCATTTTATTTAAAAGTGGCTTTGGAATTATTTCTACTAAACTTCCATCAATTACTAAATATTCAATTTTGGAATATTTCGTTAGATAGTGTGAAAAATATCGAGTTTTTCTCAATATTTCGTAATCTAATCTCCATCAAAATTACGCTTCTTATAAATTTACATCAAGATAAGTTTTTTCAATTGCGAACTTATAAGTTGTTATTATTCCAAACGTTGGATTTTTAACCGAAATAATAAAGCTTTCACTCGCAAATTGCAACTTTAATAAATTCACTTTTAGCAAAACTTGCAAGAATTCGGAAGAAAAATGTAAACAAATAAAAATGACGCATTGATACATTTTCAAAATCTCGACTTAGCGAAAATTCTTTTATAAACTCAATAAATTATACTTGAAGTCAATTTTTGGTAATAAATTTCATTCACCTCATCACCTGATAAAAATCTCCTTTTGATAAACCAAAATTTGAAAATTGCAAAAAACCTACTCAAAATAACTATAAAAAAAATAAATAATACTGTAACGATAATTGATTTTTTCCTAGCTCCAAACACACCACCGGTAGTTCAAATACGCCGTAGACAATCCGTCCACAAACGTCAACAATGTCATTTCATTTGACGCATGACAGTTATATGCACAAAAATGTTCTCAAATCTCCAAATTTCTAACCATAAATTCCATTAAATGATTAGAAGATGGTAAAGTTGGTTAATTCCTAACTTCAAACAATTAACTTCCTTGTAGGATTCAATAGTAACTTAAAGTGTACAAGATTGTATCAAAATAGGTAGACATAAAAGAAGATTTAGTACACGCGTCGCAATGACTCGTCCACCAAATGAACAAACTCCAACTGTAAAACTGGTGGTAGTTGGTGATGGAGGTGTGGGTAAAAGTGCAATAACTATACAATTTTTCCAAAGATTATTTGTAACCGATTATGATCCAACAATTGAAGATAGTTATTTACAGCATGTAGAAGTTGATGGACAATGTTGCATTTTAGATGGTATTTAAATAATAAAAAAATATATTAAATTCTTTTAAATTATTTCTAGTGCTTGATACTGCCGGTCAGGAAGAGTTCAGTGCAATGAGAGAACAATATATGCGTAAAGGCGATGGATTTTTGTTAGTTTATTCAGTCACTGATAAAAACAGCTACGAAAATATTGTTAATTTTCACACTCAGATTTTAAGAGTTAAAGATAGAGACACGTATCCAATGCTATTGGTTGCGAATAAAGTCGATCTTGTACATTTACGTAAAATTACTGAAGAACAAGGACGAGAACTTGCTCATAAATTGGGTATACCATACATTGAGACAAGTGCTAAAGATCCGCCGCTTAATATCGACGCAACTTTTCATGAAGTTGTAAGAATTATAAGAAATCAACCACAATCAAGCGACGACAAACAAAAAAAGAAAAAACTAACAAAACTGGGAAAATGTATAATAATTTGAGTTTAGAAGAAGCTTTTTATGTCTATGTTAACTGGCCTACACTGTATATTATAGCTTTAAACAAAAAAAAAGTGTTCAATGTGATGCATATGTAATTTTATACACAAAACGATTTTATTATAAGTTCTCTAAAAATGTACAAAACTATTGATACAAATTTATTAACAGGCTGGAAGTTATATTTTTAGAGGACCAAATGCTCATTTCAAATTGCTCTTATTTAAAAACAAAAACTAGTAAATTTTTCTACGCATCTAATAAGATTGAAAATTAAGACAATATTGTGATGTTTTTAATTTATATACAGTATAAATAGCGGTACTAATTTTTTTTGTGCATGTTTTAGAAAGAAATGAATAAAAAATTCATTATCTTTCTGTTAGTTTTAATGTCTGATAATTGTTATTTGTAGTATATTATAAATAAAAAATTGAAGAAGAAATTTTGCATCTTGAGTTTGCGCATTCAAATAATCAATAGAACGACTAAAACGGTGACATCGGTGGAACGATGCAGCTAAATTGTGCATGAAGACGCAAGCGCTTAAGCTTTTGTAGTAATAATAATAACAACGTACGCGAACATGTGTCTACTTTAAATAGAAAAAATACAAAAAAAAAAATGTGGAGTGCTATCGCTCCTTCAGATGTGGAAGAATCCGCTCCTTCTGCTCGTTCTAAACACACAGCAACTCTAATCGGTGAAAACGTTTACTTACTAGGAGGACGGAATGGCAATTTACCAACTAAAGATTTTTGGAAATATAATATAGGTAAAAACGCATTAATTTCCCTCTAAAAATTTTTAAAGTTTTCATTCAAGTTACGGGCAAATGGCAATTGTTAACACCTTCCGGCGATAAACTTCCATCTTTACAAGAACATTCAGCTGTTGCTTATAAAGATCGCATTTATATATTTGGAGGTGAAGTTGGATTTTCGGCGGGAACGGAAACACCATTATGGTCTTATGATATTAAAGAAAATTCTTGGCGGAAGATTCGTTCAAAAAAAGGTAAAATTTACAAATTTGGAAAATTTTATTTAAATTTTCTTCGAAATAGGAGTAGCGGCTCCCAAAGGAAGACGAGGACATACAGCGTTGATTCATCGTGGATATATGATTGTTTATGGGGGCTATCAAGATTTGAGAGGTTCGTGCAGCGAACTGTGGGCTTTTCATTTTGGTGAGAATTCAGTTTATCAAAAATGCAAATTCCATTTGGATTAATTTGTAGAGACTGAGTCATGGCATTTGCTTTCCACAACTTCTGGAAAGTCTACCCCCACCGATGTGCTTCCACCGTCTCGCCACAAACATTCCGCCATAATGCATGAAGAATGTATGTGGATTTATGGAGGAATGACCGATTTACAAGAACGCAGTGATTTTTGGAAATGGGACACTGTTTTGAAAAAATGGAGTTTAATCAAAACCAAAATAAATCCCGGTCCTTTACACAGCCACGCTGTTTGTAAGCTTCCCTCATCGATGATTCTATTCGGTGGTGAAAGAAACGGCCATCCGACAAACGAGTTATGGAAATTTCATTTTGGTAAATACAAAAAAAAACACTAGAGAAAACAATATAAAAAACTTTTTTTATAGACACTGAAATGTGGGAGAAAATCATAATTTCCGGTGTCAAACCTCAGCCTCGTTCCGAAAGCGTTGCTTTTTCAATCTCAGAAGTCTGTCTTCACTCATCTCCTCGTTTAAAAACTAAAACTTCAAATCGTCACTCTTCCTATCTTCCAAATAATAAAATTGCTCCATGTGAAAAAACGTATGTTTTTCAACCGTCCAAAAGCAACTACACCGATGGCAGTGATCCTCAAACTGACGAAAAAACAAATCGGAAACTTCTACAAGAGATTACTCGTATCTCTCGTCTCAACAATAAATGTAACTATACCGTCCTGACCTCTGGTTGTACAACCGATAGTACCGAAAGTCTCCTCAAACGTTACGCTACTCCTCCTCCAACTGAAGAAGAACCGTCCGATTTCCATCGGAATACATTGGTAAAATCGAAATCTGCTTATGTTATTAAAAAAAAGTACAATGTTGAGGAGAAAATCACGCGCGAGCCAATATCAGTGCCGAATTTTGCGACGCTAACGCCGTCTTTGACACCTGTTGAAGCGACAAAACTCGTATATTTGGATGTAGAAGAAGAGAAAGAGATTTTGGGAGAAAGTGTAAAGCCTCCAAAACGAGGAGAAAGTTACAGTTCTCATTTGGGATACGCAGATAATCCACTTTATCAACATATGATGAAAATTCAACCTGATCGAGAAAATTTAACAACGTCAGATTATGCAAGTATTGAAACAATGAATCGCCTATCTACTAACAGCAACTACAGTATTAAAACTACTGAAAATTCAGAAAAAAAAGACGGTCCTTATGGTTTCTGCAATCCGAATTATCTCGGACCCGATATTGAAGCATTACTCAATAACGAAAAAAAAGAAGAAAGTGAAGATGTTCTCGAATTACAAGATTTTCCTAAAGAAACTAAAGTCTACTTCAGAAACCCAGTACGAAATTATCCTGATTTACCAACAAAAAATGAATCGAAAAGGAGAGCGCACAGTGCTGGCAGAGTTGAACGTACAATTGATGATGATTTCGATAGAATTTGTATACCTTTGTATATTTATGTTATTGGAGGTAAAGAATATGGACAAGTTACCATTTTTCAAAGACCCATTTCTATGTGGAAACTCAAGTTGTTCTAAATTACGTGCCAAATGTTCATTTATTGTTGAAAATTTACCTCGTCCAAAATTTAAGTTTCTAATTCGTCCAGGTAATGTGTTGTGATCTGTATTTTCGACAATTTAGATTTAGGTAAAGTGCAATATTTTTCAAAAAGCAACTTATTTTAGATGAGTTTAGGTTAGGATGTAAAGAGTGTAGTTTTTTTGTTGTTGACAGAATGTTCTTTGTATGGTTCGATTAAATGAAAGTTAAGCAAGCCAAAAATGCTTATTATTCAAACTAATTTAGATAAATCAATGAAATTAATTGAAATTTTCAAAAAAAAAAATGACAAGCGCCATTTGCATTAACAAAACTAACAATAGATTTTTTTTATAAAAAATCGATAATTTTTAGTTAATAACTATAAAAAGTGGAATAATTCACTCACCAAAACTGCAATTTTCGTAAATTTGGTGACATTCTCCAATATTAAACACAATCATCACAAAATTGCACAAAACAATTCAAACAAACGACTGCAACTAAAGTTTTGCATCACTATGGCAACGAACTCTACAGCCAATGAAAAACTCTGCTCTAAAGCGCGCTATTTGAAATTAAAAAAAAATGTATCACAATCATTTATTGATAAATATTTTAACTAAATCAAGATTAACAAAAAGTGTTAAAATTTCAACATTTTACTAAAAAACCGAAATTTTTCAAGAACCAAACGTCTCAAAAATAAATCATCCAAAATACTAATATTTAAGACTCAAAATTTTAATTAAAGTAATATTTTACTTACCAAAAGTCAAACACTCTTAATTACACTAATTTTTCTTTTATTTTCACTAATTTTCACATAAATTCAAACACAAACACGCAACTATCTGTTTTGCATCACTATGACAGCATGCATTTCAACCAATCAAACGTTACAATTAAACGCGCGTTTTTCAAAATTCAATATTTTCTAATTTGAATCATTGTAACTAAATAAGTCCCTATAACTCTAAGGAATTTAGTGATAAAACCGCGATTTAAAACTGTAAATTTTGCTGCTGTAATTTTCGGTTGATTATCCATAAGTACGTTGAGATGTTTTCGAATTAAAAATAAATTTTCGTTGTTGGATTTTGCTTTTAAGTGATTCATGTCGTTCATGACTAAATCGCACAGCCAAATTATATGTATTGTACCAACCTAAAATACCGAAAAATAGGATGAAAAAAAAAAAAGAAGTACTTACTGAAGTTATTATAAAAAAACACACATTTGATATGATAACTTCATCGGCGCTTTCTTCATATACAGAATTCTTCACTAAACTATCGTCTAAGTAACTCAAAATTTGTAAAGCTGTATACAGAATGATGAATAGTAATGGAAGTCTAAAAAGTTCATCGAAAATTTCAACTATATTTCGTAGTTTAATTAATTTTTGGATAACTTTAGACCCATTATTTGAAATAGCAAAATGTTGAAATTTTGCATAATTCCGATGAATTACATTTAAAATGAAAATCAGCAAAAACTGATAGTAAAAAAATAAATAGGATTGAATGATTTCAATACCATAACTCTCCAAATATTCCATTCCCATTAAATTAATCCATGCATAAGTGTCATAAGTACTAACAGACCAAAATACCAAATGACTAAGAATAAAACCCATCAGAAACTTGCAATTATCTTCAATTTGTGATGTTTCCAACAATGTTAAAAAATAAAACCATTGTTGTTGGTACAAAATTGGAATTATAATGATCGAAAAAACGAAAAGGAAAAGCGTAAAATCCATAAAAAATTCAATGGTTGCTTCCAATACTGAAAGTTCGAAATATTCGGATTTTTTTTGATACATTGATAGAACAGCGCCTGTTGATAGAATTGTTAATATTAGGAGAGAATAAAATCGGCGTTTTGATAAAGGAGTTATAGCTAAAACCGCACCCAAAAACAGAAATAATTTCAACACATTCATTGTAAACTATGCAACCAAATATACACTTTTTTTAATTAATTTTTTCTGTAATTTTATTAATCTACCATATGGGACAATAATGTCCAACCCTTTGTAGATATGGATCAAATTATGTTTGTTTATCCACTCCCTATAAAACAACGCAATAGTCGTTTTTTTTTCAAAACCACAAACCTTGATTCCAACCATGACTTTTCAATTTTTTTCTCAAAGTATAAAAATCTGTATCATCTCAATCCAAGGCAAAACTATACAACCCAAAAATTGTTAAATTTTTCACACTGTATCAGAGTTCAGGGTCAATAGTGGGAGACTTTTTTCGATTAATATTTAACATTCATCTGCTGGTGATTGTTCAGTATAATCGCGTCTGAATAATGTATAAGTTGATTTTGTTAGTGATTGTAGCTTCAGCTCAAGCGAAGCTCGAAGAAGTATTCGCTTGGAAAGAATTATCATTTGCTTGGCCAAACGAAGAAGTGAAAAATGAAGCAATTAAAAATGGAGATTATATCCCTGCTCATAATTTACCTTTAGGACTTGACCGATACAAAGATCGATTATTCGTCACTGTGCCAAGGTATTAATTGCATCATCTGGACCACCTTAACCCAGATTTAAAACCAAAAAAGTGAAATGTTTTTATTGTAGATGGAAAGCGGGGGTGGCGGCGTCTCTTAATACTATTCTTTTAAACACAACAGAAAAAAGTCCAAAGCTAACGCCGTATCCGTCTTGGGAAGCTAACATTCTTCCTAAGAAAGACGCCAAATCTTTAGATGATCAAATCGGATCGACTTTTCGAGTCAAAGTTGACGCTTGCGACCGACTCTGGGTCATGGATACTGGTCTCGCGGATATTTTCGGAGAAGGAAGACAAGTCAATCCTGTTTCTATCGTCATTTTTGACTTAAAAACAGACCAATTAATCAGAAGATATAATTTAAAAGATTCGGATCATAAAGAAGACTCGTTTTTCGCAAACATCGTGCGTTTACACCCAACTTTTTTATTTTTAAAACTCAAATCAACATTTTAGATTGTCGATGTTGACCCAACTAAATGTAACGAAGCTTTTGCTTATTTACCTGATTTAGGAGCTTACAGTCTCGTTGTTTATTCTTTTGCTGAAAACGACTCTTGGAGAGTTAAACACAATTTCTTTCATTTTGATCCACTCAAAGGCGATTTCAACGTCGGCGGTTTGAATTTTCAATGGACTGATGGCGTATTTGGACTTGCTTTAGGCCCGCCACAAGAAAACGGATTCCGAACTGTATATTTCCATCCATTAGCTAGCACACGAGAATTTTCAGTATCCACTCAAGTTTTAAAAAACAAAACTTTAGCGACTGATCCCCACAATTACTATTTATTCAAAGTAAGTTACCTTTTGGAAATGAAAAATTTTAATAAGAAAATTATAGATTGAAGGTAACCGCGGCGATCAAACTCAAGCTTCAGCGTCTGATTTCGACGAAAAATCTAACGTTTTATTCTTGACGCAATTGAACAGAGATGGGGTTGCTTGTTGGAACCCCAAAAAACCGCTAAACGCGCAAAGTTTAGCTTTGGTTGCGCAAGACAAAGAAGCGTTGATTTTCACCAACGACATTAAAGTAAGAAAAATTTGGTGGTTTTTTATTAAAATAATTGGATTTTTTCAGATTGATAGCGAGCGTAACTTGTGGGTTCTTTCAGACAGAATGCCTCTTTTCCTGCACGATAAATTGGATCCCAATCAAGTTAATTACAGGATTTTCAAAGCTCCAGTCGACGAGCTTATTAAAAACACACCCTGTAGTGTTTAAACTAAATATTTTTATTTTATAATCTTACAATAAATTTATTTTTAAAGTTGATACCTTTGCATATTTATGTTATTGGAAGTAAAGAATATGGGCAAGTTACCATTTTCCAAAGACCTATACCTATGTGGAAACACAAGTTGTTCTAAATTGCGAGTCAAATGTTCATTTAATAATTTACGTCGTCCAAAATTTAAATTTCTAATTCGTCCAGGTAACGTGCTGTGATCTGTATTTTCGACAATAATTTAGATAAATTAACAAAATTAATTGAAATTTTGAGAAAAAATGACAAAGCGCCATTTGCATTTGCATCAACAAAAACAACAAATGTGATAAATACAAAAAAAAACACTAGAGAAAACAATATAAAAAACTTTTTTTATAGACACTGAAATGTGGGAGAAAATCATAATTTCCGGTGTCAAACCTCAGCCTCATTCCGAAAGCGTTGCTTTTTCGATCTCAGAAGTCTGTCTTCACTCATCTCCTCGTTTAAAAACTAAAACTCCAAATCGTCACTCTTCCTATATTCCGAATAATAAAATTGCTCCATGTGAATAAACGTATGTTTTTCAACCGTCCAAAAGCAACTACACCGATGGCAGTGATCCTCAAACTGACGAAAAAACAAATCGGAAACTTCTACAAGAGATTACTCGTATCTCTCGTCTCAACAATAAATGTAACTATACCGTCCTGACCTCTGGTTGTACAACCGATAGTACCGAAAGTCTCCTCAAACGTTACGCTACTCCTCCTCCAACTGAAGAAGAACCGTCCGACTTCCATCGGAATACATTGGTAAAATCGAAATCTGCTTATGTTATTAAAAAAAAGTACAATGTTGAGGAGAAAATCAGGCGCGAGTCAATATCAGTGACGAATTTTGCGATGCTAACGCCGTCTTTAACACCTGTTGAAGCGACAAAACTCGTATATTTGGATGTAGAAGAAGAGAAAGAGATTTTGGGAGAAAGTGTAAAGCCTCCAAAACGAGGAGAAAGTTACAGTTCTCATTTGGGATACGCAGATAATCCACTTTATCAACATATGATGAAAATTCAACCTGATCGAGAAAATTTAACAACGTCAGATTATGCAAGTATTGAAACAATGAATCGCCTATCTACTAACAGCAACTACAGTATTAAAACTACTGAAAATTCAGAAAAAAAAGACGGTCCTTATGGTTTCTGCAATCCGAATTATCTCGGACCCGATATTGAAGCATTACTCAATAACGAAAAAAAAGAAGAAAGTGAAGATGTTCTCGAATTACAAGATTTTCCTAAAGAAACTAAAGTCTACTTCAGAAACCCAGTACGAAATTATCCTGATTTACCAACAAAAAAAGAATCGAAAAGGAGAGCGCACAGTGCTGGCAGAGTTGAACGTACAATTGATGATGATTTCGATAGAATTTGTATACCTTTGTATATTTATGTTATTGGAGGTAAAGAATATGGACAAGTTACCATTTTTCAAAGACCCATTTCTATGTGGAAACTCAAGTTGTTCTAAATTGCGTGCCAAATGTTCATTTATTGTTGAAAATTTACCTCGTCCAAAATTTAAGTTTCTAATTCGTCCAGGTAATGTGTTGTGATCTGTATTTTCGACAATTTAGATTTAGGTAAAGTGCAATATTTTTCAAAAAGCAACTTATTTTAGATGAGTTTAGGTTAGGATGTAAAGAGTGTAGTTTTTTGTTGTTGACAGAATGTTCTTTGTATGGTTCGATTAAATGAAAGTTAAGCAAGTCAAAAATGCTTATTATTCAAACTAATTTAAATAAATCAATGAAATTAATTGAAATTTTCAAAAAAAATGACAAGCGTCATTTGCATTAACAAAACTAGCAATAGATTTTTTTTATAAAAAATCGATAATTTTTAGTTAATAACTATAAAAAATAGAATAATTCACTCACCAAAACTGCAATTTTCGTAAATTTGGAGACATTTTCCAATATTAAACACAATCATCACAAAATTGCACAAAACAATTCAAACAAACGACTGCAACTAAAGTTTTGCATCACTATGGCAACGAACTCTACAGCCAATGAAAAACTCTGCTCTAAAGCGCACTATTTGAAATTAAAAAAAAAATGTATCACAATCATTTATTGATGAATATTCTAACTAAATCAAGATTAACAATAAGTATTAAAATATTAATATTTTACTAGAAAACTGAAACTTTTCAAGAACCAAACTTCGCGAAAATAAACCATCCAAATACTAATATTTCAACCAATCAAACGTTAAAATTAAACGCGCGTTTTTCAAATTCGATATTATCTAATTTGAATTGCAACTAAATAAGTCACTAAAACTCTAAGGAATTTGGTAATTTTTCAAAATAAAATCAATTTTTTTTTTCCAGATTGATAACGAGCGCAACTTGTGGATTTTTTCAGACAAAATGCCGCTATTCATGCACGATAAATTGGATCCCAATCAAGTTAATTACAGGATTTTCAAAGCTCCAGTAGACGAGCTAATCAAAAACATTTGCTGTAGTGTTTAAACTAAATATTTTTATTCTATAATTTCACAATAAATATATTTTTAAATTTGATTCCTGTCAAAAGCGCCGATTGTTTGGATTTTAAAATGCCCGATAAATAATTCTATTGGTCAGATCCTGCGTTTCCACAGCAACCGCCCAAGCGCGATTTTTAAATTTTTGCAATGTAGATTAAAAGTAATAAATAACAAAATGACGAAACATAATTTTTTTCAAGAATATTGATTTGAATTATTCAATAAACAAACTATTAATTATCATTGTTAACATAAAAGTGAAAGTCAAGTTTCTTTATGTTTGAACATTGAATACAAAGTAACATTGATATCACCTTTAGTATTTTTTTCAAATAAATAATCAACAATTTTCCGTCTTGTAATAATAGAGAAGACCAAGCGCACTGAACTATTAAAACATTTCTAATAACAGCGCTAGAAATCCCAATAATTACTACTTACAGAAACGTATAAAAGCGGGGAAAAACTTAAATCGACGAAAAATGATCATTCAATTTATTTTAGTCGTTAGTCTAATCCAACAAAATTATGGGTATTCCCCGATTTTACAAAAAACTGTCGATTTTATTAAAATTATCAAACCGAAAAGTATAACTGCACATTTATGTTACTCAAAAAGTATAAATTATAAAACAATTTAAATATTCTAATTTATTCATTTTTAGAATACCAAACTCAACTATGGAAAAACCTGGAAAATCAACACGTCAGTTTAAATTTAAACTTGACAAAAATAACAGAAAACCATTTATTTGTTATAGATTTACAATGCAAAGATTCGATGGAAATTTTACAAAATGCTGAAAAATTACAACTTTTTAAAATTTCAGTCAAATGGATATTCATAAACTATGAAAATAATCTCAATTTTTATTTCAGAATCGATAGTCAAGTATTTCTTATCAATTTAGACGAAATTAAAACTGTCTATAAGTATTCCGAAAACTCGAACTTTTTTTTAGAAGAAAAAATTTCAAATTTTGGATATTTTTCTGTTTTTAAACGACGCGATTTATTTGGAAATTCTATAAATGTTTCTATTGTTGTAACAAATAAAGATACACTCAACCACTTGGAGGATTATCGGTATTTTCAAAAAATAGTTTCGGGTATTCCCCTAATATTTTTTATAGAGATACACACATCGATGCGATTACTAAACTCAACTATATTTTATCCAACATTTTGTTGGATTATTTGAACGCAAGTCGCGACTTTAAAATCCAACCATCATGGGGCTATCGCAATTCCACTGGGATGTACTCCGGCATGGCTGGGGATTTACAGCAAGGTTTAGCCGAACTCGGTGGTACTCCGATGTTCTTCACAATCGATCGTATCGACATTGTTGATTACATTGCTGCCACTACACCAACTTACATGAAATTTATTTTTCGCGCGCCTCCATTATCCTACGTCACAAATGTTTTTACTCTACCTTTTGAAAGCTCAGTTTGGCATTATTGTTTCGTGATGGTTTTTATTGTTATAATTGTAATTTATGTCATTGTAAAATGGGAATGGAAAGATGCGAAATTTCGCGAACAAACAATTCGTGAAAATTCCGAAGCTTTAGAAGCAAATATTTTAGATGTGATTATGTTGGAAATTGGCGCTATTACGCAACAAGGGACTAAAGGAGAACCGCAAAGTAACGCTGGACGAATTGTTACGATTTTTACTTTCGTAACATTAATGTTTTTGTATACTTCGTATTCTGCAAATATTGTTGCACTTTTACAATCGACAACTGAAAGTATTACCTCGCTTGAAGATTTGTTAAATTCAAGGATTAAACTAGGAGTTGAGGATATTGTCTATGCGCGATATTATTTTGAAGTTTGTTGATTAATTTTTCAATTAAGTGTATTTTTTTAATTTTTTTAGAATGCTAAAGAGCCGATACGAAAAGCAATCTATCAGCAAAAAATCGCGCCAAAAAATCAGAAAGCGAATTTTTTGAAAGCAGAAGAAGGGATTAAGAGAGTTCAAGATGGATTTTTTGGATTTCATATTGAACTAAATACTGGATATAAATTAATTAGTAAAATGTTTCATGAAGGTGAAAAATGTGGATTGAAAGAGATTGAATACGTTAATTTTATTGAACCATGGATTGCTACACGCAAGAATTCCGCCTACAAAGAATTAATGAAAGTTGGGTATGTATACAGGGTGTTTAACCGATTTTGATGATTTTTGAACCCTATATAACCCCAATATAAACGTATATTTTCGACCATTACCAATTTGCTGGGACATAAACAAATTATCTCTTTTTTCAGTTTGAAAAAAATGCACGAATTTGGCATCCAAAACCGTGAAGTACGAAAAGTTTATACAAGAAAACCACAATGTCATGGTAGAGGAAATAATTTCGGTAGTGTTGGATTGATCGATTGTTACTCAGCATTTCTTTTGTTTGGAATTGGTATTGGTTTATCCGTTGTATTATTTCTAGGAGAATTGATCGTTAAAACGTATTTACTGAATAGAATTAAGGATATATGGCAAGGTTCCATCAATAAATTACAATTGTAAATTCATCGTTTATGTTCGAATTTTCTCGTAGATTTTTTTTAAATAGTGAGTTAATAACTGAATTATTGAGATTAAACTCCAACCGACAAAAATACCAAAAATCCCCCCAAAATTACCTAAAAAAATATAATCAATCACGCATTTAAATACAAAAAAAAAACTTACTTAAAATTTCAAACCAATAATACAAAACGTCCTGTTTATACAATTGCGAAAATCGATTCGAATAGTAAACATAAACATGTGTAATATTTTTTTTATTTTCTGTTTTACTGTAAAGAAAAGTTGTTATTATTATTATTTTTTATTTACGTACTTGAATATAGGAAATGACGTCACTAAAGCTCGATATGATATTTCATTACAAGACGAATAACATATTTTTTCGCATCGTAACGAATCCTGTTTCTCGCGTTTCAAATACGGCCCATAATCAAAATCAGGATAAAATGAACTCCATTTATCTAATTAAAGAAAAAATTAATGGAAATGATAAATTAAGAACGAAAATGCACCTCGATATCTGTTTAAACAAGGAATGTCGGATAAAGTACAAACTGTACTATTAGTACTGAATGGAATCATAAATGGAATGCATTGACACATTGCCTGGATGCTAGTCACTCGACAGTCTACTTTACAATCGCTTTGCGAGTAAGCTCCTTTAAATACAGTTTTTTCTTCATAATCTAACACACATTCGCGCTAAAATAAATCGTTTTCAATCAATCAAAACTAAAATTTGAATACTTTTTCTTTGGAATAATACGAGACGTCATCGACTGAAACTACAGTCGTTGGAACAATTTCAATAAAATTTTCACTATTTGGAGTTGTTAAAATTTCAGTAACTCCACCACTAGCCTTATCGGGATAATCAGAATGCACGAAAATATCAATCTAAAAAAAAAAATAAAACTTTTCATATTTTTAATAAACTATCATTACCATTATTCCAGGCGATGATAAAGTCGTATAATAATAATCCCAAACAATATTATTCAACGAAAAATAAAGCCCGTTTTCAACTCCTGCATTAGCAGCCAAAACCTCCCGTTTTTCCCTAAAAAATCTCCAAGTAAAAATATCCAAAAATTAATCCAACTCACTGCCAATCCTCTGCTTCTTTAAAATAATTAAAAACACAACAATAGCCTTGATAAGTCAATCGTGTATAAAAAATATCCGAACAATTCACTTCAATATTATGCCACCAACATTTTTTTAACAATTCTTCGCATGGTGTTGCAATGCGTTTTGTTACTTCCATTACAGTCATTTTCAGCAAATCCAACATTTTTTGAAATTCTAAAAGTTGCGATGTTGTTGATGCTTCAAAATCAAAATCGTACAATTGTCCGAGGAAGCGAATATATGACATTATTTCTTCAGGCTTGTGATGAGTTACATTCGCGCTGTAAAATTTTTTAGTAACGTTTTGATTTTATTGTTTTTATACTGACATATGAGCAGTTAAATCGCGTGCTCGACGTTTGCTTATTTTGTTAACACCACAAACAGCAACGCTTGGGAATGGGATTTTGCTGACGGGATATGTGGAACTGACTAGGGATGTGACAGTAGGATGGCTTAAAAAACGACTCCAGAGATTAGTCACCATGTAGATTGTATACGAAAGAAGAATTATATAAAACGAAGACCATAACATTCTGAAAAATGAAAAATTAATAAAAAGGTGTTAAAGTTTTACTTTAACCTTTGGAAAAGACCCTTATTGTCCATATTCCCACCTACACGACTGAATCAATTATGGATTTTTCCAGCATTATGTTAAGGAAGTCGATAGGTTATAAATTATTTAATTAATGTATGACATGACCAAAACAATGTTTCATTTTTTATTAATACATTTTTTCAAAACTTGCATTTACGAATAGGAAAACATAGCAATAGCTGGATCTTCCGTCTCGTAAGTTACTAAAACATCTCTGAATTTATCCAACAATTGTAACAATTGACTGCGTCTTAAATTTTCTAAATACATTATTTCCTCGATGTGATGATCGCCATGAAAATAACCCTTTCGACATAATCGTGCGAAAAGCTTCAAATCTTCCGGATTGTTCGTCGCCGGAATCTGAAATAAAAAATCGACGAAATTTAATATTTATTAAAGTCTCCCATTTTTGAGAGTTTTCTGTATTACAAAAAGGATATTAAAAATGCTAAAAATTTCGAACATGTCCTGCTAATAAAAATAGTCCTGTTTCGCGATTTTCCAATTTTTGTTTAAGTTATAGAATAATCAGAGTAGTTTGTGTTAGGATAAATCACTCTGTATATAAACTTTAAAACTGTTGTTAATTATCGATTTATTCTTCGATTGCGTAACTAGAAAAAGTTATCTTTAAGAACGTCAGTAAAAAATTGGTCATTAAGGTTGAACACTTTATCAAATCTTTGTTTCATTCAGTCTTGTGTGAGGTGTCAGTGGTGTTAAGTGGAGTGCCAAGATTAGCAGTCTCTTTGCAGAAGAGGAGAATCGCCCTAAGAAGTCATCAAGGTAGGATTCCCATTTTTTTGAGATGTATTAACATTTAAATTAAATTTACAACATGCTAAAGACATAGCACCAACTATACAGAGTGTCTCCTCTAGTCGGAACTTTAAAAATAAATATCTAGCAAATTGATAATTTTCAGTCAATTATTTTTTGCTTTTTGATTTTAGTCAGAAAATCGCTACCTTAAAAATATTCCCTCGTTCTTCATCCGGAAAATCCAACAACAATTCCTCTTGATAGTCTTGCTTCTCATCCTCAAGCGACGTAAAACTAATATTTTCTAAACTAAAACTCAATAATCAATCCTTGTACTTCCCCTAAGTGTTAACTCACTTCAAACTCCTGCCAAGTAAATCCGACTCGCTTCTTAGTTCCGGCGTTTCGGATACAGTTGACGCGCCACTTTCCGACTCAGCTCGTGAATGTTCACTAGCACTCGGTTGATACGAACTCGATAAAACACTACGCCGGTAATTCCCCTGAAATCTATCATCGCGTTCTCTACTATTAGCAACGCCATGATCTGTCGGTATATATTGAATATAAGTATGCAATTGCAGCAACAAATGATGTTGTAACATCCATATTATAGTTTGCACTAATTGTGATTGTTGAGCAGGATGACATAAAGGATTACACCTTTGTCCTAAAGACGTCGGTAATGAGAAATCGGATAT
Source organism: Latheticus oryzae (assembly GCA_030157265.1). Classification (NCBI taxonomy): domain Eukaryota; kingdom Metazoa; phylum Arthropoda; class Insecta; order Coleoptera; family Tenebrionidae; genus Latheticus; species Latheticus oryzae. The sequence continues at coordinate 16,701,304 of CM058050.1, forward strand.
AACTCGGATTAAATTCGAAGCTGGGAAAGCTTCGGAGAATTTATCAATAAGTGGTGAATTTAAATGAATGTGAGCGTCAGGTGATATTACATATTTGTTGGTTAAACAAATTGGGAAAATAACAGTGGCTTTAGCCCAATATACTAAATGCGCGGTTAATTCAAAAACATGGTTTAGAGTTAAATCGGCGTCTGCTGCTAAAGTTTGTAAATTCTTGATTGGTGAATATTGTTTTAACATTCTTTCTAATGATGGAGAACCATCAAGGCCGGTGAAATCTGCCATTTGTTGTATTGGATGTAGAAGAAGAAGACTGTGGTATGGTCTTAACGCCTTCAAACACCTAAAACTGAGCATTACTTTAAGAATTGAGCTTTTATGTTAAAACCTGTCGATATCCTTTGGTTCCACAATTTTTCCTCTTAAATGCCATTGATGCACTTTCTGCGGCAAGCAAAAACTCATTGTGATCCATTTATTAATTTGTATATTAACAATCCCCGAGCTGCATAAATCATCATACATCTTTTTAATATTACTCGCAAGTGTGCATTTTTTCAAAATAATTTGAAACGCCGATTCTGCGTTTCCTGTATATCCATCATCATGAGCTTGAGTCATTGTCTGAGTCTGCTCACTCACATATCCGCATCGTTTCTCTTCATATCTTAATGCAATTCCAATCCTTTTGCTCAGATCATGATAACAAGTAACTGAAGGATAAAACTTTGATCGAAAATACTCTTTTAATTTTATATTTACCAACTGAATGACTAGCCAGAGCTTGAAGCGCAAACACAACATTGATTAGCATCAATCCAGAAGCGTCTTGTTGTTTGTCTCTTAATTGTAACAATGTTGGATGACTTACAAATCGGACATCATTCACTTTCAACTCAAACTTCTTGTTACAAAGTTCGGATTTAACCGCAAAAAGAGATGACAGCACTTCATCGGTGAAACCAGTTAATTGTCCTTTGCTTATATTGGAAATTGGTTGTGAAGGAGACTGGAGGAGGTCCTCCAAATTGGGGAGAGTATAAGGATTGCGACGTTTGGTACTAAAAGGTTCATTTTTTTCCGTGTAATAAAAAGGATATCGGAATAAAAGACGGTCACCTTTACTGTCGGATTTCACTAAAATTATACTCAAAGGATTCACTTCCATCCTGATTTCTATAATTCTAAAAGAATAAAAACATTGTTGGAAATTTTTTAGATAAACAAAATTAGAAAATAAATGACGTATGGTTGCTACGTGCGACACACCCGCGAAATTTGAATTTTATTATTCAAAGATAATATTTCCACATTATTGTCACTGATTTCAATTTAATATTACAATAAATTTATAAAAAATCAAAGGAATTGGGTAACATTTATTTCATTATAATTGTTTTTACTAAAATTGTGTTGATGCTTATGTTGTAACCTCAAAAGCTTCCATCTGTCAATTTTGCCGCTAACCTTACTTTTTTGTGAACAAAAGTAAACACGTGTTTTAGCGAAATGACTGAAATAAAATCAGAAACTGCAGAATCGGCTGAAGGTGAAACAAAAACCGAGGAAATTTCATATGAAGAAAAAGTTCAAAATTGTAATGCAATTGCAAAACCAATGGCTTCGAAAAAACTGGCTAAGAAGTGTTATAAGTTAGTAAAGAAAGGTATTGCAAGTTAAATTTAGTTGTTATTGAGTTTGTGATCCAATTTTTGTAGCTGCGAAGCATAAAACATACGTTAGGAATGGTTTGAAGACAGTCCAAAAGTGGATTCGTAGAGGTGAGACAGGAATCGTGATATTCGCAGGAGACATCACTCCTGTCGATATAATGTGTCACTTACCGGCCGTTTGTGAAGATAAAGACATTCCTTATGTTTATGTCCCAAGTCGGAATGATCTAGGTGCGGCAATGGGCATAATGCGAGGGTGTTTATTAGTTTTAGTCAAACCTCATGACGATTATCAGGAATTGTTCAGTGAGTTGAAAGAACAACTAAAAAATTTAGCTGTAGCTTTATAAATAATAAAAAGTTTCATACAAATATTTATTAGAATAACAAATTATTGCACACATACATGATTGTTGAGTAGGTAGATGTGTTTTTTTTTTTCACTTAAAAAATACAAAACCAGTCGGATTAAATTTATATTCCACGAATTCGTGCAAGTTTCAGAGAAAGTGCTCAATTAAAAAGCTGGATACAAGTGGAATATAAATTTTGTAAAAAAATTGGTGTTGAAAGTCTAGCGGAAAGCAAAAAGTGTTTTTTTTTTTACTAAAATTCATTTCTGAATGTCCACTTGTCAAATTTTACATTTCCAATGACAGTTTTGATTATATAGAGTGGACACCTAAAAATGATTTAAGTCGTTTTTCGGTGCCATTTAAATAAAAAATCGAACACATAAGAATTCCACTGAAAAGTCGACAGCACCAAGCCCGCGCATTCGAAATTTGGTCCTAAAAACCGAATAATAAAAAAATACAGTGAGACACACTGATGAGTAGAAAATGTCTTTAGACTAGACGGACCTAAATCTTGTACTACAAACTAAAATTGACGCTTCTACATGTACAAAAATAGGTGTATATTTCTTCATTTATCTTCCACTAATGATAGCGGCACCGACCAAAACCATTACTACCACACTTGTTGATTTTTAAACACATATCTACCTCAGCAAGGTCAGTCTAGTCGTTTGTTGTCTTAGAGTTACAATACTTAATCCTACGAATATGTTAAGACAGTAATGAGAGGGAGATAGAAATGAGTTAAATGCTTGATAAACAGTCACAATTGGCTGGAGGACAAGGCCGGATCCGATTCGGATTTGCGCGAAAAGCACAAACAACCCGATGTTGATTTAATTGTCGGTTTTAGTTCTTTATCACGTTCAGCCAAACACTTTTGGTAATAGTCGTAATCTTTCAAATACCAAACGGGAGGCCAACGATGCTCCACTAAATACGCTTGGTTGTCCGGATGCAGGAGACGCAAACTGCGAGGAGACATGCGGCAGAGTTTGTTGTAGTTGATACAAAGATGATTCATACACCAATCGGCCAATTGATGTCCGTTGTGCAACTAATAAAGAATTAATTGTATATTCTGCATTGGCGTGGTAATTTTTTCAACTCACTTTGACTGGTTCTAATAATCGCAAGCATTGCTCGATTGCTTCCGACGGCTGAAGACATTCCAAATCTTCAATGACTCGCTTCTCCACTAAATTAACTAAACGCGGGAGACAGAGACGATTCGCTAATTCTAAAAGATTGATACATCGTGCTGCTGATACAGCTGGAATTTCGTCAGTATACAAATAACACAAAAGTTTATGGAAAGTATATTCTCGGACGCCTGGAAATTCGATCTAAAAACAATAAATCAACAAAATTTCAACCTCAACTCAAATACTTACAACTTTAGCTTGACTTTCTCGAAAATCTCCACTGAACATCGCTTTCATGACGTCGCATCTCGCCGCAAGCATCGCTTTATGCGCCGCACACGCGCCATCATCCAACTCAAAAATAACATCAGCAAACAGTCCTTGATCTAAACACACATCTTGCAATCTTCGTTTCAAAAAATTCTCATATCCTTCATCGGGCATGTCCGGTCCGACGAATGGATGTTCAGTTAGAAGTAATTGTAATTGAGGTAATTCTAAAAATTCCGCTGCTTCGCGCGTTTCTTGTAAATTTAAAGCGCTTCGATCAATTGTGCCAGTATAGGCGAATTTGAGACATTGAAGCATGGCAGCTGGTGTAACGAGTTTACTTAAAGTAACGACAGTTTGTCCTTCGGGTTGGACATTACGAATGCAATGGAAGGCGGGATGGTCGAGTTCGCGAGCTGAAGGCAACGCTTGACAGCTAGCGCGTCTTTTACAAGTCTTCTGTTCGGCACGAACTAGACATTCGGTGTCGTCGGCAAAATCACCCAACGAACTCACCATACTCGAATCGCTGGTACTGCGAGCCATCAAATCGGCGGCGAGGAGACGATAAAACGCGCGACTGCAAGCTGCCAATACGAAACGATGTGCGGGGAAACCGACGGAGCCGACGACGAGCACGATGTCGGTGTGAGCGCGGGATAGATACAGCTGGTGCATGTGTTCCGAGTACGAACCTGCAGACACCAGCACTTCCGGCTTCATGGGCGGCGGCGGCTTGAACGGCGCCTGAAAAAAAGAGTTTAATTGGTTGCCTATACTACGCAATTTAATTTTTTTTCTTTCGATTGCTGGCTTTAAGCTAAAGATTTTCAAAAATTAATTTTTTAATTTCAACCGGAAATACAATTCAATTGTTCTATTTTCAAAATTGTCGAAAAATTTTGTTTAAATTTGGATCAAGAAAGCGCCGTGTTGTTATGTCAACTATAAACAATAACAAACGCAAATTTGTTTTTCAACAAAGTTTTAATTTGTGTTTTTGTCATAATTATTCGATTTTTCCGCTTAAAATAGTTCCAAGTCAGTTTACAACACCGGAAATTGTGAATTATTAGTTTTACGGCGACCCTACGTTACAAATTAGTGATTAAAAAAAAAAATACTTAAATGTTAATTAAACTGGATAGAGCTAGCCCATTGGAGTTAACGTAAGTTTTTTTGTTTTTTAAAAATTAATCACTTAAAATTTAATTGTTTAAATTTTAATAAATTGCTTTGAATTGATAGTCTTTTGTTTAAATAATCAAGCGTGTGCGTCAGCGCCATATTGACTTTTGATCGATGTCAAATAAAAAACTTAATAAAAAAATCAAGTACTCAATTGAATTGTATTTCGATTGAATATTTATTACGAGTTGTAAGTTTCCAATTACCTGGAGCAGCGGCCTTTGCACTTTCTTGAGGTTGGTCATCCAGAACCTCTGCTGACGCCTGGCAATAAGTGCCGCTCTGATGGCATTTTCAAAGACTTCGTTAACTCCGTAGTAGGTAAGTACCGACGTTTCGTAATAATACAATCCTAATTCTCTGGCGACATCTCTTGCTTCGTCCGGCATAACAAGATCGCTTTTTCGTGTAGCTCTTACAAATGGACTTCTGTCTCGGAAATAGCTTAAATAGGCCTCGTCTCTGTACATGTATCTCAGATCGTTTTTGCATCCGACTAATAGTACGGGAGTGCTGGGACAAAAGCGTCGAATTTCGGGGAACCACATGAGTCGACAATTGCGCAATGAAACCGGATTGTTGATACTGAAACATAAAAGAACAACGTCGGAACGACCGTAAGCAAAACGTCTGTCTTTTTCGTGATCGCCGAAAGTGTCCCAAAGACGTAGAGACACGTTGACACTGTCGACTACTTCCCAGGAACGTTCGAGCACGTCTTTGTAGATGCGGTATTGGTCTATAGCCCATACTGTTGGTACATGAGTGGCGAGGAGTTGGGCTAAAGACACTTGCTTGTTGCATGCACGAGCGCAGATTAGACGGGTTTTGCCCACGGCGGTGTCTCCGACCACCACACACTTGACGAGCTCTTGGTGGGGTTGTTCATTATCCATCCCCGGGGAACGCTACGACGCCGACGGCCATCACAACTCGGCCCCCTAGAAGAAACTGTTTATTAGAAATAAATCAACTGCGGAGTAACAAATAAAATGTTTATTTCCAACGCAGTGTTAATTGTTATCAAAATGCGTCTTACTTCTATTTACGTTGTACTTTGTCGTGTTAACAAATGACAAAGATTTATTTATTTATTTTTGCTTCAGCCTTGGCATTGCCATTGAACTAACAAAAATAAAATATTGATGGAATCCGCTGAATTTTCGGTAGAATATTATATTTCTGGATTTTTGCTTTTTGCCAGCTTCTGACGTCAATTGATTGATTTTATAATTTACATTGTTTTCGAAAAATAAAAACACACACACACATTAGAGAGACAAGTGCATCTCCGCCTACAATCCAGCAATTGAGATCAATGCACGCAATTGTGTTTTTCCGCGTTGGTGATTGCAAAAATTTTGGGCGTGTTTTACCAAACTTACATTCATCAGTTTGGCCCTGAATCTTCGTACATTGACACTTTTATTCGTTCTTCTTTCAACACACTTCACTACTCGTCTGCCGTCCGCTGCTCACTGCCAACTCTAAGCGATGATGACGTTGCCGTTGTTTTTAAATCGACGCTAATTTGTGTCCGCCGGCCGTCAAACATTATTATCGAATAAAAACATTATGTCGCGATCAGATTTTTCAAAGCGTGTTCATAGTGCACTTTTGCTGAAATAATGTCGATTGATTTTTCGGAGGAGTGTGACGTCAAAGCTGAGGCCGAGGTCGTCACGGGTTCATTCGGGAGGGTTGAACTCAGACGACGACGCTTTGCAGAGACGGAATGTAATGATTTCGGCGCAAGGCGGGCAGCGATGCAGGATGCAGGGTGGGGCACCAAAAGAATAATTTTTTTTTGAATAATTGACTTGTTGTATTTTTAGACGAGTTTATTAATCAACATTAAGCTATATAAATCTAACACGTTAATGATTGAAGAATCTTCTGCAGATTTTGGAAATCTAACTCTAAATTAATAATTTTCGGTTTTTCATTAAGTAAGTATTTCTTCGGGATTTTAACAAAACCTACATTGACTGGTTTGTTTTCATTCAAAGCCTGCAACAGTTGAATTAGTTTAATTTTTTTATTAAAAATTACTTACTTTAGCCATTTCTACTGTGGGAAAAATTGTAAAATCGGCTTCTACCCGTCCTCCCATTTTTCTTTTAACAATTTCATTTGTAACTTTACTTTGGAAGTCTTTAACTCTTCGATTAAGATCTCCCAATTTATCTTTTTCTTCAGCAAAGTGTTTCTGCCAAGCGATCGGTCCATTTCCCGCTTTGACTTTATAAATTTGCGGGAATTTCGGTTTAGCTAAAGTTAATAAAATTTCTTGTTTCAAACTCGCTCCTTCTTTAATTAACTTATCGACAGTTTCATCAGATTTTATTTTAAATGAAGGTAAAGGTGTTAAACTATCCAATTGTTTTTGCATTTTTTCCGTTTCTAATTTAATTCGTTCATTTCTTTCTTGATGGAAAAGTTTGCGAAGATTATCAATTTCATGTAATAATAATGGCGAATCTTTAACAACCGCTGGTAAACTTGGACCAATTGATTGAAGTGAAGATAATTGCGAACCGGAAGTACTCTTCGACATTGTTAACTCCATTTGTGTTTTTTTCGATAACAATTTCAATTTTTCTTTCATTTCGCCTTTTTCATTCTCAAGCGAATCAATATCCGTCTGTAAATGATCAAGAGTTTCTTCAAATTCTTTCTCTTTCTTTTTGAAATTATTATGAGCTTCTTCTAATTTCCGTTGGAGTTTTTCTATAGTCAATTCGTAGTCTTTATTCACATTGCCGAGCTTCTTCTCAGCTAATTCTTTCCGAATCGTCATCTCCGACAACTGTTCTTGTTTTTCTTTTAAAGCTTTACGCAATTCTTTAATATCCGATTCTTTATTCTCCAATTTACTTGTTAAAGTTTTCGTTTGTTCCAACTCTTTTTTAACAGATTCAGCTCGAACTTGAATCGGTGGAATACATTTATCTTCTTTCATACTCGCAGTTGTTATTTCATACTCATTGTCTTGCAAAAATTGTGCCAATTGCGATATTTGCGTTACTATAAAACTTAAAGAATTTTTAATACTCTGAACTGGACCTAAATCATCTTGTTCGTAAATTTTATCGCTTGCATTGACAGCAATCTCGCGAATTTTGTCTTGCGGAAGACCTTTTTCAAACTCTGAAAAAATTAATTAATCAAAAATCCTATCCTATTGATAAAATACCTCCACTTGCTGTCATTATTTGAACAGCAGTTTTAACAATATCTTGTAAAGTTTTAAAAATCCGAACTGAGTGTTGATAACATTGCAATAAATTATCGAAAGTTTCTTTGTTGAGACCGATATTAGCGACGTTAGTGTCTTGTGGAATGCGTCTTTTGATCAACTTCAACTGTTGCTGAAGACTTTCAGTTGTTGTTATAATATGTTGAGCTAATAATCCAATGTCTCCGACGTTGCTAGTCTGAAAATTTGTATTGTTAGTTGCCTATATTAAAAATTAATTACCTCGATTAAATTCCTGATGACTAGAGAATCATTATTGAAACATTCGCAAGCACAGATTAGACTTTTAACATTGTCAAGAAGGAGTTGCGTGTGATTGAGTCGATTTTCCGGGCCTAGAAGCACCGGAAATAGAGTACTAAAATACGAAACACATTTTTCCAAAGCTTCAGTTGGCACATTTTCATCTAATTGATCGCGTTTAACTAATTCAACAAATTGATCAATGATTTTTTCATGTGCTGCCATGTCTGGAAACGTGGCGCCGACTTTAAGTAACGCTTCAGTGCGACAACTATTCAATGCGTAAAAATATTGATGAAGAACTGATTGCAAAGCATAAATATAAAACGAAGCTTTACATCTAAACGAAAATTGCTCAACTGCATGTCCTTTCAAAATCGCATTTCTATCAATTTTTTCAACAGCTGGGAATTTATCTTTGATTTGTGTTAAAAGAATTTCGGTTTTATGTATCATTCGAGGGATTAAAAGTAGGACTAAGACAGCATCGTGGTCTCCTCCTCGATTCATGAATGAATCCGGCATGTATGAAGTGAGATATTTAATGTGAGTTTGTAACTGTTGAATATCGACTCTTCTTAACTCTAAATCGATAGCTTTCGTGTGTGCTTTAGTTTCATTGAACATTTTCGTAAAATCCATTATTTCAGGAAGACTAGAAACTGGTTTACTACTTTCACTTTCCAATCGATTTTGTAATTCCAACGATTGTTCTTGTAGTTTCTGAACCAATTCCCGAAATTTATTAAGAGTAGCTTCTCTATCAGCGATTGTTTCAAGAGCAGCGTCTCGATCGCGCATTGCTTGTTTAGCAGCAGCACGAGCCATATCAAGATCTTCGCGTAATTCGGCTTCAAGTTCGGCGTTGCTTTCAACAAGTTGATCGTTCATATCTTGAAGTGCTTCCAATTCAGCAACTTCTTCACGAAGTTGTGCGACTTTTTCTTCAAGAGTTAATTTTTGTTCGCCTAAAATTACAACCATTTCTTCAGCACCCACAGCAGCATCGACTTGTTCTTGCAAATCGGCGATTTGTTGCTCCATTTCTTCTACTCTAGCACTTAATTTTTCTTTCGTTTTGCCTAATTCAACAATCTCGGATTTTTTTTGCTCGATGTCTTTTAAAAGCTTCTGGTATTCGTGTTTATCATGGGCGGAAAGATCGCGAAGACGGACTAGCGTCTCGCGGAGTCTTGCGTTTTGTTGTTGGAGTTGTTTGATTTCGAAAGCTGAGGCTTCGCCGCTTGCCGAGCTGCCACCAGCTGGAAAAAAAATTAACAGTTTTAGTGTATTTTTGGTATAAATATTACTAACATCGTTCTTGCATTTCTGTTTTAAGAATCTTCAGATCTAGAGTAACTTCTTCGAGTTTTTCTTTACAGACTTCTAATTCCAACTGAAGAGTTTCCGCTTTTTCTTCGGCCATTTCTTTGTCAAGCGTTGCCATTTCGACAGCTTCCGCTAAATCGGCGACTTCTTCAGCATGCGCTTCTTTCGCCTCAATCGCATCTTTAGCTTCTTGTTTTGCTCTTTGCAATTCCCGTTGCAAACTTGCTTGCACTTCCATAATTTTTGATTTAAATTCAATTAATTGTTCTAATTGAATTTTCAATTTATCAAAATCTTTCAATTTTTCTTTATCTTCTTGTCGTTTCAATTTTAATGTTTCTAATTTTTCGCTTAAATCGCGGATTTGTTGAGTGCGATTTTCAATTTCTTGTTGCAATTGTATAATGTTGATTTTTTCTTCGACGGAAGTTATAGGTGTTGGAGTTGTTGTTATAACATGTCCCGGAGTAAATTGGGGTTTTAGGGTTTCAACAAAACCGGTTTCGACGAAAGATGCGCGTTTAGGGATTTGACTTTGATGGTCGCCACTTTCGCCGGTTTTTTCGACGACGGGGGACGCGAGATGGCTTCTGCTGCCTACTAGAGATTGTCTACTACCAGAGAGTGACTGGCGGCTGCCGGACAGGGATTGGCGACTGTCAGCCAACGACTGGCGGCTGCTGGCCAGAGACAATCTAGAGCTAAATCGAAACAATTATTAGAAAATTTTTTTATGTTTGATTTTAATGGAATGAAAGAACCCAAATACCTGGATGATGATAAAGAAGGTGGGCGTTTTTGAGGCGACGATTTTCGACGCACTCTATCCATGCAGCATGAATATTACAAGAAATTTATACAAAAAAAAAAATAAATAAATAAACGAATTAAGGTGGGACTTACGTGGTGGGTTTGGGTTTAGTACCGACGCTATAACATGAACAAATGAATATTAAAAATGTTTTTTTTATTATTGAAAACTACCTGCTGGTTCGACGGCTGTCAACATCTCTGGATGGCTTGCCATGTTCGTCTAAAGGAATAACTTGCGATTGTTTTACAAATAGACCGTGCTTTTCCTCGCACTAAAAACGTCCATTTCATGATAAAATCATTAAAAAAACTGATTTTACCTTAAAATATTCTACGCCTTGCACGGTACCGTTGTTTTTACCTTTGGGTTCGTCCAATTTCAGCCCTATCCATGTATCGGAGGCGAAACTGGTAGGACCCATGAAGGCAATCACTCCTTGAACATCCTTTCCGGTGACTTTGACCCTCTGGCCGATTTTCAAATGCTCCGACATGATTTTTACTCTTAATTATCGTTAAAACATTGTGATTCACAACTGTCAAATGACGTGACAGTTAACCTAACCTCACTTTATAACAAATTGAAAAAAAGTAAAAAGATTTATTAAATTCTAAAATACATCTTTGGTTAATAATATAAATACTTAACAAAAAGTATGTTTTTTTATAATACATTTATAAAAATACATTGCATGGCACTTGCGGTAACTTGTCATTACAGATACCTGTATTTAAATGTTTTTGTTTTTTGGTGGTTTTGGAGGCGGTGTTGGCGGTACATCGTCAAAATTACACTCCATTGTAACTTGTATACTAGTTCTTGTTGAATTACGTTGCGAATATAAAAAACTGGTATTTTCCGAATTTGTTGGTAAATTACAATAATCACCACTTCGCTGTTTCACTGGAATTGGCGGCGGTACTACATCTTCTTCGCTAACACTAGAATCCGTCGTACCGACTGAATCTCGATTACTGCTACTTCCAGAACTACCAGTACCACGTAAAGTCACCGATGTACTGCTTGATCTCGACGAAAATTGCCCACTTGACGGACGACTCAATCGTTTTTCTTTCTCAACTTCGGAACGCAACGGTCGTTTCGGTGTTAACTAAAATATAAAATAAAATAAAATTGAATAAAAATCAAATAATCAATTTTATTACTTCTTCAGTTAACTCGAAAATAGTCGTCCCATTGGCAGTATCCTCTGTATACCATTGAGTCGAAACTATTGACGGACTTGGCGATTGCTCGGATTTACTCGACCGTCGCTTTTCTTTCGTCATTTTAAACGATTTTTTATGATTGAGTGCTGGCGTCGTCGTTAGACTTTTCGTCGGTGACAGCAATAAACTCTTACTGGTGCTAATATTCGATTTGCTGGAAATTAACAATTTTTAGAATTTTACAATATTTAAATCGCGACAAATGCATGCATCAAATTTCTACATTTTTTTTTTTTTTTTAGTAAATAATTACCCTTAAAATAATCCCCATGTGTTAGTTATGATAATAAATTATTGTTAATTATAATTAAATTAAGCATATGAAGTGTTTCGACTATTCATCAAGTGCTGAACTCGTCTGCAAAAAAGAAGTGTTAAATATTTATCCCCCAAGTTAGTAAAAAAATGATTTTTGTTAGTTTCGTTTGATTTACGAACCTGCCGGTTGTCGGAGTGGTTGTAAAATTAAAACTAGAAGTAAATTGTCGTAAGGAAGCGACTTGGGATCTCGTTAGACTCGAAACTCGGCTTCGACTATCCAAATTTCTGAATGACATTAAACCCCATTTTAAGAAAATTTAAATACTCACTCGCTTAACATTGAAACATCAGACATTCGGTCGTTGACTATACTATGGTGTCGCCGCATCGTCACCTGAGTGTCTAATTTAACATCACAATTCTGCAATTAAAAAATTATAGAAAATTCTCAACACAACTATTTATAATACCCCCATTCCATATTTTTCCACAACACTCTTCTGCATTTCTGCAAAACAATCCTCAAACCTCTTCTGCAACGGCTGTAAATTTTCCGGCGCTTTTTCCTTATGAATTTTCACACACAAATCCAACAGTGGTATTTGATCAGCAATTAAATTTTTCAATTTTTGTATCAAAACTTCATCACCAGGATGATTTTTTTCATAATCTTCTGTGAAAAATGCTTCTTCGTAATTTTTAATTCCACCCATAACAGCCGCATCTAAGATTCCATTCAATGTTAAACCTAACGAATTAATTTGCATATTTCTATCAGCATTAAACATTGTAATATAATTTTTCAATGTTTTATTCGCTTTTTCCATTGTTTCTATAGCATTACGTAATGGAGAAATTTCGTGGATTTTTGATGTTTTTACAGGAAACCAACGCAAAATGCCAGGAAGTGGGTAATAAGTTATTAATTCAGTCCGTTCTAACCATAAATGTCCAAATTCGTTCTTTTCATCAATAGATGGGTCTTTACGAATTACTGGACGTGAAAAAACAAATTTTTGAATATCGTTCACTTTGTAATAATTTAAAATTTGTTCGGAGACTGGTTTTCCGGAAAATCTGTGCTTTTTTTCATCCATAACTGGGTCGACTTTATTAATTTGTATATCTAAAACATTGTTAATAAATAAAAAAATATATATATTAAATTAAATAAAAATACGTTGTTTATCCGAAACTTTAATATCTTCTCCAGGCGGTGTTAACTTTGTTAAAAGTTCAGCTTTCGGAAATTCGTTTAAAATCCTTGTGTTAAAATCAGCCAATCGTTCGTATTCTTTCCCTCGATATACAAAAATTTTATTTTGTAAAAATTGCGGGAATCCTTTACCAAAATATCCAACTCGAAAATATTCCGGAATTGCTCGACCTTTCATCATAATATCTTCGTAAAATTGCGCCATTCGCATATGCAATTTACTGAGTCGTTCATAATCGAATGTTTCAATTTGAAATTGTGTCGCTAATTCTTGACATTTTTCAATCGCACGTTCCCATAATTTCCCTCGATCGTAATTTTCAATAATATTATAATAAATAATTTCTTTGAGTTGTCGATGCGATTGTGCTTCTGGATGTCGATTGCTTTTTAAAAGTTGCGGCAAATCGTCATCAGACCAATTTAATAAATTCGCGTACAATTCCATTGTGTATGCTGCTTCAACATAATTGTCACATTCCATATGTAAATCGTAGAGTTTATTTAAATATCTTATGTACATTTCTTTACGATTGATTTCTGAATAGAAATCGAGTAAAGTAACAGTGCAACTCATGCGATTTTCTTTGTTTTCGTCGGTTATAATTGATCGATATTCTAAAAGTCGTTCCATAAGTCGCGTCACTGTATCGACAAATCGTATTCCTAAGTCTTTCATCGCTGAATGTTGACTACAATATTCCATCATAATTTGTCGAAATAAATCTTTATAATTCCCATCGCCTTTTCCACCTTCAACTAAAATATCCAACTTTGCAATCATTTCATTCTCAAAATCACTAAAACTTCCTTTAATATGCGACGAATCTCGTTTTGTATCTCCATAACTTTCTAACTCAAATCTCGACGAATAAAATTCACATTGCATCATATCAAAAAAAATTGGAATCGTAGCTTTTCTCAACTCAACTTCTGGTATTAATGTCATTTCTAAAATTGATTCAACTAAACTAGGTACAAATTGTACTTTATATTGTCCTAAATTAAACCACATCGATCGTATTTCAAATCCTGTCTCACGTCTCATATCTCCATAAACTTTAACAACTTTAATTCGTTTATTAAATGAAAAAGTTTCCAATTGAAGTGCAGGTTGGGTCATAAATGCAATCGCACAATGAAAGAAGTTACTCCAAGCTTGATGATCAAATTTTTCAAAAAAGTTATCACGAATTGTGTGCGAAAAAAAACGAAGACCTTTAAGAATTACACTGTTTTGTAACATTATCATATCGCACCAATCGTGTGGGAAGACTGATTCGTTGACTAATCCTTTAAATACTAAAAGAATTTCCATGAGAAAGTCGAGAGTGTCGAAACGAGTTTTAAAATGGTTGATGTAGTTTTCATAGTGACTTTCAGTCATTTGACGAAAAATGTCGATCATTATTGCGACAAGATTTCCAGCGTTCGGGTCTTCTCTTCGACTCATATTGATATGAGTTTGGATTATTGTTCGTAAGATTGTTAGAATTATTTCCATGATATCGTTATACGTCGGACCTACTTCTTTATTGAATAATAAATCCAAAATGTCGCTGATGATTTTAATGCACAATTCCACCTAAATTAATTAATTATTAAAAAAAAAGGAAATTAGTAAGGATATAGCTAGCTTGTAGCACGTTAGTTTGCAACTCTTCACCTCTTCAGGATATCCTCTATGTTGATTGACACACTCCTTTGTGGTTCCCAAAAGATGAGCCACCTTAGCCACCGATCGATTTTGCAGCCTTCCATCCTGCCGTCTGTCACCCTATAATTCCCATTGTACCACTACACTACTCTTAATTAAAATACAAAGAAAAACAAACAAAATATTTACTCAAATGCACAGTATCTACTGTTAATATCATGCACAAACTATAACAAACAGTCATGCAATAAAAGAAATGAAAATAGATAAAAGACTTAGCTGAATCGTCGGTGACCAAGGTAACTGTGCACAAGAACAAATCTCGCTTCTGTCGGTGATAACAATTGCAAACATTTCATTGAATAATGTGCATTTTCAAGCGATCAAAAGCAATAAAAAAAAAACTCACCTCTTCATAAGTTTCAAATAAACATTTGACTTGTTTCAGTATAACAGGTAATAAGATTTTGCGACATTCAGGATATAGAAATACTTGACTATGGACGATTTCATTAATTGTCATCATTTTTTGTTTAGTTAGACGATTTTTAGGAATTTCTTCAATCATTTTACATAGAAAAACACTAAAATTAAATTTTTTAACAATCAATTGATTATTTAATCAACAAACCTTAAGTCTTTTGCATCAAAAACTGTTAAAATATCAGGGATTGTGCTTGGTAAATATTTAATACAAGCACCTTGCTCTCGTAAAATCCCATCAGATGATGATGCCATCATTCCTTGAATATCATTCAACAAATCGCTGAAATTCTCTTTAAATTCGTTTTGTTTCTCATCGTCCGGAAATAAAGTCATTAATATACGCGATCTACAAATGAATTTAACAACATATTGTAAAGATTTCATTGTTTTAAAAATTAATTGACTGTTGGTGCTTTGTATTATATTTTTCAAGACAAAAATCAATTTTCTGAAACTCAAAAAATTAACATTTTATTATAATAAATAAAAAAACTTACTTATGGACTAACGTCGCACTGAAAGTCTCTTTAATATACAAATCTAAAACGGGTTCAAAATGTTGATACTTCCAATTATTACTGACTAGACCAATAATATATAACAAACATTCAAAAACTAGAATATCGTACGTGTCAGTATCTAAATACTCCATTAAAATATTAAAAAGTGAGTCTAAAATATCTTGTAAAAATTTAACTACTTCTTCGCCGTCAACATTTAACAGAGCTCGAAGACACGACTTTAAATTATCTCGATCAGTTTGCCAATTTAACAAACCCAACAAATTCACTAAAAACAAATTTTAAAATTATTATAAAAAAAAAACACAAAAATTTAATACCATTCTGTGTTAATTTCGTCGAGCAAATATTGCTTGAAATAATAAACGAATCTTTGCTAACACTCAATCCTGCGATTTGTTGCTTTAAAACTCCATCGTTGTAAATCGACGGTAATTTAAAATAATCCAAACTCTTTTCATCAAACTTCTTCCAATCAATTTTATAAATAACTAAATTATGTCGATCATCTTTTAACGTCGTCCCATTATCTTGCATCAATTTCACATAAGACATAGCAAACGGTTTTTCGTTTTTATCTTTCGCTTCATTCGACGATCGATGTTTGAACGTAAATTTTAAATGACTTGTTTTGAATTCTTCAATTGGTATTGCCACTTTAAATGTTTCATACCAATGAGGTTTATCTTCATGATAGTAAATCATTGATTTGTACTCATCTAATGGGGGAATCCCCGCACCTAATGCTATAACACCCTACAAAAAAAATCATTAAAAAGAGTGATTTTATATTAAGATTTATACAGGAATAGTTTCTCCAGATTCGCTGCAAACTCTAACAACAACTTCGACGTTTTTATCACAGGTTTTATTTCCTTTACTAAATTCGCCTTTAATTAACGTTAAATAAAGGTCGTTGCGAATATCTCCAGGAAGGATAACTTCAGGAAAACCCATTTTCCGAGCTATTGATAAATTACCCAAAACTAAATGGGGGTTTTCTTCACGAACTTGTTTTAAATCGCCTCTTAATAACTTCATGCCGACGAATAAAGCCTGATTTTTGTGTTCAGCTTTCGCGAAATCTTTATTTATTATTTTTTTTAGAGTTTGTTCGAGGTTGTCTTTCTCGCAACTAAAAATAGAAAGTATTAGAATGAATTTTTTTGTTTTGAATTATTACTTGACGAAAGGAATCTGAAATTCTTGCTCTAAATCACTGTCCCGTTCGCCATTCATATAAGTCGTAATATCCATTGCTGCGACTCCAAATGGGCGTCTCATCCCATCAGTATTGCCTTTTTTATTCGTATTTAGAGAGCTCCGTCGATGATCTATTTCTTTTACTTCCATAGCACCAACACGAATTACGTAACAAACTAAATAAATTTTTTCGCGTTCTAAATCACGTTTACCTAAATCCTTTAACATAGAAAATTAATTTTTTTTTTTTTTTTTTTGTAAGTGACGTACAGTAAACATAACTCGAAGATTATACATGTGGTCTAAGTCACACATTAACCCATCTTTTGACCATCGAACCACATAATTTTCAGTGATGGGTTTATGCTCTTTACCATCGTACAATGTCATTAACAACTCTGCATCTTCTGTCATTTTACATGTAAAATTCTTAACAGCTACTATAAAAACGTTGGAGTATTGTTGAATGGCAGTTTTAGGCTGGACGTCTCTCGACTCATTCTTAAAAAAAAAAATAATTAGAATCATCAACAATTCAAAAATTAATAATACTTTGTCGCTTCTACTAATACGCTCAGTTGCATTTTTATGCAACAAATACAATTGCAAAGTGCTTGTTTTTTCTGGCTCAATCAAATTCCCATTTTTGTTCCGAACGATTAAATCCAATCCTAAAATTTTATTTCCTTCATCAATTTCTTCAATCGCTTGTCTTGTGACTCGTTTCAACTCATCTATTGGTATTGTCCCACTGACAATTTTGCTTCGATGATTCAAAAGATCGTAAATTCGTTTTTGGATCATTTCAAAATCTTTGTTTCGATTCTAAAAATTTGAATATTTTTATTTAGTTTTAAACGGTAGTATTATACCACGTAAAGATTCTTCCAATGCGAGCCCCATTCTCTCAAAACCGAAGTAATTTCTTGCGCTATTGGCGGATCTTTGAAATTAAACGTTGGTGTGGGACCGCTATGATCAACAGTACAGTGTTTAACATGAACGTAGTTTTTCGGAAAAATTCCTTTTCGATGGCGATCTGATAGGACGTAGCCATAATACCAATGTTCTTCTTCTTCGAGGAGATGAAGCGAATCGCCAACTATTAATTGGAGTTTAAACTCTCCATCTGATTCGAAATTGTAAATAGCTGAAAATTATGATTGTTTAACAAGGATGTAAATGGCGCGAATTGGGTCAATTAAACAGAGCTTAAATTGACTCCAGCCTTGATGGTAATCATGCACCTGCGAAAACCTTGGTTTTTTTCTCGTATTGAATTTAATGTATATAATGATAAATTATTTAATTCACGTTTAATGAATCATTTACAACACTTGAGGAAGTGGTAAATAAGATTCTGATAAAAAAATGGGAGGGGCTTAGATGTGAAGTTTATTATTAGAATTTATGTTAAATGTGTAGGAGATGTTTTTAATTACATTGATTATTATATTTATAGATTTATCAATTGGAAAACTTGGATATCAACAAGTTTCTATACAAGTTTGGTTATGTTTACATTCAGTTTTGAGAGTGAAAGTTTTACCTATGCCGTAGCTAAGTTCATCAGGGACACGCTTCCATCCACTCATTGTTCAACACTTAAAAAACACTATAAAAAGTAAAAATAATCCACATTTTACTGTGTTTCACACTGTATATTTTTTACTCGATGACACCTCCCTAAGCATTGTTATGCAACTGAAGAAGCGCAAACTCCCTAAAAAACGATCACTTGATTTGCTCGAAAAATTCACAAAAATAAAGACAAAATTGAAAAATCAATTCATTTTTAATAATTAATTTATAATTCATCAAACGTTTAACTATTTTTTTTTAATTAAAAAAAAACTGAAAAAAAATAGCAGATGGCGCTTCAAATGACATTAAGAAATTATCAAAAATTAAACTCAATTTTCCAAAAAAACACAATCAGATTATTGTTTTAACTACGTGAGAATACGTTCGATCTAAATAATTTCATTTAAAAAAAGAATTTTTATAACATTAAGGGTCGGTTTACAGAAAGCGAAATTAAGATTTAATTAAAAATTAAATTAATTCGAATTAAGTTGCCATTTAAAATGCATTGTCAAATGACAAATTAATCGCGATTAAAATTTAATTGCAATTAAAACTTTCTGTAAACTGTCCCTAAAGGTGACAGTGTTCTGCATTACCGTCGCATCTCTAACCTTTAAATTTGAATTTTTTGAAATTTTGATGCATGAGCTCTGCCCCATCGCCTTCACCTTCTTCGCCCTCTTCTCCGTACTCCATCACTGAGGAGATTTTGCAAAAGCGTTTGAAAAAACCAGTGCGTGGTCATATCTGTCGTCAAATTTTTGCTGGGTGTTTGGGTATGTCAAAACTAGCCCATTTTTTATCTACAATTAAAATTTCCAGCATGTTTATCGTCTCTATCGTTTGGTACAACGTTAGGTTGGTCTCATTCCGTCTCCCATCGATTTTACTTCGAAGACGAAGTCGAAAAAGTTAAAGAAAGCGAAAGTTGGCTAATAAGTATCGTCTTATTAGGATGCAGTTTAGGCGTAGCCTCAACGTCGCTTTTATTACAACAAATGGGTCCAAAACGCGTGCTTCAAGTCATCGGTCTTTTCTACATTTTAAGTTGGAGTTTGGAATTATTTTCGCAAACTAGCGTTCAACTCATCTCCCGGTTTTTTCTTGGGTTTTTAGGAGTTGGTTATTTCACAGCTGGCGAAAAGCTGCTTTTGCATACGATTCATTATGATGTTCGTCGATATATTATCGTTTTTCATAATACCATGATGGTTTTAGGAGTATTAATCGGGCGGGTTACCAGTACTATTAGAACAAATTTTGACCCAGCAGTAGTGTGTATTATAATTCCAGTAATTCATTATTTATTTATTCAAATAATTCCGGAAGATCCTGTGCATCTTTATGCGAAAAGTCAGTCCAAAGCTGTAAAGTCCCTAAAATGGTATCGTGGTAAAGGGAATTTTGCTATGGATATGATTAATATTAAACGGGATTGGGATACATCCAGAACTGATCCTGAAGCATACAGATATATGTTATATTCAAGAGTTGTTTATAGAAGTCTTCTTGTTATAATAGGAGTGACTTTTTTTCAAGTCTGTTCTGGGTATTTCATTTTTATGTTTTATAGTTCGATGGTGTTGACTGGAGAAAAACCGAAATTTTCTGTAACTGTCGATACAGCAATTATTGGGGTGTGTTTTACTTTAACTAAATTCTTCTGGGGAATGGTGCATATGGTTTTTTCTGATTGGAAAGTCAAGAAAATTCTAGTTTGCAGTTGTTTGTTTAGTTGTATTCCAATGGCACTTTTCAGTTTTCATTTATTTCTTATTGAACTTAAAGAAGCTTCTATACAATCGTTTGATTTGAACTGGACATCGATGGTATTCATTGGATTTTTTCTGTTTTTCTACGATATGGGTTTGAATTACTATCCAAAAATTTTAATTCTTCATTATATGCCGGTTCAGATGTTTAAACGCGCATTATTGATAGTCCAAGGAATATACTGGCTTCTTGCATTCCTCAACATTTATCTCTTCACCAAATGGTTTGCTGACATTTACTCGTTTGTTCTGTTATCTATCCATGTTGTAATAATGTTCATTGGAGCTTGGTTCTGTTACTTTTTTGTCGTCGAACCAAAAGGTAAAAGTCTAATACAGATTCAATTAGCTTTTGGTGGAAATCCAATCGGACGTCGTGGAGCACTATTCAATCAACTCAAAAACATGTTTTAGAAAAAAATCTATGATTTTTTGAAGATATTTATTTCAAAATTTTGTGGAAGTCCAATAGCCCTACAATATTATTTTACATACTGTTCTATTGTGGTTCCGTGGTGCATATTATTGTCGGTTTGTTCCCGAACTTTTTTTGCAGCTGTTTTGATTGTGATGATTATGAAAGAAAATTTTCTAAAAAATCTGGAATGTTTAATTTTTGTGTGGATGACAAAAATATGCATCACGTTCAAGCGGCCTGAAAAGTAAAGTTTTTTATTATTATTTTTTTTTTTCACCGAAAGAAGTTCACAAATATCACTAATGGATTCTACAATACGAAATGAAAACAATACCGCACTTCACCTTTAATTGTTTTAAGTTCACTTTTAAACCACCTTCACTGGTTTGCCTCTTTATCAAGTCTCTTGTCATATTTATATATAATATATATAATTTTTTTTCCTCATATTTATATATATATCAGTATTAGTAGTTTATTCTCCTAAAGAATTTAAAACATTAATGTTTTGGGCTATTCACTTTCATACACACATTGTAGCTTTTTTCTAAATAAACAAATCCATAAAAAAAGGCGTAGATATATTAATATTTATATTACTTTCAAAGACGAAATGATTTTTTTCATCTATCAATTCTTAATTTTAAATATATAAAAAAATATCGCGCTCCACTTTTCGACGTCCAACGAAATAATGCACTTATTTATTTAGAAAAGATTTCTAATTAAAACTAAAAGATTTTACAGAATAAACTATTTCAATAGCATGAAATTTCGATAACTAAAACTAACATTCTACTAACAAAAAAAATGTGATTTTTTTTTTTTTAATTATGACTTCAATTGGTTTCGACCAACGAAACCAATTGAAACGTCAAAATTATCATTAATGTAAAAAAGCATGAATATATCAATTTATACAAAAAAGATGACAATTTTAAGTATATCATTTTTATACAGAACCAATCGGATTCATTTTGATTAATGAAAAACTCCAAGTCAAAAACAAAAAAATTTAAATGAGTATAATGAAGAGTTTTTCCCAAATTTAAAATTATCAAAATGAACCATTTTCTTCTATCAAAACTATCTGTGATGTAATAAGAATTCCAATTCACGATATGTATATACCTTAAAAGATGAACAAAAACATGAACATATATATGACCAACATGCACTTCACACATTCGTAGCAGCTGCAGCCCAAAATTTCAAGACATCATCATTCAAAGACGATGTTAGTGGACCTCTGATGGTTCGGGTTTGGTTGCATGGTGATTCGCTGGGTCCGGAGTACTGATTGGCTGTAAAAGAAACAACATGAGGAAAAAAAATCTAAAATTGAAAATCAACAACTGAAATAATGTAAGAAAATAAAGAGAAACAGACACCTTGATTACTTTATGTTGATAGTAGTAGTACTCACGAGAGCATGGGGTGGTACAACTGGACCTACCGGCGGAGCCGGCTGAGGTGTAGGCGGTGCAGCACTCGGAGTGACTGTATGAGGTGCTTCATGCGGTGTCGTCGAATGCGCCTGTTGGACGGGTAAAGCTCCACCTTGATAATAACCTCCGTTTACCCCAGCCGGGGACACTACATTACAAAAAAAAAAAAAAAATCAGTAAATTTACAAAACATTTTTTATTTTATTTTTTTAAATTAACTAACAATATTACCTGTACCTTCGGGATATGAGCCCGGGCCCATAAAATATTCTTTATTAACGCAATTCCTCAAACATTCTGGAATTCTTCCCATAATGGCACGTCGTATTTCTGACGCTGCCATTTCTCGAAGTTCTGTCGCTGATGCATCACTATAAAATGCTGCATGTGGTGTACATAATAAATTCGGCGCATCTTTCAAAGGTCCTGCAAATACATTGTACGGTTCATTTTCATGTACATCTAATGCTGCCGCTCGAATTCGTCCTTGTTTTAATGCTTGAGCTAAAGCATCATCATCTACTAAACCACCACGCGCTGTATTCACCAAAAACGCTCCCGGTCGCATTTGTTTGATGGTAAACTCGTTGATTAGATGATGATTGTGTTCGTTGAGAGTGCAGTGCAGAGAAACGCAATCCGATTGAAACAGCAAATCCTTAAAAAAT
This sequence comes from Latheticus oryzae, assembly GCA_030157265.1. Taxonomy (NCBI): domain Eukaryota; kingdom Metazoa; phylum Arthropoda; class Insecta; order Coleoptera; family Tenebrionidae; genus Latheticus; species Latheticus oryzae. Next base: position 16,724,050 of record CM058050.1, read on the forward strand.
ATATTAATTTTTAAATTTTTACTTTTGATTAATATTACCTGTAATGTGTAAACTCTAGTCAAACCTAGACTCTTCTCGATGCCATCTGGCAAATATGGATCGTAGAAGATGACATTAAATCCGAAAGCTTTTGCACGTAGAGCAACAGCTGAACCAATACGTCCCAATCCGACAATTCCTAAAGTATCTCCACGTATCCGAGCGCATCCTTGAGCAGCTTCTCGCACTTGTTCAGGTCCTGTAAACTTCTTTCCTTCTCTCACCATATTAGCCAACCAATAGGTCCTTCGATATAAATTCAAGATGAGACACAAAGTAGTATCGGCAACTTCTTCAACGCCATATCCCGGCACATTACAAACAGCGATTCCCAATTCACCGGCCGCTTTAACGTCGATATTATCAACGCCGCTTCCTATACGAACAATGATACGTAATGTTTTGAATTTTTCGAGATCCTCTTTCGTAAGAACAATAGTGTGCCACATTAATGCACCAACAGCTTCATTCAGTACTTTTTCGTGTATTTCGCTGGTGGATTGCGCGTCACAAAACGCCACTGTCGCGACATCTTTCAATATTGGCATTTCAATGGAACAGTCTCTTCCGTCTAATAAAGCGACCAATGGACGTTGTTGCATCGGTCCATTCGAAATTGGGCCGCGCAAATTTTCAACTCTAGGCCTTTTTGCCATCATTTTTCGTTTGTCCATTTGAAGCGACACTAACACAACCAAACCCGCATACACTAATGATGCGACACTATTTACACTAATAGAAAAACTTAAAATTCGATTCTTCTTTTTTTCTTTCTTTCACGATTTTTTAATTTACTATTCTTCCATCGACGTCTGCGTCGATACGAACGTCCAAACTCCGTCTTCAAAGCCGGATCGCGCCACCAATATTTAGGTTACGCTTCGCGACTGAATATGTGCTCCATTCTGATTCATGTAGACTACCTATAAAAGAAATTAAGTTTCATTGACTTTGTAACCGATAGTTGGGGTTGAGTTAGTTCCTCTTGGACAACTATTACTACAGTTAAAACTAATTCCAACTCTCGACTGTTACGAGGCAAAGTTAGTTTTCCAACTATTATTGCACGATGTTTAGTTTCGGCGAAAGTTTAGGAAATGTGTTTTGGAATATGGTGTGGTGGTGGCGGCGGCAGCGGCAGAACGCCAACGGCCAACTTTAGATATTTTAATAAATTATCATCGCCGCCGACGTTGCTTCTCCTTCGTCTCCTCCAACTCTCTACTGGACATCTCCCACCAACCTTACCCTCTTAATCACTACGAGAAACCTTATTCTCTATACGAGCTCCGCCTCCCGTCGACCACCCCTACTACTCTACTCCGAAAAGACAACACCACCCCTCGAATCGATGAACTTTACATAAAGCCACTTGTTCCAAACAAAAACAAAATTTTTATTCATAAAATAGGTCACTTTTACAAACTCTCTCTTTTCTTACCTATTTTTTAATCGTAGCTTTTCGTCGTATTGATTGATACAGCGCGTGTGTATGTTATGTCCATTGAAAGACATTTTTTTTTCTTTTGCTTTATCGCACAATAAAAAATTCCAATGACGTGTTTTTATCTTTTATAAAGAATAAAACAAAAGGTATTCCGTTAATTAAACTATATCAGAGAGATTAAAGTTTGAAATGAAATAAGCGACAAAAGAAAGGGGAGTTAGAGGAGGAGGAGAAAGACAAGAAACGGAAGAACCTAACGCCCCGTCAGCAAACTTTTTAACTAGTCACTCCGACACGGGGCAAACTTTGCCCGAGAACTAAAGTTGTTACAAAAGTGTAAGTTTATATACTTTATGGCAAAAGTTAGTTCTGGGAACTGGCGGCAACGATCGATTCAACCAACTCTCACACACAACTTTTACAAGTCTTTGACTATTTAACTACTTTACGATTATAAATAAACTTAATAATTAATCAAACGAAAATTGAGGAAAATTCCACTTTAAACTTTTCCAAAAGTGTTATGATAATAAATAAAATAAATATTATCAAATATTAGATGCTCCACCTTATCTCTATTAATAAACTTTGTGAAAATCAGAAAATAATTACTTGCAAACCGATAAACCACCATCATAATTCATTCCTTCTTTTTTCTTTCCAACTTTTGAAATTAACTGAAATATCCTTCAGAACTTTACTTACAAAACTTTAAATTGTGTCCTCTGTAAAAAAGTTTAATTCGTTAAAAATTTATATCAAAGTTATAAATCCGCTAAAGTTTTTTCGTCTTTCAAAACACAAACTTTAATTGTTTTCACCTAACGATAATCATCAAAATAAATTTCTCTTTTCTGATATCTCTATCATTTTTGCTGAGTTTCGACTCTTGTTTATTACTCAATTATTCGAAAGCACCCAAAAAAAATTTCTACAACCGACCATCAGCATTTCCAGGATTTTCGTCGACGTTAGCGAAATCACAGATTAAATCGTCCCCTTGACGTTGCGCTACGTTGCATTACACTTGATTGATTCCACTGCGCCCAAAAATTAAAAAAAAAAAAAAAACAACTTAATCTATAATCCTAAAAAAAATTACAAATAAACAATTGTGACATCTGTCATTTGAATGTTAATCAAAAATTCCAACCTGTTGCTGATAAAAAAAATCAATTTAGGGATATTTAGATGAATCTGTCAGTTATTTTTGAATAATAAAATCGCACATGTTCGACTAAATTCACTATTGACACGTGTATTACAATAAATAAATTTATCTCGGCGGGCTTTGACTAAATGTCATTTGCTGCATCTTCGCCGGTGACAAATCTTTATTGAAATTTTATCTTTTATTTCAATTGAATAAAGCTAATTAGAATGATAATAGAAAGTGGGGATTAATTTTCGTGATAAGTGTCCAGGAAGGTGGAAAATTCGTACAAGCGTCCGCCTACTACGAAGCTTCAAGGTCGTTAGAGTTTCCTCGAAAGACTCCAAAAAAAAACGTTTTTTCGTTAGTTATGCAAAAAGTATTATTGTTTGATATAATCGACGATTGTGTTGTGAGTCGTTCCAATATCGGCTTACCTTCGAACTAAACCGTGACAGAAACAAAGAGAAGCGGCAGGAGCCACGCTGCTAGATTCCAAGTGGGCCACACTTTCTCGATGCGAAAACACATAAACGCTACACTTTTCACTCGTTGTATCGACGATTAAGGGCTTAAACGCTTCCAAGATTGACTATTGAACAAAATATTACGAATTTTCTAGGCCACTTTTCTGGATTTCGTCTCTAACGCTAGGTGCAAACTATACCCCCACTTCTGCACATCAAAATGGCGGACGCGCACTGGTATAATACCGTTGCTTCGCCCAGCGGAGACTTCCCCCCTCTCTATGTGATAAAAGTTACCAAACTGTTGACAAAGTACGCGTGTAGAATGCAGCACTTATAACACGGATTATTATTATTACCTAAAATCCAATTTTTTTTCTTTCAAACAATCAATTCATTGACATTCGTACAGCCTACATGATTTTACGAAAATCAAACGACTAACTTCAGTTCATACTTGCCGCGATTACTATTACCAACTTTAGAAAAATTCACAATTTTATCAACTTTTAGTGCATTTCATTAATCTTCCCGCCTTTTTAAAACCAACTAACCTCAAGACAATACAATTGCCAAAATCCAAAATGAAACACGAATTATTAAGATATGCACATGATGAAGGACATACTGATGTCTGCTTCGCCCCTGATGGCAGGTAACAAATCCATTTATTCAATTTCCACTAAAATAAAAATAAAGGTTAGGTTTCTTCCAAACAAACAACCGCTGCACTTTTGTGCACAATTGTATCTATGACAACATCAACAATCATTTACAAATTTTTTTTATAATAAAAAACCTTAATTTTTGTATTGTTACTTACATCAAAAACTCACTAATTTCAAATGTTTACAATTTTTAAATTAATTTCCACTATTTCCCTCAATAAAGCTATCGCACTTTTCATTTTTTTTTTTTTTTTCAATGTGACTAGTAACTATAGCAACTCCGCTTTAGTTAATCCAATTGGTTAGATAATGGCGCTAAATTCAATTATTTTTTTTTCTTTCAAATTTTAGCAAATTTATTACTTGCGGCTCCGATGGAGATATGCGAATTTGGTCAACAGATTCCAGTGTCGATCCTTCGCATATAGGTATAGGCGACTTTTCCCTCAGCGTGCGTATAAAAAACTCCAAAATTTATGTCGCAACTGGTAACAACGAAGTAAAAATTTTCACATATCCTGAAGGCGAAGACGACGGAGTTTTGGATAGATTTGTTGCTCCAATTAACCAAATCGCTTTGAGTCGAAACAGTGATGTAATAACAACTCAATTAAAGTTCAAAATGATTGTTTGTGTTTTTTATAGCATCTAGCGTTAGCTGGCGAAGACATGGAAGTGAAATTATACGATTTAACAACAAAAAGTGCAAGTCAAACATTTGATGGGTTGTCGGGGCCGTGTTTAAGTGTCGCTTTAACAGGACAATACTTAGCTGCAAGTTCTGGCGATGGTAAATTACGCATTTGGGATTTTCATACGAAAGAATTGAAAAAAGAAATTGAGTGTTTTACTAAAGTTAATAGTTTTGTCAATGCTGAAGTTTTATGTAGGATTGATTTTTCGCCAGACGAGAAGCTTTTAGCTTATCCTGAAAACAACTCAATTATTCTTTTAAATACTTTGAGTTGGGAGCAAGAAGCGAGTTTGAATTGTGTTGAAATTAATAACAACTATTCAATTGTGCAATTCTCTTCATGTGGGAAATTCCTAGCTGCTACGACAACTAAAGGCGATGTAGTTATATACACAGTGGCGATTAGAAGTGTTCGACGGATTAGCAAACATCCAAAAAGTGTATCAATCTGTGGGTTAATGTTTAATCCTTTAAATTCCAACGAAATCGTTTATACCGATATTGAAGGACAGTTAGGTTTCGCTACAGAATGCTGCGACTTACAGCCAACCGATTTAGATGTCTTTACCGAAAACGAAGTCAATTTTGATGATGTAAACTTTGAAAGCGACGACGACGAAAATACAATTTCGGTTGAAAAATTAAAAAAAGAAGTGATGGGCAATGATGATGATTCTGTTAGTAATACATCCGCGCCGACTCCGCGTCCGAAGACACCAGAAGTGCCATTACAACCGCCATTTATGCCATCATCAACGCCCGAACATTTAGATCCGAGATATTTATGTTGGAATGATGTCGGAGTGATTCGATGTTACAACTCCGACGATGTCAAATCTATAGAAATTGAATTCCATAATTCCACATTTCATAATAGTATAATGTTACAAAACTTTCAAAATTATACTATGGCATCTGTTAGTATTTCTGTTGTTGCTGTCGCAAATTCCAAAGAACTTCGAGTAATTCCTCTAAGTTCCAAAGAATGGTTTTTAAAACTTGAAGAAGACTCTCCTGAAGAAATAATCTTAATTGCAACTT